>OY754302.1:14520906-15160327 GCA_963573255.1 Chironomus tentans
TACAAAATTTTTAATTTATTTCAAAATTAAATATCCCATTTTAAATGCACGTCATTCATGAACGACCCCTTAAGTCTAGAATTCTTAGAAAAATGCATTTGATCCCCATATGCAGTTCCTATGTCAACTTTTTTTTCGAAAATTTGTACAACATAGATTTTTTTCTGTCTCTAATTTTTTTTAAAAAATTTTGTAGTCTATGCGAAAAAAAGAATGTATTGTTAGCAATTAAGAAAAATGAGAGAAAAATGAGAGTATATTGAGAAGGGTGGCTAGATTAATGTGAAAATTACATTAAATGATTTTTGAATAAGGGGTCGTTCGCAAATTATTGTTAAGCTTAGTTTTGTTATGCTTCATATTTAATTCTTTTGATTTTCTTAAAAACATTTGTTTCGAAGAGGAAGGGGTCAAAAATGTGCATTTTTAGCGTTACGTAATATCCGAACGACTCCTAAGCGGTCGTTATGCAAAAAAAACGAAATTTTAGAACCCCCCATACCCCTAGCTACAAATTTTCCAAAAATTTTTTTTGTTTGACCTGTTACAAAATTTGAAAGTCCCCCCCCCCTCTCCCCATAATAAGTGAACGACCCCTAAGTAATTTCTAAGCTACAGTTGACTGTTTCATATAAAAACAATAATTAAAACATTTAAATTTTTTCCTAAGACCTTTTTGAGATATGGTAGATATCATAAAAATCTAAGACAGTCTTAGTCAGGGGTATAACCCTCAATTTAATAAGATTTTTCAAGAGAAAAATTCTAAAATACCCCCTAAATTTTTGCTTCCATATAAAAAGATTTCAAAACACCCCCCTGAAAAAATATTTAGCTACGCCCTTGGTCCTAGTGTATAAATCAATAATACATACATTAAAGTGAAGCAATTTTCAGTCAAAGTGGGATTCAAACCCTCATCTTCAATAGAAAGACCTCAGATTTCTAGTCGAATACCTTAACAATTCAGTCACCTAGTTACTTGAGTCACTATGGATATTATCCATACATAATGTATCATTACTGACCAGCCCACACTCTTCAGTTCAAAACTTAGTGCACAGTATTATTCAAAAAATCAAGTGAATGGTCATCCTAATAACGAGAGAATTCATAACAAATTTCAACTTCGTACACAATATTTTAAATCTTATTCACACCAGTTAGTGCGTAGTTATCTCTTGTTAAAGACAGTTCATATTTATAATATTTAAAGTATTTTTTTAGTAATTTAATTAAAATGACATTTGAATTAAGTAAAATTATCAATTGCATAAACGAAGATGCAGTTGTCTTCAGTTATGTCATCAATAAATTGTAAGTAAATATTAATAAAAAACAGAGTTTAATTTCTTTTACCATATTGAATTAAAATATTTATGCCGGTAAATAAATGCGTGATTGTATGAGTGAGACATATTTCAGTGAGAGGCGAAAAGAATTCACGAGACCTTCAATAATAAAAAATGAGATAAAGAAAAAAGAAAGACTGAAAAATATATCAAGTAGGAACTGCGTGCGTAGATTGTTTAATCATATTTTTTTTAAATCTTAAAATAACTTTTAAGCTTTTCTTATTCTTTATATTAAGTCGTTATACTCGTTCTTCCATCTTCCTACATATTGACATTTTACTATCATATGTGACATTATTTACACAAACGTATATTTGAAATTCCAGCTGCTTACGTTTTATATACTTTTTTTTAGAAAACTCCACATCACTCATTCATTGATTACGTACACATGTCTGATAATACTCGTAGTCATTTTTTTCTTATCAGTAGCAATTCTCGATTTATGAGGATTATATAATTTGCTACACAACGTTTAACGCATCAAGAAAACACTCGTGATATCGAGACTATTTATAAAACCTTAATTTATGTAAGCCACGTTAAAGTCAGTCAATTATTTTTATCATTTGTATCAATTGGTTGACAACTGCATCAATTATGACATTTTAGTCGTATTGCGGACTTTGGTGACTTAAACGCATTTTTCTCTTATAGATTAGCAAATTAAATAGTAATTTCCTGTAGGGGTCGTTCACTTATTACATAATGCTTTGAAGGGGGTCTGAGATTTCGTGACAGTTCAAATAAAATATTTTTCTTCTATCGGAAATTTGTGTTAAGGGGAGGGGGGTCTAAAAATCGTGTTTTTGCGTTACGTAATAAGTGGATGGCTTCTTACTGATTTAAAAATATAACGGCTTAAGAAAATTTGGATATTAAAAATATATCAAAGTTGTAGCATACCTAGGGAACCGTTAATAAATGACGTCCAAAATTTAGGGGGGGGGGGTCTGGAGTTCTGTGACACCTTCATACGAAAGGATTTTTTTATATGAAAATTTAGTAACACGGGGGTCTACAAATCTCGTTTTTTCCTTGACGTCATTTATGAATGGCCCCTAAAATAATCTAAATTCATATCCAGAAAAATAAATCCTAATTAAATAATAATTTTTTAAAACTATTTTAGCATGCATTTGAGAAAATATTGAACAAGGCTGTTTGCTGTAATATTTCAATCTATGGACTTAACGTGAATTCAGCTATGATTTTTGGATTCAGAGGACTTCTAGACCTGAAGGAACGTCTATTTTGTCAAATGATAGTCAGCAATCACCTTGAGAAACTGGTGCTTTGACAGCTTCTAACTCACCTTCTGCCAACAATCTGCTCGATGCTGCCTATTGGATATTCTCGCCAAATACTATCACAAAAGCTACGAGAATCCTGTTCTCAGCAAAACAGGGGATCCATTGTAAATTACGTCATACAAAAAATGACTTTTTCAACCACCCCCTCTCTCTTGTGTTTGGATTGTCACAAATTCTTCAACCCCCTCACTAAAGCGTGACGTAATTTGTGAATCGCCCTAGCTGTAAGAATCCAGTAGCGTAGCCAGAAACTTTTCAAGGGGGTGATTTTCAAATTTTTTGTATGGAAAAATTTACAGTATTTTCTGCTTTTCTTCCTCAAAAATCCTAGCAAATTGAAGAAAGTTTCCATCGAGAGGGAGTTTGACCCCCAAAATTCTGGCTACACTCCTGCTAGATTCTAATATTCAAAAGAGGAACCGAAGAATGTAGAAAAATATATGCATGCTTTTTTGTGACATATTGAAGTTAACATTTATTTTACACATTAATAAAGCTTATTAATTAACAACAAAATCAATTTTTTTAACATAAGTGTTCCTTCATATATAATATACCCGCTTTTTGCAACTGTGAATAAGAATTCTTCTTTTTCTCATTTTTTTGTCATTCCATTTTGATTGATTGGAAAAGTTTTTAAAGTACAGCAATGGTTTCTTTAAGTTATGATGCTTCAGGTATCGAAGAAATCAAATTATGTAGAAAAGATGATAAATGGAATATTGTTCTTACCTTTTCTACACTTTTTTGTCTTCACGTTTTGTGTGTCCATGAAGCACATGTTATGACGTCCATCATTCCTGGAAAAGGAGCTTGAAATGCTTCAGAACTTTTTAGGTCTTCCTACTGGGACATGTGTTGCTCGGAACTTTAAAATAATGTTTAATAATTTGCCAACAATGACTTTTGACCTGTCACACATTGACCTACATTTTTCTTCTTCATTCTGCCTCTATCCAGCATTTCAAGTTGAATTGCAAACACAGTGACAATAATCAAATTTTCTCATTCATCAATTTCAATTCAAAATGCTGTTTTTGTGTTTTGTTCAAGCTTCAGTTCCAAAGTTTTTTCCTTCTGCAGGACATGATTGATGCCTTTTGTGAAAAACTTTGACTCGAATGACCTTTCTCTTTGAAATCTTTCAGCATTGTGTAGATAAAAAATGACCTTTGACACTTATTCAAATTAAAAAAGTTTTTCTTTCATCCAAATGGATGAGGATTAAACGAGTTGAAAGGATGTTCAATAAAAAAAATTGCAACCGTAAAGTTCAATGGGATCATTTTAAAGGGTAAAGTAAGTTAGAATTGATCCTTTATTGACACATATCCATGAATGATTCATGGTTGAAAGGTTTAATGTGGGTGGATTATTGATGGCAGTGGGAAGGACGGTTGACTTGATAGATATGGAAATGGATGAATTGAGAATGGAGATTCAGGTAGCAAATTTCCATTAAGGTTTAGATAGAAAATTGCAAAAAATCGGAGACGGAATTTAATTCCACGAAGTACAATTTTAAAATCCATCTCAAATCACAGAATCTCATCGTTCACCAAATCAAGAATCAGAAGAAGAACTGAACAACCTTCAAATGAGAAAAGTGTGCAAAAAAAGTATTTTACGTCTATTGAGAATAATATTGATTTAATCAGATAATGCGATACTCATTGTTGCTTCACATGCTATGTTTCGACATTTCTCAGCCTCTCATTTCATCATTATCTCATGCCACTTGCTGCTCTTGTGTTTATGCTGTATTTATCATGTAAAATGATGCTTTGAGAGTTTTTGATGCTCGAAAATGTTGAAAATAAAAGTTTTAAATGTTCGTTGATGGATATGATAATGTGGATTGATGATAATGAATAGATGGAATAAAAAACATATTATAGGCACTTTATCATCATCAGCAGTATTAAGAATCATAGTGATTCATTAAGTACTTTGCGTTTACATTTGAAGTTGCTTTTATGATGGATCCAGGGCAGAGTTCTTCAAATTTATGTGACTCATGGCAAATTAATCATAATTTTGAGAGTGTGGTGTCTGAGCGGAGTTGAATCTGGGGTATCGGACCATATGTAGGCGATCTGACAGCACAATAGTAAAGCCTTTGTGGCCGAGTTGTTAAACAACATACCAGAAACTGGAAACCCTATTTTTTGAGGACATAGATTCAAATCCCAACATAAGCCGATATTATTTTGTAGATATTTTATTTATAGATTATGCTCTCTATATTACAAAGATACCAGTGCGCACCGTAAGAGAATTTGAGAACCACTGATCTGAAAAATAAGCTAAACATATAATTCTGGAGATATATAAAATAGTCTACAACATAAACCACTTTACCAAAACTAACATTATGAAGTCAAAAGGATCGTTTGGATATTAGGTATTCCCAATGACAAAATTTGCATGAATCATAAAAATTCTGATCTTACTCTTTTTCATCATTACGCAGGTCATTACGTAAAATCTGAAGGGGCTGTTCACAAATTACGTCACGCTTTAGAGGTTGAAGAATTTGTGACTGCTTAAACACGAGAATTTTTTTGAAAATTTGTAACAAGGGGATGGGATCAAAAAAGTTATTTTTAAGTGACGTAATTTATGAACGACCCAGCAATGCATTCACATGTATCCAAAAAGTTAAACATCAGATTCAAAATTTAATTGAAAACACACTGTGCCATGACTTACAAGGAAGATATTACATTATAACTAAACAACTACAATTTAATGAAAAACAGACCATTTCCATAAAATTTTATGCATTACAGCTACAACATGCTAAGTATATCAAAATACATACTCATGCATGTTAAGGATTCTAATCGTATATGCGTGATTCGCACAACTATAGTGTCGTAAATGTTTTCGACGTTCATAACAAAAAAAAACACATTTTCTATATCAAAAATTATGTGTTAAGAGATATCAAAATAGTTTATGTGACAACTGCTGCCATTTTCGACGCCACATAAACGAATTTCAATTTTTTTTCTATCCAACAACATAAAAAAATTTACATGAAAATGTCCTAAACTATTGCTGGAATTAAATGAACATGATTTGTATGTTGGAGATAATGTGATGTTGTATTTGCTCATAAATCATGATAGTAATGCGGCTGATGGTTTTGATGTGACATAAATTGAAAATAGAATGTGTGTGGATTATGGCGAGATATGGGGATGTAATAAAGCCTTGACATGATGAAAATATTTTTAGGTTCACATGAAAATTTGTGGATATTAATTAAATGGGATGTTTGGGGTTGAGTTGATTGAATTTAAATAGACTGGACAGGTTTGGTAGAGTTAATATTTTTTTATTATTGTCATCAAGGTGGGTGACTTTTAAGTACTCGAACTCATTTATAAAAAAATCAAATGTGATCAAAAATTATTTTTTGCTATCAACAAAATTTCAAAATTTCAGACTAAACTCCTATATATGACCTTATTGGTTTAACTGCTTTTTTGAATTCTTGATACCCTGCTTGATACAAATCCTCATCATGAGCTTTTTTCAATCCAAACAATGAAATTGCGACCATTGAGCCTGTTATGAAGTAGTTTGCAAACTTCAATCTAAAAAAAATTAATTAATAAAATTTATTTCATAAAACAATTTAAAAATTATTTACCTAGCAAGCTTCTTTTGAGCAGCTCTTGTACCTGCACTCTTATCATTCAACATGAATTTTCTAATTCCGAGATAAAAGTCATCAATGTAATTTTGCCAATTGAATGATTTTGGGTCGAAATTGAACACCCTCTGGTCATTTTTGTTCATTGAAGTCATAAGTTTTTGATAATTTTCACAATGAAATTTCATTGGAGTGTTAAACATAAATTTAAGTTGACTAAGACCATATTGAACTCTTTTGTGATAAAATACAGCTCTGAAAGTTTAGAGAAAAAAATTAGTTGTAATGTTGGGTGAAGAGGCTTATTCATTTGGGGGGGGGGGGGGGTGAGTTGGTGTGGAGTCAAAACCTTCCTTTTTTGAATTTGAAAGGGTTTTTTACGAAAAAAGCCCCCCAAAAAAAATTTTTGGTTACGCCTCAGCTTGGTGTCATAAATAATCTTATACTAACTTTCCATTTTCTCCTTTTAATTTGCTTACAGCATCACTCAATAAAGCAGGAATGAAATTAGTAAGAAATGTGTCAACTTTACACAAAGCACTTGATTTGTAAAATCTTGTTTGTGGATACCAACGCATCAAGTCTGAAAATTCATATCAAAAATTAAATAAAAATAATAAGAAATTGCTGTAAAAGCATACCTGATGGATTTTTTCTTCCTGCATCACGACTATATTGACAAATTTCTTTAATTGTTATAGGATTTATGTTTCCTGAAATACTACTGTAGATGATTGGATACGAAGTTCCTGATTTTGATTCTTTATCTTGCGCAATTTTCCATGCTACTGCTATTGTCATATTTATCACCTTAAAAATATTTTTGATGGAATTATTAAACTTCTATTGACATTTTGACTTTCCGATGTCTCGGTCTTGATCATGACAATGGTAACTTAAAAAAAATAATAATAATAATTTCTTACAATATCCACAGGTATGACGTCAAATATAAAGTTTTTATTGCAGTTGAAAGCACGAAGAACTCCTCTTGATACTTGATCAACCAGTGGTGTTGTAGCCTTAAAGTTTCACAGTTTTATATAATTTCAATAAAATTATTCAAAAATAATTAATAAAGAAACAAGGGTCATGTTGCTCGGTACACCCTAATGAATACACTACCTCAGGGGTTACTCAAGGGAAGGGGCGTATTCAGTTTGATCCTAAACCCCTCCTAAATACAACGCTATCCAAGGGGTATGAACTAGAGCTACTCTAGTTATACAAACCAGGGTTATTTTAGGGATATAACCCAAGGTTACCCTAGACCAGTGATGCCAAATTTAAACCTTTTACACTAAATAAGATGGACCCAAGCGCCGAAGCAAAAAAAACGTCAACACAAAAAACATATTGGGTGTGCCGCCAAAAATATTTGGTCTATAAGTGTGCCGCGATGCAAAAAAGGTTGGACACCCCTGCCCTAGACCTTTTCCTAAAGTATACCTCTGCATTACGTCTTGGGTATACCCTTTGGTTAATCTCTGATGTAGTATATTCCTTAAGCTATACCGAGCAATCGAGCAATCTATTAATAAAATTTCATACCGTATAGCTGTCAACCCAGCCTACATGCGGTTCTGCAACACTTGCTCCAACTAAATTATATCAAATAATAAAATAAATAAACAAAAATGATAATAATTTTTATTATTTACCAACTGATGGTTTGACAATTGCAAATGGCATGTCCTTAGCTGCTGTTCTTCCAAGATCTTCTGCCAAACTTTTTGTAAACGTATAAACATTAACGTGTTTTCCATATAGTGTTGGAAGCATCTAAGCAGATTTAATATTTAAAAAATTATCCGAAAAAAAATTAAAAATTTTACCTTTTCCAGTTTATCTTCAGGAGTAGAATTGGCTAAATCTATGATGTAATGTGGATCATACGCAACTGGAAAAAATTTTTCTTTCATAACCGGCTGGTACCAGTTTGAATATGCTGTTGAAATGTGGATGAATGACTGAAATGAAATTTAGACATAAAAAATTTTGTTAACTGCTCAGTTCAATGAGATCCAAAGCTGCACATGAGTGACTCGTGGCTAATGATGATTTTCAAGAAATCGTGACTTACAAATAACCTTTTTCAGGTAAAGGGGCGTATCCAGGAAATTTTTGAGGGGCGGGGGGGTTGAAATATGGAAAATGTAGACTAGCAAAATGAAGAATTTTTTTTCAGAGGGGGGCTTGACCTCCAAAATTACACCCCCCTCCCCCCTTGAATACACCCCTGTTCAGGTATCGAAGCACTAGACCATTACGCAACCGAGTCACTTTAGCTCATTGAATATTTTATCATTCTAGAATAATCTTAAAATCTATCCTACCTTTAATTCTTTCAATTCCTTTCCCAATTTCAGCATCTCATCTAGTGATCTTAAATTCGTGTTCACAGAATATTTAACTTTTTCCACAAACTTAACTGTAGCGGCTGAATGAAAAATTATTGACACTTTATCACACAATGTTTTTCGATTCTCCTTGGAAAGTCCTAAACCAAGTGCTGAGGTATCGCCTTCCATTAAGATAATTTTCTTCAAAGCTTGTGGATTTTTTTCACGTAAAATGTCAAAACATCGAGAAGCTGTCAGCTCGTCGAACATCTCGTTACTAGATTGGCCTTTTTTAGCAAGAACCAACAAATAAATGTTCTCAATTCCTGGACATGAACGCAGGAGTTTCTCGACTAAAACTTTTCCTAGGAATCCTGATCCACCGGTAATGAAGATGCTTCGTCCATTGTAAAATTCAGGAATTGAAGGAATTTGATTGCTGCTTGGGTTCATTTTTTAAATAATTCAACACAATAAGCACAAGTCTTGAGTAAATTTCAACTAACTTATTAAAATAAAATTTATAAATTTTTTGTAAAGAACGTTCACTGTGACTAACTGTTGTCTTGAAAGTTGATTACAGAATGATCTCAGTAAACAAGTTGAATGTTTTTATAAGCATTTTAAAAGAAGAAAAACTCAATAAAAATAATTGTTTTCGTAAAAACTGTCTCACGCGTGTTGGACCAAAAAAATGATGATCAAAAAGCAGAAAGAAAATTACTTGGTGGAAAAAACCAGCCACATATTATGATTAAAAATCTTCGAATATTTTCTGTTGGGAAAAGGGTCAGAAGTTTGTTTTGAGGTCAACCTCCCCTCTCTATTTTTTGAGAAAAACAAAAGTCATGATTGTTACCCCAAAAAAGGGTCAGGATTTGAAAAACTCCTTCAAGTAAGGACCCAAGTAAGTATCAAGTAAGTTGCTATTAAAATATTCCTCCATACACGATAAAATTTTTTTCCAATCAAGTATCTATCCCCCTGTGAAAAGTCATTCGAAGGTCGCGTGTTACATTATTGACTAGAGTAGCTCGAGTCCCGCAACGCGTCTTCAAAAACACAAAACCACAGAAAAAATCGAAAGAAAAGAGTTGATGTCAAAAATATGTCAGTCACATAATTACACAGTCAGCGTTTCTAAAAAATATATTGTTTGATGAAAAATTGTTGTTTTCACGGTTCATTTCCACAGTTTTTAGCACATCATGACCTACCACAAATTAATCTAGAGATTCATAACAAAATAAAAGCGTGTAAAAACAAAAAGAAAAAGAAGAAAAAAATTATTAAGTTTTAAGGAACTGTTTCCAAATGATGTCCAATGTTTAGGGTGAAGCTAAAAATGGGAGGAACTAGGGGTGGGCTCTTTCGAAGGTGGGTCTGATTGGGTTCGGACCTTCCTAGTACGACTTTCTTCCATATTCTTAATTGTTTTAAGTTTTTTAATATAAAATAGGCATTTCTGGAGCTCTAATGAGCATTAGACTTTCTAGTGCGGAAGGGAAAATTTTCTGAACCTCTAACACCAATATGGATAGCTATCCCAGTTCTTCTAACTAATTTTTCTTGGACCAAAATTAGTCTCTTTGAACTGATTTGTTTATTGATTCAAAGTGACTCAATTAACCAGGGATGATGTCCTTTTACTCCATGTTGATGTGCGTTTACAAAACTTTTAAGTTAGCTTCACTACGAACTATCGACTGCCAACTAGTATGCCTAGACCTGAAATTGAAGACCCTTATTTTAAAAAGATATAGTTCAAGTCCCATCTTTGTAGATTTCATAGCTCCAGAAGACTTTTTTTTCTCCCAAAATGACTAAATTCATAACCAAAAGGCTCCTTAAAATTTAAATCTACATTTTAACAAACAAAAAAGCTTAACGTTATAGTGTCATCCCACATAGTCATTAAAATTGCATCATTCCAGGCATTTATCATAAATTTTTCCATCCTTGCTCATTTCTCTCTCGTACACAACATCGTTCATTGATGATCATTACGTTCTAACGCGTGCACATGACAAAAGAACAACACTAACGTGTACACATGTTGTCGAGTACTCTGGAATGTTTATGCCATTTAAGGAATAACAAAACAAAAAAAACACGCTGTACATAGAAAGCCACGAACTTCCACGTTTTACTTATGTTAGATTACAGAACTTACTTAAACACGCTGTACATAGAAAGCCACGAACTTCCACGTTTTACTTATGTTAGATTACAGAACTTAGTTAAACACGCTGTACATAGAAAGCCACGAACTTCCACGTTTTACTTATGTTAGATTACAGAACTTACTTAAACACGTTGTACATAGAAAGCCACGAACTTCCACGTTTTACTTATGTTAGATTACAGAACTTAGTTAAACACGCTGTACATAGAAAGCCACGAACTTCCATGTTTTACTTAAAAGCACATTTTTCCAAGAATCAAAGTAATTGCATAAAGTAATTAAATTAAGTAAGAAAACAATATAAATTAAAAGATGGAGAAGAATAGTTCAGTAAAAGTTGGACTAAACTCTTCATCGGAACTGCTTGAAGTCCATTACAATTGGAATATCCCAAAATATAACACGAGGACTATCTATTCAGAAAAATTGAAGCTTAGAGATGACATTGAATGTACAATAATGCTGGTTCCAAAAATCGAAGACAAAAGAACGTCCATCTATAAAGGAAATAGACGTTTCGTTCGTTCTTACGTTATGGTATTCTTTACAAAAGTTCCGGATGATGATAATCGCCAAGCTTTCTTCAACTTTAATGTCCGAACGAATAATAAACGACGACCAATTGCTTCTGCTGTATATAACCAGGTCATGATGAAAACTGAAGGGTATCGTGGGAATAAAAATAACTTGAATTCTGTTGTATGGAGACAATGCGTTAATAAAGATTTTGCATTGGACTTGGTTGTTAAGTTTACAATCGATGACTTTAGCAGCAAATCATTCAATTTGGAAAATTTCGAAACGGAACGCTCAAAGTTGTCTCAAGACTATGCTTCGCTTTACAAAGATCCAAAATTCACTGACATGCTGCTTGTCTGCGCTGATGATGTTAAAGTTCCTGCCAACAAGGCATTGATTGCTTCTCGAAGTCCAGTTTTGGCTGAAATCCTGTCAAATGACATTGACACGTACATAATTGGAGAAAACATCAGCAAGGAAATTGTCACAGAGTTTTTACGCTTTGCTTATGCTGATACAATCTCAATTGATGAATTTGAGGCCAGCACAATTGAATTGCTGCAAGTTGCTAAAAAATATAAAGTTACAGAACTAGCAAGTTTGTGCGAACAAGATCTAATGTGTGGATGCAAGGGCAAAATGGACGAAATTTGTAAGAAATTCAAGAGTCTTTCCTGCCAAGATATCTCTGAATTAAATAATTTCGCTGAAATAAGTCGCTACATTAAGGATCTGTACAAAGCTACAAAGAATATTAAATTAGTCGAATAATCATAACTGGATGTATCAAACTAGTAGTAATGGATGCATTTGAACGAATCATATAGTCTAGTCATAGAAGACGCAAAGACCTGAACTTTCATTTATTTTTATACTCTTGAATCTTTACAAATAAAGGTTGTGAACTGACAAAAAAAATCACAGGGGTTGTCGAATCTCGCTCCGCTCGTTCGACTGTTTATAGATCACAGGGGTTGTCGAATCTCGCTCCGCTCGTTCGACTGTTTATAGATCACAGGGGTTGTCGAATCTCGCTCCGCTCGTTCGACTGTTTATAGATCACAGGGGTTGTCGAATCTCGCTCCGCTCGTTCGACTGTTTATAGATCACAGGAGTTGTCGAATCTCGCTCCGCTCGTTCGACTGTTTATAGATCACAGGGGTTGTCGAATCTCGCTCTGCTCGTTCGACTGTTTATAGATCACAGGGGTTGTCGAATCTCGCTCCGCTCGTTCGACTGTTTATAGATCACAGGGGTTGTCGAATCTCGCTCCGCTCGTTCGACTGTTTATAGATCACAGGGGTTGTCGAATCTCGCTCCGCTCGTTCGACTGTTTATAGATCACAGGAGTTGTCGAATCTCGCTCCGCTCGTTCGACTGTTTATAGATCACAGGAGTTGTCGAATCTCGCTCTGCTCGTTCGACTGTTTATAGATCACAGGGGTTGTCGAATCTCGCTCCGCTCGTTCGACTGTTTATAGATTACAGGGGTTGTCGAATCTCGCTCCGCTCGTTCGACTGTTTATAGATCACAGGGGTTGTCGAATCTCGCTCCGCTCGTTCGACTGTTTATAGATCACAGGGGTTGTCGAATCTCGCTCCGCTCGTTAGACTGTTTATAGATCACAGGGGTTGTCGAATCTCGCTCCGCTCGTTCGACTGTTTATAGATCACAGGGGTTGTCGAATCTCGCTCCGCTCGATTCGACTGTTTATAGATCACAGGAGTTGTCGAATCTCGCTCCGCTCGTTCGACTATTATAGATCGCAGGGGTTAACTTAAAATTTTCTGACATATCCAGTCTTCTAACAACTTTGGAAAATTTTCACGCCTTCACTCGCTACGCTACGTTCAGGACGTAAAAATTTGTGAGCTACGCTCAACCTAGTTTGAACTACGTTCAAACTTTTTTCTTCGAGCTCCGCTCGAACTATTATTACTATTGAACGTAATTTCTACAGTTTGAGCAACACAAATATTCAATCGTAGTAGTCAACGTTTTCTTCTTTCAATGTTTCCTATGTACTTCTGATGTTTTCAAAATCTTCTATAATGCCTTTTTGTCTTCAATTCCTTTCATCGACATCTTGACTTGATAATTGCTTGTTCTTCTCTTCAGCTTCACTTCAATACAAATTTTTTAATCAATCATTGAAAATTTCTTAACGTGATTTTTCTTGACTTGATGATCAGGTTATATCCACTTAAATATAAATCCGGGCCGAAGGACCAATTTGTTGCGTACAACAATAATAAATGCGATGGTTTTGGTTTAGAGTGGACTGTATTTTATTGACGACAAAAGAATGAATACGTGTTAATTGTTTAAGATATGAATTTGTACTAAATTATTTTAAGAAAACTTTGACTACTACGATTGAATATTTGTGTTGTTAAAATTGTAGAAATTGCGTTCAACAGTTACTCAAATCACCAACCCTTTCTCACATATCCACAGTCTTCTAACAACTTTGGAAAAATTTTCACACCTTCACTCGCTACGCTACGTTCAGGATGTAAAAATTTGTGAGCTACGCTCAACTTAGTTCGAACTACGTTCGAACTTTTATATTCGAGCTCCGCTCGAACTATTATTACTCAAATTACTAACACTTTCTCACATATCCGCAGTCTTCTAAGGACAACCTGATTGTCCCACCACCTGACAATTCCATGATTCATGCTTTTTCAACCTTTTACTTGTACTTGGTGATCAACAACAATTATATCATTTACACAGCTTTGTTATATATTGTTCATTGTTACAATATTTGATATTAATGTTCATGAAATGTAAAATACCAAAAAAAATCATACTCTCATCACAACTGGAATACAAACTTTATTTTTTTACAAGGACTAAAAAAATTGGCTATTTACTTTCACAATTTAACTCCTTTTTCCAAGCTAAGTATTTTCATTACTCACAGTCGTAAAGATTTTTCTCCCCAAAAATACATTCACCAATATAAACCTATATAACGAGTCACAATAGCTGTATTTATAGACCAATTTTATCCAAACAGTTTTACAACTACATCTATTAGTGACAAATATTCGTATATATATGTATAGTAAAAGATTATTGCTCTTGTGAAGTATATCAATATTTCATACAAGAACTCAAAAAAATCAGAATATACTCTTTTTTGCTGTTTTATGACATAAAAAAATATAATTAGGCATATTTAAATCATGAAACATCATAAAATATCAAAAAAGTGTAAAGATTGCAAGATTTGATCATGACAAACCAACTAACAAATAGACAGAGTGAGTCAATATAAAGCGTGTAAAAAACATGGAAGTTCGTGGCTTTCTATGTACAGCGTGTTTTTTCTCGTATATCCATACAGTACGTACGGCTTGGGCTACGCTCGCTCGACTTGTTTAGAATTACAGTTTTTACATGGATCACAGTAGAGTCGAGCTTGAGCTACGCTCGCTCGACTTGTTTAGAATCACAGTTTTTACATGGATCAGAGTAGAGTCGAGCTTGAGCTACGCTCGCTCGACTTGTTTAGAATTACAGTTTTTACATGGATCACAGTAGAGTCGAGCTTGAGCTACGCTCGCTCGACTTGTTTAGAATTACAGTTTTTACATGGATCACAGTAGAGTTGAGCTTGAGCTACGCTTGCTCGACTTGCTTAGAATCACAGTTTTTACATGGATCACAGTAGAGTCGAGCTTGAGCTACGCTCGCTCGACTTGTTTAGAATCACAGTTTTTACATGGATCAGAGTAGAGTCGAGCTTGAGCTACGCTCGCTCGACTTGTTTAGAATTACAGTTTTTACATGGATCACAGTAGAGTCGAGCTTGAGCTACGCTCGCTCGACTTGTTTAGAATTACAGTTTTTACATGGATCACAGTAGAGTCGAGCTTGAGCTATGCTCGCTCTCTTTAGAATTTAAACCTTATAACGGTCAATATATGTTTGAAATTTTCCCTCCAAAAGGTGTGTGAATTAAATGTCCATAGCTTCTATGTCTAATTAAACAAGATCCAGTAAACATCTACAGCCTCTATGCCCAATAAAAATAAGATCCAGATCCTCTATCTCTAATAAAATGAGACCCAGTTAGTCATCTACAGTCTCTATGTCCAGTAAAAATGAGATCCAGTAAACATCTACAGTCTGCGTGTCCAATAAAAATTAGATCCAGATCCTGTCTCCAATAAAAATGAGATCCAGTAACTATCAAGAAAATCTAAATCCTCTATGCCTAATAAAAATAAGATCCAGCAATCTTTTATTGCCTCTATTTCCAATAAAATGAGATCTAGTTGGTCTATATTCATTCAAACAATATTTTTAAGTAAAATTCACGTTACTTAATTTTACGTTATAACTTTTATAACAATCTTCTTCATGCTGTAACTATTTACAGAAGGCTCTAAAAGGACCAACATAGCGGATATTAAATGTAGATGTTGATCTTTCATTAAAATCCTATTCTAATGCTTGAAATGTTAATTACAGTGAGTAATCAAAAATGACGTAACTGTCATAAAAAATCATGTTTTTTTTGCATTTTTCGGTCACTAAACGAACGTAAAGTTCGTATGTTATGTAGCAACTTTTAGTTTTTAGGTACGATCGGGTATGATTTATCGTATCAAATAGAAGAAACTGTATAAAAGTCATCGCATAGAAATTGTTCATACAAATTTTTGGTTTTTAACGGTTTTTTTGTGTCTAGTTCCAACGCAACGGAACTGGCTGGAACCAAACATATCTCAGGTAATAGCCATTTCCAGTATCTGTCATATGAGAGCAAAAACGTATTGATTAATGCTTTCGTTGACTCAAAAAAGAAGGAAGTTAAAATGGCACGTGTTTTGGACCCAAGCAGGCACAGCGGAACTGACCAAAAAAGTATATATACCAGTCAATAGGAAATTTTAATATAAACAACTAAAACCTAGATTGTTAGGGCTAATAATGCTTAGTTTTCTCAAAAAATTGAAAACCATATAAAATGACTCGTGTTTTGGACCTAAAGCAGGCACAGCAGAACTGACCAAAAAACTATATATACCAGTCAATAGGAAATTTTAATACCTACATTTATTACCTTGGTTGTTGGGGCTAATAATGCTTAGTTGTCTCAAAAAAATGAAAAAACGTGAAAAATGACTCGTGGTTTTGGACCTAGAGCAGGCACAGCGGAACTGACCAAAAAAGTATATATACCAGTCGATAGATAATTTCAATACCTACATTTATTACCTTGGTTATTGGGGCTAATAATGCTTAGTTGTCTCAAAAAAATGAAAAACGTGAAAAATGACTCGTGGTTTTGGACCTAGAGCAGGCACAACGGAACTGACCAAAAAAGTATATATACCAGTCGATAGATAATTTCAATACCTACATTTATTACCTTGGTTATTGGGGCTAATAATGCTTAGTTGTCTCAAAAAAATGAAAAACGTGAAAAATGACTCGTGGTTTTGGACCTAGAGCAGGCACAGCGGAACTGACCAAAAAAGTATATATACCAGTCGATAGGTAATTTTAATGCCAATAATAAAAACTACAATGATTGGGCTAATAATGCTTACTGTTCCCAAAAAATTGAAAAAACCACGTGGTTTTCGGACACTTTCAGGTTTTGAGGCTAAAGCCTCACTTATCCTCAAAATCACGCAAAGCGCATAGCTTTCCCCAAGGGTTCACTAGTTGCCTGATAGAATGGCATCGAAAACTGCATCAAAATATATGGTTCCTGACCCGGTAACCCTGTCCACAAAATTTGTAGTACATTTTGACACGTGTTTTTTGGACCTAGAGCAGGCACAGCGGAACTGACAAAAAAAGTGAATATACCAGTTGATAGATAATTCCAATACCTACATTTGGTATGCTAGTTGTTGGGGCTAATAATGCTTAGTTTTCTCAAAAAATTGAAAAAACGTGAAAATCGGGCCATTCGTGAAACCAATAACTTACACGCTATAGCGTGGAAGTTAACATAAACTTACATGCATTTATGTTGAAACATATTTTATTTACACTCTCATAAATTAAGTAATGTTGGTTATAACATATTCAATTGTAGTACCATTCGGAGTCATCTTCAGTCATATTGCTATCACTTCTGTTATTTGCTAATGCTCTTCCATGCATTTCCATCTCGACAATTTTCTCGAGCTCAACAGTACGTGACGATATTGAGCGTAAGAATATTTTCCGATTTCCAACTGGCTGCAGGTGTCGATAATTGTCAACAAGTAGCAGTCCTTCGATGCCATTCGATAAGGAACGAAATTTTGACATTTGACTGAGAGATATAGGAATTGTGTCAGGAAATATGATCCATGTAACTGCTTCATTGCAGGTTGGTGTCGTTAAGCTACCTAAAATATGTCAATTACAAATAAAAAGAGTTTTGGTTAGAAAATGACGAGTAATGGAGATTAAGGACACATTTTATGAAAAGTATTGGATTAGGTTGGTTAAATAAAATTTTATAGCATTTATGATACTTTTTTTGGGGGGAGGGGGGAGGTGGGTTGTTAGAAATATTCCTGCTATCCTCTTACTATCCACGGACTATGAAATGGCACTTTTGGAAATATACAGCTTGGGATAAATGTAACCATACTTAAAACCATTAGCATGTAATGTAAATTTCATTAAAAACCACTAAATATAATCCAATTCAGTCAATATCAAACAAATGCACGCAACCAAAGAAAAAAAAGCTCACTTCCAAATATAGAAGCACTCAAAAAAAGCATCAACATACCTCGATACGTATAAAATCTATCCGTATTTATGTTCCCAATCAACGACTGCAATGAAAATGAATATGGCAATGTGACACTATCGGTCAGTTCATTTAGGTCACTAAAATGTTTGACAATATTATCAATCTCTTCACCGTTCGATAAATTTTCTCTAATCTGGTAGAAAAATGCTGCAATGAAAAAAATGTATGAATTGCAAATTTTTTTCGAGTATTTGAGATTTGAAAATAAAATTTATTATCCAGAATGAGTGTCAGACTGGAAAAGTTGATAACAATGCTCACCGAGAACAGCCAATCCATCTCTATGCTCGAGTGCTTCTTCAATTGTCTGATATTTTCTATTGATATGTATCATATGCAATTCGAGTGGATATCGTATATCATTTAAAACATGCTCAGCGCCCCTCGAATTTTTATCACCCCAGTGAAAATGCAATGACACATATTCATATTCATTTCTCAATTTTCCACCGAAAATGTACGGATGATAATGATGTTGCGTTGTATTTTCAGTTTTTGGTGTTTGAAGTGACACGGAATGTCCATTGTTACGTATTGTCAATGGCCCAGGAAGTGGATTGTGATAATAAATGAATTCTATAGCTGGCATCGCAGATGGAAGTGCACGACGTGAATGAATTGAGACTGGTGATTGATGTCGACCGTTACAGTTCTATGTGTGTTGAAAAATATAATGCAATAAATCTCTTTGTTGTAAATTCGATGCTCAGTTTCTGTGCTTCGCTGTGCGCCTTTTTGTAGAATTGCCAGGGGAGGAATGCTTGAGGGGTATTTAGAAGTGACACATTTATCGACACATTTATCGAAAGTGAAAAGTTCTTTTTCGAAAGTTAAAAATTCATTTTTGAAATTTAAAAATTCATTTTCGAAAGTTAAAAATGTTTACTATCAAAAGTTAAAAATTCTTTGTCGAATTTGAAAAAATTCATTTTCGAAAGTTAAAAATTCATTTTCGAAAGTTAAAAATTCTTTTTCGAAAGTTAAAAATTCTTGTTCGAAAGTTAAAAATTCATTTTCGATTGTTAAAAATTCATATTCGAATGATAAAAATTCCATTTTCGAAAGTAAAAAAATGTTTTTTTTTTCAAAAGTTAGAAATTCATTTTCGAAAGTGAAAAATTCATTTTCGAAAGTGAAAATTATTTTTCAATTTAAAATTCACCACTCCTTGCCTTCCGTCACATCTCCCTATCCGTATGAAAATAATTTTTCTTTTTCTATGTTTGTCACTATCATGAATGAAAATTAATGCCCTACTCAGTTTATTCTGTATATTGCAACTGTGTGCTATCAAACTTCTTTATATGTAATTTATATCACAATTATTGTACAAATAGAAAAGCTACAGAGCTCTGTAGCCAGTACATTGGCAAATAAAATGCTGCACAAACATGCAATTTATAGCATCGTCATATTGCATGTCAGAATTAGTAATGAAGTTGAGGTTCTTTTGGTATCGATTTTTCTACTTGGGGTTTTTGAGGACCTTCAAAGGATAAAACGTAAATCTTTTCGGTGGTTTTGTGTAATTTAGACACAAAAACTTAAATTTTCTTGATTTAGTGCCAAATTTCAATTCAAAATTTGAACGAAGTAAACTTTTCTTTTCAAATTTTTTAAAAGTTTTTATGGATAAAAAAATTCCCGAAACTTCAGAATCCACAAAATTCACTTCACAGCATCCATCTGCACCGGAACAATTCTCACCTTGCGACAAGTTCCATTTTTGCACTTACAAAACTCGTTAAACATAATTTTAAAATTTTCACTCGCAATTTAATTAACTCACCTTATGCTTCCTCTTCCACATACGCTGCTCTGATGTAGAATATCCAAAGCGACTTGACACCACCATCAACATAGCACTGAACAACACAATACCGAGAACAATAACCTCAACAATTCTCATTATTTATCACGTTCGCAGAACACTTTTGAGATCTCAAATATCTGATGGCGAAATTGGAACTGAAAGATGTAACGAAAATATATATCAGTTGATATCGGTAGACGAGACCTAGTGAAACACAAACAGAAGTAATAAGTTAATAAGTCACAAGACTGTTAATTAAAATATGAGATAAGCAAGTTGAGACGAGTGAAGGAAATAAAAGAAGCGACGATACAAAATAAACTCAAATTAAGTTGAGAAGGTGACGACATCAGTTGGTTGTTTGAGTGGGAGGTTGTGGAATGTAATTAAGGTATAATATTCTAAAAATTTGAGACATAAACAACGAAGATACAACAAGTCTCGTGCTTTTTTATGAGAAGAAAAAATTTAATTATTTGTGATAAGAAGAAGCTTTAGAAGGAGATTTGTAAATATTTGGGTCAAATAATTAAGGCAAGCTGTAAATATGTAATTTGGTGGAGGCACTAATGATAATTTATTGGGATAACTTCGTTATCGTAGAAATAGATGCTTTTGAGCTTTAAACTAATTGTCGGCTTCTTTATTAGCTGTAAAATTAATGGCAGAGAATTTTAGATGCTAATATTGCTTGAATCTAAGAAGGTGTCTATAAAAATGATTGTATCCAAGTATAGTGTTGCTACAGACATAACAAAAACCAAGATTTGTCAATAATTAGGATGCAATTTGCCCAGACAAAGACACCCTGACACCCTGACATCCAAACATCTGAACATCTTGACAACCAGAAATCCAGATACTCTGATTCCCAGACCTTACCTTAGATGAAAAAATTCCAATTGTGCAACTGCATTTACCTGATCTGATTCTCCATCTGCTCAATCCACAATCTTCTCCTTCACCTTATTCTCAAGACAAATAAAAGGAGATTTGAAAATCAAATAAATTTCACTCATTTTTTATCTTTATTACATGCTGTATAATTTTTATTTTCGCGTGCAATTTATATTCATCACGATGTGACGTTGCTAAAGAGGGGAGTGAGGTGTTTACAATATTTTTGTATAGCATTTAAAAACAAATTCAGTATCGTGTTGAAACATGATATTTACATGTAATAATTTGCATTTGGAGTAATTAAAATTTTTTGTAAACAAGATGTGACAGGTTTGAAAAAAATATATTTTTTTATATTTGTTGATAAAAATGGGAAAATATGGTGTTTGTGATAATTTGTCTAATTTCTGTATCGTACGTCCGACTAACTGTTGTTACATCAATTGCAATTGGTAAGCTTGTGGGTCTCAAAGAAGTATCAAGGGGCATGCAGCAGGGGCGTATTCAGGGGAGGGTTTTGGGGGTCAACCACCCCCTTTTTTGGATTTTTTTTCAATTTACTAGGGTTTTTCAAGAAAAAATCCCATCTATACAAAAAAAATTCAACCCCCCCCCCCCCCCTTGAAAACTTCTGGATACGCTCGTGGATTCCAGCTTAATGGTCCGAACAAAAATTATGTCTATTATATCCACAAATTTGTCCTTTCTGTTCGTTGTCCATTTTCATACAAATTGCTGAACAAATATTTTATTCGAACCAGTAAGTTGTCTTCTCCCTAAGAAATATTTCAGATGTTAATAAGGAATGCTTGAAAAAACTTCAATTATATCCTTCATAAAAGTAATTTCAATCCACTGAATCGATCATATAACTTGGAGCTAATTACTAACCATCTCATCCTTATATCTCCTCATTCAATATCAAGAATCATTACAAATCGTGATTATATAAGAAGTTATTCAAGTTGCAGACAAAAGAAGCGATAATGAAGTGATTCGAAGAAATTAATCTGATAATTTTCATACGATAAATGTAAATATTGCCATGGAGACTGAACGTCTACATCGAAACTCGTGCAATCTAATTAAAACTTTCAGCCAATTAATGCGAAAAAATATTTTTTGCTTTTTATCTCCCAGAAATCTTATCAATCATCAATGCTCAATAGATGAGTATTGAAAACAACCGAACCATTGCTAATTAATTTTAATTAAATATCTCAAACTTGTTGATGTGCTCATTGAAGCATTATTTTTGCTCGTTATAGGCAACGTCTATGGTTTGTAAATATGCTTGTTGTTTGAAGTATGTTTCGTTCTACGTTTATGATTCATATTTTTTTATAGATGCTAATTGAATCATCACTCTCCAGAACATAATTGAAATGCTAATTGAAATAAAATTGCTTCCGTTTTCTGATGCTTGCGTTTTCATTCAAAATTAGACCTGTTAATTAACAATTTATAAAAATTGAGTAAAATATGCTCAGTTCCAGAAATTTTACAAAATCTGAAAAAAGTCCACAAAACTCGAATTAACGGTCAAAAAGTATTTGAAAAATAACGGTTAAAAAATATTTGAAAATATCGGTCAATTATTTTGTAAAATAACCGTTAAGATGTAAAATAGAAAAAAAGCATTTGTAATATAAATGTTAATAAAACTTACCCCCGAATCAAATGAGAATCTTCATGACAATGACACCAACACGAAAAATATTATTCTCGCAATAAAATCTCAGTTAATCAAAAATTGATTAATGCCATGCCAATTATTCATTGAAATATAAATGAAAATTTAATTAGACTTTTTTTCTCTCATTTTGTCATGACTGCACACTCTGTGCTGTAAATTAATGCTGATGATTTTACGATACTTGAGAGACATGAAAAATTTGCTCGTTTATTTAAATAAAATCTCAATTAATGTACCTTAAATTTCTCAAGTGCTGACGCTGATCTTTAATTGACATGACGTTCTCATTTTTTATTGAGCCTTTATCTTTATCATCGTGATGAATGAATGTGATGAGTTTTGAAAGTACGTCAGATATTTTGACAAAAATATTATTAATGAATGACGTTTCTAGGCAATTAAAGATAAGAATTAAATATTATATAAAGTCATCTAATTGGGTTGACAAACAAACAGCCTTTAGTATTTGGTTGCTTACAGTGATTTGATTAGTAACTGAATTAAAACAAATATTTGACTAATTTATAAAGAGTATGTTTGTCAGTATATATCTAGCTTTTTCGTACCGAATAACGATTTTACGACTTAAATAATTTAATTTTCGCTTTATTTACTTTTTAGCTAAAAGCTGCTAAAAGCATTGAATTTCAAAATTTTAAAAAGCGTTAAATATTCAAATTCTAAAAGTCCGTTAAATTTTGAATCTTAAAAATCCGTTAAATTTAATCCTAGAGTCCTCAAAACCCGTTTCAAATCTCTATTCTGAAAATCTCAAATTAAAGCTTCATCTGATTTTTAATGAAATTCTTTACAAAAAATGTCAATTTCTCCACAATATTTCTTCATTATCTACCAAACCACCGACAAAGAATCTTAATTCCGAAAAATCTTCTCCAAAAACAAACGATGAATTAATGAAATTTCATTTTTATCTCATTTATCCCATCCTACACGCAATAAACTTTAACGAAGTAAGAATCTAAGGAAGAAATTACAGCTACGCTGTGCGTAACTAAATTTATTCATAAAATGATGGTAAAAGAATTCACATTAAGTCCTGTGAGCGCCAAAAAGCATATTTAAAATTATGTTAGAATATTTTAATGGCATTTCCTTTGAGAATGTTCCTTTTTTTATTTTCCGCAACATTCTTATCAAATCCAGCATCGTTATCCAAAAATTAGCTCATTGGGGAATTAGAGGAAATGGAGTTAATGGCCTGTGGCACATAAAATTCCTTTAATTTGCTTATTTATGCAAAAAAACGGTTTTCGTGGGTTTCTATCTCAGCTACATAGTTCAAATGCTCGTTGCTGTTTCTGATGGTATGTGCTGTAGTCTGAGAGATTTTTTGGGATTTTTTTTTTCTTATGGGCTGAGTCAGTGCTTTGTTAAAGAGGTGATCCTGAGGATGATTTGATGTGGATTGAAGCAGTTGGTTGGGATGTCGTTAAATATGGAGGTTGGGGTTAATCTTGATAGAAACTTTAACTTCCTTTGGATTCTTAAACGTTCTGGATAGTAAAATATATCTTTAACTATATAAATATGGCTATAGAGTAAGTGTTGAGTAAATAAATTAGGGCACATAGTGACACTGGATGTAAGTGTATGAAAAATAGCCAAAGTAAGATAAGTACCTCAGTGATCAAGTGGTAGGGATATTTAATCAAGTTCTTGGTACCCTTTTGATATCATGAGTTCGAATCTCATTGAAATCTACTAGTTTACGTATTATTAGTTTACATAGTATTCCCAGCATGAACCTAACCAAACATTCTCCCAAAACTCCCGCAAAGGAAGCAGCGTCAAATAAATTGTTGCCATTGCTCTCACTCAGATATGTATGAAGAATAAAAAGAAAATTCACAGTTTATTGAAATTTTTTTCAGCTTTTGATTTTTATTGCCTTAGCGTGCATTATAGCTGTGTATATATGGAAATGTAAATGTATGATACTTTATCTTTATGATGTGCTGCTATAATGTATGCTTGAATTGATAACTGCTTCAATGTTCTCAGTTCTCATACATCAAAAGATTTTTCAATTGTAAAAATGAGAATGAGAGCTTTTATTATGATGAAAATGGAAGTAAATTCAATGATTTTGTTTGAGGATTTCTTTTTCTTCTTCAAATGGTTGCTGGGTTATGAAAGATGTTGAAGATGTTGGATTTATGAGTTGTGCTTTAAAGTGAAGGTAAATTGATGATTTTGAGAATGAGGATGAATTTGAAGTAAAGTTTCGCTGCAATCCTCAAAACATGTTAAAGGAAGTCAATAAAATACCCAAAATATTTAATAGTGTCCATAAACCCAATCAGCATTCGTTGAACTGTTGACCACACGGCTTACCAAGTGGACGGGATACTAAGAATCAAATGCCAGTCAAATGGAAAGTGACAGCCACTTGATCAACATTTCAACGTGTGCAGATCAGAAAAATATCCTTAATAGCATCCCCAATTTCCGATATCACAATAAATTACTAATTAAATATTTAATCATTTGCACAGACAGGCATAATCAACCCACAAACTTAGCAAAATATTATTCTAGCCCACAAATCAGTATCATCTTAAATAATTGATGTCAATTGACATCTAATTTCCTATTCGTATTCATCAAATTTCCTCAAGCGATTCTACAACCATAGTAATGAGCAATAACAGCATTAATAATAATATTGTATAATAAATAATATGAATTGAATTGATGAGATTAGGAAGAATTTTGTAAGGATTTCTATTATATTCTATTTTTATCGTTGCTTGTTATTCCAAGACTTCTTTTTTGCTATGTCAGTCACTTTGGTTGGATGAATCAGGACTTTTTTCTTTCTATTATTTTGATGCATCAGGTAAATATGAATATGAGGATAATATGAATTCTCTTGGCTATTTCATGTTTTATGTTTCTCTATGAACTCTAGAGTTTTACACAAAACTTTAGATCCCCCTCCCCCTAAATGTTGGATGCCATTTATGAATAACCCCTTTAAAAGAACTGTATCCATGATAAGGGGTCAACTCCACTATGTTTTTATAAAAAAGATTCGTTATATCTACTCAAAACCATCGCACTACCAACTTTTTTAATTTTAAAAATATATCAAAAATTTAAAGTTTATAATTTTCAAAAATTTTTTAAAAAAATAAAAGATTTATAAATTAAAAAGTTTCAAATTTAAAAAATCTAAAAAAAATTTATAAAATATAAGATTTAAAAATCTAAAATTTTAAAAATCTAAAACTAAAATTTTAGAAATTTAAAATTTAAAAAATATTAGATTTATTGAAGATTTAAAAAATTTAAAATTTTAAAACTTAAAAAATTAAAAAAATTTAAAGTTAGAAAATGAAAATTTAAAAAATTAAAGTTTAAAAAATAAAATTTAATTACTAGATGCTTTTCCCAACTCACAGTAATCAGCACTCATCATTATACATCTCATTTAACTTGAACGCAATTAATCAAAACGATGTGGAAGAAGAAGATAAAAAAAATTTTGTGTCATAATTAAGAAAATTTCCTTTTCATAAAACAGGAAAGGGTGATGTTATCTGGATTATAATTAAGGCGAATTTTGATGACTTTGAAAATTTTTATTGATAGATATTTCTGGATGATTTCTGGTGAGAGATTTGTTTCCCTAGAAGAAGTTTGAAGTAAGCAGTGTTGTTAACTTAGATACTTGGGTAAGTCTAGAGTCGAAACACCAAAAGATGACTTGCTATGATGACGTCTAAGCCAGACAATACCTTGTTCAGATGCAGTTTGAGTCTGACGAAATGTTCTAATCTGACCTAGATGTCCAGTATTCAGCAGTCATCAAAATCGACTTAAGATAACTCGACTCGATACAAAATTCGAGTCGACTTCCAGACAAGTCTAGATTCAGATGCATCTAGATGTCGTTTTGGTCCAGTCGGGTGGTTTTGGTCTAGATTCAGATGCATCTAGATTTAGACATTACTGATTCAGATTTGTCCGTGTAAGGCAAATGCTCAACATAACAACACTGTCAGTTAGATTTTAAAATTTAATGAATATTCCTGTGAATATAAAATGATCCATGACTCGATTCACCGAATAAACTGAATTTATACAATTGAATACCATCCAAAAAATCACAATATGATTGTCACAATCCTTGCATAAATCCAATCCTTTTATTTTTATTAATTCTCCTTACATGAATTAGCAAAACGAGAGATCCTTTACTTGCTGTACAGAGCATGATATGAATATTTAATGGGATTACGTCTACATAAGAGCGAAAGAAACAATTTTTTTAGAAAAGAGAGTGAAAAGAGATTGAATAATCCAAGCTTAACGGAATTAAACATCAAGACAAATTAAGCTCATGTTGATGAATATATCTTTTGAGGTAAATTTTATTGCAATTAATTTAAGTACTCAACTAACTACTTCATCACAGATTATGAGGTTTTATGAGTAAAGACTTTTATTTCACGTCATCGTTGTTGTTCCAACTAAACTTTTTTTCCGTACTACAAAAGTTTTAATGCTCACAAAATTATTACGCGTTGTTGATTGAGAAAATAATTTTCTTTGTTGTCAGGTAATTATGATGATGACTGTTAATGAGAGTAATCTGCAAACTGGAAGTAATTAAATACATTTTGATAAAGTTTTTGTTTAATGTTGTATAGGAACAGTTGCCTATCCAGAATTTTAGTAGATAATTTGACGAAATATTTAATTTTGAAATTCTGGTAGATGTGTAGAGCTTTCTAAAGTTTTGTAATCTAAAAAGAAGGAGAATGCATAAGAATGCATAAGTTTTTAAGGGAAGCTGACAACGTGAAACGAATTAAAGTAAACATGCTCCGATGGGCTGGACATATTATAAGGAGACAAGTGGAAGATTCATTAAATAAGGTCTTTAATTCTCACTTTATAGATGGCAAGAGATCATCTGAGCAGCCAAAGAACGCATGGAAAGGAACTGTTGGTAGAGATAGTATAGCACTTGGTATTGGTAATTGGCAGACGGTAGCCAGCGATAGAGGGCTCAACTTTAGGAGGTCATGGATCACAATTGATCTGTACGACCAGCGTACATACCATGTAAGTAAATACTCTAGGGATTAGGAGTTGCCCCTAGGGATCCAGGGGTCCAATGACTGGTGTTTGAGAACCACTGAACCTTAGGGTTACCATAAGCCATATCTGGGATTAAGGCTAAAATATACTGAGCAACCTGCTTTTAGATTGTTAACAGATTTTTTTCATGGCTCCAATATTAAATTAAAATTAGATTAAAATCAACATTAAATTAATGACAAACGATTAAACCGATGCGTGTAATTCAAGGAAAGTGACCGTTAAAGTTTCCTAATAAACATGTAAAAATTTCTTACTTGTCTGTCTGCCATACAAAATTCGGAATTAAATACCCCAGTTTCGAAAAGTTGAAAAACCAAAAAACTTGAAAAGAACAGTTTTTATAGGAAATTTCAAGGAAAAGTTAATGTAATTAATCATTTGTAGCAATAACAAAGCTAAATGCTTTGTGTAATCGATACAAACATTGGAAAAATCGATAAAAAAATCCAACGGTTTTTTAAAATTCAAAATTTTTGACTTGTGTATTTTAACACCCCTAGACTTTCGATAAGTCTGTCGAAATTGAATTACACGCATCGGCGATTAAATAATAAATTCTTCATTATTGATTTATAATCAATGACAAAAGTTCATAAATAATTCATAAAAGTCAAAAATTCTTTTTTCTTTCATATACATTGTTGACATAACTCATTACAAAGTCCCATTACTCTTTCATGTTACTTCAAGAAAGTATGTAAATGAAAATGTCATTTGAGATACAATATCGGAATTCCAATAAAAGTTTCCTTTATGTAATCACATGTGTATTGTTCCCATGTAACTCAATACATGAATAATTCATTAATAAATGCATGAATTATTAACGTAATTTCAATAAAGCAATATGATGTAAATATTCCATTCACATAAAGCCATACAGCATATAATAAATTATGGGTACAAAATATTTTTTTTGTATATAAATTCACACCATCTGACATGAAGCAAAAAGATAAATAAATTGCTTTATAATCCACCCACAATGAAGCAGTGAAGGAAAAGTTTCTTGTTGTGAACTTTTTCTTCTTCTTTTTTATATAGAAAATATCAAACGGATCATATTGTATATCCGTGCACATAAATCTACAGCGAAATCATAAACAAAAAGTGATTTTCATTGCAATGCTTTCATTTTGAGCGAAACTTTTTGTTTAAGCCAAAGTGCTGTTAATGGATTTGAAGATTTTTGACTGTTTTTGTGTAGTGGATATTGGGGTTGAATGGATTAAACGAAGGTTTGAGTAATTTGAGTTTTAAAGTTCTTAATGTTGAAGATTTTGTGAGAAGCTGAGGCATGTTACTGATTTCTTAGTAAATTTTTTTAATTTTAGAATTTTTAAGTTTCAAATTTTTTAAATTTATTTTTTTAAAGTTTTAATATTTTTAAATTTTAAGTTTTTTAAATTTTCAGTTTTTGAAATCTTTTAAATTTTTTAGTTTTAAGTTTCAAATTTCTTAAATTTTAATTTTTTAAATTTAAATTTTTTTAAATCTTAATTTTTAGTTTTTTTAAAACTTATAGGTATTTTTTAAATTTTACATATCTAAATGTATTAGTTTTTAGATTTTTTTAAATTTTAGACTTTTTAAATTTTAATTCTTTTATATTTTTTAAATTTTTCAAGTTTCAAATTTCATAAATTTTAATTTTTTAAACTTTAGTTTTTTAAATTTAAAATTTTTAATAATTTAAAATTTTTAATAATTTAAAATTTTTAATAATTTAAAATTTTTAATAATTTTAAATTTAAATTTTTTAATAATTTTAAATTTAAAATTTTTAATAAATTTAATTTTTTTTAAAATTTAGTCTGTTAAATTTTAATTTTTTAAACTTTAGATCTTTAAATTTATTACGTTTTAGATAACATAAATTTTAAAATTTTAGATTTTTTAAATCTTATAGGTATTTTTTAAATTTTACATTTCTAAATGTTTTAGGTTTTAGATTTTTTAAATTTTAAATCATTTATATTTTTTAAATTTTTCAAAATTTAAATTTTTTAAACTTAAAATTTTAAATACATTTTTCAAAATTAAAAAAACCAACAAAATTTAAAAAAATTGAATTTTTGATCACCTTAAAAACAACGAAAAAGCGCTTCTACATATCCAATTCAAAAACTTTCATGCATCCTCCTACCCTCTTCAATCTCACAAACCATCCATAAATCTCCAAACATAAAGAATTCGCAGCCTATAAATCCAAAATTTTCATTTTTCTCTTTCCCATTCTCACCGATTTTTTTTATCATCAATTTCATAAAATAAAACATTCGGTTGCAGTTTTTAAGGAAGTCGATAGAAGGAGTATTTTTGGGTGGTAAACGAGACAGCAGAAGCAAGAAAATATGAAATAAAGAATAATGATGATTTATGGTCAAAATGTTCTGCTGTGTTTGAGGCAAAAAAAATATAAATTTTAAATCCCACTTTTTGTTGGCTTAAGCAACAGAACGAAGCATTTGCTGTATTGTTATTATTATGAGGAGAGAATCACCAAGCGATATAGTCAGGAAATGAGAGACGAAAAGCATTAAAAACTTTTTTTCTGATTCTTCTCTTCTTGTTGGTTTGCTGGTGCTGAATATGCTTTTTTCAATTCACGAAATGATGATTTATTTTCATCACTGACTGGACAGCGATGAAATGAGTAGAAAATAAGCTTTTCTGTTGTTGTAGTCATCCTTGTGGATCTGAGTTTTTAATCTTGATTTTTATATAATTTGTGTCATTCAAGTTAGATATAATAAGGTGGGTGGGTCGTGTTGATATTTTTGAATGTAGATTTTTTGTGAGTGACAGGCGTGTAGCCAGAGGGGGCATTGGGGGACTCTCAACAAAAAAATTTCTTCAATTTGCTGGAGCTTTTTGAAACAATTCAAGTTCATTAAGAACCAAAAAAGCCAAGCAGCAATTTCGACAAAGCAGCAAAGTGCTGCAAAATCATGCTCATCCACAGTTCCAACTGAAAAATTGCGGTATTAAGAAAACTAAGCGAAAATTACTCACTTCCTCTTCCTTTTTGCTTTTTTCTTCCCGTTTCTGATTCTCATGCCATGTCCACCACCTTAACAAATTTCTTTTTGTTATCCTCTTTTTTATGCAGTCATCCAGCATAAAGCTAAGAGTCGGAATAACATCAGCAACAGCAAATGCCCCAAGAGCGCCATTAACTTTTCAATTTACATTTTGCCCGAATAGACAAAGAGCATGCTCTGAGCACACTCAAATTTTAGCTGAGTATACTCGCGTGAGCATGCTCATTCATACAAAATTTGATGACATTACTTTACGCTGTTGAGCACGCTATTTGAGTATACTCTGAGCATGCTTTTTGAGTATACTCTGAGCATGCTCTAGAGCACACTCACTGAGCATGCTCAACAACGTGCTCACTTAGCATGCTCAAATAACACAAAATTAAAAAAAATTAATTAAGTTAACAAATTTTTTTTTCGAGTTGACCGGAATTTTTTTGAGTATTTTTTAAAGTTGTGTGTTAGTAGAATTAATTATTTTATTTAATGAAAATTTGATACTTAGAAATTTTTCCGGTCACCCATCTTTGTTTGAATTCGTCCTTGCGTTGCTTAACTTTCGAGATCTCGAATTTTTCCTTGAAGTCACCATCTGTAAATATATAATAATATAAATATGGCAAAAGACATATTTAAATTATTATATTTTTAAACATGCTAATTTCAAGGAATAACGGTTTTCCAACGTTTAAGGTATTCTAAGGCACAACTGACAATTCATTAGTTAATTTAATTAACTTTTTTCCTTAAAAATATCTGAGCATGCTCAGTATGGTGTGCTCAGAATGTGCTCACGAGCATGCTCAGGAATGTGCTCAGGTGAGCATGTTCGAATTTAATGTGTTAAATTTCTGAATATGCTCAGAATGTGCTCAAGAGCATGCTCAGGAATGTGCTCAGCTGAGCATGTTCTAATTTAATGTGTTAAATTTCTGAGTATGCTCAGAATGTGCTCAAGAGCATGCTCAGGAATGTACTCAGCTGAGCATGTTCTAATTTAATATGTTAAATTTCTGAGTATGCTCAGAATGTGCTCAAGAGCATGCTCAGGAATGTGCTCAGCTGAGCATGTTCTAATTTAATGTGTTAAATTTCTGAGTATGCTCAGAATGTGCTCAAGAGCATGCTCAGGAATGTGCTCAGGTGAGCACATTAAATTTTTTGAATTGAGCACGCTCATGAGCATACTCAGTTTAACATGCTCATCAAAATATTTTTTATTTTTTGTGAGCATATTCAGAGCATACTCAAGAGCATGCTCAATTAAGTACACTCAGCTGAGCACGTAAAACAATGTTTTTGAGTATGCTCAGTAACGTGCTCAAAAAACTGAGCATGCTCAATGTTTATTCGGGTTGTATGGAATGGAATGAATAAAATCCATATTACATACAAAATACTTTGTTCTGTTCTATTTTTATACAATTTACTGAATTTTTCATCTAACAATAAGCCAGCTCCACACTTCTATGCTCCCTGCAATGACAATGGGAATGGAATGGTGTGTGCATTAATAAATAATACATTTTTTCTTTCTTCGCAGAAAAAAGTAAATGATTTATAGCTGGAGTTGAGCATTTAAAACCCCTTCCGGCACCCACCATCCACTTGCTTTATTCTGTCTGTTTTCGAGAATGTCGTCAAGTATGACTCCAGATTGTAGAGGAGAATAATGCAAAGTGAAGGTGAAAATGAGGAATAAATGAGTGAGTGAAAAGTTTGAGAGATGAAAATGTTGTTAGGGGTGGATGAGGTGCATTTTTGGGGTTGTTTCTCATCATGCTATTTCTAATGCTCTCTTCCCCTAAAAACCTTATACCCCAGCAGTGTAGTCAGACCCCAAATTAACGAATTTTTCGTCAAAGAGGGTCCCCCAATTCACTTCTCTTGGCTACGCACCTCAATCATCGAAATTACATTAATTCAAATAATTTTCTTTCATCCGCTAACTTTTTCTATAATAAACAAGGCGTAAACACTCGAAAAAATTGCTTGGGATTTTTTGGGATTTCTGGGATTTTTTGGGATTTTCTGGGATTAATCCCAAAAATCCCGAGTGTGAAAGCCTTGATAATAAAGCTCTAAAAACTCTTGCACAAAACAAAATTAACAACTATTAATGCCAGTTTGCATGCTAAAAGCTCATTCAATTTACTACATATAATTTTCTCGTCTCCATCTTTCCATTATTCTCATGCTTGTAATGAAAATTTTACATAAATTTGCAATTCTTGTATGTCCGGTGTAAAGCGAATAAAAAATAAGGATTAGTGTGAGTGCATGGAGAGAGAAGTTGAAAGGAAATTGAGGAAAGAGTGCGGAGAAAGTTTAAATTGTTGTGGCTTAAGAGGAAAGAGAATTCCAGTGAGAATAGTGCAATTGTTTTATAGCATGTGATACATGTGAGTGTTAATTGATTCACTCAATGGGAAAGCTTTTAAGCTCTTACAATTGGTTTGCACTGAGAGGAAAAAATAATTTATTGTTTTATTTAGTTTCTTGAAAAAATCTGGAAAGTTATTTGAAAGCTGGAAATTTAATGGAAATTTATTGGAAATATAGAAAGTTACTGGAAATCTGAAAAGTTACTAGAAATTTATTGGAAAAATGGAAAGTTACTGGAAGTCTGGAAAGTTACTGGAAGTCTGGAAAGTTACTAGAAATTTAGAAAGTTACTGGAAATCTGAAAGGTTACTGGAAATTTGGAAGGACATTGGAAATATGAAAATCTGAAAAGCTTTTAAAAAAAATGTTAGAATTTTTTGTAAATGTGGAAAATATAATTTTTTCCATCGGTGCATTCTCTCTCCATTCCAACCTGTTTACTTCCACATCACCAGTTAAATTGCATATGTGGTTTGAAGCATTCATTAAGATAGTATAATAGAATAAAATGTATTGTATATCGTTACATTGTGCCAGTGAGGAGGAAACTTTACAACGAAATGTAGTTTTTCAATTAATTCATTTTAATCACTGAATAATTCAACAAATGGAAATTTATTGGATGTATGCTTCGTCAGACACTAACAGCATTTTAATGTTAATTACATTTTGTATTCTCCGTTGAATGGAAAATTAAAAATTTTTTAATTTGCTCTTTGCGTTTCCTTTGATTACATTTTACTTCAGCTATTCTCATGTAATTTTATCGGAGAGGATTAAACCAAATGGATAGAAAAGAATATTAGTTCCTACAAAAAGCCCAGACTATTATGAGCTCATGTCGCGTGCATAAATTTCATTATAAATTTTTTTCCATCCTTGCCTAGCGGATTAATAAATTTTTATTACCTTAATTTGCATCCCTTAAACAATTAAGCTAGAAAGGAAGGAAGTTGGCAAGATTTTGTGCTGTTATAGATTCAAGATAAAGTTTTTTTTAAAAAAAATTTCTTTCTTCATTTTCAGCAACAAATGGTATTTTCTTGCCCTTTTTATGAAAAACCGAGAAAATCAAGATCAACCATACAGATTTAATTAAAAATCCACAGTAAAATGATTTTATGAAGGGAATTTTCTTGATGGAAAATATTAGTTCATTGCAATATGGTGTAATTTTTGATAATGTTAGACGAGAGGTTATTCGTAATGAACAGCTGTAATGGAAGTTTGAAGTTCTAATATACTTAAAATATAATTGCTGCTGGTTTTTGATAGGTTTGTTGATGTGATTATTGATTGTTGTTTTGTTGATTAATAATCAGGACTTGGGGTCGTTGATAAATAATGTCCAACTTTTAGGAGGGGGGGGGGGGGTCAGGCTGTGTGACACTTCCATACAAACGAATAGCTTTTGGATGAAAATTTTGTGAAAGAGGGGGTTTAAAAATCTCGTTTTTTACGTGACGTCATTTATGAACAGCCTCTTTAGGTTTTAGGTGTTTCCAAGTGACTCAGGTCTCTACTGACATGGTTACATGTACACAGTATAATTTTTGTAAATGATTAAGTGACAAAATTTACTAAATGAGAGAGAAATTTAGCAAATATTGCTTATCTAAATTTGAGTGGAGTCGTCTTAGAATAGAATAGATAAGAAGAAATATAAGAGAATGAATAAGGAGGAATAATAATGCAAAAGGGTTTTCAGCGACGCAGCTGATCCAGCTGAGAGCACTTTGAGTTCAATCGAATTGGAATCTATTGTACCGTGGGGAAAAGGAGGAAACTAGGGATAGTTTTTATATGTTGGGTGAAAGGATGATCATCTCATCGATGAGAAATATGGAATCGAATTAGAAAGATGGCATAAATGAGTAACATGGGTTTGGGGAATTAATCAATATGAGAGTGCATAAGGTTGATGAAGTCTTAAGGAAACTAAGAATAGAGTGTGAGAAGGGGTGGGTACAGTTTTTTTAGTAAGAAGGGATGACGTATCCACCTAATTGGGGCAGATTTCTCGGTATACTCTAGAGTATACACCACCACTTGAGGGTACCCTTAGGATAATCCCTGGATTAGTGGTACACCAAGCAATTGAACCCTGGACTAATGCGAGGAAGTAAGGAATATTAACTTATATGGAGTTCTTACCAAAAGAGTAAGACATTATCATTAAATGATTATGAAAGCATGAGAAAAATTAAGTAAATTAAAACAAAAATATCTCAATTTCCTTAATCACATTAATAATTTTTTAAAGCGTCTATTTACCAACATAGCAAACACATTACGCAAGTCAAAAAGCCTGTTTACTTATCGTTATTGTCATTTCCATCACAAAAAGCATCTCATTCCATTTGCTATTTAATTTATTTTCCCTTTAAAATGATTGTAGCATCAAAACGTCTTTAGCGTTTATTTATGAATAGAAATATAACCTATTGAGGGAATGGAATAAGGCTTATAAATCTTTCTACATTCTTTAAGCAGAATGGGAGGCAAGGAATGAAAAGAAAAAAATTTAAAATTAGGTTTTTTTCACAAAAGTTTCTTTTATGCCACGATGATATAAATTTTTCTTTTCATTTTCTCTCTCCCTCCTGTCACAAGTCTCTGCGTCTATGAAGACGATAAGTAACTGAAAGTAAGGAGATGAGATCGCATGGAGGTTAAATCTGTTCCTACAATGAGAATGAAGGAATAAATTTATTATGTGTTGTTCAACATGAAATATGACAGCGCGTAATTTATGTTTATTATAATCTTCTTGCTTTATGTTGTGGAATATCATAATGTGCAATTTATGCAACAGGTTCGCTTCAGTTTGCCATCAACCTTCTCTTTTTGTTTCGTTCATCATTGAAAAGAATAATAACGAGAAAACTAAAAGAAATTCTCTTTTTATCCTACCGAGACATGAGACAGTATTAAGGATTATCGTCTTACATTATTATCATCATGCATAATTTTAAATTCACATAAAATGAGATAAAAAGGAGAAAAGTTTTGGTGTTTTACATACATAACGAAAATTTTCTCATGTTGCACATATTGTGTATGTTTATACAGTTGAGTGAATGAAATTGTTTTTGGGGGTTCTGAATTTAAATTCCTGTCGAGAATGAAGTGAAGTTGTGATGATGTTCTCTTGCTCCAATGTGTAGTGTAGAGTATCTACGAAACTTATGCATCTAACCTTAGTGCTTGCTAAAATCGTAAGCTCATTGAATTGGATACTTTTCAATGTTGAGGATTACACAGCGTAGCAAGGAGCACTAAATTTTTAAACATGGAGCTAAGCAGGATTTTTAGGGGGTCCCAAAAATTTCTTCTTTATTATTCTCATGGGTTCTTAGTTGTTTGTATGCTTATGATTATTTATAAATTAAAACTTCGAAAACTTTTATGAGTTCCCATCGGACCCCTCCTTCGGTAAGCTTTTGCAATAATATCCTCTTTTTCTACAAATTTTGTGAAAAATCTAACAAAACCGACATACAACACTCTATTCAATAGCGTAGCAAACGTCTTGGAGATCGACGGGCTAAATAAAAAATTTACCCCCCCCCCCCTCTTAAAACAAATTTTCCGCCCTTTAAATTTTCATTCAAAAAATTCACCAAATCTCAATCAGAAATCCCTAAAACGAGAAATTCACATAAAAGATCCCAAATATATGCAAAGCTTGGGGGATAAAAAAAGTAAAGCATGAATTCACATTGATAAAAAGCTTTAACTGCATTGAAAAGCACTATTTCAGCCAGCATTGAAAAAATACACTGCATGATTCTGCCATAAATTTTTGATACATGATTTTTACACCCTCATACAAGTGTTATGATAAGCCACATTATCGAATATGCAATTCTAAAATTGAAAATTGTCATGCATCATATCAGTGCATAAATTTTAAACCATAATGCAAATTAGTTGATATTACATGAATAATTAAGGTTGGAAATTGTGCTGAAATGTTAATTTATCATGCGACTTAATTTGACTTTATTTTATGCCAAACGATGAAGTTTATGAAGCTTTCTGCTTACTTTTCCTTATTGTGAGAGCAGAGCTTTATGTTATTACACAATATTATGAATTTCTTATGGAATATAACAGCATGTGGGTTGGATGATGAAATAAGAAGGTTTATAAGCTTGGAAAAGGTAATTTTGAGGTTAGGGTTTGTGGAAAATTTTGAGGTTGAGTCAATGAGGTGTAATTTTTGGATTTTTAGATACTTGTACGCATTTTTAGAAGATGCTGTGAATATTTTATCCTATTTAGGGGTTGTTCACAAATGACATCTATTAGTGGTAGAGAAGGCTCCCTGAATATGATATACTTAATAAACCTTATTTGATCCAGAATCAAGCAAACCTTATCAAAATGTAGACCAGGGTCGTATCCAGAAGGGGGGGGGGGGGGGTTCGTGGTCAATCCAATTTATTTTTTGAAAAACCAATGCTAGTTTAAAATAAAAAGTCATGATTGTTACCCAAAAATGGTCAAAATTTTAAAACAATCCCCTTTCAAAAAATATCCTGGATACGCCCCTGATGTAGACTGAAATCAGTTACAATTTTGAAAAAGTTGATGAAAACTCTGAGAACTCTGAAGATTCATACAATCACTTTCGGACCTTAGTGTACCAAACTGCAACTTTTCCCTTGATATTTTCCAAACTTCCTTATCTTTCCATTTTTCACATTCATTTTTATTATTCAGCATAACATGAAAATTGTCTTAGCGGAAGCATACAACAGTTTATGAAAATATATTGCCATAGAAAAAAAACTTAACTCTTTAAAGCTATCGCTGCAACAGCTTTCTTGCTTGCTGTTTTTAATAATAAAACTGTATTCTTAAATCTTCATGATATGAAGTTAACTGAAATGAAAGTTGCTACAGCTTCTGCTTCTGTTGATTATTAAAATGCAGCATTGGATGTTAAGGAGTAGGAAAAGTAGCTTTGTGTATTTAAATTAAAAGTTTCTTTTCTTATTTGCTGTGAATATTTTTTTTAAATAAACAAAAACAAAGTTTTTTCTCGCACTTTCTTCTTTTGTTGTTTAAAGTTAGTGCAGCTGAGGTATCACTTGAGACTTGTTGGCTATGAATTTAAAGTTGTTGGGAAGTTTGTTTTTATGAATTTGTTGATAGCAATTGTTTTTGTGTAGGTTATAGTTGTGTAGAGGTATCTTAGTTGCTAGTGGATGTGCTGATATCAAGAGCGTACCAAGGGGGTGTATAAACGGGATTTTGGTAAGAAATGGGGGTATTTTATAGACAATGGTGTAGCGACCGGGGGTCTTATGCAGACACCATATAGAAAAGGCACAAAATTCTTTCAAAGAGAGCATAGAGTTGGCCACAAGTGCCAAAAAATATTGTTATACCTCTGTTTAAAATATTTTATGGGATTTTATGCAAAACTTTAACAGTCCTAGAAAGACTGCATACTGATTTTCACTGACTGCCAACTGCTGGCTTTTATAAATCATAAAATACATCATCTCAAGCCATAACAAAATCTCACCATCAAGAAATAAGTGATTTTACTTTCATTAAATCCATCTTTCTAGAAAAACAACAAGAAAAGAGTGTATAAAATTCTTCAGGATTATAAAAGCTGCTTGAACATAACTTCTACTTGATTTAACCATCAATTGGACATAAATCATAAATTGAATATTTCATGACTCTCTCAACATATTTTATACATTTTTTTGTGCTATCAACTTTTCAGTGCAATTTTCTTTTTTCTCGTTTAGTGGAGAGTAATTGACCATAGCGGGAGACAGAGTTCTATCAAATGATAGAGTTTTTATCAAAGGCAAAAATTTATCACAGACATTACCTTTGTGGTCAAATCAGAAACGTGTTTTCCGTTCATTATATAATAATATAATACTTAAGTATTAAACCAGAATCCATATAGGTTGAACCCCCTTCCCAACATCTCCCAACCTCTTGAAAAATTACATCACAGTTAACATGTTTCGAAAATTTGACCGTTAAATTTTGCGTTTTCCCCCCTTGATTTTACTCTTAATAATAATTTTTAGATTCTAAAAACATTTTTGCAGGGGGAAAACCACTTGGTGGAAAAAAGTCATTTTCCACCAACCATATTTTGTACAATAATTTTGAATCTTTAAATATTGGTTGGTGGAAACGGTGTCAGAATATCTTATATTATGGTTCTGCTCAAGATAGGACCAAAAGTTTGAGCCTAGATGTTTTCTAACCACCAAGTGGTTTTCCCCCTGCGTTCCTTTAAAATAAATATGTTGAAAAAATTTTTTCTAGGAGTGAGATTCGAACCTATGACCTCTGGGTTAGTAGTTTAGTGCTCTAACAACTACGCCACCTAACCATTTTTCAATATATATAAAAAATTTAAAAATCAGTTTTTTAAATTTTAAAAACAAAATTTTAGATTTTAAAAATAATTTTTAGAATGGTTTTTAAAAACATTTTAGAAACAGTTTTTTAGAATTATTTTTATGAACGTAAGTATTCTTCTGCAAACTTTTCAAAAAAAGGATACAAAAATAAAATGTTTCAATTTATTAATGGCAAAGATGCTTCTGTTTCCTCATTCTTATGTCCATTTATCTATCAACCATCCAGCTGTATAAGTTCTTGCACCGCGAGGCTAATATCAAGAAAAATTTATCATAAAAACAGAATTCTTCTGCTTTCGTAGCCCACACTTCTCTTCTCATTTAATAAATTTTATTTCCTTTTGTGTGTCAATGCGAACATTTCAATTTGCGAGGAACGGAAGGTTCCTTTTTGGGGTCGACTCGGCATTTCTCCAAACTTTCCTAGATCAATTTTTCTTTTTCATCACTCGAAGCTATTGGTTATAAAACGAAGAGATTTTTCATTTTCTCTTCTTTGGCGCTTCCTCTTCCGAAATAAAGAAAAAGTTTAAGATTTATTCAACTTCCATAAATTTCAAGAGAAACTTTTTCTAGACATCTATTTTTGATTTGAGAATTTTTTAGCGCATTTTTGAAACTTGTTTTAAAAAGGTAGCTTAATAATGCACTTTGTTCGGCTGTTCGGCTGGCTGTGAATCGAGATAGAAGCAACCAGACATCGTAGAGAGCTCTGGTTTTTTGCATTAGCTCAGTGCCATCGAGTTATTGGCGTATCGATTAGTTTGAAAGCTCAAAACCATCTCTAAATACTATAATTAATGTTTTTTTGTTTTCAATACAATAGAGCCAACTTCAAGTGGGATATTTTCAAATATATTTTGACCGTTAGAAAATTTGAATTTCAAAAAACCGTTAAATGACAAACCATTTTATTATATGAAAATTCACCGTGCAAATTGTTAATTATACTATAATTAATGATTTTCAAGTGTATTTACGCGGGAAATTTTCAAATATATTTCGACCGTTAGAAAATTTGAATTTCAAAAAACCGTTAAATGACAAACCATATTAAAATATGAAAATTCACCGTGCAAATTGTTAATTATACTATAATTAATGATTTTCAAGTGTATTTACGCGGGAAATTTTCAAATATATTTTGACCGTTAGAAAATTTAAATTTCAAAAAACCGTTAAATGACAAACCATTTTATTATATGAAAATTCACCGTGCAAATTGTTAATTATACTATAATTAATGATTTTCAAGTACATTTACGCGGGAAATTTTCAAATATATTTTGACCGTTAGAAAATTTGAATGCCAAAAAACCGTTAAATGACAAACCATTTTAAAATATGAAAATTCACCGTGCAAATTGTTAATTATACTATAATTAATGATTTTCAAGTGTATTTACGCAGGAAATTTTCAAATATATTTTGATCGTTAGAAAATTTGAATGTCAAAAAACCGTTATCGAGCCGTCGAATTTATTTAAGTCACAAAATATTCATGATTGATTTATTTGATACGAAGTACTTTGCTAATCAAATACTGATCGCTAACACAAAAATGCGCTGAAGTCACTCGATCTATAACACGAGGACTTTCTTTAAATTTTTTTGTTATTTCTCACCGTAATTAATTATGAGATAAGATCATACAAAGGAAGAAGAGGACGAGGGTATTTTCGTTAGAAAAATTCTTTCACAAAAATCAACACAGAAGGATGAAATGAAATGCTGAATAATTGAGAAAAATTTATGGAAATTATCTTCCGGAGGAAATTGAATAAAAGTTTTTTTTTATCCTTTGTGAAAAATGTTTTGAAATTCTGTTTTGAAGAAGATTTGAGTTTTTTTAAGATGAAAAATAAACTTTGGAATTGGAAATAGATTTTAGGCTGGGATACTTGGATATGATTAAGGATGATACAATGAAAAACGTGATTCAGGCTATTCTCGAGTATGTAACTGAGGTAGTGTAGATAGTACGTATTAGGTTTTGAACCCGCAGCCTGTGAATTGGTTAGAATAATACACATAAATATGGATAATATACATAGTAAATCAAGCAACCTATTTGACCGAATGGTTAAGGTACCCAACTGTAAATTGGAGGTCTTTCATTTAAAGCTGTGGGTTCAAATCTCATCTTGGTAGAGTCTTGTTTCACTAATGTATCATTGGTGTAATAGATTTACAGGTAGGTCTCATTTTTACGCCTTCACGATGCTGCCAAATCACTGTAATGTTGCTTGCACCATAAGCACCTAACCTTCGTGACTAAGCTGTGATACTTGAGGTTTTGTTTCACCATATTATTCACAAAAATGGCACTAACCCAGTACATAACCTCAAATTTGGGATCAAGCTACCTTGGGAACAGAACCACCATTGTCTCGAAAGACCATATAAGGTTACTTCACCATAAAGTTAGGACGATTTCGACACTCATGTTTACAGGAGCGTATCCAGGATTTTTTGGGGAGGAGGTCCGATTATTTCGGATATCTTTTCGAATAATGACCGTATGGGTTTTCAAAAAATGGAGGGAAGGGTGGTAGTTGACCCTCAATCTTTCTCCTGAATACGCTCCTGCATGTTTATCAGAGTAGTTCCTGGTGTACACCAAGCCACATGTAACCATAGCATGTGTATGATTTTACAGCTTCTTTTTTAAATTTTTGACATTTAATATCCTTCAGAAAGTTGTATGTTTCACAGTAATTGATATAATGTCCTAGCAATAATGAGTCGTTATTGTCAGCCATGCTATGCATGCATTGGAACGTAACTCACTATAAAACCTTTAATATATTTTCAATCTTAGATTTCTGCTTTCTTAACAAAATAAAATTCATCAATATAAAATCCAGACACAACTTTTAAATCTAATTGTCTGTTTATGATGTCTCACAATCATTGAATAGTAAATAATTGTAAAATAATCTCTCAAAAGATCCCATCCTCAACTTCCTTTATTTATTTCATTTATTTCGTTCAATTAAAAAGTTTTTCATTTGTTGAACAATTTTCTTGTTCTGGATTTTACAGTTGTTGAAGTTTATTTGCTTCCTCTTCTTATGCAGAAAAGTTTTGGTCAGTAAAAGAATTTTTTTTGTAGTAATTTGCTGAAAGCATGAGATACTCTTTGTTTGACAAAGTTTTGATGAAGAAAAATTTCTCGACGATGACAAATTGAAAATGAATTTTAATGGAAAAAATTCTTGAAGAATTTTGATTGGTATGAAGAAATATTTTATAAAGATCTTGTGTGAATTTGAGCTAATATTTAATTGGATTTAATGATTTTTGTTATGGATCTGACAGAATAAAGAGAAGATATGAGAATTAATGTTGAAGATTTTCGATTTATTGATTGGTTTTGGAAGCATTCAAATGGGGTTAAAAATTATTCATGTGGGTATGGGGCCGTTTATAAATGATGTCCAAATGGGGGTTTCAGACCCCTCACCTATACCGTTTGCAGGAGCGTAGCCAGGACTCTTGGGTGTCCCTATCCGGAAATCAAAATTTCATACAAAAAGTTTTTTAATAGAGTATCACACAGCTCTAGTCATCTCTTCCTCTAAATGTTGGACGTCATTTGTTAATTACCCATAAGGGGGGAGGTGTCGAAGATTTTGTGACAGTCAAAACAAAATATTTTTTTATGGAAAATTTGTGATTGGGGGAAGGAACAGGGGTCAAATAAGCGTTTTTTTGCGTGATATAATTCACGAACGACCTAATTTGAACCTCAGATTCAGAACCGAAGCAGTAAGCTTATTCATGGTAAATTTTTAGGACTTAATATAATTCAATAATTCTGGCTACGCTCCAGTCACATTAATTTCAATAAGTAATTTGAAGTTGCACCTAACTTTACTCCTGAAACACAGATAAATTCCCCAACAACAAGGAAGAATGTCTTCCATCGAAAAACACAAAAAGGAAGAAGAAAACAATATTTTTTAAGGATAATGAAATGCAAATTGGATTTGTTGTTTTCATCTCATCTCATTTATTCTTTCTCATTCTGTGTTTCCTGCTTTTATGAAAGTGTGGAAATAAAAAAATAGAAAATTCATTTTTTTTTCAGTCCTCCTATGTTGCTGTTATTTTTATTGCAATAGTACAAATTTTATATATTTTAACACACAAATTTTTGATGTGCTTTCAAAATGTAGATGTGAATGTGATGATGAAAAAATTGAAAATTGTACAACGCATGGTGAAAGAATCCAATTAAAGTTAAAAGCGTTTGCTAGATCGCTACTTATTGAAACAAGGTGTGGTAAATTTTAATTTTAAGTCAATTTGCTGTAAAATAGTTCGTTTTGCTGTCAGTTAACTTTATTTGCTAAAAGCAGCTGTGGTTGCAGTGGTTAGAGTGTGGGCCTTCGATTCTCGACACTGGTTCGATCCCAGAAAATGTCTAATTGGATTTGAGTGCTTTTTTACTGTTCTAGCTATACCAACTAGGTTTGTGTGAAGTTGAACACACAAATTGTGGCTAGGTACATCAAATTATATACTTTGGACAGGGGCCTAACCCGAAGGTGATCCTTAGTACCTTAGGTCCTTTGGTCCAAGCACCCTCGGAATCAAAATTCAATTAAATTTTTTTTATTTTTAAAATCGAATAATTAATACTTTTGCAATAAAAAAATCCTGTCTACCCCCGTGGCCTGAGTGTTGCAATTATTTCAATTTCCCCTAAATTATCTCATTTTGCTCTCAAGTTCCGCCTCTGTAGTTCTCGTTCCAATATACTGCTACATAATGCTTTCTTGTTCCGCTCCATCATTTTAACATTGCCTAGAGCAAGACTTTCCTTTTGATTCCCACAGTAAGCAGTCGAAGTATCAAGACTTCCGAAAAAGCACAAATTTGGAAATGCCAGGATTCGAACCGACGATCTTTGAGTTACCACATTAAATTTGAGTCAATTATTCCACAGAGGGTACTAACTGCTTAACTGCCTTAAAATGACCACACCTTGACATTCCACTAAACGTATCTACCTCCAGAACGAAAATTAAATCAATGGCTCGCCACCTTGTAAAGGATTGAAAAAACCCCTTTCGCTCTGTGATTCACAAATTTGTTTCAGTAAAGCAATTAAAATGTTCATGTTCCATTTTCGTCGAACGTATATTTATGAGAATGTCGCAGCACACACACGCAAATTTATATAGGAATAAATTTTTTTCATGAATGTGACTATTAAACTCGATTTGCACAAAATCCATAAACTCAATTGCAACAATGAATTTAACAAATGCTATTGCAGTCAGTCAGTAGAACGACTCACTTGACATTTTTTATGTTGCAACATGAAAATTTCCTTTTTTTCAAATGAATTTCCATTTGCATAAATCAAAATCTCTTCGTTTCTCTTTTTCGCTTATTCATTTCATGGTTCTACTGTATGTAGATTGTAAATGTGAATATTGCTGCATTCTATGTTGCTACCATGAATGTGAAATGCTGGTAAATGGATGTTGAGGGTATGAATAAATTTTTAGAATATTTTTTGATAATTTATTAGGTTAAATTAATATTGACGTGCATTTAAAAGGTTTGTTTATTTAGATGAGGTAGGAAAATGTTAATGGAATTTGTTTCAATTTAAATTTTATTGATGGGAAGGTAAACTGCACAGCCTGAATTATATCACTTTTATCTTTGATTTATTTAGTACCATCACGTTTTTAAAAGTATAATTCAATGTAAGCAAATCCCTCTTCAAGACTATAAACAGAACGCAGCTCTCATTCCTGACGATAATCGAAAATGTCAGCATATCCTCAAGTATACTAAATATATCAGCAAACGTGATTAAATTTTCATCCAAAGCTCTGCTCGCTTTTATACTTATGTACATTGTGATTTATACCATTCCTGTTCGTTTTAACTCTTTGATAAAAGGATGGGAATCTTTGAGTGGAGGTGATTTTAAGCAGTGTTGCGCTCACTCCAGTGATTTGGAAATGGTGATTACAAATATGATATTTTGAAAGCAACATAATTTGTGACAGTAAAATCTGCATTTATGCATTCTAGTGTCGATTTAACCTATTAAAAACTAGTTGAATAGGTTTAAAAGTAATCAAAAACGACGATATCTAATGAGATTTTTGTGAACAAAACTTATTTAAAAATTATATAACTTATTCAAAACTAATCTATGATTGAGTTAGGTTTACATCATTTTACCCGGTTCAAATCTAATTGATCTGGTTCAAAACTGAATGAACACATTTAAAACAAATTGATTCAGTTTAAAATCGATAGATCAGGTTCAAACTTGATTAATCTGGTTCAAAATTCAAGATTGATTGATTGAGTTCCAAACTGATCGATTCAGTTCAAAATTGAAAAATCACGACGTACAGATCACGCCAGAAACTTCCACGCTGTCTTATGTTAGATTAAAGTATTAAAGGTTAAAAAATATTGTAGATATTAGATTTAAATCTACAATCGCTTATTAATAAAACAGTTATTTTAAAATTACTTAATTCATTGCTTATTTGACAATATATTTTATTATTTTAAAACTTTATCCTTAATTTTACAATATTATTTCATATATTCTTTTAAGAGTAATTTTGTTTCATACTAATATTTTCTTACAAATACAAGAGCTTTTGGATTTACTAATTCAATATTATCAACTAAAATGACAGATCCATCATCATCTATATTTAAATGTGCATCATTTGTTAATTTGAATTTTGATGTAAAGTGAAATTTACCAGGTATATAATGGAGAACATAAGATAAGTCAAACATTTTTTCATTTATCTCAAACATTTGTGGAAGTTGTTGAAAATTCAATTCGGGGCCTTGGCGATTCTCTGTGTAGTTCATTTGCGATGTATCTATGTGAACAACCAACAATTTTCCAGTTTCGATTTTCAAATGTGATAAGCAATTCTTACATTTTTTTCGATTGCCAAAATTATCAAAAAACTGGGTTATTAAGTTTAAAAAGATATTGGGTTCTAATTTGTTTTGTTTTGTAATTTTGACTGATAGAAAGCTACTTCCAAATTTGTCACCTTTTGAATTTAAATAGTTTTGCTTGCATTCGTGGCATTTTAAATAATAGGAAAAATAGCCATTAAAAATGTTTTCTAGAACTTTAGCGTCAGCTTCAAACATATTACCATCTTCAAAATTTTTGGAAAAATTATTTAGGTTATATAAAAATTGTCCCCATATATTATTTCTTTCTCTTTCGTTTTGAGAATGAATAATATTATACAGAACTGAAAATAGTGTTATATTTTCTTCATTTTCTCTAACATATTTTTGTACACTTTTATCTTTTCGGTAAAGTCTTACAAGACCATGAATTAATGAATTAAAGCAGCACATATTAGTCAGTTCTTTCGTGATTGTATGATGATTTGAAACTTTTAAATCAATATCAAATGTATTTTTAAATACTTTACTTTTACTTAATTCTTCATCATTTACTTCTAAGTAAACAATTGTATGAGGGTTAACATTATAATCTAATAATCGTCTAATGGGTTCGAGTTTTGTATCGTCTATTTCAATAAATGATTCTTGATAATTCAAAATTGCAGTATAGTGCCCAAGTTGTTTTGCTAAATCTCTTAAATTTGTACCATTACAAGGTTTTTGTATAAAATTTTGTATGAATTCAAGTTGATATAATTTTTTATGACCTCCGTAATAATAAGGTAATACAATTTCTTGAGGTAAATCTTGTAATTTTAAATCTTTAAAACATAAAGAGTTATCTGATGCATCTTTTCTAATTGATAATATCACGGTAAAATTATACCTTACCATTGAACTGGCCATTCCATCACAATCATCTAAACAGCTCATAGTTTGATTTAAGGATTGTTCTATAAATTCGGTAAAATTGTCAAAATGTTGTTTTTTAACACCGGTCAATATAATACTTTTTAAGTACATGTCGTCACGTACTAGTTTGCAATCAGAACAAATAATTTGTTTATGACATGTTTTGAATCTTCCAGTAATTGCTTCATCTTCAAATGCTTCGAATAAATTTAACGCATCATGTTCCATGTTGACAGAAAAATTTTGATTTCCATCTAAAGTTTCATTCAAGTAAATTAATTCTTTTTTGAAATGTTGGAGCAAAAATTGAACCCATGAGTAATGTTTCTCTTGTCCGGTTTTCAGAGTTTCTTTTTCAAATAAAAATTTGAAAATTGAAGGATACATTATTTTCTGACACTCAGCTCTAAACCGATCATTATTCCTATACATGTTTGCAAATCCATGATAGAAAGAATTGAAGCAACATAAGTTATAAAAGTCATAATTTCCTGATTCTCCACTAAGTGTTATTTTTACGTCATAAATACTATTTGGAACCTCTACTTTTGAAATAATTTCAGAATTTAATAGGCATTTATTATTTGCCGTTTCTCGATTTACATCACAAACAATATTCTTTTCAATACAGGTTTTCTTCACTTTTTTACTTATTGTTGTAATATCATCATTCTTTCTTTTAGATACTTTTTTTGAATCTTTTGTGTGTAATTGTGACTTTTCAGCATTCTTTTGTTTAAGATCTTTCTTTTCTAATGGTTTACTTTGGTCCTTTCTTTCTTCTACTGATTTTTTAGAACGATAAAAAACTGCATGATGATCTGAAAAATATGTCGGATATACTCCACCATTTCCTTCTATAGAAGAAGATAATATAACATCTATTTGTGTTCCTCGAATAGTAGTTTCATCATCGTTACTTAACTGATTATAAAATGTTACTTCATTGTTTTCACTATCGTAAACTAACTGTTTTAAAACTTCTTTCTGGAATTTTTCAGATTTTCCTGACTCAAAATTGAAATCGCCAATTAAAGTTATGTATTTAGTGGATGGAACATCTTTCAAAAAATTTTCAAGATGTTGTTTAAAAAATAAAGAATTTGTACGCGGAGATTTGTATCCAGTAACAATGTAATGATTATCGACTATGAATGATTTTAAGTCCAAATGTATATTTTCTTGATCAATTTCATGAATTTCCATTTTATGAATTCTAACATTTTTTTCCTTTTTTGCCATTATTACAAGACCTCTATTATTTTTGCTGTGATAGTTATGCTCTTTTAATGGAAATATAGGAACGAAATCTTCTATGATTTGTGTATTTTTTAGTTCATTAACGTTAGCTTCTGAAAATATTACTACGTCTCCTCTCTTGTACCACTTATCCGCAATTACATATTTTGCTTTAGCATTATATGAGTTTATATTTTGATAAATAATCACAAATCCTTCTGTTACATTTTCTAATGTATCAAATGATAATTTAATTTGAGCTTCAGCTCTTAAGCGATTAATTTCATTTACTCCATTAACATTACCAGATCCTTTAGGTTTTTGAAAGCTTCCTAAAATATATAATCCATTATAATCAGTTCTTGAAAATGCTACGAAAAGTAAATCTGTTTTTAAAATTCCCTTTGTAAAATCTATACATATTTCTGGAAAAGTTTGGCCTTGACTTTTATGAATTGATATACTTTCAGCCAATGTAAGTGGAAACTGTTTTCTAATGATTCTATTTTTAGACAATGATTCAGATTTTGCAGCTGTTTTTTGAATTTCTATACATTCCTTAGTGATTGGAACCCAATGAGAGGCGATTTTAGGGTCATTTTGTTGATATTTTTTATATTTTTCTATTCTATTTTTTCCAATTTTTTCATTACTGAAATCTAACCACAAAATGAATGGTTCATTTTTAGAGTTATTAGTAATATATCTAACTATTCCAATTACACCATTAGCTAATCCATCAAGAACATCTATATTAACAGGAATCATGTACTTTATATTTAATTTCAAGTGTAAATTACGAGGAACTCTTACATCATTATTAATGTCATCAAGAAATTTTTGAAGTATTGCTTCTTTTTCCCGTGGTGGTAAATTTTCTTCTGCAGCAGTATCATGTGATTCAACAACAATTAAATTTCCTTCAATTTTATCTAACTTAGACTTATTATAAGAATCAACGTCCTTATTCAAATAAAATAAGTGAACTGCTGTTGCTGGTACATTTTTTTCATCTTTTACTTCTCTTTTTTTAATGTATGCTACTTGCTCATCAGTTAAACATCCATATGCAATATTAATTAAAGCTGCTATATATAAGCTGTCTTTTTGCCTCACAACTTCTTTTAGTTCATGCAATTCAAATGAGTTCCATAAAATATCCTTGTTAAAATTTTCGAATTTTTTTCTTGTATCGCGAATGTCTTTTTCCACTAGTTTTGCGTAAATTGGTAGTCCAGCCACTGGTCTCAGCTGGAGTAGATCTCCAACGAGAATAACCATTTTCCCTCCAAATGGAAAATTATTGCCAAAAACAGATTGCATTCTTTTATCGATCATGTGTAAATGATCAATAGGCATCATTGAAACCTCATCGATAATCAATACCACCATATGTCTCAATTCCTTTCTTATTGTGCTTGCAACAGATTCACTGAATTCTTTTGAATACTTTGAAAATTTAAAAGCACTATGGTACGTCTGTCCGAACACAAGGGTCGAAGCGATGCCAGTTGATCCTGTAAGAAGGACCTTGCATGATTCCTTATCTTGCAAATTTCCGACTTTGTCATCAAAAAATTTTGTAACCATCTGATAAATTGATTTAATAAGAAATGATTTTCCAGTTCCAGCTGTTCCTTGTATGATAAATAATCTATTCATATTGTTCTTTATGCAGCACATTTGAACTTCATTTAAGAATGTTCTTTGAAGTGAATTTAAAATCCTCATATTTTCCATAAAATCTTCTTTCGAAATCCTAGGTGGAATGCTGATTGCATATCCTACTCCAGAGTTTCTACTTTTATCAGAATCATCACCAGGAAATGCATCGATGCTTTCAATTTCGTCATCCAAATATCTTTTATGCGCTAATTCTTCTTCTTCTTCATTTTCTTTTCTAATTTGTTCTAAATATGTCTTAACGGTTTCTTCAAAAATATTGTTGTTATTGTAACGTTTGCGTGCTTTGCATAATTTTTTATATTTTTTTACGTCCTCGCTTATTTTTTCATATATTGTTGCAAAACTTTTTCCTTCTATTATGTCAAATTCACTTTCATCTTTCCATGGATGATAAAGCATTAATTGTTCACGATAAAACATCTCTGGGTTTTTGTCCTTATTATATTTTACGAACCTTATAATTCTTGGCTTTCCTTTTTTTTCTTTAATTTCTGTTTTGTTATTTTTGGTAGTAACACTATACTTGGAAGCAAAATCAGCAAGGCATATTTTTTCAAATTTATTTGATCGATTGGTGTAATGGTCTAAAATTCCCTTTTCGAAGACATCAGTATCATCTTCCTCCATAACTTCAAGTTTTGATTTTTGCTTCAATATTCTTATACTTTTTTCTTTTGGCCCAGTATTAATGAATACACAAGCTCTTGTAAATTTTGTAACTGGCGTTCCTAATATATAGTCTGCTATTTGAGCAGCTCCTAGTATAAGAGCATTGTTAAATTTATTCGCAATTTTTCGTAGTGTAGCTCTTTGATTTAGTTTAGCATCTTTTGCTTCATTTAAGGCCTCATGAAGTAATCTAATTAGTCCAGCATCACTTTTTAATAAATATGAAAACAAATACTTTGCAGCTGCATAACAGTCTAAGATGTATTGAAGATCCATGTTTGCACACCACATGTTCAGTAAATTTTCATTATAGTTATTGATTTCTATTGCATTTGGTTTTCGTTTGTAAAATAATGTTGTTTTAGTTAATTCACTTCGAATCGCGTATAAATATTGATCGTAAGTTAAGTTTAATTTCTTCAGCATATCATCAATTTTATCAAAGTTTTTAATAAAGCTGTCATCCTGAATTTCACATTTCCTTCTTTTGTTATAATCATCTTTTAAAAGTTTTCTGTATTCCTCCATTTGAGTTTTAATGCGTATTAAATTTTGTTTTGCTGTTTTGTAAACATCATCGTCTTTTCTTTCTAACGGCTCTAATACAATAGTTTCGTGTACTGGATATCTTGGAAATTTAAAACGACAAATACCTTTTTTGTATTTATAACATGTAAATGTACACATATGTACTTGATGCACGATATTTGGATTGGAAACATCATATTCTGTTGTGATGATAGAGTCGATTTTTGCTTGTAATTTTTTCCATTCCTTTTTTGTCATATCTTTGCTGTAGGATGGTATATCTTTGTTATACAAAATTCTATGTGTATGTGGAAATCCTCTGTTTTGTTGTTCTCGGCGAGCAATTTCATCAGTAACTTCATGCTGTCCAAAAACTTTATTATTTACTGTTTTTAAATAATCTCCTACTTTTTTGCATCGACGTTCAAAAAATTGAACGCAAAGAACTGGATCATTTCTTACTAAATGGCCTTTTTCTTCATCCGGTAAGTTGAGTGCATCAATATCAGATATTTCTTTATTATATTTGTTTTTATACAATTGCATTAATAATTCTGGCCAAAACGATTCCGCTGGACCTAAAGTTAAGAAAAATGAAGGAAATCCTAACTGACGAAAAAATGCAAATATATTTTTTCTTTTCTCTTCTAAATATGCAGGGGATAAAGTTATTTTTTTCATAAATCGATAGAAATCATCATTGCCAAAAAGCTCTCTCATTTTATCAGGATTTAATATGTCTTTAACAGTTAAATTTTTACATTTTCCCATTCTGCACGCTATAGAAATAGCATTTTGTAATTGCGTTTCTAATTTAATCTTTCCCATATTAAAAAGACACTTTGGAACTGTAAAGCGTCTATCAAAATTTTGTATCTGATGCTTATATCGTTTAGTTTTGGATATCTTATTTCTATTATATTCAAGTGGGTACCCTCCATAAAGAGATGGAAAACATTTTTCATCATAATCTGGAATATCTTTCGATAAAATTGGTCGTTTATTTTCACCTGGAGCTATAACTTTGACACCATTTGTACTATTATCATTTGAATTTGCCTGTTCCGCTTCTTTGTCACAATCACATTCAATAGCTGCTGATGGAATTTGATAAATCATGAAGTCACTATCTTGCCCTTCTCTACCATAAAGTTCTTTTAAGTGTTTTTCTAAAGATTCTATTTCCTTTAATTCATCATCTTTTAGTTCGTGATTTTCTTCATTTTTTGATTTTTCTTTTCGATGTGAACAATTTTCCTCTTCATTTTCATTACAGTCTTCTAATATCACTTTCTCATTATTTATGTTATTCTGACTTTTATCTTCAGTATTTTGATTTTCATCTGATTCAGTAATTAAATTCTTATCAGCAATAAAATTAATATGATCTCCAACTCTTAATGGATCATATTCTTTAAATACAGCTTCATCAATATGCAATTCTAAATCTTTATAAATGGGGGTATTTTTTAGTTCTGCGAGGGCATCTAAAATTCGTTTTACGCTTACTGTTTCGTACATGTAATAAGATTTATGTAATAGATGACGTTTAAGCATTATTTGAAGGACGGAAACTTCATTAAATTTTCTTGGCAATACTTTTGTAGTATCTGGAATATTAATTTGAATATTTACTAGTGGTCCTTTGGCTCCCAGAAAAGTATTTAATGAAAAAGGTTTTAGTTCTCTAACTTGTAGAAAGGGCAATATTGGGCTTAAAAAACGTTCTTCTAGATCAGTTAATTCTTTAAGACTATTACTTAATGGTGCAAATTTTAATCCCTCAGTTGGTCCAAAAATTGGAATTTTTCCTCTCTTTATGACATTATGACAAGTTAAACACATTCTTCTTTCTATTGCTACATATTCTCGATTAACTAATTCTTTAAATGCTTGCATATCCTTTACTTTTTCACTAGTTTCACATTTTTCATTGTATTTTTTATGCAAGTTTTTAATATCATATTGAACCGACTCGGGTTTGAAAATTAATCTATGGCAACAATCGCATACTACACTTGGTACTTCATTGATATCCTCAGAAACTTTTGCGTATTTTTTGTCATTTGGTTCACCGTTCTTAAAATTTTCTAAATTATTTTTTCTAAATTTTAGTAAAGTTTCGTTTTTTTTTGCCCTATAAATAATTTTTTCATTTTTTTTGTCATCTTTCTTTGTTTTTGTTCTCAATTTTTCCATATTAGTTTTAATTTTTTTCCTTCTTAATTCAATTTTTGTCATATTTTTTTGTTCACTGGAGTTTTCATCTATTGTTAGTATAATTTTTTTTTCATAAGCAATAATATAGCAACTTGTTTCAATTTTTTGTTGCACATAATTAAAAGTATCCATTTTTACTTTTTTGGCATCATTAAATTCATAATATTCATCATAATAAAGCGTTTTAGAATAATTTGTGTAGTGTCCATTATTATCGCTACCTAAAAATACATAAGTACATAAAAATCACATTAATTAATGCATGATAAAAGTGTTAAAAAAATTAAATGTATTACCTGTATGACATATTGCTGATTTGAATTCAAATTGAGTTCCATTGATGTCAATAATTTGAGGAATTTTTATATTTTTATTTTTTTCTGAAGCTTCCATCCTTGGTAATCGAATTAATAAAATTGGAGATATGTTACTGCCTTGATTGAGATTTTCACTTGATAGAGATTTCATGATTTCGTTATCGAGACCATATGTATTTACATTTTCAAAGTTTACATCCAAAAATATTTCGGATAAGAATTTATCAAATACAGGAGCTTGAAATAAATTCTTATAGTCTTGTTTAAGCAAATTATGTAACTTTTGCAAAAATTCACTAGCATCTGTTTGCTTAGTTTTCCCATTTTCAAAAAAGGGCTGAATTTCTTTTTCTTTTATAATTAAAGCCTCAAATACTTTAATATCAATTGGAACATTATTTGTATCTTGACTATGTGCAAAAATATGTTTTAGCTCTTCTTCAACTGGATTTAAATTATCAATTATATTTTCATATAACAATTTCTCTATATAAGTATCTAAATGAAAAAGCATTTGAAGCGAAGATATTATGAAACAACTTTGTGCGCTATTAATCATTCCTTTTCCTTCATTAAATAATGAAGTGACGATCTTAACTTTTTTTGTTGGATGAAGTTCATATATTGTTGGAACATCGTTAATATCGGCTCCATTAACTACTGAATTTAGATAATTTTGGCTTTCATAAATATTTAGAATATGATTTAACCTGTTAAGGAATTCTTTAATTTTATGAACACTCAATTTTTTGGCATTTTTTACGGTACAAAAATTAAGTTGAATTAAGTTTTTTAAAATATTTTCTTTGCATTCTTTGTCAAAATCGATAAACACTTTTCTTTCAACATTTTCTTTAGAGATGAAAAATGAATATTTTTGTTGGTCTTGCTTCAAGAGTTCTGCTGCTCTTTTTAAATATTTAATGTCCACAGCCTGTTTAAAATTAATTTAACGATTAATATTTTTAAAAAATTCGAACAATATGAAATTTTCTTACCTTAAAAGTACAATGTGTGAAATTTTCTGGATTTGTGCGTTTATTTCCTCCTCCATAAGTAAGAAACATTCCTAAGTTTTTTGATGTTTCACTTATTTTCACAATTAGTAGAAAGAATTCCACAATGAAATATGCTTTTAAACAATTTCTTTGACAATATGATAACATTTCCATGACAATATTTTCTGTTATATTGTATTTTTTTATAAGTTTTGAATAATTAATATCTGTCATTTTTTCGTTGCCATTAAAAATAGTATTAAAAGTTTTTGCAAAAAATTTTAAGAATTTTTCAACATTTTGTGATTTATAAATGGTTGGCAAAAAAGCATCAATACCAAGACCCATTTCTTTTTTAATATATTCCTCACCAAAACACATAAAGATTTCTTGAATAACATTTTTCCAGTTAACATGAATATCTTTATCTCGATTGTTTTCTTTTTCTGTCGTAAGAAAGTTATTTATAATGAATGATAAACCTTTCAATCCATATTGATGAATTTTTTCATGGTAAAAAAAATTTAAATCATAATAGCTGATTAAAGGATCAAAAATAATATTGACAGAAATACTTTTCATATATTTTTTAATTGTTTTTAAATTAACTCCAAAAATTCTAGAACTTAAGCATGCAGCAATATGCAAAATCATGTTCAATTGTTCATGATTATAATCATTTATATTTTCTACATTGCCTGTTTTAATTTCAAAGAGAATTTCAGATAATAATTGTTGAAAATTACAATAACAAATTTTCTCTTCTTCACCCATATTTGTATGGAATATTTAAACATCCGTACTTACTGATGGATTTTGACTTTTTTGTTTTTAGTTTTGTTTTGGTAAAATTCAGTTAAAACAAAGTTGTTACTATTATTTTAAATGATTATTGTTTCACAGATCAAAGTGTACTAATTATTAATATTTTTTAAAAGGAACTTATTAAAAACACAGTTCATAAAACTTTAATGACATTTAAAAACTTTTTGAGCAGGTCGCTAAACTTAAAGAAAGTTTATAAAGTTCGAAAGTTTTTTAAAGTTTCTAACTTTTCAACTGTTTTTGTTGCTTGAGAAAGTTTTAGATTATAAACTTTACTTTTAAATTACCTAAATACTTAATATAAAAGTCATCATATTAAAATTGAATTCAGTAATCAAATCACAAAAAGTATAGTTCACATACATTTTTGAAAACTGATAAATTGTTTTAAAACTTTGAATACTTAAAATATAATTTTAAAGATAATTTTAAAAGTCATCAACAATATATCACAAAAGTACCAATATGAAAATGTTTGGCATTTTAAGTTTATTATTTCTTTTAAACATCGTGTATATGAATGGTTTATCTATCAAAGATGCCTATCCTGGAGTATTAAAAGAAAATATGGGCAGTGTGACACAAATTGAAGATTATTTTCATCTCGCAATACGATTCAACTTAACAGCTTTTCATGGAGACGAAATCATCAAAATTGGAGAGTCGTTGGAAAAAATTTGTGGATTATATGAAGAAAAAATTAAGAAAAGTAAAAGTGAAAGTTGCAGAGCTGTATTAAGTGACTTTTACGACTTTCGGAACACAATAGATGATAAATTAGCATCTTTAGTCAAAGAAAAGTCACTTGCGATTGAAAATTCAGTAAAAAGAAGCAAGAGAGGTCTATTTACAAATACAGCTTTAATAGTTGGTGGTATGTATGTGTTACATAGATTGAATGATTTGGAACACGGTCAACAAGAGATTATTGAAGATAATGTTAAACATCTTAAAGTTTTAGACTCAACAATCAAACATTTAGCATTAACAGCCGAAACAGTAAATTATCAAGGAGAATTATTGAACAAAACTATTGAAAAACTTAATACTGTATTATTTAACAGTTATGAAGTTAAAAATACAATATTAAATCATATAACAATATATGATAGATTAAGGAATAGATTTGATTCGAAATTTTTCCAAATGACTCTTGCTTTAAGCATGGCATCTAAAAATAATATTTACACTCCTTTTATAATGAATGAAGAGTTCAAAACAATGATTCGAGAAGCAAAAATTAATGATAATTATCGACACATTATAAATATAAAAGAATTTAATCCATATCAAATTGAGTCGTTGTGTGATGTAACTGTATATGAAGAAAAAAGTACCCCTTATGTTGTTATTTCTTTCCCATTAACTTCAAGCTCTACAAGTAATCATTTTGAATTGATCCAGCTTAAACCAATACCCAAACTTGAAAATGATATGGCAACATTTATTAAGCTAGAAACCAACTATATTGCTTATTGTACAAAAAATATCGGTACATTTGTATTATTTAATGATCTTAAATTGTGTAAATCATTTGAAGAGAAATATTATTGTGATCATTTGAATGATTTTTATCAAAATACAGATAATTGTATAACTCAAATTCTTAAAAGTAGCCATAATGATTTTAAAGAACTCTCGCAATGTAAATTATCAACTTTAAAAGTATCAGGTATCAACATTGTTCGTTTACATGAAATTAATTCATATTTAGTTATATCAACAAAAAATTTAACCACAAATTTTCAAGGATCTTTAAACCTACATGATAATAATATACACATAATTCCGAAAGGTGTTAGTATACTTCATAGCGATGAACCTGGATTTTTAAGATTTGACTCATTTAAATTAGGCTTCAGATTAAAAAATCAAGAAATTATGAAATTTAACAACAAGTTCAGTTTTTATTCGTATAACTACACGACTCCAGATATTGAAGAGATATTAAAGGTTAATCCAATGGAATTTCAAACTGTTTCGTCTGAACATATTTTATCTATTGACGAAATCAACAAAATATCAACAGAAGTCAATTATCTAACAGAGAAGTCCAAGATTAAACTAGCTTTAATGACTACACACAACAATACAATCTACATTGTTATTGCTCTTGTTGTTATTGTAATCACTATTGCCATTTGTTTCTTTATCATGTATTATAAAATTAAGAAAACATTTAATATCGAAAATATTGCTCAAAAAACCTATTATTAAACAATCTAAATATGATGAATCTAAATATTTAAATTTCATATGTTTTAGCTTTTATATGAGCATGCATAAATGTAACCGAAAAAATATTTATAGAAATTATCAATAAAGTTATCACAGTTTACGCAGAAAACTACGAATTTTCTCACCCTTTTCTTTATGTCTTCCTCTTCGATCTAGACGCACGTGGGATATGTCTAAAGCCGGCTTTATTCTTAGAAATCTTTTAATACCAGTTTGGAATATTAGAGACTTTTGTGTTCTTTTCAAAACATTCAATCCAAATTTTTTGTTTATATATTCAAAAACTTCCTTGAAAAAATGATACGCTCTTGCTGCTGTGAAAATGTGAAAACTAAACCAACCATTTACCTATGTCCAATTAAATAACAGTTAGAGGCATGAAAATCGTCAATTTTAGAAAATTTTCTATCATTGAAATTAAAAATGCATCAATATTTTTTTCTGATGCCCAAATTTGCACTCCTGTCCAATTAAATAAGATCCAGTAATCATCCAGAGCCTCTATGTCCAATATAATAAGATCCAGTTATTATCCAGAGCCTCTATGTCCAATATAATAAGATCCAGTTACCATCCAGAGCCTCTATGTGCATAAAAATAAGATCCAGTTACCATCCAGAGCCTCTATGTCCATAAAAATAAGATCCAGCTACGATCCAGAGCCTCTATATCCAATAAAAACAAGATCCAGTTACCATCCAGAGCACCATATGTCCGTAAAAATAAGATCCAGTTATCATCCAGATCCTCTTTATCCAATAAAAATAAGATCCAGTTACCATCCAGAGCCCCTATGTCCATAAAAATAAGATCCAGTTATCACCATGAGCCTCTATGTCCAATATAATAAGATCCAGTTATTATCCAGAGCCTCTATGTCCAATATAATAAGATCCAGTTACCATCCAGAGCCCCATATGTCCGCAAAAATAAGATCCAGTTATCATCCAGATCCTCTTTATCCAATAAAAATAAGATCCAGTTACCATCCAGAGCCCCTATGTCCATAAAAATAAGATCCAGTTATCACCATGAGCCTCTATGTCCAATATAATAAGATCCAGTTACAATCCAGAGCCTCTATGTCCAATATAATAAGATCCAGTTATCACCCAGAGCCTCTATGTCCATAAAAATAAGATCCAGTTACCATCCAGAGCCTCTATGTCCATAAAAATAAGATCCAGTTATCACCCAGAGCCTCTATGTCCAATAAAACAAGATCCAGTTATCATTCAGAGCCTCTATGTCCATAAAAATAAGATCCAGTTACCATCCAGAGCCTCTATGTCCATAAAAATAAGATCCAGTTATCACCCAGAGCCTCTATGTCCAATATAATAAGATCCAGTTATCACCCAGAGCCTCTATGTCCATAAAAATAAGATCCAGTTACCATCCAGAGCCTCTATGTCCATAAAAATAAGATCCAGTTACCATCCAGAGCCTCTATGTCCAATAAAACAAGATCCAGTTATCACTCAGAGCCTCTATGTCCAATAAAACAAGATCCAGTAATCATTCAGAGCCTCTATGATAATTCAATTTTTTTTAAAAAAAAAAATCCATTTTTTCGATTTTCAAAGTGCTGTAGAATCTCAAGATTAAGTCTAAACATAGTCATGTGGGGTATTTTTGTAAACGTCATGAAGAGTACTATAAGATAATATACAAAGTTATATCCAGTTTGAAAAAAACCCTGGGTCGTCAGGCGTTTGAAGAAAAGTGTCATTTTTGCTAGGTTTGTCAACTTTGACAGCCTCAAAGTCACTAAAGATTTCAAAATTTCTTAAAATGACTTTCCATTCCCCTGGTCGCTTGATATGTGTGACAAAATGGCAAAAAAACCAAATTTCCATATGCACATGGCTCGGCTGTGACCCTGATCACCAAATTTGTGGACAAAAAAGACGCCAAAAAAACACGTTTTTCAAGGTTTTGGAACTAAAGATGATACTTAGTGCAAAAAGTTTATATACAGAAAAATGCAGCCTCGCGAGGGCAAACTTTTGGCATCATTAGATTTTTCTTAAAAAAAGAAGTCTTAACACCGTAATAAAAAAATGTGTTTTGACCGAAACTAAATAACTTACACGCTTTTGCGTGGAAGTTAAAATTCAGTTCAAAACTAATTGATCCGGTTCAAAAGCTGATTTATCTGGTTTAAAAGTTGATTGATCCGGTCCAAAATCTATCGATTCAGTTCAAACACTATTGATCTGGTTCAAAATTAATTTATTCATTTCAAAACTTATTGATCCGGTTCAAACACTATTTAATCGGTTTAAAGCTGATTGATCCGGTTCAAAACCAATTGGTAAGGTTTAAAATTGATTATTCTGGTTCAAAACCAATCGATTTAGCTCAAACACTATTGATCCGGTTCGAAATTAATTTATTCATTTCAAAACTAATTGACACGGTTCAAAAACTGATTGATCTGCTTCAAAAACCGATAAATTCTTTCCAGTCTTTTCAAAGTTCACTAATTTGATTTAAAATCGATTGAAAAATTTCAAAATAATTAAACTGTTTTAAAATTGATTTGACATTGTTTAAACTGTGGATATTAGATATTGGTACAAAAAATTCCATCACCTTGTAATACAAAGCATTTTTCTCACTTCCTCTCATCCTTACATATTCAGTCACACCACGATGAGAATTGCAGAAATTTATTTGTATTTGTCCTCCTTTAAAACTATTTGAAAATGCAATGAAGTCATTTTTATTGCTCCTTTTGTACACATTCCAACAGCAAACGATGGAAACAGAGCCATAAATTGAATATAAATCACACAATTTTATTCTTCATTCCATCTCTCAGTTGTATGCGCTGTATCTGTATCCATTTGACTATTTGAATTTTGTAGCATTTTTTTTTGCATTTCTGCCTCACTTCCTCTCCATCCTTACCACTTGAAGCCATTGCATTTGCAATGAATAAAAACCATTTTCTCTCGATGAACACCGCGTTGATAAGTTTCGCAAATTGCTGACATTTATTTTTACAGCAAGTCAGCAAGTTCGATATGAATAGAAACTCTTTTTTTGTGATTTTCAAATCGATACTATGAAAAAGTTTAAATGTCAATTGAGAGAGCGTAACGAGCTTGATTTCTTTCCTTATTTCTTTTCAATTCTATTCTTTTCTTGCACTTGATATCGTCCGTGCCTTGAGGCTTCCTTTGATGATGGTGAATTCAAACAATCAAAGAAACTGAAACAATGAAATGAATGAATGAGGTTAAACTGATATTTGTTAGTGGAACTGGGGTGGAAAATTCTTCAATTGGTGAGATAATTTTAGACTTGGAGCAATAAAGGAGTGATTTTAAGGGTTAATACCTCGATAGGTTGAAACGGTTACTATACGACGGCTACTTGTATGGATTCAATTTCTAGGGTATACCCTACCATACTTAGGACTACCCCATGGGGATACCCTGACCTACCCTGGGGGTTACCCTAGGTCTACGCTTGCATACCCTCCTTATGTTTACCTACCATAGGATACCATACCCAGAAACCAGGACTCCTTCTATTCTAGATGAAAGTTTTCTATCAATTTATAAGGATTATTATAAGACACACTATATGACACTAAATGAATATTACTTAAACCCCAAATAAGACCACCAACAATATTTAATCGACAAACTACACCAACCGGATACAAAAAGCATACATACCCAAAAATAACCCCTCATTTAAACATGCACAACATACTGTAATATTTTAAATTTAAATGACAAACTTTTTTTTTGGAATAGACAATACCACAAAAAGGCTACAACAACTCATTCAGTGATTCCTTTTCTTTCTTTCCACACTTGACATTTCCCATTCAGTTTGCCACACACAAATTCCTTTTGAGAAATGAAAAAGTCATTGAGGCTGTTTCTTAATGAGAATCATGACATGATCCCTATGAAATGATATAAATACATCCAGTAAATGTGATGACGCGAATGCGGCTTGTTGTGGTGTAGGCAAAATGTATAAGGATTGCAAATGAGGTCAAAAGGGATGTTGAGCCTTTTTCTTATTGTAACAACATCCATTATGTATGGCATGAATGTATGATTACTTCTCGTATCTCATGAGAGAAAAAATGATATTACATATTGAAAATAAGAAGGCATAACATCCATAAATTGAATGAGGAATGCGTGATTCATGTTAAAATGTACAGAATATTTTCGACATGTTTTTGTAGGAAGATAAAAAAAACATTTTTTTTGGGGATGTCATGTACGGATGAATGGCTTAGAACGGAAATAATTGGAGCTTAATGTTGTTCAAATGTCATGTAAGTTTCGCTGTCAATCTTGAGTTTTTGTTGTGAGAAAATTTGAGATCCTGCATTTGGGACGTGGAATAATCAATTTTTGATAGTTCTGATACATACAGTTGACTGCTACATCACTAGAATAATGCATTGCTACTTTATTACATTCTCACTTACTCACGTCAATATTCAGTCAATTTTATGTCATTATTTTCTATTGTCTAGAATGTGCTGATAATTGACACACAAAACATGCTGAGTCAGTCCAAAGATTTATGGTTCCATAGAGATTATATCTAAACAATTCGTTGTTTGTCATCAAAATCAGAAAAGTCAGACAAATCGAATTATTTTGGTCAGTGCTACATGATTTTACTGTCTAAAGACTCAAGGATTAGACTCTTGAGAGATTTAACAAATACTTTTTGACCGTTGTTTTACATTATAACGGTTTTTTTTAAAAAAAGAAGCTCTTTTTGAAACATATTTTGACCGTTATTTTTCAAATATTTTTTGACCGTTATTTTTTAAAAAAATTTTGTCCGTTAATTTCGAATTTCTTCAAAAAAAAGTCTTCAAGCATACAAACCTGGTTCTACATATTTCAACTTACTCTATTTTGCAGAACGTTATGTTCCAATCATAAAACTATTCAGCAGTTTTTTAATAGTTTTTAACATTTATTGGACATTTCCCAATCAAGATTATCTATCACTTAATCGAAGCTATGCTGATGACAATTTGAAGCTATAAACAGTTCAACAGGTTGATGACCTGTAAGTTCTTCATCCAGTCTCAACACTTATTTAATTTATGAGAACCTTTCATCACTAAAAAGCAAAGTTTTTGCATATCTTAGTAACTCATTCGTCAGAGAAATTCCACAAATCTTCAAATTCAAATCAAAACTTTACAGATTAAAATGCAAATTTTAATGAATCCAATTAGCAATCATGACACTAATTGTAACTAAAATATTAAAAATTCAACTTTCTCTTGCAAAATTCATAAAAAAAAACTTATTTTTTAATTAACAAACATGAAGCAATTAAGTTCAGCAGCTAGTGTAGAACAAAAGGAAAAGAAGGATCATGCAAGCATTGAAACAAAGCTAAAGACGAAAAAGTTTAAAACAATTTTATTAAACAATCATCTCACTTGTCGTTAGCTCTATCAAACTTTTGTGATATAGAAACTATCATCATTATTATTATTATTGAGGAAGAGCAGAGAATTGGTGGAGTTGGGGGATGCATTGAGTTTATGGAAGGATATTAAGCGCATTTCAAGAGTTATATGTGTGCAGCCAAGCGGACTGTAAACTTTGAACTATGTCACTTGACTTCCAAGTGGCACCCAGATGGTTCTAAGTATACTGTTCGATTGGTTGCCGTGTGGTTAACATTTGAATTTATACTGATTGAGAAAGGGGTTGTAGATATGCTTTGCATGACCTAAAGAGGGCAAGTACCTCGCTGGTTGACTGGCAGGAAGTTCTGACTCAACAATGACAGGCACAGGCTCGCAAGCACAATTTTTGCAAGCTTGGGTTCGATTCTCATCGATTTAAACTTGTTTTATTTAAAGTATAGACAGACACACATCATGAAACAGATTTTTGAGACACATCTTAGCTTAAAAGTTAGTCAGATTATTTGATAAGCTTAATGTCCATATTTGAAGCTTAAATTAAGGAAATTACCAAGTGAAATTTTTGAATATCATTACAGATTATTGGTAATGACTCGTTATTGATGCTTAAATTACGATCAAAGATCGTATAGAATAGCCTCTTAAAAATAGGAACATAACCCTCACCCAGCCAAAATGCTCATAAAATTCAAAAAATATCTCTAACATCTCTGCGAAAAAAATATGAAATAAAAGCGGAAAAAGAAAACTTTTTTCTCTAAAAAAAGATGAAAACTCGATATCATCCCTACAGCAACTTTATACAACTATGTCAACGAAAAGGAGGTGGAGGAAGACAGCAAAGAATCGAGAAAGAAGAACAAAAATTATGAAATTTTCGCTTCCATTGAGACAATGGCGAGGAAATTAAAAAGTTTTCAAATGAAAGAAAAACATAAAATACAATTAAAGTCTAATTAAATTAAGGAAAATATTTTCATTCATTTTTCCATTCTACCTCACGTTCGCTTAAAAATTGTTCAGATGTCTCACTTTCATTTCCAAAAAAAATGAGAAAATAATTTCTTTTATATACAGACGGCGATGTGACTCGCTTGTCGCAATCCTTTTCAACTTATACATTGAATGTAATAATAATGATGATGATGATTATCGTTATTAAGGCTGATAGCTCTCGAATGGAAGTTTGTTCCGTTTTTCTTGGGTTGTTTATTGGAGGAGGAAGGTTAGTTCGATTTTTGGGGGTTCTAAAATAGTCATTCGGGATGGTTTTGAAGAAAATTTTGCTATAATTTTTAGTTTTAAAAAAAATTCAAAGATTTTATTCCTTAAATTTTTTAAAATATTTTCATTAATTTTAAATCTTTTTTAAAACTTTTATTCAATTTTAAAAATTTTATTGTTTAAATTTATTTTATTTTATTTATTTTAACTTTATTTAAATTTGAAATGTTAAAAAAACATAAAAATGTAAAATTTTAAAATTAAAAACAAGTAAAATATATAAAATTGTATAAATTTTTTAAAAAGATTTAAAATTAGAAATTAATTTTAAAACTGAAACTATGTAAAATTTTAAAAATGAATTTAAATTTTTAAAAGTGAATTTAAATTTTAAATTCAAAAATTTAAATTCATTTTTAAAAAATTAGATAATTTCAGTTTTAAAGTTCATTTTTATTTTTAGTTGTTTTTAATTTTCTAATTACTTTTCCATCTTCTATTGCTTTTTAATTTTAAAAATTTTCATAAATTTTAAATTTTTAGAATTTTTAAAATTTTTCATAATTTTTCATAAATTTTAAAATTTTTATAATTTTTAAATTTTTAGAATTTTCATTTAAATTATTTTAAATATTTTTTGAATTTTTTTTCAAAATTTTAATTAAAACAAATCTTTTAACTGGAAAATTATTATTTATGTATTAATATTATTATTTGTGAAAATTTTGTTATTTAACCCGAAAATCCTCTCGCTCAACTTAACCCCCTAAAAGAAGAATTATTTTTCCCAACAATATAATTTTTGTCGCTCTTTACATTTTTTGCATATTTTGATGTTAAAATAAGTGGCAATTAATGGAGCGATGAAGCTGGATGGGGAAAATTAATGACATAAAAAATTTTTACACGCATAAATGAGACGAGAAGAAATGCGATAATGTTGTGAAACAGAAATTATTCATCGTTGAAAAAGTGATAAGTGAGATATTTTTTTTGCTGGCTGTGAAGCTGAAAATGAGATGAGTGTGAAAATAATTGAAAAGGTCATTGAGTGGGTTGTTGACATTTTTTTGGAAAGTTTTTGAGTGATTTATTTAATTAGCTGATACAATTATTTACAGATTAGGTAGTTATGACTACTTTGAGAGGAAAATGAAGATTTAAAGCTCAAAATTCATTTAAATATCTCAAAACTTTTTCATAACTTCAACACTTCAATTAAATTCAATAATTTACCAATATTCACCATACAAATTATCATGATATTTATTTCTCTCACATCTATGCCAAATTAATTACCATATAATCGCCTCAAAACAGTTATGTATGAATGCACTGACAACAATATCTAAAATTGAAATAAATTAATTAAAATTAATGAAATGACATGCTAATGAAGTCATAGAAATGACAAATAATATTTTGGAAAATGAATTTTAATAGCATTTAGATAATTAAAGGTGAATAATTAATGTGCAATTGTTGTGTTGATGACTTTTTTTTCTTTTTATTAAAAAATAAATTATTGGTCTTTAAGGTTGAAAAATAAATATATGGGAAAAACTGAAATACGTATTTTAATAATTTTTAAAATTTTGTAAATTAAGATTTTATAAATAAAATATTAATTTTAAATAAAATATTATTTAAATAAAATTATTAAATTTATATTATTATTATTTAAATAAAATATTAATTTTTTAAATATTTATAAATTTAACCTAAAAATACTAGAATTCTAAGACTTTAGTTTATTAGTAAAAATAATTGATTTTTGAACTTTTTTAAATTTTTTATAAATTTGTAAATTTTTTTGAAATTTTTATTTTTTTTAAAAATTTGTATTTAAAAAAAAATATCAATTTTTTTGAAATTTGTATTTTTTTAAAAATACAGTTTAATAGTTTAATATTTAATAATTTCAATTTTTTTTTAAATTTTTAAATTTTTTTGTAATTTTTAAATGTTTTTTGAAATTTTTAAATTATTTTGATATTTTTAAATTATTTTGATATTTTTAAATTATTTTAAAAGTGTCAAGTTTAAAATATTTGACAGTGTTAAAATTAAGTATTTAAATTATTTTTTAATTTTTAAATTATTTTAAAAATTTCGTTTAAAATATTTGACAGTATGAAAATTTAACAACTTTAACATCTCTATCCTCAAAAATCCATAAAGTATGAATATCAGTCAACTAATATATTTTACGTCATTCAAAGCCAGCAATGGATTTGCTAGAGAATATAATATGTGAATATTTAGTATCACGCTGTGTGACAAGTTGTTTAATTTAAATGTGTGGTCTTGTACAACATGGCAACATTAATGCTTGCATTTGATGCTGTCCGTATTTGTAGAAATTTATAGAAAAATCACTGTTGATGTCAAAAAAATTAGATTAAATGAGCTGGACTTGATGTACGGTTAGTGAGTATGTAATTTGATGTTTTGCAGGAAATTTTGTGAATTGTGAGGTATGAGTGTGGTTAGGGGGGTCGGAACAGTGATTATTATGTCTATGACACTGATATGTGGGTTTGGGTGCCTTTTTGATCATGAATTTGTATTTTAGCCAATCTGTTGTGGCTCAGCCAAAATTACTTACCTTCCTAAAGCTTTCATGAGAAATCACAACAAAACTTCTAGCTGTAAATTTTTTCGACTTATGAGACGACAGAAGAACAAAAATTATCAATTTTGAAGTCTTTTTGTTTGTAATTTCTTCCCATTTTCCTTCATAAAATGCGTCAATAATTCTGTCATTTGCATCAACAATTTTCTGACAGAAATGGAACGGCATGAATGTTTGACCAAGCAGAACAATCAAAATAATCAAAAAAATGATGCTGTCTTGAATCGTTATAGATACCGCAACATAAAATCCAACCAAAGACAACAGTTGAAGTGCCTCGATGAAATAAAACAGTAAAATTGATGAGAAAAATTCCGCAATCTGTTCGACAAGTTGATTTAAATTTTGATGCTGGATAATGAGGCTTTTGAGATCATTAAATTCAATTCCATCCTGATTCATAATTTCTTTGATATTCATAGCTAAAATTTCACATTCAATGCACATCAGTGATGAAATTATGTAGAAAATCCAATCGACTATGAATCTTGACATCACAAAATTTGCATCGAATATTAAAATCCACAGACATGAGAGGAAATATTTTGAATTTGTTGAGTAATCGATGGGAAGCCAAATAAGTAGTTGAATTTTTTCGGGTCCGTTTTGGATGAAATTGAAGGCGAAGATTATGAAAATTAATCCGAGAAGACTGAACGAAAGATTGCCGTAGATTTTTATGAGTTTTGATTGTTGGCTGTGGATGTTTTGAATTTTGAAACGATTTTGATCAATTTTAGTGACTGGAAAAATTTTCTTCAATTTTTCTAAAATTTTCCGAAGTTTACTTTGATTGAATAAAATAATCAGCAACTTCCAGCCAGCTACAATCAATAGCATTAAATTTATTCCAACATTTGTATTGTCCATCTCATTTTTCATAATTAAATACACACTATAAGCCATAGCACTTCCAGAAACCCCAAAAACAATAAACATGAAATAAAAATAACTGAAAAATTTCCTTTTTTCGTTCCATAATTTTTCATCAAAAATATAATCAAATCCAAAAACCTTCAAATATCTCAACGGAATTCTACAAAACTCTTCAAATGAAAGTCCAAAAATATTCACATCCGCTTCACTTCCCATAATTTATTACACTGAACAAAAAATAATTTTATTTTAGATTTTCCGTAAGTTTCCTGCTTCATATTTATATTTATCTAATGAAAAATTCATTCAAAAAAGTTGAGGAAATGAAAAAAGTTTCTTTTCTGCTTGATAAAAAATTCAAAAAATTAACAAAAGCTTAAGCAAATAAGGCACAAGAAATGATATTTTAGTTGGCTGTTTCAGGTTGTTGTAAATGTCAATTTTTTATGAGTTGAGGAAAATTGAAATTGAAAAAGTTGAGAATTTTTTTGAAGGAAGTTGTTGGTGTAAGGGGTCGATTGGATGTTACGTAATGTTGAAAATGGTTTGCATTCAAAGAAAAAAATATAAAAATATTATTAGTGATGTAACAAAAGCCAGGGATCATTCAACTTTGGCACTTTTGTAATACTTCCATACAAAAGAAAAAAATTTGTATGAAAATTTTGTAACAGATGAAAAGAAAGGATCTAAAAATCTCATTTTTCGTGACGTCATTTATGAACGGCACCTTATGATGTCTAGCATTAAGTGAGTAGGGATCATTACTGTTACAAGGGTTTTTGGTACCCAGGACATCAGATCTCTCAATACCATAACAAGGTCAACACCGCTGCTTTACACTCTCAATTTAGCGATCGTTCTTTTCTTGCTATGCTAGTGAAGGATCTATTGCTGTATAAAACTCATATAATACGTCCTTGTATTCCATATCATTAAAAATAGCCATTTTTGGGCCCTCACCCCCTCCTTATAACGTAATATCCAAACGACACCATGATTAATTTTAATTAAAATTTTATTTCCAGGGTTCTATCCAAGAGTTCCATTTTAACAGACGCCATTTCTGATCGACCCTTTATTTTCATTAAAATATCTTCATTTTCTATTCTTCATCAAAATTTTATCATCCAATTCTGCTAATACTTCCGCTTTACACTTACAAAATTTTGCCTACACAAAACACTTCCAATTTAATAAAGTAATTAAAAAGTATTGCGTAATTTAGTTGAAAATTTACTGAACTATGAACAAGATCAATAAAGAAAAGTTACAAGTTCATAGTCGGTCGTAAAAATTCAGAATTAACGTTGTTCATGTTTGAGAAAATTTTATGTCATGGAAAATTTTTTGAATTTTTATGGCAGTCTAATTTTGATCGAGGATTGGAAGCTTTTACGACATTTATTCTACATTTCTCTACAAAATTTATGTAAAATATAAAAAAAGCCTCACTAACCAAAACCGTTAAAAGTTTGTTAAAACTTATCCAAAAGTTAGTTGCAGCTAGTTTTTATCTAACTTTTTAACGATTTTTGCTAGGGAATTGTGAGCTCCTTAGGGGTCTTTCGCAAATTACGTCAAGAAAAAAACGACTTTTTTAACCCTCCTCCCCCTTGTCACAATTTTCCAAGGTACAAAGAAATTTATACTTGGACTGTCACAAATTCTTCAACCAAACCAAAAGCGTGACGTAATTTGTGAACGACCCCTTAGTATTTCAGAATATCAGATGATATAGCAAACAATGCTAAAGAAAGTCGCAGTTCTAATTAGAATAAAATATTCATGTTCAATTATTTGTTCAGCATTAAATGAAACTCATTTACGAAAGTAAGATTTTCTTTAATTAAAAATTTTTCTAATCAACTTCTTGCATTTGTAAGGGTAAGAAAATTTCTATTAGGCCTATAAAATCTAATGACGTATCTTACTTACTCTTAGCAATGAGTTGAGAAATAAAGTTTTCAGATCATTCGGATTTGTCCTCCTAATCTACCTCATGGAATGCGTCTGAAGCTAAGAAGTCATTCAAAAATGATGCCTGTTAGATTTTTGACCTCATCAAGCTTTGTCAAATGCTTTTAGCTCTTTTAAGTGCAACAAGAGCTTCTGAAAGTTCAGGGTTTTGAAGTTTGGTCAGGGTCAGGGGTTTATCCAGAAATTTTTCGAGGGGGGATGGGGGGTTTGAAATTTTTTTGTATGGGGGTTTTGAATTTTTTTCCTTAAAAAACCCAAGCAAATTGAAAAAATTTCCCAAAAAATGGGGGGGGGAGGTTGAAACCCAACCCCCTTTGAATACGCCTCTGGTCAGCCTCATGGTCTGGATATTCCATAAGTGTATGGAAATTAAGGTTCCTTTGAGCATTAGTACTGATCTCAAAGATTAATATTGACACCAATAATTACCAGATTTCGATTCCGAGGATGGATCATTCATAAACTTACAGATGTTATGCAGTGCTACGCAGCTCTAAGGGGGGTCTGAAGCAGGAGCGTATCCAGGAATTTTTTGAGGGGGGGGGGGGTTTGAAATCTCAAAAGTGGAAAATGTGTACTAAATGGCTCCAAATTGACTTTTCATGACCTTTTTTTTGGTTGTAAGAGTCACCTTTTCCAAGGGGGGGTCACTAAAAGATTGACGTCATATATGAATGATCTTTAAATTAACTAACAAAAATTAATAAGTCAACAGTTCCTAATCCTTGATTGAATTGATGCTTTTACATTAAACAAAATCCTCAACATCAAAGTTTACTCAACAGTCATAAAAATTCAAAGTTTATTGAAAACTTTTTAATATCCAAAAACTTTTGAGCTTTTTTTTTATAAAAATAAACAAAAGGGTTGAAAACGTCAGAAACTGAAAATTTACCTTTATGTGATTGATGAGACATCAAGATCGCTCGACTGAAATAAAATTAGTTTCTTCTGTTGTCTGTCATTCAATAAGCGAGGGAAAATTCGATGAAAAACTTTTTCTTCTTGTGAAAATTCCAAGATTAATGAAAAATTGCTTTTCATCAATTTAAAGTTTCTTATTTTATCGTCTTGATTCATCAAAAGACTTGCACAAGGAATTCCTTTGGCAACAAACTTTCGTCTTCTTCCTTTATCATCTTCGTCTTCCTGGTTTTTTAATGAAAAATTCCGAGAATCAACTTTTTTTTTGTATGATTTGTAGCAAAAATGCTGAATTTTTTTTAAAAAGGAAACTTTTTATTGAGTTTTTTTAATTATTTTCTTTTTAATCACAGAATTTCAAAAGGAATCCTTAATTCTACAAATTAATCATGCTTATAAAAAGTTTTGTGCTTAAGATTTTTCCGCTTCTGTATTCATGTTTTTGGTGAGATTGCTTTCTCAGAATGATGATGAATAAATTTTTCTTATGAATAGTTTAATTTTAGTGAAAGGAAAAAGGATGAGAAAATATTTTTGTCGTGGGGTTGATGAACTATATTTAGTGCTGAAGGCTGTGAATTTAGAGGTGGTGAAGTAGTTTTATATAAATTTTTAAACTTTGGAATCGATAATTTCTTTTTTATCATCCATACCATCCATTCTTCTAATGAATTTATTCAAGAATATATTCATAAAAATATTTTTTAAAAACCGTTTTTGAAATGTTTTTAGAATTCATTCAGAAATTATTTTTAAAAAACAACTGTTAAATATTTTTAAAATATATTTATGTAGCTAAATAGAATATTTCAGAATATTTCAGAATATTTCAATTTTTTAACGGTTTAAAAAGTTCGAAAATATTTTTAAAAATTTAAAATTAAAAAATTTAAAGAAATTATAAATTTAAAACTTTCACAAATTTAAAAATGTTTTAATTTTAATTTAAAAATTTTAAGTTTTAAGTTTTAAAAATTGTTTTTAAATTTTAAAAATTATTTTTAAATTTTAAGAATTGTTTTTAAATTTTAAAAATTATTTTTAAATTTTAAGAATTGTTTTTAAATTTTAAAAATTATTTTTAAATTTTAAGAATTGTTTTTAAATTTTAAATTTTAAAAATTTTGCTTTAATTTTAAATTTTAAAAATTGTTTTTAAATTTTAAAAATTGTTTTTAAATTTTAAAAATTGTTTTTAAATTTTAAAAATTATTTTTAAATTTTAAGAATTGTTTTTAAATTTTAAATTTTAAAAATTTTGCTTTAATTTTAAATTTTAAAAATTGTTTTTAAATTTTTTCCATACACATATAAAAAGGGTTTTATATGTAAATAAATCAGAAGCGAAAAATCTCAATTCTTGTATCTCATCAAATTTTATATCTCTAATATCAAAAAAATAATGTCAATAATTTCTTTTTAACCAAACAAATTTAAAAATTCTTTTTTTATCTATCTTAAATCTAAATTTCATTGCAATGGAAAATAGGAAATGAAACCAAAAACAGAATCTTTAGAAAAACTTAAAAATTTAAAATTTTAAAGCTCATTCAAGTATACTTGACAATAATTAGTTATTTCTTGATATAACCAAATAATCTCATTAAAGCCATGGTCTCCATGCTGTTTGATTATTATTGTGGTCATCGATAATTAATTTTCCAACATCTTCTCCTTCTTCATCATCATCATCATCGTCACTTGTGTTTATGTCATTTATGAAAACCGATTGTTGTGGCAAATCATCGTTGCATGTCACAGATGTGCCCGACGTCGATTGTGATTCAAGACTTGTATCTATTGTGTTTGAACTATTATTATTGTTACTTTTATTGATGACAATGTTAAAGGCACTTTGACGTTCCGGTTGTTCGACAATTTTTAACAATCTCGATGAAACCATCGGCAATGATTTGAAATCTTTTACAGTCGATGATGCGGATATGATGTCAGGTAATGGCTTAACATCAGGTAAAATGAAATTTGATTTACCTATTGGCGAAAAACCCAAGCGTTCTTCAAGTGAAATCCATTCCATGTCATGACTACTATCGAATGATGTTGGTGCTGCTGATAACAATGGAAATGGCATAAAATGCTCGGGTGGATTGACATTCGCAAATACAATATCATGATGTTGATTGAAATTTATCGATGGACATTGATTCTTGAGTGTAGACATGCATTCTGTTGTAATGTGATCTATTATCTGCTTCTTCCTATCCTTAGGCGTTTCAATTTCATTTATAAAGTCAATTGTGGCTCTCGTACAATCAAGATATCCCATTTTAAAGCTACGAAATAAATGCGGTTCCATTGCGGCAATCATGGCTTGACGACGCTTCTTTAAATCTTTCAAATATTTCACGACCATCTCGAGAATGTCGGCTTTCTCTAATCGTGCATAGCGGAGTGGCTGTAAAGATATTTTATTCTCGATTAATTCTCTTCTTGCTTTTCGACATTAATAATTCATGTTATGATCTTTTGCTGCTATTCATTTTAAATATTATAAAACGATGAAATATGAGGAATAATGATGATAGTCATCATCTATGTTGAATGAAAATTTATGCTTGCTTTCTTTCTTTATTTTTTGCTGGGCGGAAAATCTCCTTTTGTTTATTTTTAATTGAATAAATGATGGAAATTTTATTTTATTTTTGTGGTAATTAGCATGCAGAATAATGAAAAATTGACAGTCATTTCTTAATTGCTTGTGTTTTACGACAATAATGGTAGTAAAATTGGGCTTGAGATGGGTTTATGATGTTTTAATTGGTGAGGATGGATGAATGTTGTTTGGATGGAAGTGCTTCTTGTGAATATATTGTGGATTTTTTAGTAACTTTAATTCAAGGATTGAATAGAGACAATTTTGGGTCATTAGATGGTCTTTCTGGTCATTAGGTAGATTCTTTATGGCTAACATAAACTTATTGGTGCCAAAAGATAATTTTTAGGATCAATAGAGACCCTTCAGAATCAACAAAGACTCTTTAGAATCATATGATACTTATTATAGCCTTAAGAGATCCATTAGGGCTAAAAGAGACTAATTAGATCTAAAAGAGACTCTTTAGGGTCATTAGGTAGACTCTTTAAGATCAATAGAGACTCATATTATCCAAAAGAGACCTTTGAGGTCTAATAGACACTCTTTTAGATCATTAGATACTTCTTAGAGCCTTTTGATACTCATTAGAGTCAGTAGAGACTCATTATTGCTAAATGAGACTTTTAATGGTCGATAAAGGATATTAAGGGTCAAAAGAGACTCATTAGGGTCAATTAAAAATGCTTTTGGGTCAATAAACACTCTTTAGGGTCAATTAAGACTCATTAAATCTAATAAAGACTTTTAAAGACATCAGGTATAAACTACCCCTAGAGGTATACCCCAGAGGTAAGGGGTTTAACTTCGATTGACGTTAACGAGGCTTTATTGACCATAAGTTATTTTTCATTGAAATTAATACATTGACACTTGTGTTTATCTGGGGCCCCTACCTCTGGGGTCTAGGGGTATACCCTAAGGTATACCGAGCTACAGGCCCCAGATAGACACTTTAATGTCAATCAAGGTCAACCTACATATTTATTCAGCTACAACTCTAAATTAATGTCATAATGACTGTTTAAAACCTCAATCCCAACCCAAATCATTACCTCAGCCCATTAATTACCAACTTATGCTCAAAACTTCCTTAAAATTCAAATAAATCTTTCAAAAATTTCATGGCACACAATACACAAACAGAATGTATAGAACAATATGGTTGCTTTAATTTTCAGCTATAAATTTACTTTCACGACCCTCTTTAGTGTTTCCTTTTTTAGACAATTACAACAATAAAAAAATTTATGTCTTATGTCCCTTATCATCCCACCATTTTAATTAATCACTACCAAAAGATTAATTTAACAATCGTAAGGAACATTGTCATCGTGACTTTAACTTTTGTAGAAAAATACAAAAGAAGGAAAAAAGTTAAGAATCACAAAGAATGAAGCAACACGAGAAGCTATAGATCAAAAATAGAAACACACAAAAAATTTCCCATAAACATACTCGAAAAAAAAATTTCTGACAGCCTCAAAAATTTTTATATATTTTTCTTCTTCTTTTCTTTTCATCATCGTTGTTCTCATTCGACTTCCTCTTCCTTCCTTTGTTTCCTTGTTCCATTCTCCACGTCTCATTTCCTTTCTTTTAATATTCTCACAGCGATGCACGGAAAGACGAATGAGAGGAGCTGAAATATCTTGTTTTTTTTTGCTTTTCCTTTTCTCTCTATATTCGTTCTTATTCATTTAATGACTTTCCTTATTTCACTGTTTGCAAATCATTTATCGATGTGCTGTGGCACAGTTCTGTTGTGTATTATTCTGGGGAAATCCGCCTTTATAATTTATTATTTTTTGAATCTCTAAGTGAGGGTGTAGATGGGAATTGGGAGTGAGAGTTGGGTGAGATGGGGATTTTGAGGACAAGTGATGGGAACTTTGTGGCTGGTTTTTGGCTCTTAATGTTATTTTGTATCTCTTTTATGATAGAGGAAGGGTTGAGCAGAGGGACGTAGCCAGTGAGTGTCAAACTGGGTCCGAAAACCCCTTTACATTAAAAGTCGTATGAGAAAAAAATCTAGACCCCTCCTGGAGATTAGCTTGTAGCTGTGTGACACATTTTAAAAATACTTTATGGCAGATATGATATGGTAGAGGTACGTAGACAGGGGAATTGAAGGGTTTGCCTCCCCCTTTCACAAGAAAATTTTTCAAAATTTTAAAAAACTGAAAACTCTCCTCTCTAGCCTAGATTTTTTCATACAAAAAAATTGAAAATCTCCCCCCCCTCTCCCCACTTTTGAAGATTACCTTCGAGGGGGATGTTGAAATCAAAAATACTCCCTTGACTATACCTGGGTAGGGGGTCTGAAAGTCTTAAGTCTCACTCAGAGCTTCCTTATTCCAAAATTAACCCTAATCCCAAAAAATACCCATTCCTTGACCAAAGAAAACTTTCTCTTTCTGTTACAAGCTTTCATCTCATTTTTATGGCCCATCGACAATAAAGACTTTGCTTTTGGTGCTTATTAAATTTAAGAATTCATGTCGCGGAAAAAATTGCCTTCAATAAATTTTATTTTTGCTTAATTGTGGCAAAAGTTGGACTTTATGACTATCATTCTGTTCTCATGCTCATGTCATTGTGTATTTAGTAAAGCTTCCATTGTATGCGTTAATATTTATGGGCGAAAACCAAAGCAGAACTTTTTTATTAGTTTTTCCTACTCAGGAACAAAATGTAATTCGAAGAAGGAAGTAAGAAACTTTCGATCCACATGACTTTTTAATAGCTCAGCATTTTATGGATTTAACGTGGATGTGCTTGATAGTCTATTGTATGTACTTTTTTATTTAATGGCTTATCTGGCATAATAAATGTTTACGTATGAGGATATGACAGTTCTGTCAGAAAAATATTGTGTCTGTTTGTATTTCAAGTCTATTTGAGGACTAAGGATGGCTGTTGCTGTTTATTTGTGAATTGTTTGGATGGAAAATTTCTTGGAAATGTGGATAAGCATTTTGTTTTGTAAACATGTTGATTGCCTGGATTTAAAGCTTGATTTTTGATGGGAGATTGTTTTTTATCTGCAATTTGACTAGATTGATGTGTTTTGGAGGATAAAAATCTAATTTAAAAATTCTTGACTATCAAATTGAAGCAAGAAGCCGTACCCTTATTATGATCATGATTTTAGGGGTTGGGATCTAAAAAATATCCCCCAGTATTCAAATCTCAATCTACCGTATCCCAAAATATTTCCTTCAATACACCATGACAGTCAATAAGCAGAATAAGCTCAATTACCCGTGAAATTTCTTAACGATCATAATTTTAAGTTTCCAAAGCGATATTCTCAAAATTAGCCAAGTCAGCCGTAACGAAATTAAAACATTTACGCCATTAATTTACCAATTTCTACAAGATTATGAAAATTACTTCCAGTTTCTTCTTTGAGATAATTTTTTGGCAATTTATTAAATTACGGAAAATATTCTAAATTGCTATTTACTAAATTAGTAATAATCAAGCTTATCATAATCAAAGAAATGCCTTTGGCATCACAAAATATTGATAAATTGATTAAAGACGAGAAAGATGTTATGGAATAAGGTCACAGTTGTTATCATAAAGATGGAAATTTTCATCTCATAACAACTGCCGAACATCCAGGATTGATTTTCCTTATTTTTTTTTATCAAAACGAGAATAATTTGAGTAATTTTTCATGTCATCCACGTTTGAAATATTAATATCATGTAATAATTCATTTCAAAAACTTCGAACAATTGATATTCAAATCATTTTTCATATGAAATCAAATATTTCCTTTTGTGCTGGAATCGGAAAATGTTGGGGGAAGAAGATTGATATGCTGTTTGTCTTTTATCTTTAGCTAAAGTTTTGATTTTGGAAATTTTTGAAGGTTATTGAACTCATTTTTGACTGTTTTCTTAAAAAATTGAAAATATGGTATTGATAGGAATCGAACCCACAACCTTTCAAGAGAAAGGGTTTCAGATTTCCGGCCTGTTGCTTAGCCTATTGACCACAGAAGTCTTACTGTCACACTAGCAGATTTGCCAATATATCTAGGCTAGTGCTACTCAAACTATGCTCCGCTACACACTAGTGTGTCGTGATCTGATCTCAGATGTGTCGTAAAAATTAAAAAGCACCGAAAATTTAGTTAAGAATCACTAATCCAGGCTGACTAAGGAGTTTTGATCGAAAAACAGGACATACTCATTTTTCTATAGAAAATTTCACTGACTGAGAGCAATTTATCAAGGAACAACTTAGTAAGGTCTAAAAAGGGTGATATCAACTCCTTTGTATCTAATTAATCAGGGTATTTTATTGCGATATGACTGGATTTTATAATAACGTTAACTTTGTATCATCAGGGGGTTTAGTAAGCAATGACAGACTATAAGCTGGTGCCTAAGGATATACCTAAGTAATTTGCCATAGTTTTTCAGCTTAATTCAAATTCTTGTCCCTCTTCACTGTTTAATAGTAAACATACTTTAATAATTGAATATAAATTTAGGATATATCCTTTTAGATTATAGGTTAAATTAAATCATATCCATAAACAAACTCATCCTTTAATTACACATTTCCATATTCAAATTCACAAAATTTTATCCATAAATTCACACATCCTCAACTTATTCTTCACATAATCAATATCCATGACCTTCAAGACAAAATTTTGTGCACTCATGTTTACTTTTCACATAATTTATCCACATCGTAAGCCTTTTCTGTTTACTGATTATTCCTCATTTAATCCCATTATACACAACAACCTTATCTTAATACTCCATAAACACTGAATTGATTTTCACAATTTTTATTGAATGCTTTCGATTGTTCCTCAAAACTTTCTCACTCCAAAGTATTTCATCATAGCATGAATGACAGCATAGAACATTCGCAACATGAATTTGTTGACACAAGTCATTATAATCAATATTGATAGTACACAAAGAGTATCAATATAGAATTACTCACATCTCGTTGCTTGATAGCAAGAAGAAGATTTTTCAGTTCATCTAAACTTCCATTTATTCGATCACGTCGTCGCTTTTCCAATATTGGCTTTTGGTTCTTGTAATTGCTCTGTGGATGATGCCGGAACAAATTGGAAGAAAGCAAAAAAGAGAGAAAAAAATGATAAAATTTTATTTTTATTTTTATTGCTTTCGCAATTTTCTCGAGGAAAAAAAATAATTTTTTTCGGTATGTGCACGACGCACATGCTTGTGCTTAAAATGTAACTAATTGGTGCTCACTTTACGGCTATTTGCAATTCCCAAATTATCCATTTCTTTCCTTTGATTATTGTCAATTGATCTTGGTATTTTTGTCATTTTCTTTTATTTTTATTTTTCAATTTTCAACTTCTGATATCACTGAGTGCTGTCGTTAGACTAAACAACATTTCATGTGATGGAATTTCGTGAGCACTCTTCCCGTCTGGTCTTTGAGAAATAAAAAAAAAAAAAAATGAAAGGGACTATTTTAATATAAATAAAGCAAGAATGAGAAAGAAGGAAAAAAAGTTCTCATGATATTGTAAATCGACCCCTTCCTATATACATAGAATCTACGTACGTATGCATATCCATACACAAATCGAGTGTGGGAAAATTTCTGACAAACGCGTGGCTGTTTATGCTTGTCGATGTTGCTTGTGTTTGTGTTGTGATACTCGCATGTATGCACAAAAATTTATTTTCCTTCTTCTTCCTCCTTCGTGCTTTTTTGCTCTGCTTCTCATTCTTGTGTATCTCTTTATTGAGTTCAATGAGGTCCTTTTGCATGTGAAACAATTTTTTTTTCATTCTCTTTAAAGAATTCTTTGATTTCTCTTCTTTGTTTCTTATTACTTTGGTTGTTTCTGAGTCTTTTTTGTTGGATGGGAAATTAGAATGAGAATGGTGAAGGGTGAGGTACTAAGGTGGTTGCGGAAGTGAGTTTATGAAGATTTTGTTAAGGCTTTTGATTCTTTTCGTGTTTTTTGTAGTTTGTAGGCCCATGACAGGCCTCGGGTTGCTCTAGTTATTTACAAAAATTCATTAGTTACACAAAAACTTCCAAAATTATATCAATAATCATCAAAACATCGTTACTCAGCAAATTAATACATTTCCATCAAAATCCACTTCAATAATTCAACAATGACAATCCTAACTGCTATTTACATTTAATGACATTAATAAATTCAACATCAAGTTCAAACAATAGCCAAAAAGGCTTCATAAATGAAATTAAATAAATAACATGAGTGACATTCACTTCAATTTAATATAATAATATAGCAAACTAAATAAAATTATTCCAATTACCACTCCCTCGTCGACATCCCCTTCCCCTTAGCAAGAAGAAAACAAACCAAAAAAATGTTACGTTTCACACGACTACTTCAGGTAGTCCTCATTGCTTCTTGTTACCCTCTTATAGGAAATAAACAAGTAAACATTCTCTCACATTCCCATGCTTCTCTTTCTGTTCTCAGCAAAAACATACAGTCACACATCTCACACATACATCCATGCGATCGCTGATGATCATAGAGCACTATCAGTGGATTATTGTACACACAGCAATAAAAATTTGTCTCATTTTTGAAGAGGAAAAAAAATTCCCACACTTTGCGTTCGATGAACAAACAAAAACATACAAGTAGGAACATAGCGATACACTTATTGATATGATCAGGAGCGGCGGGAAATTATATTTTGGATATATTTTTGTTTTTTACTTTTTAAATTGTTTTAGTTATTTATTTTAAACTTTTAATTTTTACATTTCAATATTTTGAGTTTTAATTTTTTTTATTTTTAGTATTTTTAAATTTTCTATTTTTTTAGAACCTTTTTATCTTTTTTTAAACTTTTACAAATTTTTAATTTTTTAAACTTTAAATGTTTTTCTAAATTTAAAAAACGTGTAAAACAAATAATGTTTAAAAAATAAAATTTAAATCATTTTTAATACTTTTGTTTATTATAATTCAAATAAATTTATTTTTAAATTAAAAAAAAATTTAAATTTTTAAATTTAAAAAATATAAAAATTTTAAATTCAAAAAATAAAAATTTAAGTTTTTAAATTCAATAAATAAAAGTTTAAATTTTTTAAATTTCCAAAATAAAAATTTAGTGTTCTAAATTTAAAAAATAAAAATTTAAATTTTTAAATTTAAACAAAAAACTAAAATTTTAAATTTTTAAATTCAAAAATAAAATAAAAATTTAAATTTTTAAATTCAAAAAATAAAAAATTTAAATTTTTAAATTCACAAAAATAAAAATTTAAGTTTTTAAATTCAATAAATAAAAGTTTAAATTTCTAAATTTAAAAAATAAAAATTTAAATTTTTAAATTCAAAAAATAAAAATTTAAATTTTTAAAGTCAAAAAAATAAAATTTTATTATTCCTAAATTTTTTCAATTAAGAAACATCTTTCGCCGCCACTGCCTATATTGAATATTATTTATATTCCCCGCAAAAGGGAATAAAGAAAGAGAAAGAATAACATATGGGATACCGATGCACTATTAGTATATGAATGAATGAATGAATGCTCGTTTTACCTCCTCATTATTAATACGAATTATCATCTTCTCTTTATTATTCCTCGCTTCTGTCAATGCCGAAGCCTTCCGAAAAAAGGGAGAATAAAGAAATGCACTTGAGAGAATTTTTATTTTATTTTTAACATAAAGTCCATGGGAATTTTTTGAAATTCCCACAGAAAAAATTCCTTTTGTGTACAATTTTTTTGGTTTTTTTTGACGTGTTTATTTTAATTAACCTCGTTTGCTATTTTTTGTGCTATTTTTTAAAGGTTATTAAATAATTTTTTTAATGAGGGAACTGCAATGTTTTAGGAGTTGAACGTCTGGAAATTTTGCATATGAAATGTTTGTTGATATTTTATAAATAATGAGACAAAGGTTCGTTCATAAATGACGTTTAATGTTAAGGAGGAAGGGGGATCTGACGCTGCATGACACTTCCATACAAAAGAAGATTTTTTGTAAATTTTGTGACTAAAAATCTAGTTTTTCTATGACGTCATTTATTAATAGCCCCTAATGAGAAAAGTTCATTTTGGTACCTGCAACAATTCCAGAAACTTATCAATACCAATTAGCGTTAAGTACTAGAATTAAGATAATAGTTTGCATTTTCTGCGAAGATACACAGCTAGTTAGTTGCTCATAAGATCTCTCAGTGAACTATTCATTATCAAAGTATGCCGTTCCAATTGTCTATGACCATAAGTGACTAAATATCCAACTTTAATACACAGAATAATTTTTTTAGACAAATTCTCTGATTTAATTACATTTCTCATCTTATCGCAATTCCATAATTCAGCAGCTGTTTAAAACAATTATTTAATCAGAAATTCAGTTCTTTTTCGACATCCACAATGAGAGTCAGCTTTAAAATTGTCATACTAATTTTTATTTATTGTGACATCGGAACTGCTGACTTAATATTAGGTCAGCGATGTCGTCTGAAAGACAACATTTTAGGAATTTGTTTAAAAATCAGTGACTGCAAGCCAGTCATGGATGTAGTAAGATCTGGTCAAATTCGTTCAAATCCACCGACAGTTTGTAGTCAAACTCAAAGAACTGTCTGCTGTCCATTTGATGTTCCAAGAACAAGCACGACCACATCGACAACGACGGAGCGTCCGCAGAGAATAAGTGAAAAGAGTAAGGATCAATGAAGATTTTATGTGGAAGAAGATGTGAAGATATCCGTAAATAATTGAATCATATGGTGCAATCTGATGTATTTCCGGTTGTAGTATTTTTCTCTTGTGAGAGAGTCGTTTGGTCTCTTTTGTTTGTTTGAGTAGCAACAAATTGTTTAGAACTATTTAATTTACAGTTTTATTTTTGAAAAATTGGTTTTAAAAAGTTGATTTATTTAAGTTAATGTTAAATTCTCCAAAATGAAAACATTTTTAGATAAATTTTTAAAAATTAGTTCAAGTTTTGAATTTTAAAAATTTGTTGAACGTTTGAATTTGAGTTTGTTTTAAGAAAGTTTAAAAATTCATTAAAATTTGAAATTTTTAAAACATTTCTTCATTATTTGAATTTTTCATTCAAATTTTGAATTTTGTAAAAAAAATTAAATTTTAACAGTTAAACAGTTAAAATTTAAAAAAAAAGTGTTAAAAAAAGTTTCAAAAAAATTCTTAAAAACTTTTAAATTTTAAAAAATGATTAAAAAAGTTTAAATTCAAAAAAATTCTTAAAAACATTTAAATTTTAAAAAATTGTTAAAAAAGTTTAAATTCAAAAAAAAATCCTTAAAAACGTTTTAATTTTAAATTTTTTTTAAAAAAGTTTAAATTTTAAAACTTGAATTTTAATAATATTTTTAAAATTCTTAACTTTAGAAATTTTATTTTTTTAAAATTCACTTAAATTTTAAATTTTAACTAATTTAATTTTCATTTATCTCCAGAATGTCAAGAATATGGAAAATCCGTCGTAAGAAAAGTCATAGTTCAATCACTTCTCATCGGAGAGAGCCAGAATGAAATTATAATAGACAAGTGCAAGCATAAATCAGTTGCGTTGATTGTTGGTAAATAAAAAACTTTATTTTGTTTATTTTGTCTTGAAAAAAACAACAAACTCAGCAGAGTCAAGTGGATGTTCATGTTTAAAAAAAGTTTTAAAACTGTTTATTGAATGAGTTTGTTTGCTGCATGCAGAGAGTTTTTTTGGGTGTTGTTTAAATAGATAACATAGGATGAAATAGTGAATAATGAAGTTGGATTTATTGCTGAAAATTTTAAGTTTATAATGGGATTTTTCAACAATGAAATTTATCGATGGCTGTGGAGTTGAGGAAGTTTTGATAAATCAGCAGTTTTGTTGAGTTTGGCTTTATTTTTCTTTATTATCCTCAATATTCTTGATTTTTGGGGGCAATTAATAAAATTTTCGTTTATTCCAGGTGGAACTGAAGCTGATTTATATGAATTTCCTCATCAAGCACTCTTAGGCTATAAAGAAGGTGATCCTAGTGAATGGGGATGTGGAGGCTCTTTAATATCTCCGAATTTTGTCATGACTGGTAAATATCCATTAATATTTTCATATGATCCCATGGATTGGATGTCAGCTGACTAATTGTAGTCTCTGGATACATAAATTCCCCTGTCAATTTAAATTTGCCAATTAATCTCCATTTCAAAAAAAAATTACTTTCAGCCGCTCACTGCCTCTACCCTCGCAGCTATGGAGCCGTCAAATTCGTTAAACTTGGCATGCATAGCCGTTCACAGAATGACGATAAAGTATTTATTTATGGCGTTCAAGAAATTTTCCAACATCCAACTTACAACATGAAAACCTACAATGACGACATTGGCTTACTGAGATTAAAAGCAACAGTGACCATTAACGAATTTATTTTACCAATTTGCATGCCAACGAAGCTTCACGAGAATTATAATGCAATTGCTTCTGGCTTTGGCAGAACGGGTTTTGGTGAGTCGTCATCGGAAAAATTATTGAAAGTGGCGTTGGAAAAATTTGAATATGAGGAATGTCAGCAGGCTTTTGGTAAATCAATTAGAGTGATGAATGATACTATGTTGTGCTATGGTCATCACACGGAGAATAGAGATTCATGTAGTGTGAGTATGAAATTTATTTTGTATTTCTGGGAATTCCAATTTTGATAAGGCATTGAGTAGGGTTTGAAATTTCTCAGAGTAGAGCTAAATTCTTGTTGATTTTTTATTTAATATTTTTATACTAATTTACTGCTAATCTACTGCTTATTTACTTTTATTTTTTTCTATGATTTTTAGGGCGATTCTGGTAAGTTTGCTGACATTATTAAAATTTTACAATTTTTTTGACAAAAATATAAATTTTCTATAGGTGGACCCCTACAAATAGCCAATGATAAGAAGGTCCCGTGCACTTACACTCAAATTGGAGTCGTTAGCTTTGGATTGAAAAAATGTGGAACGATTGGAAAGCCAGGTAATTAAATTAGTACTTCCGTAACTCATTCTTGTCGGCGAACTTAGTGATTATGGGTCCGAGAACTTGTTGCTTTTTTGAATCATATATATTTGGACACAGACCATCCCTTTGTAGGCTATAGACATTAATTTTGTCAAAGGAGTGGTTTGGATCTCACTAAAAATTGTAGGTCTAAATTTGAGTGCTAAAATCCAAGGGGAAAGAACTCGAAGATTTTACCGTATTTTACCGTATTTTACCGTATTTCACCGTATTTCACCGTATTTCACCGTATTTTACCGTATTTCACCGTATTTCACCGTATTTTACCGTATTTCACCGTATTTCACCGTATTTTACCGTATTTCACCGTATTTCACCGCAAGTTCTTTCCCCTTGCTAAAATCAAGGTTGAATCTTTTGTGTCAAAAGTCGATAGACAGCTATTGAATGCACTCTACAAGATAACTGTAAAGGCTCTATATGGAAGCTAAATGTATTCCATATGCCTGCTTTTGACTCTTTGTGTTACTCAGACTTTAATCAAACAGTTTCAACATTTTTACTTAATCATTCTTTATTTTATCCTAGGTGTTTACGCGAATGTTTTCCATTACCTCGATTGGATTGAAGCTATCGTTTGGGGAGATGAAGCATAGAGAAGAACTAAGAATCAGTCAAATGAGAAGTATCGGAAAACTTCATTCTCAAAATTTACTGTATACAAGTGATAATACTACAAGCTTCATTATGTCTAAGTTTAATTTAAAATGCATCTGTTTGCACTTTTTCTGTTTTTGTTTATAAAATAAAAAGTCATTGAAAATTCTTATCAGATCATTGCAAATCCTTATCAAACTCAAACTTAGTAGTTTTTAATCGTTCAAGATGAAAAGGTTCAAACTTAAGTTTCTCATTATATTTTGCATTCTTCACTTTACTTTGGGAGATCCAAATCAACATTATGGATCAACTTGCAATCTTGAAGATGGTTCAGTGGGATTTTGTGCTGATATTGCAAACTGTCCAACAATAAAAAATCTTCTGATGGATCAATTAATTACACTTGATCGAATAATAATTTGTAATAAATCTTTGAGATATATGTGCTGTCCGTTTTCTGCTGAGGAAACAGTAGAGTCAAGCACAATACCAACTATAGCAACAACAAAGAAGGAACAAACAACGGCTAATGTGCTGACAACTACTCAAGAACAAATTGATAATCGGAAAATAGATGAAATGGGTAAGTGAAATTTTAGATCATTGGGGGTCATTCGCAAATTACGTCACGCAAAACAACGATTTCTTCGAACCCCTTGTCACAATCTTTCCAAAAAAAAGAAAAATTTTGTATTTGTACTGTGACAAATTCTTCTCCCCCTCCTCCTGAAGCATTACGTAATTTGCGAACGACTCCTTGGGAGTCCTTGATTTGAATAATTTCTGTTTGGATACAAAATTTCAATTTTTCCAGCACCACCTAGCAAAAAATATCCATGTGGAAGTTCTGGAAACCTAATCAGCTTAGTGATCAACGGCACTCAATCAGAGAGAGGAGTATGGCCATGGTTAGTGACTTTACACAGATTCCATACAAATGACATGTTTTGTGGCGGAACTTTGATAAGTTCTGATGCAGTTGTGACAGTAAGTGACCTTATTTACCACTTGAACTGAATAAAAAGTCTATTTTTTTTTTAAAAAAATCTCACTATCTACTTCCAGGCTGCTCATTGCATTCAAGATAAAGATCAGAAAATTCCAATAGCACCAAACGAATTTGTTGTAAAATTAGGAAGGTTCAACTTGTCATTACTGTATGAGAGAGGTGGAGTTGATGCTTATGCAATTGACATTTTCATCCATCCGAACTGGAAATTCTTTGATAGAGTCTACGATTCAGATATTGCTGTAATTAAGCTGAGTATACCAGTGACATTTAGTAATGTGATCAGTCCAATTTGTTTGTGGAATTCGAATAATCCAGTTCCTGTAAATACTGGAAAAATTGTTGGATATGGAAAATCAGAAAGGGATACTATATATGAGAACATCCCTCGGGAATTAGATATGAAAATTATATCCAATGAGGAGTGCTTCTTAAAAAGTCCTCGATTCTCTTACATTTCATCACTAAACACATTCTGTGCTGGTAAGGATGAATATTCGGCAGCATGTCAAGGTGACAGTGGTAATGGATTATTTGTTCAAATCAATGAACGATGGTACTTAAGAGGAATTATATCAGCATCATTTCTTGACAGGAATAATACATGCGACACTTCAGCTGACACACTCTTTACGAATGTCTTGAAATTCTCAAAATGGATTGAGGAAAAAGCACCAACATCAATTCAACAATTCGAAGAGGAACCGACAAATCAAGACTCAATTGTCAAAGGGAACGAGATTGTCTGTTCCTTCACAAGCTGGGCTGTTTATCGTAAGAAAGGTGGAAGATTCACAGCTGATACTTTTGATCCAAAAATGTGTACGACTGCAATTTATCATTTCGCTGGTCTCGATGATAATTTAAAATTAAAGTCATTAGATCCATGGCTTGATCTACCAGAAAATAATGGATTCAGTGGATATAGAAAATTCACAGGCTTAAAGAAATCACATCCACATCTAAAATTACTGTTATCAGTAGGTGGATGGAATGAAGGCGTTCAAAAATTTTCAAATTTAGCATCGAATAAGACACTAAGAAAGGAATTTGCTATTCAGTCTGCAGAATTTCTGAAAGAATTTGGATTTGATGGACTTAACTTTTACTGGGACTTTCCCGGTGACTCAGGAAGAGGTGGAACCACGGCAGATAAAGAAAATTTATCACATTTGCTGGAAGAAATCTACAAAGTTTATCGTGAGAATAAATTATACTTAAGTGTGACATTGCGTACGAGGGACTGGATTGTTAGATCAGCTTATGACCTTGAGGAAATTGCAAAGCATGTCGATACAATAAATATGATCACATTTGATTACTCTAGCAGTTGGGATAAGAAAATTGGATATCCGTCAGCAATAAAGACAAGTTTTCAGGATGACGACATTGACTCATCTGTAAATTCCTTCTTAGACCAGAAAGTCCCAAAAAATAAATTAATTATGGGAATCATGTTCCAAGCTCAAACATATAGAACTGAATCTGATGGTTATATTGGAGATGAATGTGAACAAGAAGGCTTTCCAGGTCCAATTATACAAAGCAGCGTTCTGGTCGGCTACAATGAAATTTGTCGTTTGGAGAATCAAAAGCAATGGACATACGAGTTTGACAAAGTCGCATCACAAATGATTGGAAGGTTCAAAGAAAATGGAACAACGCATGTGGCTGTTTACGACACTCCACGTTCTGTTGCAAATAAAGTCAAATATGCTATGGAGAAAGGCCTGCTAGGCGTGTGGGCATGGTCGATTGATACAGATGATTTTAGAGGCGAATGCTCGATTGATGACACAACATATGCTGATTTTGGAATGTCAAGGCCGAAATTGTCGACGGAGAGGGAATTTCCATTGTTGAGGACGATGGATGATGTGATGAAGTTCATGAATAGAAAGATGAATTGATTTTATTGCTATAAGATGACACCAATTATGTTTTTTTTCAGTGATTCAATATGATTCTGTTGAATAAGGATTTAATTAATTAAGTATGTTCGAATAAGTATTATCGAGTTGATTCAATAGAAATTATTAAATATTGTTTGAATCTTAGGGGTCATTCTTTTATTATGTAACGTGTTACAAGAAGGAGGGAGTAAGTGACTGTTCTTTTAACTGTTCAGACAAAATAATTTTGTCTTTTGTGACAAAGTGGGGAGAGGGTCTTGTGTTACGTAATAACTGAACAGTCCCTTAATAAACCGGTTCATATTTTTATTTTTAAAATCACTTCTGTGTTGTAGCTTTGAAAAATTTAAATAATTTTTAACTGCGTATCGTGTTACAAATTTTTTTAAATTTTCTTCCATGTGAGAAATGGTGCTCATGCCTTATGTCATCGGATGAAAGTCATCTACTCTTTATCTTTTTAAGCACGCAGCATCTTTTGTTCATCAGATATAATTGTAATATGTCTGAGGGTGCTTTTTCATCTAAACTTGTTATACCTGTAAGTTTTTTCATGAACAGTAGAATGTTATGATAAATTCATTCCAACAGGTAGCACGGAAGCTCTTGAATTTGTCCTCAAGTCGCATCTCTTAATAATTCTTGGTAAATTCTCAGTTATTTCTGGTTATTCGTGATGAAAAGATTAATTTTAAAATTGCTCATCTATCTTGCCATTGGCTTTGGTTTAGTAAATGAAATCAAGTCGGCTCAATCTCATGGATCGACATGCCTTCTCAATAATGGATTATTTGGAACTTGTGTTGATATTTCAAGGTGTCAACAATTAAAATCACTTTTAGCTGAACGAAAAGTTAATCGCGATGACATTACGATTTGTAATGAAGCGTTACGGTATCTATGTTGTCCGTTCCCTACATCCGAAGGAGAATTAACAACTAAACCAGAAGCAGTAAGTTCTCAAGAAACGACGACATTAACTTATGAAAAAATCATTTCAACAGAAACAACAACACCAAAAATATCAACGAGCACTGAATCGAACTTTATGGAAAAAAGCGAAACAGGTATGATGAGTCATTAAAAACTATGAACGAGATATACAAACGATAGCAATATTTGCATCACCGTAATCGTAAATATGTGAATGACCTTACAAAAAAAAAATTCTTAATATTTCCATCAGCAAATGATCAATTTAATCAATGTGGAAGTTCTGGAAGACCAGTCAGCTTAGTAATCAACGGCACTCTATCAGAGAGAGGAGCATGGCCATGGCTTGTAACTTTACACAGATTCGACACAAGTAACCTGTTTTGTGGTGGAACTCTAATTAGTTCTAATGCAGTTGTGACAGTAAGATATTAGTTTTCTTAATGAAACCGTTTAAGCTTCTTGATCATTTCTAGGCTGCACACTGCATGCAAGACAAGGAACAGAAAGATCCAATAACTCCAAATGAAATTGTTGTGAAATTAGGAAGATATGATCTGTCGCTACCCTATGAGAGAGGTGGAGTTGATGCTTATGCACTTGACATTTTCATTCATCCAAACTGGAAATTCTTCACACGAGATTATGATTCAGACATTGCCATAATTAGGCTGAGTGCACCAGTGACATTTAGTGATGTGATCAGTCCAATTTGCTTGTGGAAACTGGATGATCAAATTCCTGTGGATTCTGGAAATATTGTCGGATATGGAAAGTCAGAAAAAGATGCTCCACATGAAACTATTCCACGAGAATTGGAAGTGAAAATCATAACAAATGAAGCGTGCTTCCTCAAGGGTCCAAGATTTGCATACATCTCGTCTCCAAACACGTTCTGTGCTGGCAAGGATGAATACTCAGCAGCATGCAGAGGTGACAGTGGTAATGGAATGTTTGTGGAAGTCAATGAACGATGGTACTTAAGAGGAATCATATCAGCTTCATTTTTTCATGTGGATAGTACATGCGACACATCAGCTGAAACAATCTTTACGAATGTTCTAAAATTTTCAAAATGGATCGATGAAAAAGCACCGACTTTGGTTCAGCAATTTGAGGAAGAATCAACAAGTCAAGGTGCTGTTGCACATGGAAAAGAGATTGTTTGCTATATTGCAGGTTGGGCTGTATATCGAAAAGATGGTGGTAGATTCACAGTTGATACTTTTGATCCTGAAATGTGCACGACTGCAGTTTACTATTTTGCTGGATTAGATGAGAACTATAAGTTAAAGTCACTAGATCCATGGGCTGACTTAGGTAATGACGGTGGACTAAATGGTTACAGACGCTTCACTGCCTTGAAGAAAGCACATCCACATCTAAGAGTTCTGCTGTGTATCGGTGGATGGAATGAAGGAGTTGAAAAATATTCAAAGTTAGCATCGAATGTGACTTTGAGAAAGGAATTTGCAATTCAGTCAGCAGAATTCTTGAAGGAATTTGAATTCGATGGTATCAATGTCCTTTGGGATTTCCCCGCAGATCCTGAAAGAGGCGGAAAGAAGGAAGACAAAGAGAATTTTCCACTTTTGTTGAAAGAAATATCAAAATTTTATCGTGAGAATAAATTATACTTAAGTGTGACATTGCGTACGAGGGACTGGATTGTGAGATCAGCTTATCACCTTGAGGAAATAGCATTGCATGTAGATGCAATAAATATGATGACATTTGAGTATGCTAGCAGTTGGGATAGACGAATCGGATTTACAGCTCCACTACAAGCGAAACTTCAGGAAATTGACATTGACACAGCTATAAATTCCTTTTTAGAACAGAAAGTTCCAAAAGACAAAATTATTATGGCAATTCCATTTTATTCTCAAACATTCAAAACACATACTGACGGATATATTGGTGATGAATGTGAACGTGAAGGCTTTCCTGGTCCAATAACACAAAGCAGCTTTATGATTGGGTATAATGAAATTTGCCTAATGCAAAGTCAAAAGCAATGGACATTTAAGTTTGATAGATTTGCATCACAAATGATTGGAAAGTTCAAAGAAAATGGAACAACGCATGTTGCTGTTTATGACACTCCACGTTCTGTTGCAAATAAAGTCAAATATGCGATGGAGAAGGACTTATTAGGTGTGTGGGCTTACGCAATTGATACAGATGATTTTAGAGGAGAATGCTCGATTGATACCACAACATATGCTGATTTTGGAATGTCAAGGCCGAAATTGTCGAAGGAGAAGGAATTTCCATTATTGAGGACGATGAATGATGTGATGAAATTCATGAATAGGAAGAAAAACTGATGAAAATTTGTGACTTAATTATTTAAGAATGTAATTTTTTTAAAATGAAAAACTAGGTTTTAAATCGTTTTGTATTTTTAAATTTTTGATGTGTGCTGATGAAGTAGCTTATGTTGGTTAATGAATAAAAGTCAAGTAAATAAAATCTTTAATCATATTTTTTTGCATATATTAGTGAACAACACAGCATCGTCTCTTAATTCTCCAAATTATAGTTCTCAATCATTTCTAGGCATTTCCCAAATCTAGTCGACTGCTCAGTTTCATTCAGCTATTCGAAATGGGAGGTTCAAAATTTAAAATCTTATTTTTTATATTCATTTATTTTAATTTCACAAATTCGTCAGATTTATCAATTGGATCTCCTTGTATTCTTAAAAGTGGTGCAAATGGAATCTGTCAAGAGTTTAAAGACTGCTCATTAATTAAAGATCTTTTTACTAAAAGGCTTATTACTCATGCTCATATTACTAATTGTAATATATTTACGATGACCGTTTGCTGTCCACTCTCATTGGATGAGGAAACCACAACGACAACTTTAAGAGTTACAACAGTAAAAGAAAAAACAAGGACTACAAGAAAAAGACCAAGTATTAGACCAAGAACCACAACAACATCTGCTCCAACCACCCAACAGCTAGATATTCAAAATAATTATGACGAAAATCAGGAGAGAATAAGTCAAATAAGTAAGTAAATTAGATTTAGTCTGATTAATTTTGTATTACTTTCGTATTATCGAGCAGAAATAATCAGAATACTTTAAGGGGTCATGACCTGAGAATGTAACTCGATGAACAAGATTTTTATTTAAAAAACGTAAAAAATAAATAATCAGTGGGAAATCCCATCCCCTTGTTTAGATAACGTTCTAGTCTTGATAGCGGAGTAGAAAAAATTAAAAACCCTAGCAAATTGAAGGTTTTTTTTGATGAAAGGGACAAATATCCCAACCCCCCCCCCCCTCGGCTACCCGCTTGAGTCTAGAATATCCACTGATTTTTGACACTTAAAATTTTTAATTTTCTAGAATGCAAGGAATATGGAGAGAAAGTGATAATAGAAATTCCATTAACACCGATACCTGGTCAAGAACCGCGGATAACTAGAACAAGCAATTGCAAGCATAAGTCAGTCGCTCTGATTGTTGGTAAGATTTGATGTAAGTTATAGAAAAACTTAATGTTAATTACATATTAATTTTTGTGAAGGTGGAACTGAGGCAAGTGCAGATGAGTTTCCACATCAAGCTCTTTTAGGCTATTCACCTAGAAATACAGACGTAAAATGGGCATGTGGAGGTTCTTTAGTTTCTCCAAGATTTGTCTTGACTGGTAAATAATATTTGAAACACTTGAGTTCTAATATTTGAAGTACAAATCATAAAAAATTTCTAGCTGCTCATTGTCTTTTTGAAAGGCAGAATGGTCACGTTAAAAAAGTCAAACTAGGAATGCTTAATATTAATCAAGAACATGACAACAAAAGGGTCTTTATTTATAATGTTAAGGAATCATTTAAGCATCCAAATTACAATGCAGAAACATTCAATGAGGATATTGGACTTTTGAAATTGAATGGAACTGTGCCTATAGATGAGCATATTTTACCCATTTGTTTACCCACAAAGCAACATGATGACTATAAAGCAATGGCCACAGGATTTGGAAAAACATTTGTCAATCATCAATCGGAAACTTTGTTGAAAGTAACTTTGGAAAGGTTTGTCCATCCTGAATGTCAAAAATCATGGCCAGAAGACACTGAAGTTAGGTTTGATGAAGAAACTATGGTTTGCTATGGACATCACTCGAAAAGGAGTGATACTTGCAGGGTATGAATTAAAGTGTTGTTTTTTCAATAATTTTTTTTAATTCAATTTTTTCTGTACAGGGTGATTCAGGTATTGATCCGATTCAGATCCAATTCTCTAAAAATTGGATGTCATAAGTGAATACTATAAAAATATTATTTTTAGGTGGCCCACTTCAGGTATCTAATGAGGAGAACGTTCACTGCACTTACACTCAAATTGGGATTTCAAGCTTTGGACCAGGATCTTGTGGACAAATTGGAGTTGCAAGTAAGAGGCCATTCTTAAAATGATGTCACGCAAAACATAAGATTTTTAGACATCCCTCTCCCATCTATCACAAAATTTTCATACAAAAAATATTTTGTTGTATATGATGTCCTAAAAATTGGACATCATTTTTGAATGACCCCTAAATTATTGTTAGTTATCCCCCCCCCCCATCGTCGTAACAAATTTCGTGAGAAAATTGGAAAGAAGAATACATTTTTGACGAAAATGTACAACCAGTCAGACATCGTTGAGGGGGGTTGAGGGTTTAGCTTTGAGATATTATCTTGGTGCTATCGAGATTCCAAGTTTTTAGTCTGAAAACACACTGTCATTGCATAGCTCCAGGGGCCGGTTACTAGGGTTCCCGGTGTACCCTACCTTGCACCTAGGATACCCCAAGGTTGGGTAGGTTGGGATACCCTAGGGTAGATAAGAATACCCTTAGGGTAAGGTAGGGTATCTTTAGAAACCGCCCCCAGAATCAATAATTCTCTAAACTATTAACAGCTATAAATAATATCTTGCGTGTTACTTATTTATTATTTTTATTTAATAGGTAGCTATACAAATGTCTTTAATTACCTCGACTGGATTGAAAACATCGTATGGAGAGATGAGGAATAAACGCACATACTTTATGAGCAAAACGTAAACACGGAAGGGTAATTCCATGAGTGAAGGGAACTGATGAAAATCAAGTTGTAACATTTTTTTACTTGTTTGTATTCAAATTTCTGAAAACCGTTAAATTTTTTCCTAAATTAATTATTTAATAATTTGATTAAATAATTAATGAAGTTACAGCTACATAAATCAATGAAGTTTTAATCTATGAATAGTTTAAAATTGGTTCAAACTTTTTTTAAGCCTTAATAAGTCGAATCAATGTTTTAAGATTTAACGTATTTTTCGAATTCAAATTTTCTGTCGTTGGCAAGATTTGCAAAAAAAGCTGAATTTTAACCGATTAACAAATGTTTTGATAATTTTCTTCTTAAATAAGGCATTTTAAAGTTAAAAAAGTATTTGAATGGTTAGTATTTTTGATAATGTATAAGTTATGAGCGTAATTAAAAAGGAAAAATGGCCATTTAATGAAATATTAATGAAACAAAGATTTTGTGTTTTCGTAAATTTAACCGGTTAACATTTTAAAAATCAAATATTTCATTTATTAGGCTCTAAATCATATAATTATATATTCCCAAGTGAAGATCTTAAGTTGTTCCATAGTTTACGTTTTTAAAAGAGTCGAAAAGAAGATGCATTTATAAGTTTTTTAGCACGAAATAAATTTATTTACACACAAACAGAAATTCTACTCTGGGTTCTCATTTTTAGTCAATGATTCTCTTAAATTAATAGTCCTTATCAATTTTTCAGTTGTCTATGGTCATTCGCGATGAAATGTTTAAAAATAAATATTCTTTTATTATTTTTTGTTATTCAAAGTATTGCAAACTCCAATTTACCTAACGGATCACCTTACTACCTTAAAAATGGAACATCTGGAACTTGTTTTGTATTTCTAACTTTTTGTTGTGTGCTGATGAAGTAGCTTACATTGATTAATGAGTAAAAGTCAAGTAAGTAAAATATTTAATTAAATTATTTTAATTTTTTTTGCATATACTAGTAAATAACACAGCTTCGTCTCTTAACACTCTCAAATTATAGTTCTCAATCATTTCTAGGCATTTCCCAAATCTAGTCGACTACTCAGTTTCATTCAGCTATTCGAAATGGGAGGTTTAAAATTTAAAATCTTATTTTTTATATTCATTTATTTTAATTTCACAAATTCGTCAGATTTATCAATTGGATCTCCTTGTATTCTTAAAAGTGGTGCAAATGGAATCTGTCAAGAGTTTAAAGACTGCTCATTAATTAAAGATCTTTTTAGTAAAAGGCTTATTACTCATGCTCATATTACTAATTGTAATATATTTACGATGACCGTTTGCTGTCCACTCTCATTGGATGAGGAAACCACAACGACAACTTTAAGAGTTACAACAGTAAAAGAAAAAACAAGGACTACAAGAAAAAGACCAAGTATTAGACCAAGAACCACAACAACATCTGCTCCAACCACCCAACAGCTAGATATTCAAAATAATTATGACGAAAATCAGGAAAGAATCAGTCAAATAAGTAAGTAAAATCGATTAAGTCTGATTAATTTCATATTATCGAGCAGAAATAAGCAATAGAATACTTTAAAGGGTCTTGACCTGAGAATGTAACTCGATGAATAAGATTTTTATTTAAAAAACGTAAAAAATAAATAATCGGTGGGAAATCCCATCCCTTTGTTTAGATAACGTTCTAGTCTTGATAGCAGAGTAGCAAAAATTAAAAACCCTAGCAAATTGAAGGTTTTTTTGATGAAAGGGACAAATATCCCAACCCCCCTCCCCTCCCCCCCCCTCCTCGGCTACCCGCTTGAGTCTAGAATATTCACTGATTTTTGAAACTTAAAATTATTAATTTTCTAGAATGCAAGGAATATGGAGAGAAAGTGGTACTGATAACTACATTTACACCAATTATTGGTCAAGAACCGCGGATAACTAGAACAAGCAAGTGCACGCATAAGTCAGTCTCACTGATTGTTGGTAGGATTGGATGTAAGTAATAGAAAAAACTTAATGTTAATTACATGTTAATTTCCTTAAAGGTGGAACTAGGGCAAGTGCAGATGAGTTTCCACATCAAGCTCTTTTAGGCTATACACCCAGAAGTACAGTAGGATGGTATTGTGGTGGATCTTTAGTGTCGCTGAAATTTGTCCTGACTGGTAAATTATTAATCCATTAAAATCTATCTGCAAATGTCCTAATTTTATCTTTCATATTATTTAGCTGCTCACTGTCTTTTTGATAATCGGTATGGTCATGTAACGAAAGTCAAACTAGGAATGCGGAATAAGGATCAAGAACATGACAATAGAAAGGTCTTTATTTATAATGTTATAGAAACATTTAAGCATCCAAATTACAATGTAAAAACATTCAATGAGGATATTGGACTTGTGAAATTGGATGGAACCGTGCCTATAGATGAGCATATTTTACCAATATGCTTACCCACGATGCAGAATCATGACTTTGAAGCTATAGCGACTGGATTTGGAAAAACCCTAGAGGAACAACAATCAGAATTTTTAATAAAAGTGATAGTTGAGGGATTTGATCACTCAGAATGTAGAGAGTCATACCCAGAAGATGGAAATGTGAAAATTAATGAAGAAACGATGATGTGTTATGGACATCATAAAGAAAGAAAGGATACTTGTAGGGTGAGGAAAAACATTTGAGAAAATCCTTACTAGTTTTAATGATTTTTTACAAAAATTTCAGGGCGATTCTGGTAAGTTTGAAAAAAAAAGAATTAAATTTTTATTCAGAAATCTAATAAATTACATTTAGGTGGTCCTCTCCAAATTTCTAATGAAAATAATGTGAACTGTACTTACACTCAAATCGGAATTTCAAGTTTTGGTCCAGACCGATGTGGAACACCAGGATTCCCAAGTGAGTTTTGCAATTTCTTATTATTTAGCTGTTTTCCAGGAAAAATCTGACTCCACCTAACCCCCACCTAGGTTACCACAGGATATGCTAGGTGGGGGTACAATATGGTACCCCCTAACCAGCCCCTAGATAAACAGCAAAACTTTTGTTTAAAATTAATTATTTGAATATTCTGTTTTCTTATTTTCTTCTCTTAGGTGTCTATACTAATGTGTTTAATTACCTCGACTGGATTGAAAACATCGTATGGAGAGATGAGGAATAAACGCAAATACTTTATGAGCAAAACGTAAAAACGGAAGAGAAAATTGTACAGCTAATATTTAAAAATGTAAAAATAAAAGCACGAAACAACTTTATTTTCATACAAACACAAACTTTACTCCGAATTCTCATTTTTAGTCAATTATTCTCTTAAATTAATAGTCTTTATCATTTTTCAGTTGTTTACAGTCATTCGAGATGAGATGTTTAAAAATAAATATTCTTTTATTATTTTTTGTTATTAAAAGTTTTACAACCTCCAATTTACCTAACGGATCACATTGCTACCTTAAAAATGGAACATCTGGAATTTGTGTAGAGATTTCAGGATGCCCGTCAATAAGAAATCTTCTGTCCAAAGGCGCAATTAGTCGTACTCATGTAACAGTATGTAATAGAATCAAGCGATTTCTCTGCTGTCCATTACCACCGCCTGAAGAAGAGACAACTATCAAACCAGTATTCACAAATGCCATTCAAAAGAATAGGATAAGTGAAAGAAGTAATATATACAATATAAAAATTAAACCGAGATTAAAAATTGTTTTTGTTTTGAGATGTGAGAAATAAATCTCGAAGCAGACAATAAGTCGTCGAGAATTATCAAGAAACTGCAAACTTACTTGACCTTGCAGCTTGAACCGATTGAAGTTTATTGAAATTTAACTTATATTCTGTAAATCAGTGACATAATAAGGAGCGGTCCTGGGTAGGTAGGATATACCATAGGATATCCATACCCTACCTTGGGGTACTCTAGGTGGAGGGTAGGGGTAGGGTAGATAGTACATACGAGGGGGGTCTGAGATTTTGTAACAGGCTAAATTAATTTTTTTTGTTAAAAAAAGTCACTGTTTTGCATAACATAATAAGTAAGCGACCATATTCAAAACTAATCAATCCTTTCTTCCCATAAGAATGCAAGGAGTATGGCGAAAAAGTACTGTCAAAGATAATGGTATCGTCGTTAGTTATCAATGAACAAGGACACGAAACTACAACTAGCAGGTGCCAGCATAAAGCTGTATCGTTAATTGTTGGTAAGAGTTTAAAATTCTAAATCAAGAACAAGACAAATTATTGGATCAAAACGGTCAAGTCGACTTTAGTCGATCCGGTGATTTGTCTTCCATTTGCCATAGATAAAAGGTCATTTGAATATTACGTAACCCTTTGGTCCAAGAAAAGGTATAAAAGTTGAATTTTGAGCGTTACGTAGAAGTCAAACGACAAAAAAAGGATAATTTGTTTGGAATATCTTAAAAATATTTTTTCGAAACTAGAACTTATCTAAATTTCATTTTCGGATTATTTAAAAAAATTATGAGATAAAAAGTGTTAGCTTTAATTTAATTTATAATTTTTGGGCAAGACCTTGAATATTTTTTAAAAGATAGGTAAGAAAATTCGAAGAATCCGAACAAAATTATCAAAAACTATTCTAATTATAGGAGGAACTGAGGCGAGTGTGAATGAATTTCCACATCAAGCACTTTTAGGATATCTAAATGGAATCTCAATTGAGTGGAACTGCGGTGGCTCATTGGTTTCTCCAAGATTTGTCTTGACTGGTAGGTCCCTTAAGTTTGAAGTTAAAAGTTATGGATTTCTGATATTGAGATGAAGACTTAGTGTCTTGAACAATGTCATGACCAGGGGGTTGGAACTCCTCTTTGGTCTTCATCGTCTCGATTTTGGTATTACCTTGACCTTGAAAATTTTATTTTTAGCTGCCCATTGCTTCAACCATGCTGACTTAGGTCCAGTAAAATTTGCCAAACTCGGAATGCACCATCGAGTACACAACGATGACAAAACTTATACTTATGGTATCGAAGAATATTTTAGACATTCAAGTTACTTAAAAGAATCTTTCAATAATGACATTGGACTTCTAAAATTGGATGGAGCAGTTCTGATAGACGAGTACATTCTGCCAATTTGTATGCCAACGAAACAACATGACGATTTTAAAGCAACCGCAACGGGATTTGGAAAAACCCGACGTCAACATCAATCTGATGTTTTGATGAAAGTAACGTTAGAAAAGTTCAATCATTCTGAATGTCAAAGTTCATGGGGAGAAGATAGTAATGTGAATATTGATGCACAGACAATGGTATGCTATGGTCATCATACTGAAAATAAGGATTCTTGTAGGGTGAGTGCAATTTTTGTATGATAGCTTTATGCTATTTGGTACATGTTGATTTCACAAGACTTTGTGTCTTTCGGGTGGGGCTGTTCCTATTTCCTGTACAGATTTCAAGAATTATTATTTTTTTTAATTTTTAGGGTGATTCTGGTAAGTTTTTAAAATCATTTCCAGGTTAGATTTAGAAATTTTAAAGCTTTCTTGATTTAGGTGGTCCACTTCAAGTACCGAATGAACAAAATGTGCACTGTACTTACACTCAAATTGGAATAATTAGTTTTGGACCAGCAAAGTGTGCGCAAGTCGGAATTGCTAGTAAGAATTGAATAGTCTGCAAAAGATGGTCTAAAAATGCTAAAATTCTTTCAGGTGGATACGTAAACGTTTATCACTACCTTGACTGGATTGAAGGCATCGTGTGGAAAGATGAAGAATAAGAGAGAATTCAGTTAAAGAATATATTCGTGTTTATGTAGATTCCGATGCTCTTTATGATCATAAATGTGTGAGAATATGCAAACTGGAAATAAATATAATTTAAGTTGAGCTGCAAAATTTTTTTTATTCTCTCATTTACCAACTCTTTTAGCTCTCTTGATATTTAAACAACACAGCTGAGTTTATGATAATTCATTTGCTTTTTGATTGCTCAAAATTAAAGTCTAGATTTTTGTGATTTTTTAAATAAAATTTCTAAATTAATTATAAAATTATTTAATTTTTCAGGAGGAAAAGAAGCACAACTGCATGAATTCCCACATCAAGCTCTCTTAGGTTATCAAATCAAGGCAAATTTGACTTCAAATGAGGTCAACTGGCTTTGTGGTGGTTCATTGATTTCTCCAGATTTTGTACTAACAGGTATTAAATATCAAATATTTTTAGTAAGTTCTTGATTCTACGTTTTCGATCATTAAAGCTTCAGCAGATATTTAACGTTGTACATTATTACGTAAAAATAAAAAAATAAATTCAATAACAATTTTCTATAGATCATAGTGACCTAATAAATTTTGGAAAATTCAAAACAGTTTTTCAAATAAAATATTTTTTTCTTCTGATTTTAGCTGCTCATTGTATTTCCTCGCCTGCCCATGGATCTGTAAAGTTTGTCAAATTCGCTGTACATGATCGTTCGAATGATGAAGATAAAACTGCAGTTTTTACAGTCAAAGAGACTGTTAGGTATTCTAATGACAGACAGACTTCACGTCTTAATGACATTGCCCTTATAAAGCTTCAAGGTTCAGTCGAAATTGATGAATTTATTTTACCAGCTTGTTTGTCAACAAGACCTTATTATGATGAAAAAGCAATTGTGACTGGATTTGGAGATACTGGAACAGGAATTTTATCACAGAAATTGATGAAAGTTGTAATCGAGAAATTCGATCATCAGGCATGCAAAGATGCTTATGAGGAAAAATATAATGGATCAACAATGTTGTGCTATGGACATAAAACATTGAGTAGGGACTCTTGCGGTGTAGGTCTTAATATCGAGTATTTCAGAAAGAATTTAATAGTTTTTCATTGATTTTTTCAGGGTGATTCAGGTAAGTTCTACGAATTTTTGCAAAAAGTGAATTATTTTATCATTACATCTGAATGACATCAGGTGGACCTCTACAAGTTTCAAATGATGATCAAGTAAATTGTACATACACAGTATTTGGAGTTGTTAGCTTTGGAACAAATGTTTGTGGAATTATTGGTGGACCTGGTGAGTTTTTCTCTTGTAGATTTTCAGACTCACTTGAATTTTATAGCTTTGGGAAAAATCATATTCGAATATTTTCCCAACCCTACAGTTTTATTTATTTTTTTCATCTTAGGTGTTTATGTCAATGTTTATAACTACTTAGATTGGATAGAAAGAATCGTTTGGAAAGGCGAAGTATAAGTAGGGTGATCATCAGAGCGTGTTTTTTCAACGGTCATTCCTTTTTTTAACGAAATGAATCCAAAGCTCTAATTATTTTATTTTTTCCATACTTTTTTTTACAAGAAATAAACAAAATATATGACACAATTTAAAGAAACAAGAAAATTTCTGCTAAGATCGTAATAAAGGTGTCCTGTATTTTCTCAAAAAATCCATGGTCACCCTAGTCCATTGTCAAGTATAAGTTTAAAAACTGTAACTGCAGATGAATAATATAAAGTTGATCTTCTCGATATTTTTATACATTATAAATCTCTCATTTCAAAACTCTCTTATCTTTCATGACATCTCTACAGCGCAGTTGATTTAACGACAATTCAGTTATTATATGTCTGTACATGATGAAAGTCTCAATTTTTTCATTTCTGCTGCTATTTTGTTTTGCAAAATCGTACGATCCAATTCCATGTCAATTTAGTGACGGATCATTTGGTAAATGTGTTGACATAAGGAACTGCAAATCATTATTTAAACTGTTTAGACAAGGTACAGTTAGAGTTAAGGATATACCAATTTGTGATCCTGTTAAGAGACTTGTGTGCTGTCCGAGAATTAGCGCGGAAAGTAAGTAAATAATTATTTTGTATACAGAATCGTCCTTAATTTGTTTTATTCTATTTAAGAGTGTAAGGAATATGCACCAAAAGTAGAAAAATTGCCAAGTTTATTGATTGGCAGTCAAAGTACAATAGTTGGAACTGAGTGTAGGAATATGCCAAAGTCGTTTCTTATAGGCATTGGTATTTGAAATTTTATTATTATGTAAAAATACATATAACTTTCAAGTTTTAATATCTTAGAATTACGAATAAAGTTTTTTGAAAATTTCAGGAGGAAAAGAAGCACAACTGCATGAATTCCCACACCAAGCTCTCTTAGGTTATCAAATGAATGAAAATTTGACTTTAAATGAGGTCAAATGGCTTTGTGGTGGATCACTGATCTCTCCAAATTTTGTACTAACAGGTATTCAATTACATGCTAGTATTTATAAGATAAAAAATTGGAATAAAAGTTGGGATAAAAAATTATCGTAATCAAAATTATCTTATTTTAGCTGCTCACTGTACTTTCTGGAGAAAATATGGAAATGTAAAATTTGTCAAATTTGCAGTACATGATCTTTCGTTGAATGAAAACAAAACTGTAGTTTCGACAGTCAAAGATATTTTTAGGTACTCTAATAAAAAATCGACCTCATACTTTAATGACATAGCTCTCTTAGAGCTTCAAGAGTCAATCAAAATTGATGAATTCATTTTCCCAATTTGCTTGCCAACAAAACCTTTATATAATGCAGAAGCTGTTGTGACTGGTTTTGGAGAAACTGGAACAGGAATTTTATCGCAGAAATTGATAAAAGTTAAAATTCAGAAATTTGATCATCAGACATGTAAAGATGCGTATGAAGAAAAATATAATGACACTACAATGTTATGCTATGGACATCGTACAGAGAGAAAGGACTCTTGTGGTGTAAGTCTTTATCAGAGACGTAGCCAGGGGAGTGCTTTGGGTGTCTAGAACTTTTTAGCGCATTTTTGAAACTTGTTTCGAAAAGTATTTAGCTACACTCCTGATTTTGATTAATTTGAATCAGACTACCGCCATTCCGAAAACGTCAGTTATTTGAAAATTTCAAATATTTTCAAAATAATTTTAGCCGTTGAAAATTAAAATCTAAAAATGCTAATTTAATAAAATTCTTAGCATTTATCCATTTAGAATGACGAAAATAATCATTATCTAAACTCCAAGTTACTAAGTTAGCTATTTATAACTGTCTAAAATGCAAAAATTTGACAAGTTTGTAATTTTCGATCAAAACATAAACATTAACAAAAATATTTTTGTATTATGAATTTCTGAAAATATTTTTAGTAATATTTCAATGAATATTGCTAATTACTAGTTCTAGAGCCGATTAAATTGTTTGTTTGTTATGAATCTTAAGTTTAATGTTGCAAAAATTAAGATAAAGTATGCAAATTTTTGATTTTCGAAGAATTCGACATTAAGTTCGAAGTAATGGCCGTAGTCGGATTTGAATTTTCAAGAAAAAAATTAATATCTTTTCATTGATTTTTTCAGGGTGATTCAGGTAAGTCCTGAGAATTTTGCAAAAGGTGAATTATTTTACCATTACATCCGAATGACATTAGGTGGACCACTCCAAGTTTCAAATGATAAACAAGTAAAATGTACATATACACAGATTGGAATTGTAAGCTTTGGACCAAATATTTGTGGAGTTATTGGTGCACCTGGTGAGTTTTTCTTTTTTAGATTTTCAGTCTCATTTGATTTTTTACCAGGGGTGGAGAACGGTCCTTATTTTTTCAAACCTGGGACCTTATTTTACCGTTAAATTTCAAATTTTGATCTTCGAAACTTAAGGTGCACTAACATTAACAAAATTGTATTTTTTTTAAAAAAAATTTACAATTAATTCATTAATTCATACTTTAAAGTTTAAAGTTTGTCTAAAGCATTCAGTTATCTTGATTAACACTGCATTCAGCATCTTATTGTACAAAAAATTGTACACAAAATTTATTGAAATTAAGTCAAATTTCAATAAAATATTTTCAATGTTTACATTCGAGTGTTAGTGAGTTTTCAAAATGAATTCAAATTTTTCCAAATTTAACGGTAAAAGCTCTGTTCACCACTCCTGGATTTTTTATTATTTTTTTCATCTTAGGTGTTTATGTCAATGTTTATAACTACTTAGATTGGATAGAAGGAATTGTTTGGAGAGATGAAGCATGAGAGAGAATGTAGCTTAAGAATAAAATTATATTTATGTAGTTCAGGATGCTCTTCATGATCACAAATGTGCGAGAACATACAAACTGGAAATAAATAAAAACATAGTTGATCTTCTTGATTTTTTAATAAATTATAAATCTCTTAATGCACTCTTTTAGCTCTCATAATATTTTTAGAGTACAGCTGAGATTGTGATAATTCAGTTGTTATTTGTCTGTTCATGATGAAAGTCTCAATTTTTTCATTTCTGCTGCTGTTCTGTTTTGTAAATTCAATCGATCTTCCATGTCGATTTAGTGACAAATCCTTTGGTAAATGTGTAGACATAAGGAACTGCAAATCAATTTACACACTGTATAGACAAGGAAAGGTTAAAGTTAAGGACTTATCAATTTGTGATCATTCAAGAAGGTTTGTTTGTTGTCCAAGAATCAGCGCGGAAAGTAAGAAATTCTTGATTATGTACATAGAGTCGTCCTCAAAACCTAGTTTATTTTATTTTTCATGACTTTAAAGAGTGCAAGGAATATGGAAAGAGTCTTGTTGAGGTAGCAAGAATTCCATCACTTTTGGAAGGTGAAACCCGTGAAGTTATTATTGGAACTAAGTGCCAACATGTACCCACATCATTGGTCGTCGGTATTGGTTGTTTTAATTTTAATTAAATTAAGAAATATTTAAAATATTCAAGAAGTACCAGAATTTAGCATTTATCAAGGCCCAGACACTATCGTAAAAATTGTATTTAAGTTTTTAAAAATATCACAATTTTTATGATAGTCGGTTCCCTTGGCATTTATTCTTCAATACTTTTAAATAATTTTCAAATTAATCATAAAATTATCTTCATTTTTCAGGAGGACAAGAAGCAAAACTATATGAATTTCCACACCAAGCACTTTTAGGATATCAAATGAATTCAAATTTGACTTCAAATGAGGTCAAATGGCTTTGTGGTGGTTCATTGATCTCTCCAGATTTTGTACTAACAGGTAAGGTAAGGGGGTCCTAAAACTATAAGCAACTGAGAAGGGGAGAGAGGGTGTCTTAAATTCCAATTTTTTGATGGACGTCATAAGTGAATGACCCCTAATAGCATTTTAAAGTCTAAGAATTAAAAAATGTTAAATTTAATATTTTTTCCCATTAAAACTAAATCGAATTGAAAGAAAATTCCGAAGAAGTTATGACCAACTTGAATATGTTGCGAGAACTGGTTTTGAATTAAATTTAACACAAAATTTTAATATTGAAAAAATTAATTGGTTGTCTTTTAATTATTAAAGACAACAAGTCATAACAGATAACGACTTGATAGTGACCTTGGTAAATCCCAAGATTGTTTTAAAAAATTAAATATAAATAAGCAAATTTTCACGTGAGTATTTATAATTCTAGCTGCTCATTGTATTTCCTCGCATGCCCATGGATCTGTAAAGTTCGTCAAATTTGCTGTACATGATCGTTCGAATGATGACAAGAAAACTATAGTTTTTACAGTCAAAGAAACTGTTAGGTATTCTAATGACAGACAGACTTCACGTCTTAATGACATTGCCCTTATAAAGCTTCAAGGATCAGTCGAAATCGATGAATTTATTTTACCAGCTTGTTTGCCAACAAGACCTTATTATGATGAAAAAGCAACGGTAACTGGTTACGGAGATACTGGAACAGGAATTTTATCACAGAAATTATTAAAAGTCGTAATCGAGAAATTTGACCAAAAGTCTTGTAAAGATGCATATGAGGAAAAATATAATGAATCTACAATGTTGTGCTATGGACATCATACAGAAAAAAAGGATTCTTGTGATGTAAGATTTAATGTTATTGAATTTTTTTCCTGATAATATTCATTATTTTGCAACTTTTAGGGAGATTCAGGTAAGTTTTACTGATTTGTGTAGCTATTTTTTAATGATTTAATTACCCGAGTGGTAATTTGGTCAAAGTTGACGTGGTGTCAGTTGCTGTTGCTGTTTTTGTCTGCCTGCATGACTGCCTTTTAATTGATATTTCCACCAATGCAACTTGACTATGGCTATACCAAATAAATGACAAGCATGCAGGAGGATAAGTCGATTTTTGGGAACACCATCACGTAGCCAATATGGCAGTCAATGTCATCCTGATTAACTTTAAACCTTACACAGGCGGACCTCTCCAAGTTTCAAATGATGAATATGTAAATTGTACATACACAGTCTTTGGAGTTGTTAGCTATGGGCCTAATTTTTGTGGAGTTATTGGAGCGCCTGGTAAGTTTTTCCTTTGTAGATTTTCAGTCTCATTTGAATTTTATTGAATTTTTTTCTTAGGTGTTTATATCAATGTTTATAACTATCTAGATTGGATAGAAGGAATCGTTTGGAAAGGCGAAGTTTGAAAATTTGTAATCATATTCACACCAATTTTAATTGTGTGTGAATATATTGTTTTTGGTATTTCAGTGAAACTACTTTTTTGGACTTGCTGCTTCAGGCTTACGGAATCGACCCATAGTGTTCAGTATGGAAAGTCTGTGCCTAAAATTACCAATTTAACAGTGAAAACCGCATCTCGATTGGTGCTTCCAGTGCCGAGAAATCGCAAAAAAACACTTTCTGTCCTTTAGCAAGTTAGCAAGTTAGTTAGTTAATCGGTGCGATAACTCGATTCAAACTCAATATTAAGACTTCCGGTTTTTTGCATCTGATAGATATCTGATATGGCAAGAACTGTATTGTTTTTGGAGTCATGAGATGCTTCCAGTAAGGCACACGGAACGAAAAGGTGCTATTTTTGGTCAAATTATAGCCGATTATTGCAAAACACATTTTATTTTTTTCATAGAAAAGGAATATTTTGACCAAATGAGCTGAAATTTGGTATGTAGGTTCCCTAGCTGTGCCTGAATATGGAACCGACGCCATTTTGGAAAAAAATGGATGCACAGTGCATCAATATTAAATTTTCTTATTTTTTTGATGCACAGTGCATCAATATTAATTTTTCTTATTTTTTTGATGCACTGTGCATCAATTTTATTTTTTCTTATTTTTTTGATGCACAGTGCATCAATATTAAATTTTCTTATTTTTTTGATGCACAGTGCATCAATATTAATTTTTCTTATTTTTTTGATGCACAGTGCATCAATATTAATTTTTCTTATTTTTTTGATGCACTGTGCATCAATTTTATTTTTTCTTATTTTTTTGATGCACAGTGCATCAATATTAGTTTTTCTTATTTTTTTGATGCACAGTGCATCAATATTAATTTTTCTTATTTTTTTGATGCACAGTGCATCAATATTAAATTTTCTTATTTTTTTGATGCACTGTGCATCAATTTTATTTTCATATTCACACCAATTTTAATTGTGTGTGAATATATTGTTTTTGGTATTTCAGTGAAACTACTTTTTCGGACTTGCTGCTACAGGCTTATGGAATCGACCCATAGTGTTCAGTATGGAAAGTCTGTGCCTAAAATTACCAATTTAATGTTGAAAACCGCATCTCGATTGGTGCTTCCAGTGCCGAGAAATCTCAAAAAAACACTTTCTGTCCTTTAGTTAGCAAGTTAATCGGTGCGATAACTCGATTCAAACTCAATATTAAGGCTTCCGGTTTTTTGCATCTGATAGATAATGTGTATGGCAAGAACTGTATTGTTTTTGGAGTCATGAGATGCATCCAGTAAGGCACACGGAACGAAAAGGTGCTATTTTTGGCCAAATTATAGCCGATTATTGCAAAACACATTTTATTTTTTTCATAGAAAAGGAATGTTTCGACCAATTGAGCTGAAATTTGGTATGTAGGTTCCTTAGCTGTGCCTGTATATGGAAGCGACGCCATTTTGGATTTCGAGGGGCTAGAAGCTACGCTAAATTGATTTTTGCTTTAACTTTGACCAAATGAGCTGAAATTTGGTATGTAGGTTCCTTAGCTGTGCCTTAATATGGAACCGACGCCATTTTGGATTTCGAGGGGCTAGAAGCTACGCCAAATTGATTTTTGCTTTAACTTTGACCAAATGAGCTGAAATTTGGTATGTAGGTTCCTTAGCTGTGCCTGAATATGGAACCAACGCCATTTTGGATTTCGAGGGGCTAGAAGCTACGCCAAATTGATTTTTGCTTTTACTTTGACCAAATGAGCTGAAATTTGGTATGTAGGTTCCTTAGATGTGCCTTAATATGGAACCGACGCCATTTTGGATTTCGAGGGGCTAGAAGCTACGCCAAATTGATTTTTGCTTTAACTTTGACCAAATGAGCTGAAATTTGGTATGTAGGTTCCTTAGCTGTGCCTTAATATGGAACCGAAGCCATTTTGGATTTCGAGTGGCTAGAAGCTACGCCAAATTGATTTTTGCTTTAACTTTGACCAAATGAGCTGAAATTTGGTATGTAGGTTTCTTAGCTGTGCCTGAATGTGGAACTGACGCTATTTTGGATTTCGAGGGGCTAGAAGCTACGCCAAATTGATTTTTGCTTTAACTTTGACCAAATGAGCTGAAATTTGGTACGTAGGTTCCTTAGATGTGCCTGAATATGGAACCGACGCCATTTTGGATTTCGAGGGGTTAGAAGCTACGCCAAATTGATTTTTGCTTTAACTTTGACCAAATGAGCTGAAATTTGGTATGTAGGTTCCTTAGCTGTGCCTTAATATGGAACCGACGCCATTTTGGATTTCGAGGGGCTAGAAGCTACGCCAAATTGATTTTTGCTTTAACTTTGACCAAATGAGCTGAAATTTGGTATGTAGGTTCCTTAGCTGTGCCTGAATATGGAACCGACGCCATTTTGGATTTCGAGGGGCTAGAAGCTACGCCAAATTGATTTTTGCTTTAACTTTGACCAAATGAGCTGAAATTTGGTATGTAGGTTCCTTAGCTGTGCCTGAATGTGGAACCGACGCCATTTTGGATTTCGAGGGGTTAGAAGCTACGCCAAATTGATTTTTGCTTTAACTTTGACCAAATGAGCTGAAATTTGGTATGTAGGTTCCTTAGCTGTGCCTGAATATGGAACCAACGCCATTTTGGATTTCGAGGGGTTAGAAGCTACGTCAAATTGATTTTTGCTTTAACTTTGACCAAATGAGCTGAAATTTGGCATGTAGGTTCCTTAGCTGTGCCTGAATATGGAACCAACGCCATTTTGGATTTCGAGGGGCTAGAAGCTACGCCAGTTCCTTAGCTGTGCCTGAATATGGAACCTACATCATTTTGAATTTCAAGTGGCAAAAAGCTACGCCAAACTAATTTTCATACAAACTTTGTAATTTTTGACTAAATTAGCTAAAACTTTACGACTTTTCATAAGTTTTGTTAGTAACATAATACTAAGCTATGAATGAAAAAATTTGAAACGGTGTGAATATGCCCATGAAGCGTGATCGCTTCATTACTAGTCTTTAAATGCAATATTTATTATTATAAACTTCATCATTAAGATCCAACTGTTCTATTCTTGAAGATAGTGCAGTCGAGGAATAACTTTGTAAAATTCCCGTTGCACTTAATGATCACAAATGTATGAGAATATGCAAACTGGAAATAAATATAAATTTAGTTAAATATCTCGATTTTTTTACACGCTTTATATTGACTCACTCTGTCTGTTTGTTTGTCTGTCACGGTGGAATTTTGTAATCGTTTTTTCTTATTAATTCTAAATCTCTCATTTCAAAACTCTCTTAGCTCTCACGACATTTCTACAGCACAGCTGACTTATCGACTAATCAGTTGGTTTTTGTTTATTCACTATGAAAGTCTCGATTATTCCATTCCTGCTGCTATTTTATTTTGTAAACTCTGATGATCCAATTCCCTGTCGATTTAGTGACGGATCATTTGGTAAATGTGTTGACATAAGGAACTGTAAATCATTATATGGATTGTATAGACAAGGAACTGTTAGAGTTAAGGACTTACCTATTTGTGATCCTGTTAAGAGACTTGTTTGCTGTCCAAGAATCAGCACAAAAAGTAAGAATTATTTTATTTTGCACCCATGAAATTTTTTTAAATTAATTTGTTACTAAAACTTTATTTACAAAAATTTTAATGCAACTTATTAAAGTTTTAGTAAAAATTATTAAATTTTAATAACTTTTATTAAATTTTTGTAAACAAAGTTTTAGTAACAAATTACTAAATTTGCAAGATTTTCATTAAGTCTATATACTTCACAAATGCTCCCAGAAATGACTGATTCAAGTATGAGCCTAACTCCCAAACAAAGTTATACATATTAATTAATTAAGACTTTATGAGGCACAAAAAAATTAAAGTCTCAAACTTTGAGGAAGCTTCACAGTTTAGACTTAAGAAAAGCTTCATACTTTTATTAAAATCCATTGGCTGCAAACAGCATCATGAACCGTTATTTTTTTTAAATTCAAAATATTTTCGAAATTTTTTACAAGATTTTTCAACTGAAAATTTTTTTGAATTTGAAAAAACCGTTAAAAAAATTCCACTTATCCTTATTTATAGAATGTTTTTGTAATTCAAAAACATGATTTATTGATTTCTTTTGGTTACAGCTAGCAACTTTGCAAGCTATCCCCGTTTTTAATGAAACAAAGTAAAAAAAAATTGTTTTGATTTACAACAGTCATTTTCAATTTGAAAAAAACCAAAATTTTCGAAGTTTCGATTTCGAAGAATAAGAACCAATTTCGAAGAATAAGAACTGTTTGCAGCCAATGGATTAAAATCTTCGAACAAATTAAGTAAAAATTATTAAAAATACATCTTAGTAACTTTTTATTAAAATTTAGTAACAAAATTATTAAATTTATAACGGTTTTTTGAAATTTAAATGAAGTTTTTTAAAACCGAATATTTTTAATAACTTTTATTAAACTTTTTTATACATTTTATTTATTAACTTTTTTCCATGAGTATGGACACTGAAAATTAATTTTGTGCTTTTTATTGTATGCAAACTGTTAGAATGCAAGGACTATGGTGTAACTATTAGAACTAAGTGCAGGGATGTGCCACATTCATTGATTGTCGGTAATGACAACGTGACTTCTGTTTTCAAACTGTTTTAAAAAATCAAAGTTCTCTTCATTTTTTAGAAGAAGGCGTAGCAAAACCACTTGAATTTCCACACCAAGCTCTCTTAGGTTACCAAATCAACGATGAGGTCAAATGGATTTGCAGTGGTTCACTGATCTCTCCAGATTTTGTATTGACAGGTAAATTCGGAAAATTTGACATAAAAATAAGAACAATAATCATCGAAGTATTACTATTTTTAGCTGCTCACTGCATTTCCTCAATTGAATATGGAGCTGTAAAATTTGTCAAACTTGCTGTACTTGATCGTTCATATGATGGAGATAAAACTGTAGTTTTTAGAGTCAAACAAACTTTTAAGCACTCAAAAGACAGATTGTTTTCACTCCATAATAACATTGCCCTTTTAAAGCTTCAAGGTTCAGTTAAAATCGATGAACATATTTGGCCAATTTGCTTGCCAGCAAGACCTTATTATGATACAAAAGCAATTGTGACTGGGTTTGGCGAAACTGGAACAGGAATTTTATCACAAAAATTGATGAAAGTCGTAGTCGATAAATTTGATCATCAGGTATGCAAAGATCAATTTGATGAAAAATATAATGACACTACAATGTTGTGCTATGGACATAACACAGAGAGAAAGGATTCTTGTTATGTAAGTCTTATTTTAAATTTGCTTTCAACTCAGGGATATAAGGATTCTATCCTAGAATCCTTTATTGTATTCTATTCTATTTTATTCCAATTTCAATCTAGTGTTTTTCAAAAAAAAAATTTTTTTGTTTCTCGAAAAATTTATGGCTACGCTCCTGATTTTGATTCATTTGAATTTTCAAAAAAATAATTAATATTTTTTCATTGATTATTTCAGTATGATGCAGGCGGACCACTCCAAGTTTCAAATGATGAACAAGTAAATTGTACGTATACACAGATTGGGATTGTTAGCTATGGACCTAATTTTTGCGGAGGTATTGGAGTGCCTAGTAAGTTTTTCTTTTGTAGATTTTCAGTTTCAATTAATATTATTAATTTTCCCTCAGGTTCTTATGTCAATGTTTATAAATATCTAGATTGGATAGAACGAATTGTGTGGAAGGACGAAGCTTGAAGATAATATTTTGCTATAGGTATATGTAAATATTTTAGTATATTATACTAAGTAAATACTTTTTTATGAATTTTTCAAATTTTTAGTTATCAAAAATCGTAAAAATTGTGATTTTTTCTAATTTTTTAATTTATAAAAATTTGCAAAAAAAATCGTAAAAAATTGCAATTTTTACGATAGTGCTTGACAGGGACGTATTCAGAAATTTTTCGAGGGAGGGGTTTTGAAATATTTTTGTATAAAAAATAAAATTTAGAGGAGATTTTGGATTTTTTCTTAAAAAATCCTAGTAAATTTAAAAAAACTCCAAAAAGGGTAGGGGGTTTGACCCCCAAAACCCCTCCCTGAATATGCTCCTGGTGTCTGAATCTTAGATTTTGCTGTATTATTTATCTTTGACTTATAATAAAAATGAAGAAAAATTGATATTAATAAAAAATCAACCACAGATTTGATGATTCAGTATTTTCTGATTGAAAACAAGTTTAAAGCCAAAATTTTGGAATAAAATAATTTTTGAGTTAAAAATTTAGTCAATCCAAGCTGAGGGGGAGAATAAGGACATTTATTCACAAACATTGCTCATTTACCTGATTTTAATTTTTAAAAGTTAAAAAATAACAAATAAAAGTTTAAAATTTGAAATAAAAAACTAGTTCAGGTCCAGAAATGAGCAGAATGAGATTTTTAAAACTCGTATTTTAATTAAAAATAAATGGGAACTTTTTCTCAAATATACCCAAATCTTTATTTTTATACAGTTTGTGAAAAAAATAAACTTTTTATTCTCAGTTGACTGAGATTTTTTCAGTTTGCTTCGCATAATATTCTTATCTTTATTCAGTCACTCTCCAACGTTTGAAATGAATTATTTAATTTCATGTACATTTATTTTATTTTGCTTTATTTATAAAACAAGTTGTGAAAGATGTGATGATCCTAAATTTAAAAACTGTACTATAGTTCGAAATGCTGTCCCATATACAGAAATGAAATGTTGCATGCCACATTCTAAGAAGAATGATCATCAAAGGTTTGAACTAAGAAATGATGAGTTTTGTAATCAAAAAACAGTTTATTGTTGTCCATACCATGAAAGTAATCCGCTATCAAGAAATCGTTGTGAAAAATCACTTAAAGAGTTCTCAAAAAATCATAATAAACCACGTATTACTCAACAACCAACTAGAAAATCAGAAAGAAGTAGAACATCAACGTCAACCACAAGAATTCCACTGACTCATCTAAAGCCGGTACTTACAGAAATCGATAGATTAAGAAATCGTGAAAATAGTTCAATATATGAACCAAAAACAACAATTGCAACAACTAAGGAACCTAAAATATCAGAAGATGATGATAAAATTTATTTTCCTTCAGCTATAACAGTAAACAGCAACAGTTCAATAAGTATGGAAAATGTAGCAAAACTATTAAACAATACATCAGAAACTGTTGAAACTGAGAGTCATAAAATACCAACGTCTAATGAAAAAGTAAATCTAATACTAGGAGTCAATCAGCTAAACCGAACGAATTTAGATACACCAAACTATAAAGTGGATAATAATTTTTCAAATGGACAGGAAAAAGCTCCAATACACACCTCAAATGAATTTTCAAATATTTCTAAAATCAACGAAACATCGAAACATCCACAAATAACTGAAAATTCCACAACAACCACAGAATCTTCAACTACAACAACCAAAAAATCTTCAATTGCATCAGAAACTTCAATAGTTATAGAAAATATAACTCCGTCAATAATAAATGTTACTACGCCTCAACCTAATACAACAACGACCGTTCAATACTTAACAAAAAGTGAACAAAGTAAGTCAAAATTTTAGAAAGTCCTTCGGTCAAGCAGAAAATGGGTTTGAAGTATAACAAAAGCTTGACTGACTAGTATTCTAGTATTCTTATCAGGAGCGTAGCCAGGAGGGTCTGGGCCCCCTAAAAACAATTTTGAACCGCAGCGAGACCACGGCTCCAAATTATTTTTAAGGGGCCCAGACCCTCCTGGCTACGCCCCTGATTCTTATCTATTTGTTAGAGTATTTTTAACAAAAAAACCAAAACATCCACTAAATTTTGTGGTCCATAAAAAAATCAAAAACCCCATTCGAAGAATTCATAAAGATCCCCAAATATTTTTTAAATATTTATATTTTTTTTTCAGAATGTGTCGAATATGGAAAGAGCAATATACAAAAGATAAGAATTATGGGATTAATAGGGCATAAGCCTAGAGAAGTTACGATTGATAAATGTCGACATAAGGCAATTCCATTGGTTGTTGGTGAGTTATTAATAATATGGACCAATATACGGATGTATTGAGACAGACATAAGTATTTTTTGAATAGACAAATATCTAGACACATCCTCTCAGTGGCGTAGCCATGGGGGGGATGGATGGTTAGATTTCCACCCCCTTTCTTGGGAACAATTGGTTCAAACAAAAAAAATTATTTAAAATTGCTAGGGTTTTTGAACTGCAAAAAAATATTTTCCACCCCCAAAAAAATTCCACTTCATAGCTAAAAACCCAAAAAATACTCATCCGAATCTGTTTTGAAGTCCTGAAAAAGTCTTTTAATATTTTTAATAAAAAACCTTATTAAAGTAAAAAGCAAACAGCGTAAAAATACACTGTATAAACCAGATTGAATAATCTCCGCGTATTTTCCCTGGAAGTTCTCATGATTGTAATTTGAATCAGTCTATGTGAAAATGCAACAACTCCAAAACTTGCTTTTATTTTCACTTGACTTGAAACTACTTTTCAACTATAAAGTTTTTGCGACTTACATGGAAGTAGCCAGAGGTTGGTTTTTCGGGTATATTTTAGCTATTGTTTTTAGTACGGCAAGTTTATTTCCTGGGATTTATTTGAGAAACCTAAATACTTTGAGAACAGAGTCAAAACGTTTTGTTAGAAGAAAAATTTAGGGAGTTTTGGGATTTCTTTAAAACACCCCAAAAAAAGAAGCTAAATTACTAATAAGCCTCTGTAGATATTGTTGGACTTAAGATTAAAAAAAAAATTGGTCAGGAATTCCCAATCACTTCCTCTGACTATGTGCTTGATCCAAATATATGCGTAGTTTATTGAAAAAAATTAATAATAGTGTTTCATGGAACTATTGTATTTCCATACGGATTGATTCACTAAGTGATAAAGTATTATACAAAATAAAATATTGTTATCAAAAAAATGTGATTAGGGCTTGTGAATATGGTTTTTAAACATATTATGTTGCAAGCATGACTATCTGGTTTAGAACTTCAGACTATTTTTTATAACTTTTAAATTTTTTCTACCAGCTAGTTAAAAATGTTAACCCTTGCTTGCGTAACGCAAGTTGCGTTAGATTAAAAAAATTCAAAAAATCTTTATGAAGAGATCGTTCATAAATGACGTTAAACTTTGATAAACAATCTCGTTTTTTGCGTGACGTCATTTAGGAACGACCCCTAAATAATTTTAAAATTTATTTGAATTTCAGGTGGGAGAGAAGCAATGCCCTATGAATTTCCACATCAAGCACTTTTAGGTTATGATTACAACAATCGAGTTGAATGGAAATGTGGAGGTTCCTTAGTATCTAGAAATTATATACTAACTGGTAATATCTTAGCATATGTTTGGCTATTTAATTCATAAATTAAATTTTATTTTTATTTAATTTTAGCTGCCCATTGTATTTATGATTTTGATCTTGGTACCGTGTCAGTTGTCAAACTTGGAGCATTTAATCAATTTGAAGACTCAGAGAAGACAATAATTCGTCATGTTGTTGAAACTATCCAACATCCAGATTATGACAGGCTTAATCGCATTGATGACATTGGGTTATTAAAACTTAATGATTTCGTTCCAATAAACGAATACATAAATCCAGCTTGCCTACCGATAAAACAAGCTGATAATAATTATGCAGTTGCAATTGGCTTTGGTGCAACAGAGACGAGCTTTAGGTCAAGAAGATTAATGAAAGTGGTACTAGAAAAGTTTGAACCTTATTATCCATCGCGAATTCAAAATGAAACTCTAGTTGAGAAGTTTATATTTTTCGGACATTCAACTCAGAGGAAGGACACATGCAGTGTGAGTATAGATCAAAATTAAGTTAAATTACGATATTTAATAAATTAATTTATCATTTTTTAGGGTGACTCAGGTAGGTTCAGGAGGAAATAAGTTTAAAAAAATATTATTTAAATAGGGCAGTTTTACATTCAAGGGTATAGCGATAATCTCGAAAAACCGTAGAAAATTGAAAAAAATACCTATTGGGGGGTAGTTGACCTCCTTATCTACGCCCTTGCTGAATCTTAGTACCAAATGACAGACAAATTACCAAAATATCAATTAATATATTTTTTAAATTTAGGAAGTCCGTTACAAATTTCAAATGACATGAAAGTAAAATGCTCATACACTCAAATTGGAATCGTGAGTTATGGACCAAATGAATGTGGAATACCAGGTCTACCAGGTAATTTGATGAAAATTCAATAAAATTCATAACTTTTATCATTTTTTAAATATATTTTATAGCTGTATATGTCAACGTATTTTACTACATCGACTGGATTGAGAGATATATTTGGGTGGATGAGGATAGATTAGAGGCCCAGAATAGTACTTCAAATGTATTACTGAATAATAATTAGTAATATTAATGAATAATCAGTAACAATATACTCAGAATTTATTTTTGCAAGATTTTTTTGTATTTCAATTAAGGAAATGCCAATATATAGGATGTCAAATACATGTTAATATTTTTTTAAATCTAATTATTAATTTCTATACTATTTAATTACAATTTTATGGACTTTTTATTCCAGATGAGTAAAATTGTTGTTTGTTTAATAAAATGACTACGACTGGGGAATCCCTGACTTTTAATAAATATTATTTTATAAACTTGTATCTATTTGAACGATTTATTAACATAGTTCCTGCTCATGGTGAATGTATCTTTTGAAGTAAATAAAGTTCACCTTATGAAATTAAATTCCGAGAATTAAGCATGTGGAGTTACGCTTGATACAATTCTTCCGCATTAAAGATTAATAAAGATTAATAAAGATAATAAATCATTAGAATGAATCTAAGTAGACACACATGATTCGTTAATTTATTATAGATTTATTTAATGCTGAATGGCTTCTCGTAACAAATTCTGTGAGAAAATTGGAAAAAATTAATATGAAGCATAACAAAATTAGAATTTTTTTGTACATACTTAATATACAGAAATAAGAATTAATTATTAAAAAAATCATAAAAAATAACAAAATTAGAGACCCCTCCCTCTCCCTAGCGTTACGTAATATCCCAACGACCCCATGACTCTGTGGCTAATAGAAATTGTTAAAAATTAGAATATAGAAACGAGAACGGGAATTCCAGGATACAACAAAAGGATGCAACAAAAGGGTTAAAATTTGTAAATAAAATTTATTTTTAAAAACAAAAATAACATTTTTGAATATTTCAAATTCTTAATTGAAGAAATTTACAAATAAAATTATTTCAATAAACACGATCCCTTGAACGAGTCCTAAAAGCATCTAGTCCGCAATAACAAATTTCATCAAGTTCAAAGCACTGTTATCTGTCTGAGAGCACTGAGAGATTCCTCTCTGTATCTCTCTTAAATCAACATCTTTAAAATGTGAGAATGAACGCAGTAAGTTTTTTTTTATTTTCATTTGCTCACTCAGCCAGCGCCTTCAAGGTCATGTTTTTGCAAGTTTTATTATTTATTTGAGTGACACTGCCTAACCGGTTTTAGTGCTTTCTAGTTAGTCGTCATGATCAGCTTGAGCTTGAAACTACTAATTATTATTTTAGTGATAAAAAATATTGCAAGTGTTGATTTACCATTTGAATCAGAGTGTAAATATAGCGATGGATTGTATGGAACCTGCACACAAATCGGAAGCTGTCCATTAATATTAAGTCAACTTCAAAGAAAAGTTATTAATCGAAATGACATAATTTTATGTAATAAACAGCTGCGATTGATCTGTTGTCCATCAATGGAAGATCATCGAATGGAACAGACAACAATTAGTGCGACGAGTAAAAGAAGACATACAATTCCTCCAGCAACAGATGACACACCAATTCAGACTTTACATAGGCATAATCAAGTGCCTAGAATCAGTGAACTAAGTAAGAAATAAATTATTTGCATAACAAGAATTTTACTTGCAGTTAGTCAAGTGGTGAAGCATGTGATTAACACCTCGGTAGCACTATGGTTGCTCGTGAATGATTTTATCTTTTAGTCACTAATAAATTCTCCAAAAAAAAAATTTTTATTTCACAACAGAATGTACAGAATATGGAAAGGAAACTCAAACTGTAAATATTGTTGTGGGAAATCTTTACGAGGAAAATCCAAATACTATAATCACAAGTAAATGCTTACATCTATCTGTGCCCTTAGTTGTAGGTGAGTATGTTTTTGTATTAAGTAAATTATGACGTCAATTTGTATTATCATGTTGAGAAATCAATATAATCATTTTTATTTATTTAAAAAAACACGCAATTGAAGTTACTACAACAAGTTTGATTTATGACCCAAAAATCCATTTTTTCGAAAAGAAAGCTTTATTCAAATGCGTCAAGACATGAAGGGTACCCTCTAAAATATTTTTTTATATTTTGAGTGTGCTCTTTATTAAAAAGACAAAAACAAAATAAACTAGGTCGACTGAGATATTTAATTGTAGATTAAAAGATTATCAAAATAAATAGTTCTGTCAAAGAATTCCGACTCCTTGACCAAAATATTTCTAGAAGTAGATTTTGGGGGGTCATTCGCAAATTATGTCACTCCTCCGTCAAAGATTTTATAAAAGTTAAAACTATTTTTTTTTCTATGGATAAATTGTGGGAGGATGGATCAAAAAAGTCGATTTTTAGCATGACGTAATTTGCTAACGAATCCTTATTCAAGTTTACAATTTTAAATTTTTTATGATCCATAAAATCATTCAGTTGGATTAAAAGAATCAAAAGATGTTACCATTTTGCATCACTTTTTAGTTATAATATAAAAACAAGATTCTTAATGCGATTAGTTTTGATCTTTAAAAGTCGACAAGTATCAAGAGAATGGGAACTGATGACTATGTCAGGAATCATCCCTTTCCAAGCTAAAAAATATAATTTTCGTAAATTTAAAGAAAAAGAATGTGTTTTGCTCTCTCATTTAAATTCAATGTATTTCCATCCAACAGGTGGAGAGGTTGCTAATAGTCACGAGTTTCCACATCAAGCATTATTGGGATATAACAAGGGAAATCCAAAAGAATGGCTTTGTGGTGGATCGTTAGTTTCTAAACAGTTTGTTTTGACTGGTAAGCTAAAACTTAGTCATACTTGATAATTTCTAACTTAGTTCCATTTTCGTAAATTTCAGCTGCTCATTGCAAGTTTAGCGAATCACACGGCATTGTAAAATTTGTAAAACTAGGTGTTCATAATAGAAATTTCAATAACAACGTAACAGTAACCTTTGGAATTGAGGAAATAATTCTTCATCCGAAATATGACAGCTTTAGACAATTCAACGACATAGCACTCATAAAATTAGATAAAGAAGTCAAATTTAGTGAATACATCTATCCAATTTGTCTCCCGACAAAGCAACAAGAAGCTGAGAAAGCGATTGTCACAGGATTTGGTAGAACAGCTGACAAGGAACTGTCAGATTATTTAATGAAAGCAGTTGTTGAGGAGTTTGTTAGTTCTGACTGTGGATATGTATTTGAGAATTATAATGCATCAACAATGTTGTGTTATGGACATCATACAAAGAATCAGGATTCGTGTGAGGTGAGTTATGTGAAAATTTTGGATCCTGATCTAAACTGGGTGGACTCTAAGATAAACACTACTCCAGAAGCCTTTTTCTCGGTTTGCACCTACCCTCACTGAGAAAACGCTCCCATTTGTGTACCCTAGCGGTAGAATTTACCCTGTGGCTATACATAAGGCTATCCTAGCGTATCATACTTAAAATTCAGGGTTATCCCTAGTGTATGCTTTAGGGTGTACCGAGCAAACGGTGTCTACATTATAAGTAGATTGATCAGGTTTACATTTACTTAATTTAATATTTGATTTTATTTACTGATATTTTTAGGGTGATTCTGGTAAGTAATAATCAATCACTTTGGTAAATAGGTTGGTAATTTAAATCAAGTCGACTCGACTTCATACAAAGTTCGTGTTCATTTGGAGCTCAAGTAACATCCTAGTTCAATAAATCGCTGTAAAATCAACATTTTTTAAAATAAAATTCTAGGTGGTCCCTTGCAAATATCAAACGAAGATAACGTCAAGTGTACCTACATGCAAGTAGGAATTGTAAGTTATGGATCAAGTGATTGTGGAAGTAAAAATGTTCCAGGTAATGACATGATTCATGATGTTTAACAACAAGATAATTAAAATATTGTTCTTACAGCTGTTTATGTCAACGTCTTTCATTATCTTGACTGGATTGAAGAGATTGTTTGGAAAAATGAGATGATTATGAGTTAATCACAGGGGAGTAGTCAGAAATTATTTGAGGAGAGTGTTTTGATTTTTTTATAGGCGGCAAATTTTAGTGGGTTATTTTGAGATTTTCTTCTCAAAAACCCTAGCAAATTGAAGAAATTTTTGATCGAGTATGGTGTTTTAACACCAAAATAAGTACTCTCCTGGATACTCCATTGGTAATCGTATCAGTATTTATTGCTGATTGGAGAGAAAAAATTTATACGTCGAGTGTGACGTTCTTCTTATTATTTTGCTGTATATAAAAATATTTTCTTTAACAGAATGTAATTATTAAGTTGATTTATTACTAAAATCTAGATTTTACTGATCGGCACACTTTTAAATGTTGTCACCATGACGCAGTGATTAAGGTACACTGATAATCAATTGGATGAAAAGTCGAATTTAATTATGATGGCATTTAGAAATGTGCTGATCGGGTTTGATCATTATTTAATTTAAAAAATTTATACCAAATAAAAATTAATTAATTCAAAAAGTATTAAATAAAAGCTACGTTAAAAGATATGTAATCTTGTTTTTTCCTGAAAATGACACGAAATCCTGAAAATGACACTAATAAAATTCTCACATCCGTTGATAAGATAGAATTTTACAGACTAAACTCGAATGACATAATATAAATTTCCCCCCGAATAATATTAGTATAAGTATTGAGTATAATGTACCTCCTGTGGTGAAGGTCATGTACAGGTGTTTAAACATATTATTATATTATCAATTGATACTATGTGTGAATGACATAAGTAATTAAAGAAGAGTTAGATTTCTTAGGTTCTGAATTTTTATTTGTAGAAAATTTGTTGAGGCAGGGGTTGGGGTCTAAAAATTCATTTTTTTGCATTACGTAATAAGCGAACGACTCCTTAAATTTAAAGCCTATATATTTAAACCAGTGCCTTTGCATGTTTTTCATTCTATATTGACTAGTTTTTTAGATCACAATCCCTTAAATAACATTAAAAAATAGCCACTTTCAAGACGAATCTTTTGATATATGAACATCGGTGGTAGACCCAAAAAAAGAGTGCTAGAGCTCAAATAAAAATTGCCTTTCTGCCTTTGATTATCAGCCCTGATTTAAACTTTATAAAAATTATAAGAATAAGATTTTTTTGTAGTTTTCAGAGTTGCGTCTAAAATAATTTAACAAGTTATCTAAAATGAGATCATTCACAAAACAAGTGATCATAATTCATAATCATGATGTTAATGACCTTTGCTCATGCTCGCTCTTTTAGCACGTGAAGGGATTTCTCTTGATTAGTATTGTTTTTGTAATTTTTTATGTCGGCGTTTTTTTGGCTCAGCACTTGAGTCAGCTCTAATGCAAAATGGCTAAATTTTAGAAATAGATAACATTTTAACAGAAACATGGGAAAATTCATAAGAAAATAGAGGACAGTCCTATGAAAGACCAAGCAGATGATCAGCCTAGTCTTGATTTGACATTGTCATTAATAACATTGAACGATAACAGAACTTTCTTGATTATTGACCTCAGTCACTCCTTTAGTATGTGTTTGATAAACAATATAATCGTGATTCATACAAAAGCGCATTTGTTTCCAATTCCTTAAGTTTTATTTTACTTTGGGATTTTTTACATTATTTATAAACAAGTTTAATATTCATCTTCTGATTGAGCATTTTATTTATTTATGAGCTAGTTGTCTCTTGATTGTTGAGATGAAAACATTTAAATTTGACTTATTAGTTTTAACTCTTTTAATTCAATCCATTAATAGTGAAAATTTATCTTTTGGTTCATCATGTCAGGCTTATGATGGTTCTGAAGGAACTTGTATTGCTATTAGTAACTGTAACTCAATTGAAGACAAATTAAAAAAAGGTTTAGTTAAACCAGTAGATGTTGTTTGCAATCAATTCTTGAGATATGTTTGTTGCCCTTCGGAAAGTACGGCTATAAATTCAAGATGTAAGAATAATTTTTGGAAATTTTTTATTATTATTAATTAAAAATATTTTTTTCAGCATCGATATGGGACTTAATTGAGGTAAAATCTTATAATTATTTTAAAATTACTTTTTTTTTTTCCAAAAATCACATTATTTTTTAGGACGGCCCAAGTACATGTGGCAAGCAAGTGAAAGCATTTGGAACTGCATTCCATGGAACTCAGGTTGAACGGGGTCAATATCCATGGTGAGTTCATCTTATGCTTTCGAGTTTATTAACTGTAAATTTACTTTTTTCTTGTAGGAACGTAGCTCTCACAAAATCTAGTGATGGTAAACATTTTTGCGGTGGCTCACTTGTATCCAAGAAGCTGGTTGTGACAGGTTTTGAAGCATAATCTTCAGCTAAAACATTGTTTAACAATTAAAATATCTTTCCAGCTGCTCATTGCATCGAAGGAAAAGGCAGACAATATTTTTTCAGACCCAGAGATATTTTCGTCATTCTTGGTGCTCATGACTTAGAAGCACGCCGTGAACCTGGTAGAATAACAGCTAGCGTTGAAGCAATTTATGTTCATCATGACTGGAATCCTCATGTAGCAAGTTATGATGCAGATATTGCAATTATAGAGCTGGAAGATGAAGTCACTTTCAATAGATACATCCAACCTATTTGTTTAGCTGTGCCAAAATCTGAAGCAGCATCTAAAACTGATGGAATTGTTGCTGGCTTTGGAAAAAGTGAGCATCGAGAATCTGAAAATATTGCTCGAGTAATTCCATCGCCAATCCACAGCTATGATGTTTGTGCTAATAGTTCTGATCATGAAAATCTTTTAACTCGTCGTACATTCTGTGGAGGTTATGAAAATGGAACTAGCGTATGTCGGGGCGACAGTATCTTCGAGGAATCGTTTCTTCATCCCTTTATGATCCTTATATTGGATGTAATATCAACACTTACTCAATTTTTACTGATGTTTTGAATTTTTATGGTTGGATAACAACTGGAAAGGATGAACAAATTTTGTTAAGAGAACTTCAAGATGAGATTCGAAGGCTTAGGATGCAATCAACAACGACTGAGAAAATAATGTGAGTATCGGGTTCATGGCATGTGCATCACTTTCTCGTCATAGTAGTGATTGGTACCCAAATGATTAACAAGAACACAGAAAACCCGAAAATCATGATTGGAGGTCGTTCGTAATCTTTAAACCAACTTCACCCAAGTTTTTCATGATTTTTTTGGCCTATTACAAAGACTTAGATCCCTCTACTGTCTAAAAAGTCAACGAACCCTTGGGGGATGCATTAATTCATGACTATCAACATTAAGCTTATATTTTTTTCAATCATTTTAGACCAACAACAACAACAATTGATCCAAACTTTGGCAAAAAGAGTAAGCTCCAAAAGACTTTAATTTTTTTTAGAATAATTAAATTTCAATCCTAAATCTAGTTGTTTCTAAGAGCCTGAATGACAGAGCTAATGCATTTGAATTTCCACATCATGCGTTCCTTGGTTATCACGTTGAAACTCCTCACGCTCGCTTACGAACTGATAAAATTTTCTGGAGATGTAGTGGATCATTAATCTCTCATAATTTTATTGTAACTGGTAAAAAACTTGAACCACATTTGAATTATATTTTTGCTGATTCCTTTGCCTTCTAAATTTTAGGAACTAATTGTTTAATAAACATGCAATATAGTGGACCAAAACTAGTTAAATTTGGCATGACAAATCTAGCACAAAATGATGACGATGTACACTATTATGGCGTTCAAGAAAAATTTTTACATCCAGGATACCAATTTTGGAAATCATTCAATAACATTGGTCTTGTAAAGTTAAATGAATCTGTGAAATTCAGTGAATTCATATGTTCCGCTAGTTTACCAATTAGACAACTGGAAGTAGCAACTGCCGTTGTGTCTGGATTTGTGATGAACAATAAAATGGAACATGAAGTTGGTGAATATCTGCAGAAAAATGAATTGCAAAAATATTCAATTGGAGACTGCGAACAATCCTATCAAGGTTATGATGTAGATTCGAAAAATAGGATTTGTTATGGTAAACCTTTAGAGAATACAGTCAAATGTAGTGTAAGTATCTTCAATGTGGTTTTAAAATTTTAAATTTAATTTTTTTTAAATTTCTTTTTTTTTGAAGATAAATTCAGGTAATAATTTTAGTTTCTTTGAATTTGAACTAAGTTTTAATATCCTTTCAATTAACAGGTTCTCCACTTCAAGTTCTGAACGATGATCAGTCTATGTGTTCATATACTCTCATTGGAATTTACAATACTGGATTCGGAGATTGTACGAAGGGTCCATGTAAGGCTCACTGAATTGTTTTTACATTAAGATTGTTACAATTTATTCTTTTCTTATCCAGCTTACTACATTAATGTATATGATTATGTCAGTTGGATTAAGGAGAAGGTTGGGGGAGATGATGAACTGAATAAAAATATATGCAGCATACGGATTAAGTAAACCTAGAATAATTATTTTATGGAAATAAAACAATTTTTTTTTTGAAATTTTCGAATTAAGCTAGCAAAATAAACAAATTTTAGCAAAATAATTTTAATAATATTTTTTTCATTTAAGCGCCATTTCCGCTTTATTAAAAAATTAATTTTATTTAAAAAAAATTAAAAAAAAATCACAATTGCAGAAACGTTAAGTTCAAATTAAATAATATGTTTTTTGATTAATTTGACTTTACTTTTTAAATCCAAAGACTCAGAATTTTTTAGGGGGTTCAATTTTTTCCCGATCTTATACTCATGTTTCTGTACTTGTGATCAATTTTTTAATGTTACATGATTAACTAACAAATCAGGGGTTTAGAGAAATTAAAAAAAAGATAAAAATAATTTTTCATGGGGGACCCCATTGAACCCCCTTGATATGCCCATATAAGAAAGTATCAACGTAATAAATTATTGCGTTGCCGTGTTACAATACTAAAAACTGATTAAAACACAAATTGTCATAAGGGGTCGTTTGCAAATTACGTCACGCTAAAAAACAACTTTTTCGAAGATAAAATTTCTATAGAAAAGAAATTTGTGTATTAGGACTGTATTTAGACAAATTCTTTGATCATATTATTACTCGTAATGCTCAAATGAGAACTATTAATGAAACAGCTAACAGCATTCTATGAAAATATGCTCACTAATTATGGTCCAATGAGAACATTTAAGATTTTAAATCCATATGACATGAAAACGGTCTGAGCATGCTTTAATCCCCCTCTCCCTCCAAAGGCATGACTTAATTTGCGAACGACCCCTTATTTTATATTTCTTTATTTTCTATTATATGATTGCTTATCATAGTATAAATTTTATTTTGAGTTGAATTTTATTATCAATTTTTCATGACAGTGACATGATAATTTTGAGAATATTAACTGCAAAGTGACCCCTCGGTCAGATGTCTACGACTTGACATGACCACTTTCTTTATAAAATTATAGTTACGATCCCAATAATCTTGAAATTAAAAAAATGCGTTTTGAAAAATATTCAATTTAATCTTAAATGCTTTTACTTTAAAAATTCTCAGATTGTTTATTTATAAACTCAATTTTGGTCAGTTATCTCTTGGTTGTCAAGATGATATTATTAAAATTTCTAGTTCTGATTTTTTCAGCAATCGGCAATAAAGGTTTGTTTTTATTAATTACTAGTATTTAGCTTTTAAATTTGCAAAAAAATTAATTAAAAAGCACTTCCTGAAAAAGCTTTTAAATATTATTTTTAAAAGTAACAATTAAAATATTTTTAATGTCTTTACAGCATCGACGTGGAATTTTCTTGGGGTAATAAAAATGTTGATTAATTTTTTTCTTCTAATTTTTTTAGCTTTTATTTTCTAATTTACTTTTATTTATTTATGGTAAGTAAATTTTTTAATTTGAAAGTTACATTGTAAAAATTCTGATTTTTGTTCAATAATTTTTCAGGTAGAATAAACCTAGTGGTTGTGGAAAAGTACAAGTACTATTTGGTACATCATATCATGGAACTCAAACTAGACGTGGCGAATTTCCTTGGTAAGTCGTAAATTCAATTATTAAGTTCACAAGAAATGAGAATTCAGGAGAAATAGCTTTTTATAAAGCAACCGATAGCTCTCTTTCTATGCAACGTAGACGTGATAATTAATCAACCTAGATAAAAATTTTATTATTTTAAGGAATGTTGCACTTCTTCGATCAAAAAATTCAGCATTATTTTGTGGAGGAATTTTAGTTTCAAAGAAATTGGTTATCACAGGTTAATTAAATTTATATCACCCATAGAAAAAATTTGAAAAACTTTTTTAAATTTATATGAAAACATTTAAAAACAATTTTTAAACTGGACACTTAAAAACTTTTTTTAAGATTTTATAAATATTTTTTAAATTTTTTGAACCGTTAAAAAATAAAAATATTTTGGAAAAAATTCCTCAGAACGAGATTCAAACCAATCCTCGTATAATAGTCTAGTACTCTAACCACTAGGCCACCGAATCATGTAAAAGTTTATAGCAATTTGTCAATATATATATAAAAACTTAAAATTTTTTAAAATTTAAAAACAAAATTTTAAATTTCAAAAAATATTTTTTAAAGTTAATATTTTTTAAAAAAACGTTTTAAAAACAGATTTTTAAAAATATTTTTATGGGTGTAGCACTTAAAAGTAAGAATGAAAGTCAAAATTCTATTGTATTTTTAGCTGCTCATTGCATTGAAGAAAAACAAAGAACGCATCTTTTTACTCCAAAGGACATTTTCGTTGTTCTTGGTGCTCATGATTTAGATGCACGTCAGGAACCATCAAGAATAACATTAAGTGTTAAATCAATTTATGTTCATCATGATTGGAATCCTTACATACCATCGTATGATGCAGACATTGCAATTTTAGAATTATCAAATGAAGTCACTTTTAATGAGTACATTCAACCAATTTGTATAGCAGCACCAAACACTGAAGCGGCGTCAAAAACTGATGGTATTGTTGCAGGCTTTGGAAAAAGTGAATTCAGAGATACTGAAAACATTGCGAGAAAAATTCCTTCGCCAATCCACAGCTATGAGTTTTGCGCCAATAGTTCTGATCACGAAAGTCTCTTAACTCATCGAACGTTCTGTGGAGGTTATGCGAACGGAACTAGTGTCTGTCAAGGTGATAGTGGAAGTGGATTGATTGTCAATCATGAAGGAGTTTATTATCTTCGAGGAATCGTTTCTTCTGCAATTTCTGATCCGATAATTGGATGTAATATTACTTCATACTCGGTTTTCACGGATATTTTAGATTTTTATGGCTGGATAACGACTGGAAAGGATGAAAAAATTTTGATTCAGGATCTTTTAGAGGAGATTAGAAGAATCAAATTAGTAAATGCAGAACTTTTAGAACAAAATAGTCAACTAATGCTACATACTACGACTACTCAGAAAACAACGTGAGCAACATAAAAATACGGTGACTATAAAATGGTTAAAACTTATTAAAAATCACGACGTACAGATCACGCCAGAAACTTCCACGCTCTCTTGTGTTAGTTTTGAGTATAAACAAATATTACAATCCACACTGTCTTGTTTTAGATTAAATATGATATTTATATTTAGTTAGAAAAAAGAATTTGAAAAACCACAGTTTTTGGAAAATTATTCCTAAAATATTTTAAAACTTCATTAATTCTTTAATTAAAGCTTCATTTTAACTAAATTAAGGACCGAATGATAGCTGCTGACTTATTTTATACATCAAATAGCAAAACGAATGTAAATATCAAATAGTTTTGAAGAATTTTATGAAAAAGTAAATCTACTGCAAAAAATCTTTCGTGGATTTACCCTTATAGATATTTTAGTTTTAACAACATCTAATATTATACCATAAAGTTTTTTTTGTACATACACATTCTTCACTCCTATTCACTCCATTCAGGATGTAAAAATTTGCTCAACCTAATCCGGTTTTCGTCCAAACTAATTATTATCAACAAGTAGTTAAAGTATGCGAAAAATTTTGTGAAAAATTTTTGGACCACAAAATACTCGTTTTTTGAAGTTTTGAACCCTTAGATGATACTTAATCCAAAAAATTTATAAACAGAAAAATGCAGACTTGCGATACACAACTTTGGCATCATTAGATTTTTTTAAAACAGAAGTATTAATACCGTATTAAAGTAAATTCAACTATTTATATCTTACGTATATCTATAGGCCGTAAGTTTCGTTTGTGCGACTGCAAACTTATACTCATAGAAATAATTTTACCTAACTTTAACTATTTGTATGCAAATTTTAGCCAAAAAATCGATAAAATAGCGTTTACAACATATTTGGTTAAAATTAACATTTCTGGTTAACTTAATTAATTTTTAGGATAATAGTTATGATCCGAAAAATATTAATTTAATTTCTGGATCAATATTTTTTATGCCCAAATTTGCACTCAAAAAGTATTAATAGTTCAAAATGTTCAATAAAAATGAGATCATCAGTAATCATGCAGAGCCTCTATGTCTAATAAATAAGATCCAGTTACCATCCAGAGTCTCTATGTCCAATAAAATAAGATCCAGTTACCATCCAGAGCCTCTATGTCCATAAAAATGAGAACCAGCAATCATCTAGAGCCTCTATGTCCAATAAAAATAAGATCCAGTTACCATCCAGAGCCCCTATGTCCATAAAAATAAGATCCAGTTATCAACCAGAGCCTCTGTGTCCATAAAAATAAGATCCAGTTACCATCCAGAGCCTCTTTGTCCAATAAAAATAAGATCCAGTAATCATCCAGAACCTCTATGTCCGTTTATATAAGATCCAGTAACATCCAGAGCATCTATATTCAATAAAAATGAGAACCAGCAATCATGGAGAGCCTCTATATCCAATAAAATAAGATCCAGTTACCATCCAGAGCCTCTATGTCCATAAAAGAAAGATCCAGTTATCACCCAGAGCCTCTATATCCGATAAAAATAAGATCCAGTTACCACCCAGAGCCCCTATGTCCATAAAAATAAGATCCAGTAATCATCCAGAGCCTCTATGTCCAATAAAATAAGATCCAGTTACCATCCAGAGCCTCTATGTCCATAAAAGAAAGATCCAGCTATCACCCAGAGCCTCTATATCCAATAAAAATAAGATCCAGCTACCATCCAGAGCCTCTATGTCCATAAAAATAAGATCCAGTAATCATCTAGAGCCTTTATGATAATTCAATTTTTTTAAAAAAAAATCCATTTTTTTCGATTTTCAACGTGCTGTAGGATCTCAAGATTAAGTCCAAACATAGTCATGTGGGGTATTTTTGTAAACGTCATGGAAAGAACTATAAGACTAGACACAAAGGTATATCCAGTTTGAAAAAAACCCTGGGTCGTCAGGCGTTTGAAGAATAGTGTCATTTTTTCTTGGTTTGTCAACTTTGACAGCCTTAAGATCACTGAAAATTTCAAAATTTCCTAAAATGACTTTCCATTCCCCTGGTCGCTTGATATGTGTGACCAAATGGCAAAAAAACCAAATTTCCATATGCACATGGCTCGGCTGTGACCCTGATCACCAAATTTGTGGACAAAAAAGACGCCAAAAAAACACGTTTTTCAAGGTTTTGGAACTAAAGATGATGCTTAGTGCAAAAAGTTTATATACAGAAAAATGCAGCCTCGCGAGGGCAAACTTTTAGCATCATTAGAATTTTTTTAAAGATAGGAGTCTTAATACCGTAGTAAAAAAATGTGTTTTGATCGAAACTAAATAACTTACACGCTTTTGCGTGGAAGTTAATACGAATTTCACTTTTCAGTTCGAAATTTCCGACGAATCAAAACTTTAGTACCAGAATCAGCGAAAGAAGTAAGCACACTTATTTAACAAAAACGTAACGATAAGAATAACCACTGATATTTTCCAGTATTTCTCAAATTTTGTTTCGCGTCACACTTGTAGGCTTTAGGCAATACACTTAATCCATTGGCTGCTGTTTTTTTAAATTCAAAATATTTTCGAAGATTTTTTGACTGATAAATTTTTTGAATTTGAAAATACCGTTCAAAAATTCCACTTATTCTTATTTGTGGACTGTTTCGGCACTTGAAAAATATGATTTCTTTTGGTTACAGCTATCAACTTTGCAAGCTTTACCCATATTTAATTAAAATAAGGAAAAAAATTGTTTTGATTTACAACGGTTATCTTTAATTCAAATTTTCGAAATTTTGTCTTCGAAAAATAAGAACCATTTTCGAATAATAAGAACTGTTTGCAGCCAATGGACTTAATGTATAATTCTAGGATGGTATAAATTCTTTAGTATAGCAAGCAACCGGCCCATAAATAGAAAACAAAAAAGTTTATTTAAAGTTCCAAAATTTTGACAATTGTATTTAGCATTTTAAAAAATTTGAGAACCACTACTACGTAGTAATTAAAAAGCCAACATAATATTAAATCATATTCATTAATCTTATTAAATAACAGAATGCAAGGAGTATGAGAAAGCAACCCTGAAATATAACTATCTTATGAGCCTACCAGGCAAACCAAAGCGAAAGATACCCATAGACAAATGTCAACATAAGTTTATTTCACTGATTGTTGGTGGGCAAAAAATTATAATTTATTTTGATATTTCAGAATTTTTTTGTTAAACTAATTTTTTTGCACTTTTTAATAGGCGGAATAGAAGCAAGAAAGCATGAATTTCCTCATCAAGCTCTCTTAGGTTATGACACAAGTGAAGGAATTGAATATAATTGCGGCGGATCTTTAATATCATCTAACTTTATTCTTACTGGTAAGATTCTGTTAGTTTATTTATAAATTTTATAAAAGTTCATAATTTTTAGCTGCACTATGCACTCGAAATTCGCAGTATGGAAAAGTTAAGTATGTAAAATTAGGTATGAATAATCGCTTTCAAGCAGATGACAAAGTATTCACATATGGTGTTGAGGAAATAATTGGGCACAGTGAATATAGAGCAAGAACATACAATAATGACATTGCACTATTAAAACTCAACGGCACTGTCAAATTCACGGAGTTCCTTTATCCAGCTTGTTTGCCAACAAGTCAACCAGAAAACGATAAAGCAATTGTTACAGGATTTGGAAGAACTGGTCGTTTTGAACCCAACTCTGACATATTAATGAAGGTTTTTGTTGAAAAATTCTCACAATCTGATTGTCAAAATATTCTTAAAAGAATTAAAATTGACGGAAATTCGATGATTTGTTATGGAAATAAAACGTACCAAGGTGACGCATACCAGGTAAGTTGACTAATTCTTGAGATTTTTGAAAGATTTATTTACAAATTATTTTAATAATTCTAGGGTGACTCAGGTGGACCTATTCAAGTTTGAAATAGAGAAGTTGCAAGGTGTACATACAAAGTAATTGGAGTTGTTAGCTTTGGCGCTAAAGATTGTGGAACCCCTGGAGTTCCTAGTAAGACTAGTTTATTTGTAGTTTGTCCTCTACTTACGTAAACCAAATCCCCAACCCAATTTTCCCTACCTAAACGCAATCACGAAAAGTCGCCTAGTCAATTTGTCTCCACCAGGTCATCCTCTCATTGGAAAATTTTCTTTAATTTACTAGGGTTTTGACGAAAAAAATTCTGACTGCCTAAATATTTTTATACAAATTTTAAATTCCTCCCTCGAAAACTATCTGGCTACATACTTGGAACAACCCCTAATTTTAAATATTTTTTGAATTTAAACTGATCACAATATTTTTTAAGGTGTCTATGCGAATGTGTTCAATTATCTAGATTGGATTGAGGGAATCGTATGGCCGGACGAAATTTAAATGGATAATATACCAATTGACGAAATTTTAGAACCCCTATTGCTCCACATGTTTTTCTCTTAGATTTTAAAATCTCTTTAAAAAATAGAGAGTAAACTCACGTTTTTATAAAACGAATAAGTGTGTAATTAATCTCTTTTTTTAATTGTACTTCATATTTAAAAATAAATAAATTTTTAATATTGAAACAGAGGTATTTTGTCAGTCGTGATGAAAACATTAATATTTCAAGTTTTATTAATTTTTGTCTTATTTTACAATGTCAAAAGTGAAGATTTACCGATTGGGTCAAAATGTGAAAGCCATGATGGTTCTGAAGGAAGTTGTGTTATTGTTAATAACTGTACTTCAATTGTTGAAAAGCTAAGAAATCGTTCAATTGGCATGAACCAAATAAAAATTTGTAATAAAAAAAACCGGTATGTCTGTTGTCCCGCAGAGAGTTTCATAAACAAAGATTCGATCATTGGAAGCTCTAAAAATGTACAACTTGATTTAAAAAAATGTATGATAACATTTATATTGTGATTACTTTTATAAATTCATGATAACGCCTTTTAAATATTTTTGTAGCATCACTGTGGGAACTAGTTAACGTAAATATATTTCTTATTAATCTTTTTAAAACAAAAATTAATTGGAATTTCCCATCCTTTTTGTTGTTTATATGGTAAGTATTTTTTAATATTCATCAAATAATGCAGTGGTGGCCAACATGTGCCAACAAAAAATTTAAATTATTAGATTAGAATGGCTCAACTATATGTGGTAAACCCAAAATGGGGTTTGGAACTGTTTATCATGGAACTCAAATCCAACGAGGATCTTATCCTTGGTGAGTTAATAAGTTAATTCTTCTTTTTTAATTGACTCTTCTGTATATTTAATATACTTGCGATTTAAATCAAGTTCCTCGAACTATTTTGTACAACAATTTCTGTTGGTTTAAAATTTATTCTGATTTTGACTATTTCGAATAGCATGCGACGTAAAAGAGGCAAAAAATAGTGGTACTAGCAAGTCGTAAATCCAGCCTCAAGCCAACCCGCTGCAGCTATTTTTTGCCTTTTTTAATCCCATTTGGGTATTTATGACTTTTAGGAATGTTGCTCTTATCAAAGCTGATAATGGAAAGTTATTTTGTGGTGGATCACTTGTTTCAAAGAATCTAGTTATTACAGGTAGTTTTGTTCACATATTCCTTATATAACTTTTAATCCCTTTTAATTTGATTATACAGCTGCACATTGTATCGAAGGAAAGCACAGACATCATTTGTTTTCAACTAGAGACATTTATGTCATGATTGGTGCTCATAATTTAGAAGCTCGTCGAGAATATGGAGCGATAACTGCAAGCGTTAAAGATATTCACATTCATCATGATTGGAATCCATACATAACATCGTATGATGCAGATATTGCCATTTTGGAGTTAGCAAATGATGTTACTTTTAATGAACATTCAGCCAATCTGTATAGCTGCACCAAAATCCGAGGCAGCATTGAAAACTGATGGAATTATTGCAGGCTTTGGAAAAAGTGAATACAATAATATAGAAAATATTGCTCGAGTCATTTCTTCGCCAATCCACACTTATGAATTTTGCACTAAAAGCTCTGATCATGAAACTCTCTTAACTCATCGAGGATTTTGTGGAGGTTATGGAAATGGAACAAGTGTCTGTCAAGGTGATAGTGGAAGTGGATTAATTGTCAAGCATGAAGAAGTATATTATCTTCGAGGAATTGTTTCAGCATCGTTGTATGATTCTCTACTTGGATGTAACATCAATTCTTACTCAATTCTTACGGATGTTTTAGAATTTTATAGCTGGATAACAACAGGGCAGGATGACAAAATCTTATTGCAAAATTTTTTGGAAGAAAACAGAGTTCTTAAATCAAAAGTTATAAGGTGAATTAGTAAACAACCTCAAGTGTATTATTAACTAGTGTTTTACTTCATCAAACAAGATGAAAAACTCTACGTATTAAAATATCCTTTTTATGAAGTAGGAATTATTCCCAATTTCACTGTGATATGTTTCAGTTTGGCCTTGAACATGGTCTTAAACAGACATTATTTAGCGTCTTGGTCTTGTTCATTAATTGGCACGACGATAATGACATTATATAAATAAATTATGGTACTAATTTTAAATTTTCTAGTTTAACTAAAACGGTGCAGGATCAAGAATATTTAATCAAAAAATTAAAAGAAGAGAATAAGATGCTCAAGTCAGGTCATACTTCAGAGATAAAAAAATCAAGGTAGAGTTATAAAACTTTTAATACTTAAGAATTTTTTTTAATTTTTTTCTCCATTGATAGCATTTTAAAAGGAGCTATTTGTCATAGTGAAGAAGGAACTGAGGGTATTTGTACTGATCTTAACAATTGTGATGCATTAAAGAATAAGAACAATTCTTTAAGCGATCAACCTACGATTTGCAATCATGCAATGAATTATATTTGTTGCACTCTCGAAAAACAGAGAATTAGCGCCAGAAGTAATTTTTTCGTTTTAAATAAAAACTTAAAATAAACTAAATTAATCTTCCATACTTAGAATGCAAAGAATATGAGAAAATTACTCAGAAAACTATTTTAAACCAAGCCTCACAGTTTAAAAATGAAACAGTTATTAGAGATGATTGTCAGCATAAGTTTACCCCATTAATAGTTGGTAAGAAAAAATAAAGAATAGTGTATATGTTTTTTAAAATTAATAACTTTTATTCTTGAAAAGGTGGAACTAAAGCAAATAAGTACGAGTTTCCTCATCAAGCTCTCATTGGTTATAAAAAAGCTGATATGGATAACATTGAATGGTTTTGTGGTGGCTCATTGATTTCCTCCAATTTTGTGTTGACTAGTATGAAAATTATTTAATTTAAGGTAACTAAGATAATAATAATTTTTTAAATTTAGGTACAACTTGCGTAAGGAGTACATTTGATTTTTTTGTCAAGTTTGGAATGATTAAGCAATCACAAACAGATGAGGAAGTGTTAATAATTGGAGTAGACATGAAAATTTCACATCCAAAGTTTAATCGACAAGCAGCTGAAAATAACATTGGCCTCCTTAAACTTAAAGACAGTATCGATTTCACCAAATATATTTACCCAATTTGCCTACCTACAAAACAACCTGATAACTCTAAAGCAGTTGCTACTGGATTTGGAAAAAATGAATTTGATGAATTATCAGATCATTTGCTAAAAGTTAATTTAGATTTATTCTCAAAAAACGAATGCCGAAGAGTTTTTGAGAATATTGCAAAGATTAACTCGAGTATTATGCTTTGCTATGGTCATCGAACTGAGATAAAAGATACATGCAGAGTAATTTGAAAAAAATCTAAATAACAAATTCAATACCTTTAATAATTTATGGTTACTTTGTTGCTTACAGGGTGATTCAGGTGGTCCACTTCAGGTGGTAAATGATGATGAAGCAAAATGTACTTACAAACAAATTGGAATTACTAGCTCTGGTGTCAGTGGTTGTGGCAAAATTGGATTTCCAGGTTTGAAACCAAGCATTTTTGAAATAAAAATTCATTTCTCGTTTTTTGTAATTAGGTATTTACACAAATATATTCTACTATTTGGACTGGATTGAAGGAATTGTCTGGGAAGGCGAAATTTGAAGTATAAAAATACGTAATTTCAAAAGAGTTTTTAAGATTTAACGATTTAAACACTCCAAATTAAATCTGTAATAAAAAGGTTTTAAAAAAATAAAAACAATAATAAAATAAGTTAAGGTTAAACCTCTCACCCCAACCACTGGTAGTTTCTTTTAATTTTCTAGGGTTTTCTTGGAATATATTCTTTCAGAATTCCCTTTCTCAAAAAGCTTATGACTACATGATCAAGTAAAGCAGTGTTTCTCAAACTTTTTCATTGATTATGTTTCTTGGGAAATCTTGGCACGGAAAACTGGTGAAAATACGATGAAAAACCAAAAAATTGTTTTTTGTGAAAATTTGCAGCACTCCTGCTAGAGTGCCACGACACATAAATTGAGAACAACTGCACTAAAGTACAGTGTATGAAATATTCTTATCAAGGGCGTAGCCAGGAGGGTCTGGGCCCCCTAAAAATAATTTTGAGCCGTGCTCTCGCTGCAGTTCAAAAAAAATTTTAGGGGGCCCAGACCCTCCTGGCTACGCCCCTGATTCTTATCAACTTATTTATTTCTCTCCAGAGAGATTAATTCATAAATCAGTCATTTATCAGCATTTGAAATGATCACATCAAAATTAAGTTTTGTTATTCTAACTATAGTTATAAGTGTCAAACTCTCATCCGCAAATCAGAGAATCAGTGCAAGAAGTTAGAATTATTTTTGTTTGGTCTTCAATCTTTTGTATGCAAATTATTTTTATTCCAAAAATATTTTAGAGTGCAAAGAATATGAGAAAATAACACAAGTTCCTCATTACATCAGAGGTCATTTAAGCTTTCCAGTAAATGAAATAGTCACAAATCAATGTCAACATAAATCAGTTCCATTAGTAATTGGTAGGTATGAATTTGTATAATAGGTTGGGGCCATAATTAGTGAATACTTTAAGCTAGATACAGGAAATCGGCCTCTTAGGAGTGTGTATTCTTTACGATGCACAAAATCCCACATGAAAAGATACAAAAAATAAAAAAAAATTTAATTTGGTTTCATGTTCTAAAAGTCATTTCTACATCACTAGTGCCATACAAAACCTCCGCTTTCGGTACGGACATCGACAATCCCTACTGAATCAGTGAATGCCTTAAAATAACATGTCATTGCTATTATACTTTGTTGTAGCCTTTTAAATAAAAAGTAATACACAATTCTGCAATATTCTTATGACTTTCACAGATAATCTCATGTGTGTTCTTCTTCCTCTTCTTTTTTTAATTCAAAATTTCTTTATTTTTGCATTATCAGGTGGAACGAACGCATTGGTGTACGAATTTCCTCATCAAGCGCTCTTGGGATATCAAATAGGTAGAAAAATTCAATGGTCATGTGGTGGTTCCATAATTTCACCTAATTTCATTTTGACTGGTGAGAGTTTTTGAATACTTTTTACATTTTTGAAGTTTTTAAACATTTTTTCCAAAGCCGCTCATTGCATACGTCATTCGAGATATGTAAATGTAACACTTGTCAAAGTAGGAATGCTCCAACGCTTACAAGATGATAATTTTACAGCCACGTATGGTGTTGTTGAAATTTTTGAGCATCCCCAATATAAACGACAGACTATCAACAACGACATAGCCCTTTTGAGACTCAACGACACAATTGATTTCAATGAAAAAATTTACCCAATTTGCCTGCCCACAAAACAACATGAGGATCCAGAAGTAATTGTCACTGGATTTGGAAAAACTGGACTTTATCATCAACAGTCAGATAATTTACTTAAAGTTGGGTTACAATGGTTTCCTTATGCTGAATGTCAAGAAATTTACAGATCGAAAAGGTTAGATGAATCCTCAATGATTTGTTATGGTCATCGGTCGGAGAGGAAGGATGCTTGTGAAGTAAGTTGAATCGATTTTTAAGGCATGCTGAACTTACTTATAAAAACAATTTTTCTTTCCACTTTATTTCGCAGGGTGACTCAGGTAATAAATTTAATTTTTCTCAAAATCTTCAAGATTGTAGAATATTCCAGTGAAAGGGACAAATCCCATTTCTGGCTTCAAGTCTGGGTTCAGCATTGGAGTACCCAAAAACTACAACACTTACCTGTTGCATCCTTAGTTTGAGATTCAAAAGGGAATTAATTAAAAAAAATAATTCATCTTTATTTAGGTGGTCCAGTTCAGGTTCTAAACGATGACCAATCAAAATGCACTTATACACAGATCGGCATAGTGAGCTTTGGGGCGAAAGATTGTGGACAAATTGGATTTCCTGGTGAGAGCTATTTAAACATTTTAAAATTAATAATTGTGATATTTTGCATAATGCATTTCTCAGGTGTTTTCGCTAATGTATTTAACTTCTTGGACTGGATTGAAGGCATTGTGTGGAAGAATGAAATATGAGAGGTTTTGTTTAGCATTTTAAAACTATTTTATTGTATCCTTTAAAAAGTATTTTTTTTATAGAAAATAAATAAAATATGAAAATAAAATTAAATTGTTTAAAATATTTTTTAAAATAAAATTACATTTTTAAGCCATTTCGTTACAAGTAAGAATTAAGTAACAGACTCAGGGGCGTATCCAGAAATTTTTCAAGGGAGGGATTTTGATTTTTTTTTGTATGAACGAAGGATTTGTGGACTTTTTTCTTAAAACCCCTAGTAAATTGGAAAACTTTTCCCAAAAAGGTGGATTTGAACCCCAAAGCCCCTTCCTGAATACGCTTGAGGGTATCTCAACAGACTCTAATCTACCTTAAATGTAGGACGAAAAATAAATAAAATATGATCACAAAATATAAAATGTAGAATTAATTTTGATAAGCTAATAATAAAATTTCCAGCATCACTCATTTTTGCATAGTTTTAATTCATCAATTTAAAACAAAAATGTTTTTAGATCATTTCCCTCCTTTTTTACACTTTTCCCTTTTTAGGTTCATTCACTTATTACGTCACTTTTTAGGGGGAAGAGGGAGGGGGTCAAAAAATTAATTTTTTGCTAATTAATAACTTAATAAGTGAAAAGTTGGAACAAAGTCTCAGATCCTTTTTCCTTTAAAATGACGTTACGTAATTAATGAATGGCCCTATTATGCATAAAGTCATTTTTTATTTGATTATTTTTTCATGTAAATTGTTTTTGATTAGCAAAAAGTAATATAGTTATGTTTTTAGACTTTATCATTTCATGATTTTAATTCAGTAATCCGAGAGCACTTGAAATGATCACATTAAAGCTTTTGATTCTGTTTTGTACAATTTACAATATTGTTTTTGCAAATTCTATTTCAAATAGAGAGCGGATCAGCACAACAAGTAAGAAAGCTGTGAACTAATATAAATTATTAAATATTTAAAAAAAAATTTTTTTCACAGAATGTAAGGAATACGAAAATGTGACCATAAAAATTAATTACATGATGAGTCTGCCAGGATTTCCTAGTCGAGAAGTGATTTCAAATTTGTGTAAACATAAATCTACACCATTAATCGTTGGTAAGAAAAAGATAATTAATTTTAATTCAAATAGACTTTTTTAAACATTTTGTTTTTATTTAAAGAAGGGACTGTTGCAAAACCGTCAGAATTTCCACATCAAGCACTTTTGGGTTACGAAAGAAACGAGGGAAAGCATTGGCTGTGTGGTGGATCATTGGTCTCTCATAATTTTGTTCTAACCGGTGAGAATATTTCTTGTTTTATAGTTCTCAGAGCTTGATGTCGATTCCATATAAACAGACTTAAACAAGGTCGACTTTGAGCACTGATAATTTTATTATAATCAAATTTAACTATATAATTTTTTTCACATTTAGCTTCTCATTGTTTACGAGTTTTTAAGCATGGATTCGTAAAATATGCCAAAGTTGGAATGAATACTCGTTCACAAAGAGATAGCAAAGTATTTATTTATGGAGTAAAAGAAAGTTTTAAGCATCCTGATTACTCAAATAGAAATTCAAATAATGACATTGCACTTTTAAAGCTAAATGCCACTGTCAGTTTTACGGAGTATTTATATCCGATTTGTTTACCAACGAGTCCGCCTGATGATGCAAAAGCGATTGTTACTGGATTTGGGAAAACAGGTCGACATGATTCTACAACTGAAGAATTAATGAAAGTTATATTAGAAAGATTTTCACATGATGAGTGCCAAAAGCTTTTAAAAACAGATAAAATTAACCAAAATACAATGATTTGTTATGGAAATCGTACTTTTAGAGGAGATTCTTGTAGGGTAAATTGAAATTGCTTTCACATGATTTCTTTTTTGAATATCAAAAACTATAATTTTAAATCCTAGGGTGACTCAGGCGGGCCTATTCAAGTTGGAAATGATGAAGTTTCAAAATGTACGTACAAAATTCTTGGAGTTGTTAGCTTTGGTAATCAAAATTGTGGAACTCCAGGAATTCCAGGTTCGTAATCATTAAAAAATTGAGTAAATCTTTATACTAAATTTATTCATTTTTCAGGAGTTTATACGAATGTTTATCACTATCTCGATTGGATTGAAGGAATTGTTTGGAATGATTAGATCTGAATGCTAGTTGATGATCATTTGTGCAGTTTATATTTGGATTTAAAATTGTTTCAATAAAAAAAGATATTTGATGCTGCATAAAATTACTTTTTTTTTTATTTTTTATGAACCAAGTAAGAACTTGTATGAACGGGAACATTTAGGGGGGTTTGGATTTATTTCTTAAAAAATCCTAATAATGTGAAATTTTTTTCCGAAAAGAGGGGTTTGACCCCCAAAACCTTTTCTTGAATACATCTCTGCTAAGAGTGGAATGCCTCCCTGTTTTGTTCCAGACACCGATCGTCTAAATATTGCACGATATAAGATGTAATGTCGTGATCAATATGAATACCCTCGTCATATTGACATAACTTAATTGCTGGAAAATTTTCAGAGTGGCTTAGGAATCAAAATTTTTGGTGCTAATATGTATAAAACCTTAATATAAGAAATACTGGCCCTTTTTTCGACAGGAAGTATATGTAAATTTGAAGTTATAGCTCAAAGGGTGAAAAATGATTTTTTCCCACAAGTAGATTTGTGTGACTGAAGTCAGCCTGCATGCTGTCACCAATCGACTTGAAACTTCACCATAATTTTATCATAATATCGTCTAATTTCGTCAAGCAATTTTCGAATTATGTCAAGCCTTCCTGTTCGAGCTACATCAGGTTCCATTTTAGGTATTTTACAGTCTAACTTCAGCTGTTAAGATTTTTGAAAATGAACTTTATGTAACATATTATATATCAAAACATATCTAAAAATTTCGTCAAATTTTGTCAAGCAAAAAATTTTCAAATCGGAAGTAACAGATAGGAGCTACGGGTTGTTAAAGTACCATACCAATGTCCACCATTTTGAAAAAAATTTCGTCTATGTCAAGTTATATGTCTAAACACATCTACTTTTAACAAGGATATTGAATATGTAAAAAAAATTTGAATCGGACCATCCACAAGTGACTAGATTTCGCTCTGGTTTTTACTCTTTGTCTTTTGTATTGTCAGATTCGCCTTCATATGGCTGGATACCTTCTATTTTATTTAAATTTGAACTACATAAGTGAACGACCCTGATAAGGCAAAATGTAGCATCCTTCATTGTACATTTTAAGCAACGAAAATGTATTATGTCGATTTTAATTTATTGTCATTTTTTAATTATAAATAATTTGGGTGTCATTCTGGGAAAGTTTATTTTCTATTCTGAAATTTTCATGTCAGTGAATGTCAGGGAATTTTTTGAACAATCATTGCTAAGATGATTTGGGGGATAAATCCCTCATAGATGCAGGAAACATGTTTTGCAGTTAATTAAAATATACGCATTTAATTGTATTAAATTTTATTTTCATGGACCTCTCTAATTGAATTGAAAAAATGGGGTTTCTTAAAAAAAATAATACAATTATTGATTTTATGGACCAAACTCATATAAATTAACTTGAAACAGAATTATTATTTGCAGTTATTAATTAATATTCAAAATGATTGAATCAAAGTAAAAAATTGTATTTCTTATTTTTTTAATTCATATCGTTGCATTGGAAGCAAATAATCAGAGGATTAGTGCAAGAAGTAATTATTCAAAAGTGATATCAAGAATTTTAAAACTTTAAATTATTTTCTCTAACTTTTTAATGTAGAATGTAAGGAGTATGAGAGTGCAACACAAAAAATCAAACGAATGTGGGGTATACGAGGAAAAGAACCTAGATATGTAGTTGATAATATGTGTCTGCATAAATCCAAATCTTTAATTATTAGTAAGTTAACAGTTAATTCAATTTTAAATAAGAAAAAACTAAATTTAGCTATTAACATTTGCAGATGGAAAGCCAGCTGAAAAACATGAATTTCCTCATCAAGCTCTTTTGGGTTATGAGAAATATTTTTTTAATGATTATGATTATCAAATAGAGTGGCTTTGTGGTGGATCTTTGATTTCTTCAAACTTTGTCTTAACTGGTAAAAAAAATTTTTGTTCGAAAAATTTATAATTTTTTTAAATATTTATTTTTCTCTTTATGTATTCTTTAATAGCTGCACATTGTACCAAAAATCGTCAATTTGGAAATATAAAATATGCTAAATTAGGAATGAATAACCGTTCACAAACGGATTCAAAGGTTTCAACATATAACGTCATAAAAATTATTGAGCATCCAGATTATAATAGAAGAACAAAAAATAATGACATTGCTCTCTTGGAGCTTGAAACAAAAGTCTCCTTCACCAACCAACTAATTCAGAAGCAATTGTTACTGGATTTGGTCAAACTGGTGAATATCATGCTGTATCGGAGAGATTAATGAAAGTTATTGTAAAAAAATTTACACATGATGAGTGTGAAGAAGCTTTACGATTTCAGGTTGATCAGAATACAATGCTTTGCTATGGAAATCGTACTCATAGTGGAGATAGCTGTAGAGTAAGTCAGGGGATTATTTATTCGATCAGTGTTTATCTAATAATGTGACAAAGGAATGGGTTTGAATTAATTAAGTTTTGGGAACTCTCTTTTTGTGAGAAATACCTAAGAGGTTCGATCCTCCTCTAGTGGACATCTTCAGGGGACCCTAGGATATACACTACCTCAAGGGTTACCTTTGAGGTATATATAAGAATTTAGGGGGTATGATTCTTTTTTTAAAAAGCCTTAACATAAGAAAGTAAATTTAACAGAAAGTAAAATTGACATGGATACGCCTCACTTCAGAACCTTAACACAATCTTTACATTAACGATTTCTAATTGTGGGTTTAATTTCAGGGTGATTCAGGTGGACCGATTCAAGTAGGAAATAATGATGAATCAAAGTGTACATACAAACTCATCGGTATTGTTAGCTTTGGAATTAGAATGAGCGGAACTCCTGGAATTCCAGGTAAATATTTATTAAATGTGTATCTTCAGCATTTGATTTTGTTTGATTTTTAGGAGTTTACGTTAATGTCTTTAATTATCTTGATTGGATTGAGAGAATCGTCTGGAAAGAAGATATCAGGAGACAGACTAGAGTTCAGTATCCTAGAGACCAAAACAGGCATATTTTCGCAAAATGATCTTGTATGTATTTTTTTATAATTTAATAAGAAAAAGCTGAAATTAAAAGAATTCCCATAAAAATGCTCAAAAATCACTTTTTGTCATGATTTAAGATTTTATTACAGAAATTTAATTCAAATTTATTTTCTGCCACTAAGCCTCTTGACTTATGACAGCAATCACGCTTATCAATCGGGAATTCCCATATGATAATAGTCGTTGATACACATAAATTATTATACAAGCAAATTCTGTAATTGAACCTCATTCATCTCAGAGAGAAATATATATATATATATATATAAAGAGACAGATCTTTTCAGTCAGCATTTAGTAATTGATATGATCACTTCAAGAATTAATTTTTTTATTCTTTTTATTGCTCTTAAATTTTATTTCACAATTGCAAATCGCAGAATTAGTGAAATAAGTAAGAATACCATAAAATATTATATCTTTTAATATAATACTTTTTTTATTAATCGACAGAGTGCAAGGAGTATGAACGTATCACACAAGTTCCTCATTACGTTCGAGGGCATCAAAGTTTTCCAGCTAATATAGTGACTACAGATAATTGTCTACATAATAGTGCCGGACTTCTAGTTGGTAAATATACTAAAGTGGTTCTTGTACTTAAAATTTGATTTTATGTAAGGAATTAATTTTAAATGATGTTCAAATTTTCAAGGTTACAGTAGATTATTCTTTTAGATTGATTCAACAACGACGCGCTTATAGAAAAAAATTAATTTTTTTAAAAGTAATCTTAAAAACCTATTTTTAAAATTTTAAAAATATTTTTAAATTTTTTATTTTTTTAAACCATTAAAAATAAACGTATTTTGAAAAAATTGAGAATCGATCAAGTGACCTAGTGGTTTAAACAATCAGCCACCTTTTAGGTCATTGGGATATTACGTAATGCTAAAATGGCTATTTATGAAACCTCTCTGTAACAAATTTTGTGAGAAAATTGGAAAAACTTAAATTAAAACGTAACAAAACTATAAAGACCCTCTTCCATCTACCTAAGCATTAAGTAATATCCGAACGACCCCTAACCATATGAACTCAAAGGGGTCGTTCGTAAATTACGTCACGCTAAAAAACGACTTTTTAGAATTGTCACAAATTTTCCAAAGAAATAAAAATATTTTGTATGGACTGTCACAAATTCTTTGACCCCCCTCCCCCAAAAAGCGTGACGTAATTTGCGAACGACCCCATATGTCAATTTGTCAATATATATGATAAATTTTAAAAATCAGATTAATAAATTTTTAAAATTATGTTTTAAAGTTGATTCTAAAAATAATAATTATTATAATTTATAAATGCAAACAAACATGTAGCATATTGAGCATTAATTTATTTCAATTAACCATTAATCACAGGAGCACAAGATGCATTCTTGGACGAGTTCCCCCATCAAGCAATTTTAGGTTATCAAAAGGGAATTAAAGTTCAATGGGATTGTGGCGGTTCCTTAGTTTCACCTAAATTCATTCTGACAGGTAGCATTCAGCATTCAGAAAAACATTAAAAGCGCAAAATTTTAATTTATCTTTTTATACAGCCATGCATTGTTTGGGCTCTAAAGACACTGGACCTGTCAAATTTGTCAAATTAGGGATGGTTAACCGGTCACAAATAGATGAAAGAGTAAAAGTTTATGGCATCGAAGAAATATTCAAACATGAAAATTATGAGCCAATAACAAAAAATAATGATATTGCTTTAATTAAACTAAATGACACGGTCAATTTTGATGCACATATTTATCCAATTTGCTTGCCATCCAAACAACATAATGGTGATGCAATCTTAACTGGTTTTGGAACAACTGGTGAATATGATGCCAGTTCACAAAATTTATTAAAAGTTGCACTGCAACATTTTACGCATGCACAATGTCAAGATTTGCATCGTAAAACTAGAATTTTTCCTAATACTATGATGTGCTATGGTCATCGTAATTTAAGTAGAGATGCTTGCAGAGTATGTATATAATTTTTTCTTTTCTTAACCTCAAACATTATTCTACTCAAAATTTCTTTATTTTCTATTAATAGGGCGACTCAGGTAACTAAATTTAACTTTTTTTATTGAATTAAATTCATTAAATGTTTTCTTTAGGAGGTCCGCTTCAAATCGTTAACGATAAAGTAGCAAAATGCACGTATACTCAAATAGGTGTTGTTAGTTTTGGACCAAAAACTTGTGGAACGATTGGCATACCTGGTAAGATTAATTTATCAATTTGAAATAATACCTAGAGATGTTTAATGACTAGGATCGGTGTAAGGCTAGGTTTAAATGGAAGCTCGTTGTTCATCTTACTGGTTTTGTCATGAAGTTTTTGTGCTGGGTGTAGTATTTAAATCTTTTGCACGAAATGTTTCTCCTTTGCTAGGTATCCAATATAAGGCAATATCAGGGTATAAACCAAGATAACCCTAGGATGATGTATGTCTAGGGCTACCCTATACCGTATCCCTGGGGTTACTCAGGCTACACCTCTAGTACTATACCTCTAGGACTATACACCTAGACTATACCCCAACGGTAATCACTGTGGTAGTATATACCCTAGCTAAATACTTAGGAACCGGTCCTGGAATAACTTCCTTACAGCATCCTTCGTACACAAGCTGTGACTATGTAAGTCACATAAGGTTATGCAAATGTGTAGAAGGTGCAAGTGTTTCTTATTCCACTATAAACTGTAGTTCTAAGAACTAATTACTGAGTCAGCTCAAAAGGCTGGACCCTTCACACATTAATACATGCTATCATTTCCTTCCTTTCTAGGTGTCTACGTCAACGTGTATCATTATCTAGACTGGATAGAGGGAATTGTATGGAAGGATGAAATTTAATGGAATTACTACTTTTGTAATAAATAATACGAAAATTAATTATTTTGACACTATTTCAATAAAGATCGTCGTTCTTAAAAAATTAGTATGCAGTTTTAATGCTTTATTTTTTTTATAAAAAGAACATTATCATAAAAATTCACATTTCACATTTTCTGTGATATTCATTTCCAAAGAAATCCTCCGGAATTGAAAAAGTATTAAATTCCATTTTAGTCTTATCAAGCTATGAGCAGATTTTGTTTATTCGACGGGTTTTTTTTTGTTATATGAAAACAGAATATATCTAAGCAGTTGTGTTTCAGAATTCAAAATGATCACATCGGAAATCAAGTTTCTGGTATTTACTATTCTGTTTATTGCATTCTTTCCTGACGATTCTTCATTGCAGCAGATTAGTTTAAAAAGTTAGAATATTTTAACTTATTAAATTAGTTGAAATTAATTTTTAAAAAAATTACTTAGAATGCAAGGAGTATGAGGAAGCAACCCGGAAATATAACTATCTTATGAGCCTACCAGGCTTTCCAAAGCGAAAAATACCCATAGATAAATGTCAACATAAGTCTATTGCATTGATTGTTGGTAAGTAAAAAATTAACTTGTAGACGGAATTGAGAGATTCTGGATGAAAAAGTCATATCTGACTTTGGTCAATTATCTTTTTAAATAGAACGAGTTGAAATATGGTTAATATGTCAAAATGTTGCATTTTGACTGCTCTACAGAGTATGATACATTTAGAGTTTCCAAAAAGAACTGGTCAGTTCCAATGAGCATTTAGAATGTGCCAAAACATCAACTCAACTTACAATTATCATAACTTTTAAACAAATTAACCCAGAACCATAATTCTTTCAGTTACTTATAGCTTTACGTAAATCCTAAAAGATTTTGGTAACTGTTCATGTATTCTCAAACTGTGACATCACTTTTTTCATCCCCGAAAATTTGAAAATAACAAATCTTTGAAGCTTAATATTTTGGTAACCACAACAGCTAGAAATATGCAGTAAACGCTAAAATCTTCCATTTTCAAATATCTATCAACTACGTAACATGCCAAATAGGGACAGTACGCCAATTTTGTCAAAAACTTTAAATACATGGAAAACGTGTTTTTGGTCAATGGAATTTTGCTTTTATTCCTTCTGTTTCTTATATTAGCACAAAAGTATTTATGCTATAGTATTCCTTACCATAAAACAAAGAAAATGATGTATGAGTTAACTGGGGTTTGTACATCAGTTAGGTAAAAAACGATTTTTTGTATTTTTCATACATTTCTTTAAACGTTTTTTAAATTCTAATTACTTTCTTAGATTCTTCATTTAATGCCCTTTTCAGCAATATATAACTCATTGAGCAAGATAAAGTGCATTTGTGACAATTTTTGATTTAAAAAAATATTTTCGAAAATCAAAAACAACAACAACAAAAAGTAAAAAAATTTTCTTCAATTTTTCACCATTGTCGTAACAAATTGCTGAATGAGTTATATATTGCTGAAAAGGGCATTAAATGAAGAATCTAAGAAAGTAATTAGAATTTAAAAAACGTTTAAAGAAATGTATGAAAAATACAAAAAATCGTTTTTTACCTAACTGATGTACAAACCCCAGTTAACTCATACATCATTTTCTTTGTTTTATGGTAAGGAATACTATAGCATAAATACTTTTGTGCTAATATAAGAAACAGAAGGAATAAAAGCAAAATTCCATTGACCAAAAACACGTTTTCCATGTATTTAAAGTTTTTGACAAAATTGGCGTACTGTCCCTATTTGGCATGTTACGTAGTTGATAGATATTTGAAAATGGAAGATTTTAGCGTTTACTGCATATTTCTAGCTGTTGTGGTTACCAAAATATTAAGCTTCAAAGATTTGTTATTTTCAAATTTTCGGGGATGAAAAAAGTGATGTCACAGTTTGAGAATACATGAACAGTTACCAAAATCTTTTAGGATTTACGTAAAGCTATAAGTAACTGAAAGAATTATGGTTCTGGGTTAATTTGTTTAAAAGTTATGATAATTTTAAGTTGAGTTGATGTTTTGGCACATTCTAAATGCTCATTGGAACTGACCAGTTCCTTTAGGAAACTCTAAATGTATCTTACTCTGTAGAGCAGTCAAAATGCAACATTTTGACATATTAACCATATTTCAACTCGTTCTATTTAAAAAGATAATTGATCAAAGTCAGATATGACTTTTTCATCCAGAATCTCTCAATTTAGTGAAATAAAATATTGTTTTTCAGGCGGAGAAGAGGCAAAAAAGCACGAATTTCCTCATCAAGCTCTTCTGGGTTATGATACAAGTAAAGGAATTCAATATAATTGCGCTGGTTCTTTGATATCATCCAACTTTATTCTTACTGGTAAACTTTTATTGATTTTTAGAGAATTTTATGAACAATATAATTTTTAGCTGCACATTGTATGCGTAATTCGCAGTACGGACAAGTTAAGTACGTAAAATTAGGTATGAATAATCGCCTTCAAGCAGATGACAAAGTATTCACATATGGTGTTGAGGAAATAATTGGGCACAGTGAATATAGAGCAAGAACATACAATAATGACATTGCATTATTAAAACTCAACGGCACTGTCAAATTCACTGAGTTCCTTTATCCAGCTTGTTTGCCAACAAGTCAACCAGAAAACGATAAAGCAATTGTTACAGGATTTGGAAGAACTGGCCGTTTTGATGAAAATTCTGACATATTAATGAAAGTTTTTGTCGAAAAATTTACACAATCTGATTGTCAAAATATTCTTAGAAGAATTAAAATTGACGGAAATTCGATGATTTGTTATGGAAATAAAACGCACCAAGGTGACGCATGCCAGGTAAGTTGACTAATTCTTGAGATTCTCCGAAGATTTATTTACAAATTATTTTAATAATTCTAGGGTGACTCAGGTGGACCTATTCAAGTTGGAAATGAAGAAGTTGCAAAGTGTACATACAAAGTAATTGGAGTTGTTAGCTTTGGCGCTAAAGATTGTGGAACCCCTGGAGTTCCTAGTAAGACATTGATTTGTAGTTTGTTCACTTGTAATTATGAAAAGTGAACAACCCCTTATTTTGAAATATAAACTGATCCTAATAATTTTTTAAGGTGTCTATGCGAATGTGTACAATTATCTTCGTTGGATTGAGCAAACTGTATGGCCTGACGAGTAATATGATGATGATTAGTAACGCTTATTATATGCGTTCTTAGATTAGTCGACTCCATATACAACATTTGAGCATTCTTAGAATTTTAGATTATTTTTGTAAAAAAAAGTTTTCTGTGTTATATAGAATCAAAACGCGGCGTAAAGTCATTGGAAGACACTCAAAAGAGAGGCTACTAATTAGCTTATTGTCAATTTTTAATCCCGAATATTTTCTGCAAAATAAAATATTTTTTTTGACCCCTGTTTGACCTTTAAAGTTCAATAAACTGACCTTCATACTCTTAAAAGAATTGAGTTATTTTTAATGATATTTCAGCATGTCATAAAATTTTATTTGCACGCGCTAGATCGATGGTGTATTTCTTTAAAATTTTATTAGGAATTGTCATAAATTTGTATTATCGAAATATATTTATTTTCTTGTTCTGGACATTTTTTAACTCTAGAGAAATCCAATTGTAGCACAAATTCTAAGAAACAAAGAAATAAATTTAATTTGATAGGGCGATGGATGTATGATTCATCACATGCTGGAAAGTCCATGTAGATTCATCGGAAAAACATGAAATTGCAGGAACTTAGCCAGTGGGACAGAGGTGTAACCATACAATTTTTTTTGTATGGAAAAAGTTTAGGATTTTTCTCAAAAACTCTACCAAGTTGAAGAAATTTTCAATTTAATTTTCATGTGAGGGGATATTCCCCCCCCCCCTAACTACGTAGGTGCAGTGGAAAAATTAAAACGCATATCCAATAAAAAGAATCATGAATATTCTTAACAATTTTATTTTTATGCAATTCCCCCCACCCAAACGTGCCTACGACTCTCAACTCTAGAATTAAAATGCGCAAAAAAATTAGAAATTTAATACACTGTGTAACAAAATACTCAAACAATGCATAGTAAAAGAGTTGATAAAAAATTTTATCACACATTTCCAGTTTTAATTTTGAAAGAAAAAATCATTTCATCTGAGCACAGTGTAGTTTCCTGCCTTCGAGATGAATGTTCAAAATTTAGCTCTTCTCTGTTTAATTTTTACAATAGTGAAATGTCAAAGCTCTGATGATGATCCAGTTGGTACGGATTGTACTACAAGAAAAACTCACTTTCCTGGCACATGTCAAGATCGAGACGATTGTCCAGCTATTAAAAGTGGAGAAATACCGTCTCGAAACATTACTTTTTGTAATCGACGACAGAATTTAGTTTGCTGTCCAAATAGAGATAAAGAGTTGGAACCTCCAAGTGATATTAAAATCCAAGGAGAAAGGATAAGTGATAGAAGTATGGGATTTTTTTGACGCGTTTATGACTATTTGACTCTCATACCAAAAATTACAATTTTTTTCCTACCATAGAATGCAGAGAATATTCTAAAGCAACACAAAAGGAAGTCCACATGGGATCTCTCATCCTTAATAAACCAGGACGTATCGTAATTCAAGACAAGTGCCAACACAAATCTATTGGATTGATCGTTGGTGAGTAATTGATCTGCTAAGAATGCCAGGATGTTGTCTGTATAAATATTCATCAATTTCAGGCGGTACTAATGCACTTCCTTCTGAGTTCCCACATCAAGCACTTTTAGGGTACAAAAGTCATCCAAAAGTGGCAACTAAATGGGTTTGTGGAGGTTCGCTAGTTTCAGCTGATTATGTCTTGACAGGCAAGCAAATTAAGAGCTAAATATATTATAAATCAATTTAATTCTATTGGAAATTTTTAATGTCAACAGCATCCCATTGCTTGGACAACAAACAAACTGGGCCTGTTAAATTTGTCAAGCTAGGAATGCTAACAAGCTCACAGAACGACGAAAAAGTTCAAATTTTTGATGTTGAGGAAAAATATCCATATCCACAATATAACAAAATGACTTTTGAAAATGACATTGCTCTTATCAAAATTAAAGGCCAAGTGAGTTTCAATGAACATCTCTATCCAATTTGCTTGCCAACATCGCAACTTGAAAGCCCAGATGTGATTGTTTCTGGTTTTGGACAAACTGGACAAACTCATGTGCAAACTGAATATTTGATGAAAGTTATACTGAATAGATTCACATATGCTGAATGCCAGGAACAGTACCGACAAGTACCAATTAATAAGAAAACGATGCTGTGCTATGGATCTCGTACCGAACAAAAAGATGCTTGTAGGGTAAGGATTTGGATGTTATATATTTTTGTATCACTGCTCAGCGGCTGGTTTCTATTGTCTCAAATATAGCAAAGGGAATACTCAAGAAACCGGTTATATATCTCATGTGTACATGGACACACAAATTGACCAAAATTCTCCTAAAATTAATTTCTATTTAAATTATGCTTAAATCCTTCTAAATTTTCAATTTCAGGGAGATTCTGGTGGCCCAGTTCAAATATCAAATAATAATCAAACAAGATGCACATACAAACAAATAGGTATTGTTAGTTTTGGTAATGCTAAATGTGGTACAAAGGGATTTCCAGGTATGACTATTATCATTCGTCAAAAACTCAAAATTAATTCAATATTTTTGTATTTTTTTTTAATTTTTTTTAGGCATTTACACTAATGTGTTCAACTATATCGACTGGATTGAAAGCATTGTCTGGAAAGACGAGGTATGAGTCATACGAGCTGAGTAAAAATATAAGTTTTGAAATTAACATTTATGATAATGTATTGTTAAATTTGTAAAACGTGTTGGTATTTTATATAAATAAATGATGACCTGTGACAGCAACGTGCTAAAAAGCTTGTTTTATTTAGTAGCGGTCGTTCACTTATTACGTTACGCAGAACAGCAACTTCTGCTGTTTAGCCTGTTACAAAATCTTAGACCCCCCTCCCCGCTAAAAAGAGAACGTAATAAGTGAATGACTCCTGTAAACTTTTGAATTTCTGGGTGTTATAAGAAAATAAAATGATTGTCAGTTTTTACAATATTTTGCAGTGACTAACTAGATTTAAGGTATCAATGGATAAAGTTTTAAAGATTTCTCAGATAAATCATCCTTGTTTTCGGTGAATATACGAAAGACAACTTAGCTTTTGAATTACACTAGTCTAGCCTGCAGAACTAGAATTTTTAATTTATTTTTAGTTAAGTGTCTCTTCCTCAAACCACTTCTTACAAGAAAAATAACATTCATAGTTATTTAAATCGTCAACATGACCACATCAAAAATATTTCTGTGTATTTTGGTATTTTTGTTAATAAATTCTGTGAAATCTAGTAGATTAATTGGATCTGAGTGTAGCTTAAAAACAAATGAAAAAGGTGCTTGTGTAAATTACAAAAATTGCAAATATTTAATCGATAAATTAAAAAATCGTGAGATTGAGTTCAAAGACGTTGTTATGTGTGACGCTTTTGGAATTGTTTGTTGCCCCTCAAATCCGACACATGCGGCACCACCGAGATTTAAACAAAGAATCAGTGATGAAAGTAATTAAACTTTTGAGGAATTTTGATACATTTCTATCAAGGGGAAAACCACTTGATGGAAAAAAATTCTTACTATATTGAACAAAGCCATAATTTAAGAATTTCTGACACCTTTTTCACCAAGAGATACTCAAGGATGCAAAAATATTGCACAAAGAGATCTGTGGAAAAAAAATTTTGGTCGAAAATGACCTTTTTCCACCAAGTGGTTTCCCTCCTGACTTCTAGTTAAAATATGTTTGAATATTAGAAAAAAAATTAATTTATTCTTCCAGAATGCAAAGAATATGCACAAAGTACCATGGAAATAATTTATTTATCATCACCAATCACAGACGCAGAGCCAACAAAAGTCGTCGTTGACAAATGCAACCACAAATCGGTTTCATTAATCACTGGTAAAATTAATGATTTAAGAAATAATAAAGTTTATAATTTAAGAACTTTTACAGGTGGAACGGAAGCAAATGCACACGAGTTTCCTCATCATGCAGTTTTAGGACGAGGGGAAGAAAATGCAATTGATTGGGTGTGTGGTGGTTCATTGATATCTCCTCGGTTTATTTTGACAGGTGACTTGATTCAATAAGGGGTCGTTCATAAATTACGCCATGCATTAGAGAAGATGCACAAGAATTTTTTTTATTTATGACAACGGGGGGAGGGGTGGAAAAAAATCAGTTTTTTGTGTGATGTAATTTACAAACGACTAATATTATTTCAATATTTAAAAACAAATAACTTTACAGCTGCACATTGTGTGTATCACGCTAAATTCGTTAAAATTGGAATTATTTCGCTCTCACAAAGCAACGACCAGAAAGTCTATAAAGTTATTCAGAAAATTGTTCATCCAGATTATGACAGAACAAAGACCAGTAATGACATAGCTTTGTTAAAATTAAATCGAAATGTGGATTTTAATGAAAATGTTCATCCTATTTGCTTACCGACGAAACAATTGGATGAACCAAAAGCCATTGTTACTGGATTTGGTAAAACCGGCTCTTTTGATTTAAAAATATCTGATAATTTGCTGAAAGTTACATTAGAAAAATTTAACAATTCAGAATGTCAGGACTTTTACAGTGATAGATCTATTGACGGAAAAACTATGTTGTGTTTTGGACATCATGAGGAAATGAAGGATTCGTGTCAGGTGAGTTGACGTACTAAAATATAAATAACCTAAATAATATTTTTCTAAAATTTATTGCAGGGTGATTCTGGTACGTCTAGCTATGAAAACCTAGCTACCTATATAATTTTTTTGTAAATGACATTTTTCTATTATAGGTGGTCCACTTCAGATTTCAAACGAGCACCAAGTAAGCTGTACATACATGCAAATAGGAATTGTTAGCTTTGGACCAACAATTTGTGGATCAAGAGGCATACCAGGTTATTTTTTACCATTTAAATGATTTTAAAAGCTAATAAAAAATTTTAAAATGTGGTTATTTTATAGCTGTTTATGTCAACGTTTTCAACTTCATCGATTGGATTGAAGAAAATGTCTGGGATGATGGAATTTAGGTGCGGTTTAAAGTGATTGTTGTTTGATTACGTAAAATAATCTCTAAAAGGTACATATCCAGGGGGATTTGAGTGATTTGTCCTAGTCAGCACTGGAAAATTCTTCATTTTGCTAGGGTTTTTGAGAAAAGTTTCTGATCTCTTATATTGAGATTTATTGCCTTTTCTTAGAACATTAATACTGACCAAAATATTTATACTGATAATTACTTTGTAAACATTTATTGACATCATTAATATTTAAAACTTAGAATTTTAAAAAACTAAAATTTTAAAAATCAAAAATTTAAAAAAAACTAATTTTTTAATAAAACTAAAATTTTAAAAAACAAAATTTTTAGATATTAAGATTTTAAAAAACTTTGCTTATACTGACTAATACATAAACTGCTAAAATAAAAAGATAGAGTGATGAATTAACTAATATTTAAAAAATTACAATTTCAAAAAGTTAAAATTTTAAAAAATTTATAAGTTTTAAAAAAATTATAATTTAAAAAAATTAAAAATTTAAAAAACTAGTTTTAAAAAACTAGTTTTAAAAAACTAAAGTTTTAAAAAATTAAAAGTAAAAATTTCTAATTTAAGCTTTCAAAAATTAAAAATTTTAAAAATTAAAATTGAAATTAAAATTTTCAAAAATTAAAAAATTAAATTTTTAAAATTAAAATTTTAAAAGCCAAAATATTAAAAAAGTAAAATTTTAAAAACTAAAATTGTAAGAAATTAAAAATTTTAAAATTAAAAAAATATTTAGTTTAAAAATTTAAACAAATCCCATCTAAGGAGGTGTAAAACCATTTCACGGTTTGCCAGGCGATATAAATACTTACTGCGCCTTGAACAGATTAACGAAAACATTTGTCGATATAAATATAATACGCGGGATGAAAAAAAAATCTATAAACGATACTGAGTTTGATAGGAATACTAGGAATTTCCTAAATACACTTTTTCAGTTGTGATTTTTTTCATATTAAATTCTGTTTTTTATCTGGAAGTTCATATTCGCAAGAAATAAATTATATAATAAATTACCAACAGTAATTTAATACAAAAAAAACAGCAACAAACATTTATGATAAAAGCTGTTTTAAAAAATACAAATCATTTAGAAATAGTTATTTTTGTATCATTCTTTCGCAGATAGTAGCAATGTGCACAGCTATAAAAATTATTTTGTGTGTCTATATTTCATGTAGCATAGTCACTTGTTTGGAGGTTGACTCACAGTGTAAAACAAAGAAGGACGAAGATGGCACTTGCAAACACTATTCAGATTGTCCAAACATTGTGAATCAATTGAAAAGTCGACAAATAGAATTTAATGACATTTTTAAGTGCAATAATTATGGAGTGATTTGCTGTCCTAGCGAAGCATTAGAACTTAAAATTAAAATCAAGGGTGATATAAGCAAGAGAAGTAAGATTACTTTTTTCTTCACACTTCTATAACATAACCTTGTATCTTCACAATTTAGAGTGTAAAGAAATTGAAAAGTACACACAATCAGAAACCAGAGTTGGAATTAGCATTCTTAATCAAGGTGGAACACTAGTGACTTCATCGAAATGCATGCACAAATCAGTTCCATTAATCGTTGGTAGAAAATGCTCTTGCACTGATTTAATTATGTGAAAATTAACTTCCTTAAAAAATACTTCCAGGTGGTGAAGATGCAAATCGGTACGAGTTTCCACACCAGGTACATTTGGGGTATAAACCAAGAAATGAAATTGTATGGGCATGCGGTGGATCGCTTATTTCATCAAATTATGTTTTGACTGGTAAGAATTTTGATTGATTGTTGCTATGAACGTGTTTCTGGGTGGAGAACAGTGGCGTATTCAGGGAGGGTTTTTGGGGGTCAACCCTCCTTTCGGATTTTTTTCTTTCAATTTTTTAGTGTTTTTTAAGAAAAAAATCTCAAACCCCCCCTAAATTTTCCCGTCTATACAAAAAAAATTCAAAACCCCTATCTCGAAAAATTTCTTGATACGCTTCTGGTAGGGAATAGTGTTGGTTTTAAGAAAAAATTATCTACATCCTCCACTTTACAGTATTTTAAAGAAACCTCCCAAAAATAATTTTTTTAGCTGCTCATTGCAATGGCAAGAGAGCTCTTGGAAGAATCAAGTACGCCAAACTAGGAATGATCAATCGCACACAAAACGACAGCGATGTATTTATTTATAATGTCGAAAAAGTAATTGCACATAACAAATATAGTCCAAGAACATACAACAATGACATTGCCCTTCTAAAATTAGACAGCAACGTGGAATTCAGCGAATTTATTTATCCGATCTGTTTACCAACTAGACAACATGATGAACCCAAAGTTGTTGTCACAGGTTTAGGGAAAACTGGTCGAGATGATGCACAGTCTGAAATATTATTGAAAGTTGTGTTGGAAAAATTCTCGCATAGAGAATGTCAGGAAAAAATTCGTTCAAGACAAATTGATCAAGCAACGATGATGTGTTATGGAGATCATTTGGAAAAGAAAGATGCTTGTGGCGTAAGTTTGATTTCGTCAATATCTTCAATTACTATTAATTTATGTGAATTTTAGGGTGACTCAGGCAGTCCAGTTCAGGTTGCAAACGACGAAGAATCACATTGTACATACAAAATTGTTGGGGTTGTAAGTTTTGGGTCATCAGATTGTGGAACACCTGGAATTCCAGGTAATTATTGTTAAGTTTTTGAATATTTATTAATTTTTATTATAACTTGTTTTTAGGTGTATTTGTCAATGTGTACAACTATCTTTCTTGGATTGAGGGTATAATTTGGAAAGATGAGGACTGATTCAAAAAATCTAATATTTTCCTTCGTGGTCTGAATTTTCAGAATTTCAGATTTTCATGAAATTTTGATGGACCCTTACTTTAAACATCCAAAAATTGCATATAATATTAAAAATATTTTTTAGCCAAACAAAATTGTCTAACATGAATAATATACTTTCGTTCTTTTATTTTTTTATGAATAAAAATATTAAAAATGCTCATGAATCATTCTCATGATCAAAAACCATTTCATTTAATTTTGAAGAACAGAACAATATTTAAAAATATATTTCTGTGAACTGATAACATTTGTATTATGTTGCAAATATGAGCAATTTTTATGATAACGATGTTTATGAAAATTCATTTAATTCAATTTTGAAGACATAATACTTTGAGGACATTTCTGTACCTTCAAAAGGGTTCTTTGTTTTACAGGGTATGGTATACAATATTCTCTAACGAATGGAATCACAATGTGTTTAGCTCATCACATCGCTGGAACTCTAACACGATTACTAAGTGGTCGTTTATAAATGACGTTGATTAAAAATTGAATTTTTAGACCCCCAACCTCCTCAAAATCCTAAATTAATAAAATTTACATATATTTCAGACCCCATCTCAAAAACATATCCAAAAAATTATTCAGGCAGGAAGGTTGGATTTTTAGCGCATTTTTGAAACTTCTTTTAAAAAGGTAGCTTAATAATGCACTTTGTTTGTTCGGCTGGCTGGCTGTTTCAGATCTCTTTAACCACACATTGCAGAGAGCTCAGGTTTTTTGCATTAGCTCCGTGCCAAAGAGTTATGTGGGCCATTGTCATTTAAAAATCTCAAAACCATCGCCAAATACTATAATTAATCAATTTTTGATTTGAATACAATAGAGCCAACTTCAAGTGGGATAATTTTCAAATATATTTTGATCGTTAGAAAATTTGAATGTAAAAAAACCGTTATCGAGCCGTCGAATTTATTTAAGTCACAAAATATTTATGATTAACTTATTTAATGTGCAGTACTTTGCTAATCAAATACTGATCGCTAACACAAAAATGCGCTGAAGTCCCTCGATCTATAACACGAGGACTTTCTTTAAATTTTTTATAAAAAAGCTTAGTAAATTTAAGAAAATTCCTAAAAGGTAAGGGTTTGAACGTCAATTCCCTTGAACACCCTAGGTTTCTTGGTATATAATTACCCCTAAAGGTAGCTCCTCCACCTGCACCTACCCTTAGAATATACACCTACCCCTACTTACTTCTAAACTTTACCATGCTATACACTTACCCCTAACCGTGGGCTTTACTTCTATCCAATATTTATATATGTACCAATACGTATACGTTTGAGCCCACGATGAGCCCACGAGTAAACATACGTAATGTTAAGTTTTTCATGGAAAATTCAGAAATTTGAAGATTTATTTTGAAAATTCGAGCTTTTCTTGCCGGATTATAATAACTTCAGTAGTTTACAAAAATGTTGAATAAGATTTAAGCCTATTTTAAGAGTACACATTTTTTGAAATTTAACGGTTTTTTGAACGTATTGTAAATATATAAATATTGCTTTTATCCCTACCCTAAAGCGAGATACTCAACCTTGGCTATGTCCTGCCCTATCTTGACCTTTCCTTCTGAAAGTTGAACACATCATATGTAAACGATCCCCTCGAACTTAGTCACTCAGCTTAAGTAAGATTATTTATAAAATTTAAAGTTCAACTATTGATGTAGCTTTTCAGAAAGTTGTTCATACTTTAAAGGTTCATTCGGACATTATATAACGTTAAAAATTGCTATTTTTTACCCCTCTTTCCCTCTCCGTAATAAATTTTGTCAGAATTTTTTAAAAGAATGCAATATAAACCGTAGCAAAACTAGAGATTCTTCTTCCTTACCTTAACGTTACGTAAAATGCAAACGACCCCTAAGTTGCACACCAGATAACAATTCTGAACAAGAGAAGTCTCTTTTTAATTCATTTATTCTCAAACTCTCGAAATGAAAACATTTGAAAATTTTATAATAATATTTTTTCTTTCGACTGCTTATTCAAAACCTCAATACAATGAGTTTTTAGTAGGAACAAGTTGTATAACTAAAGCAAATGAAACTGGACTTTGTAAATATTATAAAAATTGTCAACATTTGATGGAAAAGGTGAATAATCGTCTAGTTAAACCAGAAGAAATTATTAAATGCAATTCACAAGGAATCATTTGCTGTACTCCTGACATTCCTGCTACTACTACTTCAAGTCCTGAAATTGGTAGTCTATTTCAACCGCGTGGTATTAAAATTGGCAGAATTAGTGAAGAAAGTAAGAAATTAAGTGTGTTACAAAATTAGGTCTCTAGTTTAAGTCTCTTCCTCTTTTACTAAACGTTCCTTACTGCAATATAGAGAATAATTATTAAAATCATTTCCAGAATGCAAAGAATACTCCAAATATACCAGTCTCATTACATACATAGCCGGTACTCGTTCTAATCCTAAACCAATAGAAATAGTTACTGATCAGTGCCATCATAACTCAGTCCAACTGATTGTAGGTAAGTCAAATTCAAATTTTTAATTAAAATAACTCCAAATTTTAAAAAATCACTCTTCATCTAGGTGGCACTGAAGCTCATCAACATGAATTTCCACATCAAGCACATGTCGGTTATGAAAAAGCTAATGACGTTGAGTGGGTATGCGGTGGATCATTGGTGTCATCAAATTATGTTCTTACTGGTATGGAACTTTTTTGAAGCTTCATAAAAGTTTTAAAATTATTCAATTTTCAGCTGCTCATTGCAATGGCAGTAAACGTTATGGAAGAATCAAGTTCGTCAAACTAGGAATGATCGATCGTTCACAAAATGACAGCGATGTATTTATTTATAATGTTTCAAAAGTAATTCAACATGATCAATACAGTCCAATAACATACAACAATGACATTGCCCTTCTAAAATTAGAAAGGAACGTGAATTTCAGTGAATTTACTTATCCGATCTGTTTACCGACTAGACAACATGATGAACCTAAGGTTATTGCCACAGGATTAGGCAAAACTGGTCGAAATCATGCACAGTCTAATAAATTATTGAAAGTTGTGTTGGAGAAATTTTCACGCCAAGAGTGTCAAGAAATATTTAGGTTTAAAAATATTACAGAAAATATGCTGTGTTATGGAAATCGTAGGGAAGAAGGAGACTCATGTGGTGTAAGATTTTAAAAATGTATTGATTTTTTTTTCAGTATTGATAGTCATTTTTTTTTTGAAATTTAGGGCGATTCAGGTGGTCCAATTCAAATTTCAAACGACGAGGAATCCCATTGCACATACAAACTAATTGGAATCGTTGGTTTTGGTTATGCAAATTGTGGAATGCCGGGAATTCCAGGTAATATGATTATTTCGAAGCGGCAATAACTGCTAAATTACTCTGTCACAACGACGCATCATTATTGCTTGGGAATTGTAAATTATGAATTAAAATGAATAAACAATTTTATTTTAGGTGTTTACGTCAATGTGTACAACTACCTTGCTTGGATTGAAGGCATTGTTTGGAAAGATGGATGAAAATCTAGATTTTTGTGAAAGATGCGATTTTACTTTCTCATTTTAATTGTCTTTGTTTAAATAAAAAGTTAAATAAATATTAGAATTAAGTTTCAATTCCAATATTACTACGACAGAGTTGTAATTTTTAGATAGTGGAGCATTAGATCAAGGGGACATAAGTGTGTTACGGAGCATAGTTTGAGTAGCACTGATCTAGGGTATCACTAATTAGTTGCCTGGGCTCACAAAATATCACAGAGACGCTAGGTTGACTTGAGAGTTGTCGAACAGTATAAAATGGGATTTTTCGAAGTGTGGCCGACTTAAGGGTGCGGAACTGATCAAAAATTAATTATAATTTGTAGAGAACTGATCAAGATGATCAAAAAATGCCCAAAATGATCAAAAGTCATTTGATCAGTTCCACACCCTTGTGTGCTGTTCGAGTATATATAATCGTTGAGTAGAAAACCGTACTGATTGCATAACATTCCATCATGCATTCAGATTGAGAATATTTTTGTACTTTCTCATGACATTGCCTCCCATATTCTAGAGATGAGAGAATTCTCAACTTTATTTCATTTCTGTTTAAGCTCTAGAAATGAGCACATTAAAAAAGTATATTTTTGTCATTTGTTTAGCATCGACTTATGCAAGAATTCCGTATGTTGACTTTTTGATAGGCACAAGATGCATAAATAAAGCAAATGAGACGGGAATTTGTGAATTTTATAAAAACTGTCAACATTTGTTAGACAAATTGGAAAGTCATCAAATTAAGCAGAAAGACATTTTAAAATGTAATGATCAAGGAATTATTTGCTGTACTCCAGATGCTCCTATTATGTCGACGACTCAAGCAAGTGATATTCGATTTGCACATAAAGTCAATAAAGTAGGAAAAATTAGTGAAGACAGTAAGGAAATAATATCAATTTTTTTTATATTTATGGCAATAACTTGACTCTGAGGGAATTCTTGATTCAGTGGCGTAGTCAGGGTGATGAATGAGTAAAAATTCACACTCCCTCAAAAAATTTTGGCTACGCCACTGACCTGATTTCCTATTTTATTCCAAATTTATAGACAATTTTTATAGAATTTATTCCTACCATTTGCAGAATGTAAAGAATACGCAAAAAGTACAAAAACGATTACAAAAATAGCCGGTACTTTTGCCAATCCGCAACCAATAGAAACGATTGTAGATAATTGCAAGCATAAATCGTCTCAATTAGTTGTCGGTAAGTTTAAATCATATTTGATTGATAAACCTTTTAACTTGCAAAAAAAAAATTCTAGGTGGAAAAGAAGCACACAGATTTGAGTTTCCACATCAAGCTCTTTTAGGGTATGAGCGTGATAATTCATACGACTGGGTGTGCGGTGGTTCCTTGATATCACCTCAATTTATTTTAACTGGTAAAATTTTACTTGGTTTGATTTTTTCACGGTTTTAATTAATTTTTTTAAATTAATATGTTAAGCTGCTCACTGTAAGTTCAATGTAGTCGTGGAATCGAGAAATCCCAAAGGTAGGTAACTTAGGATTAAAATATCCCAGCAAATTCTTTTTTTCGAGGACACCCCCACGTCTCTATGATATTTTTCCGTTAGCAAGACGACGTGACGTGGTAGTGTCATAAATAATGTAATTTTTCATTTATAATCTCATTTAATTTCAATTTCTTGCCATCATTTCACAGCTTATTACATAACAACTGCTAGACTTGCCATGATTTCTCGAACAAAAAGTGACAATGACACAATGACCTACACTATCGAAAAATTTATTATTAATCCAAATTTCAAAAGCTTTTCTAAAAGAGCTGACATTGCACTAGTAAAATTGACCGAAAATGTTCAGCTAAGTGAAAAAATTCATCCAATTTGTCTGCCGACTAAAGAGTATGAGAATACAAAAGCAACAGTTACAGGCTTTGGAAGAACGAATGGTAGTAATGAGGATGTTTCTGAAAACTTAATGAAAGCAACACTAGAAAAGTATAATGACACAAGCTGTCAATATTATTACAATGGAAAAATCGACAATTCAACAATGATGTGCTTTGGAAGTAGCTCTACAACACATGTTATAGATTCATGCAATGTGAGTGGAGTTATCTTAATATTGGGGAATAATTAACTTATTATTATTATTATTTTTATTTCAGGGCGATTCAGGTAGTTTTTACATACAAATATTTTTTCAGACATTCCAAGTTCCATTTTTTTGACTTCCAACACCCCTCCCCCTCCCATTTCCCAAAAATGCGAACATATTAAATAAAAGTCCATCAATGCTGGTTTATCTTTCAGGTGGTCCTCTTCAGATTGAACACGAGAACGTTGAATGTAGCTATACTCAAATAGGGATTGTTAGCTTTGGAAATAGGGATTGCAATATACAAGGACATCCAGGAATTTATGTGAATGTTTTTCATTTTATCGATTGGATTGAGAACATTGTTTGGTCAAATGAATAAAGTTATATGATTCATATAATTTTGAGGGAAATAAAAATAATTTAATTTTTGTTGTCGTCAAACAGAGTCGTATTCAAAAATTGGTATGGATGACTAAGTTTAGGAGGGTGTTTTGGGATCTATCGTTCGAGGAAATTCTACTAAATTGAAGAAAATTTCCGTCGAGGGGATGTTTTGACCCCAAAAACACCTTCATGGCATCAAAGAGTTAGAAAGTATTCCGACAAGGGGAAGGTGTGGAACCAGGTATGCTATGTCGCTTGAGGACTTTGAGTCCTCTTTAAAACGGTTTTATCAGGTTTTATTTTCATCATTATAAAAATAAATTATGAAAACAAAAACAGAAATTCCAAATTTAATTAATGATTAGCAAAAAAGTTTCACAAAACATTTAATCCACATTTTTATAGCCTTCAAATCAGCTGTTTAGTGTTGATAATGTTTTTATTTTTTCCTCTCTCAGAAAAATGAATTTGAGATTTCCTCGCATTATTTGCTTATCGACCATTGAAATGAATACAAGAAAATTTACATTAGTCATTTTAATTATTCTAGTAATTAAATTTGCAAGTTCTGAGTTGGATTTGCCGAGAGGGTCAGAATGCTTGACTAGTGAAAATATTTCTGGTGTTTGCAGGGATTATAAAGAATGTGAAGTGATTACTAATAAACTGAAAAGTAAAGAAATAACGTATGGGAATGTTACATTCTGTAAAATTCAATATCTGGTAGTTTGTTGTCCACTACCAGCTTTGTTGGAGATTAATTCAGAACGAATAAGTGAAAGAAGTATGAAGAAATTTAACTTTAAATATTTCAATTTAAATTTAAATATTTTGTCAATTTTAGAATGTAAGGAATTTGGAAAATTTACTCAAAAAAACAATTCAATATCAGGACTATTAGGGCAGATGCCAATGGTTGTAACAACAAATATATGTCAACACAATTCAGTTCCATTAATTGTTGGTGAGTTTCTTCCTCAGATTTATAGACAACTTTAAAAAAATATTACTTATTTACAGGCGGAAGTTTTGCTCATGCATCTGAGTTTCCTCACCAAGCTCTTTTAGGTTATGTTGTAGAAACTGAAATCAAATGGAAATGTGGTGGCTCAATTATATCCTCAGATTTTATTTTGACTGGTATGATTTGTGTTGAATTAAATTTCCAGTGGTGTTAGCTAGTGTTTTTGAAATATGTGGCTGGTTTTAGGGCTACCCTCTCTTATGAAGATGTTCTAGGGTACCACACCTACCCTAGCCTAGGGTGAGGGTAAGCGTACACTAGGATGAGGGTAGGGTAAAGTAGTGTTCCCCAGGTAGCCTTAGAAACCAGTCCCTATATTATTCCCGTTATCACTGACCCATCCCGCAACTTCTACTCCTTTCCTCGTTACTAATTCTATTCTGTCTATGCTACTAGAGACTAGACACTACTGTCTTACCTAGAATATTAAAGTGACAAAAAATGTTATCTTAGAATTGATTTTTTTCTAGCTGCTCATTGCACAGAAGCTGGCCTCACTTTAGTAAAAGTTGGAATGCTGAATCGATCAAGAAATAATGCTAATACCGCAACTTACAGAGTAAAAAGTACAATCGTTCACCCAAATTTCGATAGTTTAAGAAACAATGAAGATATTGCTCTCATTCAGCTTCAAAGGAACATCAAATTTAATGAACACATTTATCCGATTTGTTTGCCCACAAAACAGGATGATTATCAAAAGGCGATCGTTACAGGTTTTGGAAATTTAGGAGACGGAACTTATTCAGAAGTATTAATGAAAGTAGTTGTTGAGAAGTTTGATCATAATGAGTGTTCTGATCTTTATGTGACGAGAACTATTTTTCAAGATACAATGTTGTGCTATGGCGATAAACGGAAATCAAGAGACTCATGTGATGTGATTATTGACAATTTTATTCTTTTGAGGAATTTTATAGTATATTTTTTTTTGCATTTTTAGGGTGACTCAGGGGGTCCACTACAAGTTTCAAACGATGAAAATGTAAAGTGCACCTATACTCAAGTTGGAATTGTGAGTTTTGGATCATCAGAATGTGGTTCAGTTGGATTTCCAGGTAAACTAAGTAAAATATTCAATTTTGTTGTTTGAGTTAAGGATTTTGAACTGATCAATTGACTTTTGATCAGTTCAGCACCCTTGGTTTGGATATAGTGTTGACTATAATTTCTCTGATTCACTAAATAAAAGTGTCATTCTTAAATTACGCCACAACCTTGTGATTAAGTGTTCGAAACTGATCAACATAATCAAAATGACCTAAGGTTAGTTGATCAGTTCCACACCCTTACTTGTGACAAGGGGGAAGGGTAGAAAAAGTAGTTCTGAAATATTTTACAAATTTAGGTGTTTTTACACTAGAGTTCTTCAGGTTCAGGTGTTTTGTAAGGGTGCGAAGCTGATCAAATGATCAAAAATGATCAAATATTTTTAAGAAAAAAATTTTCTTTTTAATAATTCTTAATATTAAACTTTTTTCAGGTGTTTATGTCAACGTTTATAAATATGTTGACTGGATAGAACGGACTGTATGGCCGGGCGAATAATAATTTGTAATACAAATTTTTACTTATTTTGTTTAATATTTAAAAAAAAATTATCTGTAAATTAAAAAATAATATAAAAAATGACATATAGATTAATTTGTCTAAAAATATGCTGACCCCTAAAAAGATCATTAAAAATGATGAAATTATTTCTCGCGTCTTGAATGATTGATAATAAAAAATTATTATTTTTTAAATACTAATGTCAAGATTTCACTTTGCTCAATACTCACTGAAGATTTATATGGTGAGAATACGATTATTTCAGCATTTTTGATGTGTTCATATGTAGATAAGCGTATTTAAATTTACGAACATCTCTTGAAATTCGAATCAAATCACTCAATTTGCAGTCTGCTTTAGTCAATCAGAATGAATACTCGATGTCTAGTGATCTTCATTTTAATTTTTTCAATTTCAAATCTAACTGGAGCAAAAAAGAAAAATGAAAATGATCAAGGAATACAAAATCTGAGAATCAGTGAAAAAAGTACAAATAAAATTTTAATTTTTTCAATTTTACTACAATTTTTCTACAATTTTCACAGAGTGCCGGGAATATATTAAAAGTTGGACCAACAATAGTTGTCAGAAAGCCAAAAATATTACATTGGGTAATTACAATAAATTTTAAGATTAATTCTTAGGAGCCAAGGCTAAGGCATCAGTAAATTGTATAATTTTCGCAATTTTTTTGACTTAATGAGTACTTAATGACTTAAAGAGTCTTGCCAGGAGCATAGTCAGCATCATTTTTAAAAAAACTTAAGGAAGAGTCCACCTTCTCTTAAATGCACCCCTAGTATTTGTTATCAACATCATCTTCAGCGTTTAATGTTCATAAAAAATATTAATAATTCACAGGCGCAACAAAGGCAGAAAGAAATGAATTTCCGCATTTAGCACTGCTAGGCTACAGATCTAATGATGACCATAAAACTCAATGGGGATGTGTAGGTTCATTAATTTCATCAAAATTCGTGTTGGCAGGTATAATAGGCTGAAATCTGTATTTTAGTAAATTTAAAAAAAATATTTAATCACTTTTAAGCTGCTCAATGTTTTTACCCAACCGGTTTTTGGCCCTTGGAAGTGATCAAACTTGGTGCAAGCAGTAGATATAATAATGAAACAGAGTTCATGATCTACGAAATTGAAAATCGCATCATACATCCAGATTATAATAATGAGACTTTCAGCAATGACATTGGATTGATAGAGTTGAAGGATTCAGTTACATTCAGTCAATTCATAAGACCAATCTGCTTGCCATTTATTTATATTGCTCCAGATAGAATTATTGGAATAATTTTTGGAAGCATGAATTTCCAAACTGAAAAGTTATTGAAAGTAGGACTAAGAAAGTTTCCTACTCAAGAGTGTCAAAGTAGCCTTGGTGAATATTCAAAAATTAATGATACTACGATGGATTGTTATGGACATAAATATAAATACCACAAGAATTATGAGGTAAGAAATAAAATAAATGTCATATAATGTGTTCTTCATCCTTAGGTTTGTAATCTGGGAGTCTGAGTGTGATGTGTATTAATCAGGGGCGTATCTAGAAATTTTTTTTTGGGGAGGGATTTTTTTTCTTAAAAAACCCAGAAAATTGAAAAAAAAATTCTCAAAAAGGAGTTACTAGTTACATCTCGTATCACTTTTAAAAATATATTTTTTTAATTTAAATTTTTTTTTCAATTTTTTAAGGCTGCTTTAGGTGAGTTTACAAAGTTTTGAAAATAATTTTGAAAAAATAATTTTGAAAAAATAATTTTATAAAATAATTAACACTAAATTTATTTCAGTTGGCTCAATTCATATGTCAATTAATAGGAACAAATGTGTATTGGTTCAAGTTGGTCTAATTAATTTTGGATTTTACAAACATGGAGTTGTTGAGAAACCAGGTATGATCAAGTTTAAAATTAAATTAAATATATTAATATTAATTTTAATTTAATTTTAGATGTCTACGTTAAAATTTTTCCCTATTTGGAATGGATTGAAGGAATTGTTTGGAAAAATGAGGTGTGATACGGATAATTTCACTTAATGATGAAGATATTAGAAGCTAATTGAAAGTTGCTAATTATAATGTAAAGATGATTTAATAAAAAAAAATCTTAAAAAGTACAACTACAACATTCATAATTTTTGCTACTCACAACACTCATCATCTCACTCAATAAACAATCTTATTTCAGTTTATAAAATTCATTCGTGATGTGTACATTGGTATTAAAATTATTCTGTTTAATTCTCGTCATTAAAAATCTTGCAAGCGCTGACTTACCTCCAAATTCACGATGTCGGTTAGTCGACAATACTCCAGGACTTTGCATACAAATTAGAAAATGTAAGCCAGTGATGGATTCAATAAATGCTGGAACGATTTATTCAAATCCACCAACAATTTGTAGTCAGGAAGATCAAAGTGTTTGTTGTCCAATTCAGGATTTGTTGGCTGTAAGAAGCATGTCAAATAGAGCAGAAGAAGCAACAGCAGCAAGTACTAAAGAGAAGGAGGAAGCAAAGGATTTGGAAAACAAAATAGGTGAACTAGAGGAAGAAGAGACAGTAAAGGAGAGAATAAGTGAAAAAAGTAAGAATTGATGCTGAAAAATTGATCAAAAATTAAATTATTTTCATGACTTAATCAACAGAATGCCGAGAGTATGGACAAAAAGTAATTCATACTGTAAAGATCGCCTCAACTCTGATTGGAGGAAACCCACATGAAATTAAAGTTGATAGATGCAAGCATAAGCCGGTCGCCTTGATTGTTGGTAAGCAGAGACTTTTTTATGAATAGAGAGCATGTCCAATTTCTCATTTAAAGTCATAAGAGCAGCTTATTAATGTGAATTTTAAAATCCCAGAAAAATTCATAAATCAAGTGATTGTTATTTGAATAGGAATTCCCCAGAAATGATAAGGAAATAATGTTTATTTAAATAGCTTTGAGTTATATTAAATATTTTACAAAATAACTGAGAGTTTGTATTTTTGTGAGCGGGAATATGTTTACTAATTTGAGATAAGTTGGAAGTGTTTGATTCTGATTATTTTTATTATGTATGGTTGTGTACAAAAAACTGACGATCGCACTCATCACTTATAATTTACTGAGCATGTTAACAAATTGAAGTAAGATTCTTGAGTTATATATTTATACAGTGGTGTGGGCAACTCGTGCGTTTAAAGAAACCAAAACATTCCATCCAAGCAAGAGAATCCCATGCTACGCTACAGCATTGCTAAGCATCTAATTATGCTTGTCAAATAGGATAGGATTTTCTGTTTTTTTTGCATTGGGTGAACAAATCTACTCTGGCTATGGGCCTGCTGTCTAGGAAAAAAGTAAAATTTGGGGGGCAAAATTTGTTTTCTCAATGTTTTGTCCATTACATACTGTCAACACAGGGAGGCGCTATTTTTAAGGGCATAGCTAGGAATTTAGGAACAGGAACTTACATTTTTCACATACTTAAACTTATTAAAGTATCCAAATGTCTACGTTGACAAGTATTTCTATCCCTCAGATTTGTCTTATGGGCGCCGCAATGATGGCTTGAACAAAAATATTATGGTTGACATTTTATGCGTTTATTTATTTATAAATTATCAGGTGGAACTGAGGCTAAACCATTTGAGTTTCCTCATCAAGGACTCATTGGCTATGGAAAACGAAGTGCTCTAAGATGGCATTGTGGCTGTACTTTAGTTTCACCGAGATTTGCTTTAACTGGTGAGAATCTTTCTAAATTTTTAGACCATAAAATATTTTGAGCTGCTGATGACTAAGTTTAATTTCAATTCTGCTTATAGCTGCACATTGCCTCGAAGTTCCCTCAAAAACTAAAATTCTGACTCCAAAAGCTGTTAAGTTTGGTTCAATTTCCCGTTTTGGAGATGATACAAGATCAGTTGTTGTGGATGTAGAGGAAACATTTCAATACGATGATTACACTCGCAACAGTACAACTGTCATTGGAGATTTAGCGTTATTAAAGTTAGCTGAGGAAGTTCCATTAAGTGAATACATTTTGCCAATCTGCTTACCCACAAAACAACTTGAGAGTGAGAAAGGAATTGTGACTGGATTTGGAATAACGGAAGATGGAATTTTGGCGCAAAATTTGTTGAAAGTTACTTTGGAAAGATTTAGTCATTCTGAATGTCAAGAGTTGTGGAGAAATAAAACTATTGATAGTCATGCGATGGTGTGCTATGGACATCATACTGAGGAAAAAGACTCATGCAGGGTAAGTTGAGGGTCTTCAGTCAAATAAAATTCCTATTAAATATTTTGATTCAGGGAGATTCAGGAGGTCCTCTTGTAGTGTCAAATGCAGACAAAGTCAGTTGTACTTATACTCAAATTGGTATCGTAAGTTTCGGACTAAGACAATGTGGAACAATCGGATTTCCTGGTAAATTTTTTAAAAATTCCATTTGAAACTAAAATTTGAGATAAATTGTTTTATTTTTTAGGTATCTACGTCAATGTCTATAATTACCTTGACTGGATTGAAGGAATTGTTTGGAAGGATGAGGAATGAAGTGAAATTTGAGACTTGTTAAATTTATTACAAGCTAATTTTGATTTCAAAAAATGAATAAAAATAGTGATAGATGTATCAGATTATATTCTCAAAAATACAAAAAAAAATTAATTTAAAAATTTCCAATTCATCCAAGATTTAATTATAGAAACATAAAGCACGAACAAAAAATTCCAATTTAATGGCTATAATTAAAACCAAACAGCACACAAAGAAAGTGCAAAACGAGAAAAAAATTAAAATTAATTTTTATCTCATTCAGAAAGGAATTTTTTTAATTTAAAAAAAATATTAAATTGAAATGAGAATAAAATTGTTGCGAAAATTGAAATTAAAATGCAAATTACAAAGCGAGAAAAAATTTTCCGCTCTTTTGGTCTCTTCGATGCTTTTAAATTGAAAGGGTGAAGAAATTTATATTTCGCTTGTGCTCATTGAAAAGAGCTTCTCTAGGTTATTTTAAAAATCATTTTCAATTAAATTTATATAATCTTTTCCCTGCTTTTATGTTTGAAGAAATTAAATGAGATTTTCCTTTAATTACGGTCTTTTATCGATTTTTGAGGGGGTTCTTATGGAGTTGAGATCTTTTTCGTTAGAAGGTTCAGGAGAAAAGAATGTAAATATCTTTCCATTAAAGTGATTCCCCAATGCACCCTAAAACGAGCAATAACTTCAAATTATTTAAAAATGAATATCAAAATTTTCTAAATTTTTTGCTTAATTTTCCAAAGCCTGGGTGTCCCTACCTTGCTAAAAATAAATTTTTATGCATTCATTCAAATAGCCTTACTGTGCATCTACACCAAAATAAACGGATTAAACAGTTTTAATGCTTAAGCTCTATTTACTCAGTAAAATCCTTCGAAATTGAAACAAAAAGCATTCAATTATTGATTTTGTTGAAATTTATTTTAAAATCGAAATGGAAAATGCACACGGAAGACTTAATCCCTAAAGCTTTGAGGGGATTTTCTGATAAACTAAAACATCAAGCTTCAATTGTTAAAGTTCCTGCTAATTCTCATCGCAAAATAAATTCATAAAAATCCTAGAAATAAAATAATGATGAAAATATTCCAAGAGCTTTTAATTACACAATTATATTTTTTTTTAATTTTTATTCATAATTTCACTTCAATTCTCATTATTTTGTGCATTCATGAGAGAATCCATTTCGCTCTTATTATTTATTATCCGCTTTACAACCCTTTCTCATTACGATTATCATTTTAAATTAATTATTTAATTTTTCCTCTCGTTCACATTAACGATGCAATTTTCAGCTTCATAAATATTGTTCTCGTAATTAATTTGAGCGAATTTGAGTTTCTATTTCTATACTATTTGGTTCTTAAATTTTAATTTTCTGCAAAATTAATCTCTTAAGTCTAGAGCTTTCCCGAAAAAGGAATGGGTAGGGGGGGGGGGATGATAGGGTAGGGAGCGCTACTTGTTATTCAATATGAAGGCTTAATCACTATCACTCTGCCTCTGAAGTTAAAAAACCCTAGAAATTTTAAATAAATTTTATTGTTTGACCTATTTTTTTTCGAAAGGAGAGGGATGGGAAGAGATTTAAAGTCATCCAACCACCCCCTGGTTAAGCATCTGGTGTGCGTTTACTAAATATTCCTTTAGATTTTGTCAGCTAGTTTTCGTTAGTCATGTGTTGCCATGTTCAAGCAAATTACAATTTTTTAATTAATTTAAATTAAAAACAACCAGCTTAATTTTCTCTTATCAATTTTGAAGTCGAGGATCCACGAAAAATTTGTATCAGCTGATGACATTAAATTTTTTTATCAAAATTAGATGAATTTTGTGTCTGGCTTTAAAATAGAGGCATTTAAAAAGATAATAAATTTTTTATTTTTTTAAATAAAAATTGCACAAAAATAATTGAAAGTGAACATCAATTATATTTGATGACCTATGAGTTTGATACCATATAACAGTGTATTCCAAACTGTGTGTCGCGATACAGTTATGTCGCCAAATATTCTAGGATGTGTCACGAAACTCAATTTTTAAGCACTTTTTGTATGGATTGGCAACAAAAATATTTTTTGGTGTGTCGCGAAATTTTTTTGACTCAAAAGTGTGTCGCCAACGAAAAAAGTTTAGAAGACACTGCCCCTATAACAATTTACATATTTTTGTGATTTTATTAAATTGATAAAGTGGGTATAAATTGCAATATTTTCAGGTCATTTGTGAATCAAAGTTGGACTATAGCGGTGTTTCCATCATGAAAGTTTACCAAATATTAATTTTACTCTTTATTTACACATCAGTACTTTCAAAAAAGCGAGAATACTTCACGACTGGAACAAGATTTCGCTCAATTGAATGCAAATCAGACAACATTTCGATGATCCTGAACTTCTGTTATATCAAAGCTGTGTCACGAAGAATCGTTACATTAAATATCGGTATTAAATTCCTTCGTCCTTTCGTCAAATCAACGTTCGTTCAAGTTATTGTATCTTATCGATATGGAAACATTTATCGTGAGGTCATGGATACAAAGAAGCTGGATTGGTGTAAAGTTATGGACGGAAAATCAAATCACTTGTTGCTGACACATTTTATCATACAATTAAAAGATTCAGCTCCACAAATGTTTCATAAATGCCCATACGATGGTGTATTAAATTTGACAAACGTTACAATTAATGACAAAAAAGGATTAGATGAATTTACTGAAGGATTTTACAAAATTTCTTTCCTCGTTTTTGATGCAAAATTTCATGAAGTATTGGCTGTTAATGTGTTCGCTCATGTGAAGTCAATGAATTGGAAGAATTCTTTTGGTTAAAATACTTTTGTCATTAATCTGGTTTTATATCATTTAACTAACTTAAACTTATTTATTGAAAATTTATACTACAACTCAAATTTCTTCTATATATTTTTTTGCTGAATTCTTTTCATCGTCTTCCAGTTTTAGTGCACTTGAAGATATTCAGTAAAATTTTCTATAATATTTTTATGGTACTCAATTAATTTTCCAATTCTTCTAAAAATATATTTTTTTATTGAAAATTTTTATATTATATTCTATTCGTATTAATAAAAGCTATTAAAATGATGATGCTCTTTGGGGGTTATTTAGATATTTTGTAACGTTAATGAGAGAAGGAGGGTCATAATTTAATTATGATGATTTTTTTTTTCAAATAAGCGCCCAAAGGCTTTATTTATTACTTAAAAACTTAATATAATTTACAATAATATTATTATTTTCTAATTTATTTCTTTTAATAAATTCATTTGCATCATTGACCATTTTTTGTGCAGAGTAAAAAAATGATTTTTTTCCAACTTTTGTTAGGTATTTTGGCACATTATAAGTATTTCCATGTCTAAGGTTAAATTTATTTTTACTGCTAACTAACGTTATTCTTTTACTTAGTTCAAGTGGCATGTTCTTGTTTTTAATTCTATTAAAAGTTTTCATTACGTTAATATTTAATCTAGTTGAAACCAGACTTGCGTCATATCATTTCGAAAAAATTCGACATTGGCTTCGAAAAATTCGACAATCTTTACGAAAATTCAAATTTAATTCGACCGTTGAAATTGCAAAATTTTCATTAACATATTTTATCATTATATACAACATTAATTGAAAAACTAATGTCAACTAAATGTGTTAATCAGCTTTGTAATCAGAAATTCAGCTAAATTAAAGAGTTTTTCGCAAAAATACTTTTTAGACAATTTTTTGTTGACATTTTTTGTTTATTGCCAATATTTAGTATTTTAATTACTTTGAGGAATCAAAACTATCTTCACAACACCCATAAAGTGTAAAAAGTGAATAGATTTAATGAATTTAATCATTTAAGTGATCCACAAAGCCTAATTAAAGCTTTAATTACTTTTCTATTTTAACGGAAAAATATTTTTTAAATTTTTCAAATTTTCTTGTAACGGTCGATTTTTGATATGACGCAACTCTGGTTGAAACATTCACAATATTCATTTCTTTTCGAACTAATTCATGATAATATTGAATATAACACGATTTTAAGTTAAAGCTGCAAATTCACTTAGTTTCTTTGCCCTACTATCCCAACATGGGTGTATTTAAGGAACGGGTCCGGACCCCTTTCGACAAAATTTTTACATGGAAATTTTTTCTGAAAAATAATTTTTCTCTTAACAATTTGAGGTTCTTCCGAAGCTCAAATAGAATTAACAACATATACAAAGTCATGATTATAAGATAAAAAAAATTAGAACCTAAAATTTTTTCTGGGTACGCCTCTTGTATGCTAGGTCAACCAGAATTTGGAGGGGAGGGGGCTTTCTGTTATTTAGGGACTAGAGATCTAAAATGACCATTTTTACATATTATGTATAGTTATGTAATATTGGAACGACCATTTAAAAGAGAAATAATTTTTTTTCAAGATTATGAGAAAAAAGTTTTTATGTTTATTTGAACCATAAAGAAAATAAAATTTTCTTGAGGAAATAAATCATTCTTTTCATTGTTATCTTGACATTTTTCATAAGTGGCTTCCTATGGATTTTTTTTTGTACGATTTTTAACTTTTTCTGTGGAGGTTTAGATTTAAAAAAATAAAGATTTAGCTGTCCAGACCTTCAGTATCTTAAGAGCCAGAACTCCGCACTTGAACCTAAAACTAGGGAGGGGAACCAATCCCCCCCCTCCATTTTTTGAAAAACCAAAGATTGTAAGACCCCTCCCAAAAAGCATCCTGGATATGCCAATGCCCTTGTTTAGTGGGTTCCGCACAACTTCAATCATAATTATGTCTTTCTTCAATCGCAGCTCATCGCATCGTTAGAACCTTGACTTCAATTCAAAATTAGCAAACCTTGTCAATTTTCTCTCTCTCTTATTATATCTTCTTATTTCGTCTCATTAGGATGAATAGATTGTTTGCAAACACAAGAGATTTTCTGTCTGCTGATGATTCTTGAAATAAGTAGATTTTTATCCAACGTAGAATCATTTATAGAACTTCTTCATACTTATTTCTTCTCATTCTTTCAACAATAATTTCTTATTCTTAGAACTGAGAATAATGATTATCAATATTTGATGTTATTTTTAGAGCTCTTGGTCTGAAGATTGTACAAGTCAAGAATATTGAAAATATTATTTTAATGTTTGCGTACTTCCTTGAGTGTCATTAAGAAGTGTTTTGAGATTTCTTCGATTTTTTACAGAAATAATAATGAATGAACAGAAAAAATTCAAAAAATCTAATTTTTGATAGACAAATCCTTACTACTCATTTCCTCCTTTCCCAATCTCGCATCTGACATGATGGATTCTGTATTAATAATTTTAACACTAATTATAAATTCACGTATGCCTAGGCTAATCATCTGCTTGGTTTTTCAGAGGACTGTCCTCTATTTTTTCATTTTTCAAAAATAAAAAAGATTTGTAATGTTCTAATTCGTCCAGAAAACGAATAAAACTAGTCGACATGGGGGATGTTCTCTATTTTTCTTGAAAATGTCTGGTAACCCTACGTATGCCTCAAGAAACCGCTTCACCTTGAAGTCAAGCTACGAAACATCGAGTAAGATGGATTTACACAGAATCTACATAGACACCAAAAATTGATAAAATCTGTTGTTGTAGGAAATATGATGGTAAAATGAGGTTACAGATGTTCTACATTGTTATTATTATTTGAGTGGGAATTATGTTGAATATTCAAGTGACACATTGTAATTAATTTTAATTAATTTGATTTTCCATCGTATTATGGTTAAGGTAATGTTAATGTCATGTGTTGTGAACATGTTGTGTAGATTGCTTATCAGAAAATTTATTAAATTTTACTCTGTTTGGGACGTTTATATCCGCAAGGTGTCAAGAAATTTAAAGGTTGCGGTTTTAATTGAAACAAGGAGTCAAAAGTGACAGGAAGAAGGGTTTGTGGTAGTTTGAGAGTGTCCGTAGGGAGATTTATAAGATTTTTACGCATATTTTATTTTCAAACTGATGTTTCGGATTGAAATTGTGCGCAACTTGGTCTCATAATTGTGTATGAATGTCAAAGAGGGGAGAGACGGGGGACATCTTTCCAACCAGTAACATAGCCACTGAAATAAAATTTTCGAGGGGGTATTTTAAAATTTTTCTAGAAAATTGAAGAATATTTTCATTGAAGAGCTTTAAAAAGCCTCAACAATTTTTGAGGATTCATTCATAAGGGGTGCCAACAAAAAAAATGGATTTTTATTTATTTTTAGACCCCCTCATCCTTCTTTTCGTAATTTAAATTTTGGACGTCAACAACTCCAATTCCACATGTCATACCCAACATTAACCTCACAATCATATAAACATCAACAAAGAACACAACCAACAATAAATATTTACATAATTTTCAGAATAATTTCATGCAGGAACCTCAAAACTTTTTTTATTTATCACAAAAATGAGCCCATATCCATGCTTTAGTATCATTCACAGATCCATTTCCATTAACATGATAAATTTTCTCTCGCAAATCCTTTGTGCTTGAGCAATATTTTAAAAAGTCTTTCTTATGCAAATTGTACAGATTCATTTGGTAATCGAGATATAAATTTACATTTTCTTCACATGCCGACAACGATGATGTTGTTGTTTGTGAGGTGGAAGTAGAAGAAGGATCAACATTAGTATTATTATCATGATAAATCCCTTTTTGTTTCAGAATACGCCGACGACATTTGTTCTCATTTGTATGAATGAAAATAATCTTATTTGGTTCATGTAGAAATTTCTCCATGAACATTATCAAATACAGTCTGCTAATGACATTCGACACAATCACATATCCATTATGGAGACATTGAGGCTTAAGAAGAATTTCTTGAATGTATCCCCAAAAGCCTATTGAATGTTTTTCAGCGTCACCAGATTGTTGCTCATATTCTATAATCACCCGATCGAAATCAATAAGAATGAGTCCAAATTCTTTTGCCAATTGACATGCTTGTGTCTTTCGACCGCTGCCCACTCGACCCACCACTAAGATACGATGATTCCATTCGCCACGAGTGTGCTTCAATGGCTTTCTTAGACGAGCATTTTGAATTACGTATTTGAGATTATTGTAGCATAATTTCAACTCAATTGCCTTCTTAAGCTTTAAATTACAGTCATGGGATTTGTCTTGATTGCTGTTGTTATTGTCAGTGTCATCTTCTTCTGATGAGATTATCATGAATTTGTCGCTTCTTGAATTATCTTTAAAGTCACAAATAATTCTCGGTTGATTTTTGGATGACGGTGAATTTTCATAAATTATTGGAATTTTGAATTTTGATGATAATTTCTTGAGATGCTTTAAGCTGTCGGCTGTGCAATTATAGAACTCAATTTTCACGGGTTGCTTCTTGTTGAAATGTTCATTGAGTTTGCATAAATTTGCAATCATAAAATCAATAATTTCATTTTTTGATGGCCTTTCAATTCCAATTCGCACCAACAACTCGCCGAGTATTTCATAAATTTTATGCTTCTCCATATAACTGTCAATTTTGAGTGGATAGAAGAGGATTTTGTAGAAATTCTGATAGTCAGATGAGTTTTTCAAAACATTCATTAATTCACAGTATCCATCAAGCTTCATCATGCTGAATATTTTAATAGTAAAACTTTCAATTTTGCTGTGTGGCAGAAATTCTCGACTTTATTTCCACTTTTCTTAAATGTTTTGTTGCGAAAATGTTTATTTAATCTGACATTTATTTGTCTCACATCGCTTGCTTTTCTTTTTCAATTTTTCTTTCTTGCTCTTATCTTTTATTCTACTATTTAGAGCTTGTTTTTGGAGAAGATTTGGGTGTTTTTAGATCGAATTGGATGGATTTCGGTGTGTTTCTCTGCTTATGAGATTAAAGGGAAGAGCTTAGCAAGAAGGTAGAGCATGAAGGGCTTTTGAGAGCTTAATTCTTCTTTGTAAAAAAATTGTTAATAATCGTTTTGGCTAATTTTGGACATATTTTGAATTAAATAGTCTGAATTTTCTTAATTTCTTCCTCTAAAGGTGCCAAGAGGCTCTCAATTAAAGCAGTTATGACCCTCGAAATCCGACCTAGGGATATTATTTTTTGCCTTTTCGCGCCATATGCCATTCATTTACAAAAATAAATGTTTTGTATCAAGTGTCGTCCATATTTAGATCCCACCCCCATTAAAGTTGAATATCATTTGTGAACAAACCATAAGGAGCCGTTCGAAAACTACGTCATGCTCTAGGGGAGGGGTGGTTGAAGATTTTGTTTGAGCTGCCTAAGATACGATCTTTTTTCTTCGTAAAAATCGTGTTTAATGCGTGACATAATTTATGAATAATCCCTAAGGTGTCATTCATTTCTGACTTCTATCAAAAATGAGATTTTGTCACAAAATTTGAATTAACAATTTCTTTTGGTTAAATGATTGACCACCTCCCTCCATAAATAACGTACGGCATTTACAGACGACCCCTAAATGAAAACACATCTAAAAGCGCTACAATCCCTATTTAACAATTTAATTCTCAACCGTCACCTTTACTTTTTCCTTTCTCATCCATTCACTCACTCACATTTCATTCCTCTTCTTATCTAGAAAAAAAAGTACAATAAAGGAAAAGCAGCAACAAATGTGCTGCTTATGAAGTGCTTGCGAGTGTTACTGTTGTCGTTTGTTATCAGTCTCACTCACTCTATCTCGTTTCTAGCTCGAGCTGTTTATCATGATTCAAGGTGAAATAGCTTCTAGTGTATTTTGAATAAATGTTTTGATACCAGAAAGTCCTTTGACATCAAGTGGTGACGACAGCTATGACTGAATTGTTTTTCTTTTCAGTTTGTTGATTATTTTGTTTTGGGGTCGGGTAGATGGTGCGTAAAGGAGTCTAATTTTTTGTGAGAAAATTTGAGTGGAAATTGTATTGAGGTTAACAAAAGTTGATTTACTAGCTCAAGGACATATTTGGAATAAGATTGTCGTTATAATTGTTGTCCTCTAAATACAATCATGACCCCTCTTACCTTATCGTAGTGATGAGTAACCTTTTTTGGGCGATACAGCACAGTTTGCCCCTTAAAAAATCTCTGAAGGCTTACTGGTGTATTGCTGCACATCGGTTAGCCACCATTGCCTTTGAGTAATGTAATAGCTGTACGAACCTCCTGTTTGAGATGGAAATGATGAACAAAAATCTGGGAAAGGAAAAATGTGTAATTTAGAAATGAAAAAGCAGATGCATGATATTGAATAATATTTGTTGCAGCTGTCAGATGCATACCTTTGTTCCAGAAACACAGATAAATGTTAACATTTCTTCTTCATTTCACCATCACAAAACAATAATTTCTTCTGAAAACTGTGACTCAAAAACAACAAAGCATCTAAAGCCTGTAACTTTCTGAGGAAGCAAAAGTACTGGAAAAATAACAAGCAAGTGACATTGAAGGCTTTCGAAAAACATAAAAATAAAAAGAACAAAAAACTTTTCACAAACAATTCCTCAAAAATTGTCAATAACGTTGTCTCTCGACATAAAAAGGATCCTCAATTGAAAAAAAAACAACAAGTCTGAATTATTTGCTTCGCTTCAGTTTCTTCTTTTTATTACAAATTTTATTGTCAGTCAAGTGTTTTGTAAAGAGAAATAAAGTAAGATTGATAAAGAGTACGTACGTAGAGTATTTTTAGAAATGACATTTTTGTACAAAGCTATTCGTTGTTCAGTGCCATTTACGTCATTTAATAAAATATTTGCCAAATGACATGTGAAAAATTTACGAGGATGAAGCAATTTGAAGGAAAACTTTTTTTTACAGCTTTTTAAGTGCTTTTAAATTGGAAAATTTACTATTGTAGGGATTTATTCAGTTTTTTCGCTGTTTTTTTGTGGTGAATTACAGAGTTATATAGTTTTGATGAATTTAGAAGCTGTAGATGACCTTCTTCGAAACTGCTAATTTTTAAGCAGATTCACGACATTTTGGTTGTTTAATGGGTTGATTGATTTTACTTCTTTCCATGGTACGATCACTGCTGGGTTTCTGGGTATACTACTTCTACCTCTACCTCTACTCCTAGAGTAAACACCTGGTTTATAGTCTGTTGTAAGGTAGATTTAGGGGAACCCAACCTAGAGACGCGTCTATTTGCTGCACTTTGTCAAAATCTAAAATATTAGTCAATAAATCTCCTTTTTGATGATTTGACGTTACACTAGTCCAAGAGACACATAGTAGATAAGAACAGCCATATAGATTTTACACGAAATAGAATTCAAAATGGAGCTTTAAGTCCCTCGGTTAGACACCCCAAATGGTTAAGTTTGTTCTGAATTTTAGTTAATAAAGTAGCTTAGGTGTGTCTAGTAGAATTTTGCTGCTCTATAAATTTCAAGAAAACTCTTTAACTGAAAAACTGTGGAAAATTTCATAAAAAATCGAGAAAGATCCATTTTATAAAAGTTTCTCGTCACACCTGTGAAATTGTTATGACACACACATCACCAGGCCCCTAAAATATTGATCATCATAAGTCAACGACCGCTAAAATGTTTGATGTCAATTAATCAAAATTAATAGCTCTATCCATCCGTCCAACCATGATTGTCAATAGTCAATTATTCAAATTGAATAATTTATGGAAATAAATTATTCATTTCACTATAGACGTCATAGCTGTCTATTATTTATGTGCATAATTAAAATTAATTTGGTTTTACATAGTTTTTAGAGCCAATATTGAGAATTTTTGGACATCAAATTTTATTCCGTAGTTTTGAAGCTGAAACTTACTAATTTATTTCGAATTCTAACATTCCTTGTGATTTGGGTGACCAGAGATAATTTGAGAAAATGCGAGATACTGATAATTTCACGAAAATGTGGGACGATCCGTTGAAAATACTTGCAGATGGTCACTCTATCCATGAACTTCATTAGAGACTTCATTCTGCTCTACAATGAATATTTCTCATTTAGATTTAATTAATTTCAGGATGAATTCTGCCATGCACTGAGAACTGTACATTGGTAAGACACATTACCATTGTTACAATGATGAATACTTCTTGTATACATAAAAATGCGAGAAGTAATTTACTCAAACATTCTATTTTAAATTTAACTCTTGAGAGATTCTGCACAGAAGTAATTAAATACAGCACAGAAGAGTGGGAAAAATTCATTCTTGCAAAAGAAAATTATAAAACATGAAGAATGAATGTGAATTATAATGAAATGAGAAAAAAAGGAAAAGAGGAAATTAATTTTCACACAGCATTAATTTTTTATATAAAAAAATGAGGAAAAGAAGCTTCAACAGCAACAACAAACACTCAATAATGTAAATAATAAAATGAAAATTAAATGAAGGAAAGCGTACATGCACAGTAACAACACAATAAGCAATAATACATAAAAAATTGTTTAAACTTAGCTTTTTTAATACTCTGAAGATGTCGGAAGAATAACACAATTTAAGAGAAATGGAAGTGGAATTAAAATGGAAGAGTGAGAATCCTTCATGACTATTATGTAGTAATTTTTTCTCCTCGCAAATGCCTGACTCATTTTTATCCTTTACTCAATGTTACATATTCATATGGCGCATTTCAGAAAAATTTATTTTATGCCGTCGAAAAACTGTCACAGTGCACTCAGGATAAGAATAGCAAGGGCGTATCCAGGAGGTGGTCCTTACGTGCTCGGGCACCCACTCAAGATAAAAAATTCAATACAAAATTTTATATTTTAAATGATAACATTTTTCAAAAATGTCTACTAAACATAAAGATAGCAATACAAAGGTTATATTAAAGTGATTTTTTAAAATATATAAAATGGGGTCCTCCTTTCAAAAATTTTTTCTTTTCCCCTGAATAATAAGGGTAAGAGGTTCCAAACTGTCATGGATTTATGATTAGCAACTAGCTATTTTTTTGGATTAATTTTTTTGGATATAATGAACTTTCATACAGCTTCAGATCCCAACCCCCAGGGTATCCAAAAATTTTTCGAGGGAGGGGTTTTGAAATATTTTTGTATGGAAGGGTGATTGAGATTTTTTTTCTTAAAAACCCTAGCAAATTGAAAAAGTTTTCCAAAAAGGGTAGGGGTTTTGACCCCCAAAACTCCTCTTTGGATATGCCCCTGTCAACCCCCCCTTCCCCCCCGAAATATTAGAGTCACTTGTGAATGACCTTCAACAAGCTTTTATAAAACAGCAATCTAATATTAAGCAAATTTAAAGAAAAATTCCAAAACAACTCCTGAATACACCGAGCAATAAGTAAGCACATACTCATTCACATAGGTATGTGGCAAATGACTGCTTTTCATCAAGTAAAATAAAATGAAATCAAATTAAATTAAAGGATTTGAGTCGACATGAGTTACAGAGAAGTTAGGTAAAAGAGCTTGAAATAAAAAAAACTTTTTCACCACAGAAAAAAGTAAAAAAAAACTTTTAATGCTGATGGTTGGGAAGAGAAGTAAATCAGAGAAAAATAAAACGAAAGTTTAGAACAAATCAAGGAAGTAAAAATCAGAAAGGAAGGTAAAATAAAAGTTGAAATGAAATGAAGTGTGTTTGTGAATTTTATCAGACTAGGATGCGGTAATTTTCCAGGTGGAATGAGCTTTTAGAAACTTTGGTTTTGGCAGAATTATTTAAGCTGAAAAGTTTGTCGTCATGGAATTCAAAATCTCAAATGAGGAATTATTTTGATTAATTTTAGAGCATTTACCAGGTCATATCCCATCCGTTTCAAAAGTTCCAGCTTCTCACATGACATTCAAGCCTTCTTCACGTTATCCAATATTTTCTAGAATTAATTACATTCAATCAAGTCGAAATTACCGTCCATCAATCTCTGCGATCCATTAGTCTGTCCAAAAATCCATTTGACATTCTATTTGCATATCCACCTCCTTCACTCGTTCATTAAGTCTTCCATTCATTTTACTGACAATCAAGCTTTAATACAAAAAAAAAATTCAATAAAAATGAACAAACATATGCAAAAAACTGACTGGAATCGACATAAAAAGGAGAAAGCTGTCATCAACATACAAATAAATAGCATAAAATTCATATAATTACATTAGCATGATAGAGCTTGTCGTAATAGTTTGAAAAGAATTGGTTATAAATATGCAAAAAGAGGAGATATGATTACAGCACAATGAAGTCTAATGGCACACAAATCATCCATAAAAAGGGAATGAATAGCAAGACAATGAAAAATCCATCAATTTAATGAATGAAATATAATTCATTCTAGACAGAATACAAAAATTATGTGAATGGAAAAAAAGGAACTTTTTTTATTCGGCTTAATCACGCGATCAGTCTTAATATGGTTGGGATTTTTAAATGATTTAGGCGCATTTTTTAAATTGGGGAGAGATGGCTTAATGGCGTAGTTGTTTGGTACTTTGGTATCTAAATAATTATTACATTTTGATACAGCAACACCTGAGTTCGAAACTCAAATTTTTTTTCGAATCGTAAATGTAGGAAATTGAATTTATGGGACTTTTATTAAAGCATGCTGGATGTCGTTCTATCAGAGGTGTAGCCAGATATCAGGCAGCCACGTGAAGTGGTTCAGATCTCTGAATTTGTTGAGAGGGGAGAGGGTTTCCGGATTTTTTTCATACAATTTCAAATTTTAAGAGGGTTTTATTTTTTTAAACATAGTTTTCAATTTAAAAAGGGGGTTTGGACCCACTTGTATCCCACCCAATCATTAGTATAGTGATTCTAGTCCCAATTGAATCAGTAGACTTTCTAAATTATCTCTAAAGTTTTGCAAAATCAGAAAATCTAGAAGAATTCCTGATCGCTGAATGGGTGTGTGTATGTAGACCCTTCAAACATGGGTGTAGCGAGAAATTTTTTCAAGGGGGTGTTTTGAATTTTTTTGCAAGAAAACTAAAATTTAGGGGGTGTTTTAGGATTTTTCTCAAAAAACCATAACAAATTGAAGAAAATTTAGGTCGATGACATCCAAAACTCTCCATGGATACGTATTTGCCCTCAATTCTTCTAAGAACCAAGAACACCTAGATTAACTACAGCTGTGAAAAAATTACATGAGTAAAAAAATCATTGGACATTCTGAATTCGATAGTACTCCAATTTCAACCCAACATGTTAAAAAGTTCCAAAGAATAAAACTGAGGAAAGTGAAAAATCGCTATTTCAACTTTTGTGATAATAAAATGTTTATCTTATGTCATGCCTTGTAGGAAGATAAATGTGAACCGAAAATAAATATTTTGCCATCATTCACTACTTTTAGTCACACATAAAATAAGGCATTATGGATCAATGTCATTGATGCTCGCAAAAGTATTTTAATGGATCCAAATTTATCAAAAGATTGTTAGTTGGTGGAAAATTAATTACAAAATAATTACGTGAACTTCTTTCAATTTTACCTTCAATGAATGAATGGATAGAATTTTCCAATTTATTTTTTTCTCCGTATTGAATCTAATTAATTTTATCATTTTTGCTGCGTGCCTTCCGTGAGTATTTTTTTGTATCCTCTGCTCAAATAAATTTAATTTCTCTCAATTCAAATTAATTTTTTATTCATTTTCGAATTAAATTTTAATTTTTATGGTTTTAAGGTCTATTTATTGAATTCATATTATTATGCTGGACTGGTGTGTTTGTAATTCGTATTGGAATGTGCTGTTTTAAAGATGAAAAATGCCAATAGTAATTATTGGCAATATTTGTGAAGAGGTGTAGATTGTATATTTTGTAAATATTATGCATGCACATTGTCAAACAATTGAACAGTCACGCACCCTGATAGTTGGCAATCTGGCAGTAGGGAAGTATTAAGTTGGTATTAACCTGGACGAGACGCGTCATAAAATAGACAAAAAAGTGAAAACAGACCAGAGGCGTATCTGAGGAGGGGGTTTTGGAGTCAACCACCCTATTTTTTGAAAACCAATACTAGCATAAAAAGGTCATGATTCGAAAAGATATCCAAAAAGGTTATGATCCGCCCCCCCCCCAAAAAAAAATTCGTGGATAAAGCTCCTGTACCAGAACATCGTGAACCTGTCGTAAAACCAGGGTCGTGTTCATGCTGGCCTGGTATCACATTTTTCGCCGATTTTACTAACCCATTCGGGCTAAACACGTGTTAAACTTACTTTTTAAATTACAACTTCCAAAATTATAAAACTTTCAAAAATTTCCATCCTCTATCACCCAAAACATGTCATAAAATATTTTCAAAAATTAAAATCAAATTACAATCTTCTTTCAAAAAGATTAAAAATGGATGAAATACGAAATTAATTTAACTTTAGGGTGTTTGAAAGAAGTAATTAGAGCGCTAAAGGTTTATGGATTATGCGGAGAAAGTTTTAGATATTTCTAACAAAAGTTTCATAATTGAATTTTCGAGATATAAGAGAATTGATGATAAAAAGCTTTCGGTATTAATGTTAACTAACTTACGCTTCACATATTTGAATTTATTTTAGTTTTAGAATTTTCTTCCATATGTTAATCTCTTTATTCCAATTAAATAAGAAATTTCTTCTAATATTTTAACAATGTATATAATCAGTTGAATAAACTAATTAGTTTAAATTAATTGTAAGTTTTTAGTCTTCAGGTATGCATGAATTTTAAGTACTAAAGTTATTAGATTTGAATGAATGTGGATGTGGATGTGGAAGATTCTGAGTTAATGAAGTTTTTTCCAAGATAATTTTTGATTATTTATTGAATTTGTAATTAATTTCTTGATCTTTAAACTAAAGATATCATTTAGAGTGCTAAATTCCTAGTTTAATTGTAATTGAGGCTTTGAAATTGCATCAGTGGCCTTAATGGTAGAGCGTTGACCTTACGTGCCAAAGGTCCTGGATTCAATCCCAGGAAATGTCTAATTTTCGAAGCGATTTTTCATTTCACCGTTCTAGTTACAAAAATTTTTTTAAGATGGGGTCCGGACCCTTTTGAACCCCTCTCTGGTTACGCTACTGAAACTTGTAGGTCTAAAGCGTGTGATGCAATAGATTTTGTAATTGCAGTGCCTCCAGCTCATAAGGCATTCATTCATACATTATTAATTGTTATAAATAGATGCTCATTTTTGAAATTTGTAAGTTCTGCATCCTTGTTCCTTACACAACAATTTAAACTTTTCCAACTTTTCCACTTCCTTCTTCTATAAATTTCTCAAGCTGAAATTACAATCAGAAAACAATTACAGCCTTTCATTATCACGATTAAATAATAAAGTTCTAGAGTCACTCGACAAACTTCCACTCACACTAATTCGAGACATCCTGTCTTCGGATTAAACATAATTTAATTAAATTTAAGTCTTTTACATGCTGATTCAATTTCAAGGAAGTTTCGAATGGAGAAGGGGAGCAAAAATTAAGCTTGACAATGAAAATTTTTCCATTTTGCTTATTGAAACGACAGGAAAAATAAGAATGTTAATGACCGAAACGAAAAGGAAATGAATTTTTTTCTATAACAAGTTTTTTGTATGCTCACAATAGTCGAAATTGCTTTTCTCATTTCCGCCTTACACTCACTCCAAAAATTTCATACTTTTTTATTATACTTTACGGCAATGACTGTAGGAACTTGAGTTGATTGCTGATTTTTTTCTCCACATTTCATGCCATTCATTCAATTCATTCATAGTACACAATAATCCTCATCAAGTGAAGGTGAAATTTTTTTATTGGTCAACAAAAAGGTGAAATAGAAATTTTTTATTTTATTATATTAGTATTGCTGGTTATAGTCACATTCATCATAAATGAGAATTTTATGAACACTTTTTTATTTTTTTTCTTGTGCATGCCTCTTAATGCTGACTTCATGAGCACTTTAATTTTATTTCAATGGGTTGCTTAATAATTTTAGAAAAATGTTGAGATGTTTGGACATTTTGTGGAATTTATCAGTTTAATTTAGGGATCGTTCGTAAATTACGTCATGCAAGAAAATGACTTTTTCGTTCCCAATTGTCACAAATTATCCATTGGAAAAAATTTCTTGTATTTGAATTGTCACAAATTTTTCAACCCCCCCTAAAGCGTGATGTAATTTGCGAATGACTCTTTATTCAATTTTTTATAGCTAATTACTTAGGATATTCTTTGTAATGTAGCAGTCGTGGACTCCTTAAAAATTAGTAGCATTTTTAAGCTTTTTGTGTCTGAAGCAAATCTAGAAAAAATAGAGACAAACCCGTAAGACAAGCAATTGATCCTCCAGTTAAAATAAATTTTTTATTAACTTTGTAAGTGCTGCTTCGATTTTGCCTAGTAAAATTTATGGCATTCTATCAATTTTACTTCTTAAATAGTCATGAAAGTGACCATCTACTGAATGACTCAATAATATAGATGAAAGAGAAAATTTTGAAAAATGCGCTTTTTATTACATGTTTCAATAAGTTGCATACTTGATCCTGCATCATAGTAAATTTTGTAGAAAATATAGTTGCAAAAGTAAAATGACATAAGTGACTCTGCATGATATGCGATCATAAAGCTTATTTCCTTATTTTCTACTCATATTTTTTTTAACTTAATGATATTGCTAAGATTATTACATAAGTAAATACTATTTTTATCGAAAGTATTTTTTTATTATAATTCCAATGCTATTTTTTGTACAATTTAATCAGTAAAAAGTAAAAATAATACTGCATAATATAAATTGATTTTGAAATAAATTTTGATTTTTTTTTGTACTTAAATGCATAAAGTTTTAATAAAATTAATCAACTTTTACTTCTAAGGCAAAATATCACAAAATTAAATAATAAATAAAACTTCCACCAATCACTTTTCTTAAATAAAATACGACTGCTCTGTACCACAAAAAAATATTTTAACAAAAAACATAAACAAGATGCTAAGAAAGTTATAGTTTGACCAACTTTCACGTGAATAAATATTGAACTTTTCAATAAACAAGAAGACAACCTTCACTTACCTTTGCAAAAAATAACTTTTTTATTGAAAGTTTTCCAGAAAAAAAATTACTTCCATCTTAAAAGTTTCAACTTATAAAATTCAAACAGACACAGAAATTGTCTTATCATAACTTCATAACAATCATCATCATCATCATTATAATAAACTTTCAAATGAACAAGAAGATCCACATTTATTTTTTTAACACAGCACAAACACAGAGTCTGAAAGAAGTGAGGATGAAAAAGAAAACTTTAAAGTAACTGAAAAAAACTTTGCAGTCTGAAAAAAATAGAAGACAAATTGTAAAAAAGGAAAACTTTACATCATTATAGAAAAAAATGTTATGCTGCTTTCATAATATTTAAAAAGCATGGAACTCGTGTCAGGCATTCATTCATGCACATGGATTGTGCTTACCATGTGAGACTTAATGAGGTTTTTGACTTGCGACTTTCAATAGTTAGGGATGGGGGTAAGAGGAGCTAAATGGCCATATTTAGGACTGTATTTGGTGACGGAACTTAAAGAAGTTCAGAGACGTAGCCAGGAGGGTCCTTAAGTGCCCAGGCACCTCCCTTAATATCAAAAAGGAATTCCCACTTCAAAGATCTTGGCAACCCCTAAAGAAGTTGGCATGCAGGTAGAAAAAATGTGCAAAATGCCCCTCTGCATAGCAAAAGTTCTGTTGCATCTACATGCCAAAGCCATCGACTTCAGATGTCCTCTATTTCCATACACACAGCTCCGAGAAAGGATTTTTGTTGAACGTCATTTTATGATTGACCCCCTCATGTCTCAAGAAGCTGCCGCATCTGCATTATGGATGAGCATACGAGCTAGATGTACAATAACAATGTGATGTAAAATACACACACAAAAAATGTGCAGCATGGCAAGCGTTTCTGCAATAAATTGAATGTAAAGTTTTCTATTCCTTCTGCTTCATTCGTTCATCATTGAATTTCATATTCAATATTTGTAGCCCGGACAAAAGTGTGCATATAAATTTTCTACTTAAATTCTTTTCACATTCATTGTGTACACATTGGGGCAGTGTATGAAGTAAGTGGGAAAGTTTTATGTGGAAACTTTACGGAATGAATTTTGTGAGGAATATTGGTGGACTTGGAAGCAAGAAGGAGTTTGGAAAATTGTTGAAAATACTCTTTGGATCAAAAAAGTGACAAGAATCTACTATCTGAGATCTGCCACACTAAAATGGTCCGATAAAATGGACCCATATCATTTAAAGGCTACGTCGCTGTCTGGCTCCTTAATCTGCTTTCATCTGCTAATATTTCAACAATACCAAATATTAAGTGCTACACTATCCCTGTCGAATGATTCATTTAATGAGTTAATTGACAGCCGACGTGATCTCCTGCTATCTAAAAATTCCAATTTAGAGACCTTTCTTACTGGAGTTTCCACCAAAATGTGATAAAAATTCTGTAGTACGTTTACTTCCCTTAAATAATTTTATTCTAATGTTTACCCTTATTTTAGGTTATTCTATCAAAAACTCAATCAAAACTCCACAAATCATCTGATAATGACACAAAATGTTCCCTAAATTGTCCATAAAAACCAGTCAACCCTTAAATTACACCGGACATACCCCTCCAACTCCTCAAAAAATCCTAATAATCATTCAACTCTTATGAAGTCACTCTCCCGAAAAAAATCCCCTAAGTCTGCAACAGTTCGAATGTTACTTTATCGCATGAATGGAGAAAAATATTTTTCAACTTGCTCAATCGATTGAAAAATAACATATGTGACCAGGACTATAGTTATATTACATTATCGAAAAAAAATTTCATCATAAATGAAAAAAACTTTCTGTTCCTCTCGTTCACACAAATTCGCATTTGTTGGTTTGGAAAAATGAATTTTTTTTTTCATATTCTGAATTTATTATTGAAATTTATGCCGGAAGTTCAAATGACTGAGTGTGCATATGTGTATATGATTGCTATTTTCTACGAATATAAAAGTTATTGAATAAATCAATTTTGTGTGCATTAATCTTGATTAATTTTTGTCTTTCTCTTTTCATGCACATTTGAGCACTTTTGCTTCTTTTGTGGCAACAACACCAACTTGCTGGTTGCTGCTGTTGTTCCTGTTTTCTCATGTCGGTTTTCACAACTTTTTTTTTGAGGACGAGAAAGTTTATTTTTGTGAAATGAAAAAAGTTGAGTTTTATTTTGGACAGCATGTAAGGGGTCATTTGTGAATTATGTCAACTATAAATTTTGATTTTTGGGTCCTCACTTCTTCATAAAATAGACATGCAGCTCAATGTCTCTCATAAGTAGGCTTACCATCTGCTTGGTTTTTCAGAGGACTATCCTCTATTTTTGAAATTTGTCCTCTGTCCTCTGAAAGCTTCAATTTGAATTGAAATTGAATTCAAATTGAAGAAAATGTCCATCGAGGGGGATGTCTTGACACCCAAAACACCCTCTGGAGACGTCCCTATCTGAGACTTTCTGAAAATCTAAATTTTAAATCGACATGCTTTTTAAACGATCCCCAAAAGTTAGTTGAGAGTTAAGAACCAATGAACAGCAACAAAAGCATCAACATTAAAATATTAGTGAAAATAGTAAATTATACTCATGCATAAATTTACATCCATACAGCGCATTGTAGTGGTCTATGATGCTAAAGTTAAATTTACTTCATTTCAGGAACAATGAACGATGCTTTCACGCTTTAGATGTGAACTTTTACATAACAAATGTGTTTAAACTTTCTGCATACATGATATAAGTTACTGACTGAAATAATTAATGCTGCATTGGATAATAAATTAAAGTTTGGATTGTTTGAAAGTTAAAAAAAGTTTGTTTGATGGGAAAAATTTGTGGAATTTGTATTAAATTTTGAAAAAGTTTTTTTTTGTAGTTTTTACTACAATAAAGCTTGAAAGTAGCCAAAAAATTCGGAATAAAGAATAACAAATTCTTCATAACATCTAAAAATAATAATTAAAGCATCTAAAAACCAAAAATTATTTCAAACCATCATTAACATTAAATAATCTAAATAAAATACCCAAAAATTAAAATCCCACAAAACTCATAAATATAGATAGATCCTCTATGTCATCATGATAAATAAATTTGCACATTTTAATACAAAAATATATTTTTTAACAATTTCAATAAAAAAAAAATAAAAATAAAATTTTCAATTTGAAAAACCGCCAATTAGATAATGAATGAAATTGAATATCATTTAACCAAAAAACAAACCAACAACATTTTAATAAACCTGCAACAAAGTATTAATAATAAATCCAAACGATTCAATAGCTGTAATTTGATAATATTCATATAAACAATTATTTTTATTGGCATTTGTTTTTGTAAAAAAGTATACATATTAAAGGGGGTGTAAGGTATGTAATTTTAGTTGAAATATTTTTAACTACCTAAATATGAATTTTTGGATCAAACTGTCCATTGCTTATTAATTAAGGCATTGATTAAGGAGGTGTCCGATGGGTCCAGACACAGGGGCGTATTCAGGGGGGAGGTTTGGAAATCAACCCCCACCCTCTGAAAAAAATTTCTTTATTTTGCTAGGGGTTTTCGCCAAAAATTCCTGGATACGCCCCTGTCCAGACCCCCTTTTAAAAAATTTTTACATAGAAAAGCTCTAATTTTTTAGTTAATGATTCTCATTCGACATTTCATTAGAGTTCACAACATTGAAACAATTTTTGAACATGAATTTGAGATGACACTGCTAATGCAGTTGAAGAGAATAAGATTATTTTTTTTGTAGGTGCTCCCCTGGATTAAGGTGATTAGAAGGGGGGGGGGTATTAGGATCAAATTAACGTTTTTCATAAGAACGACTGCATTTTTCATATTTTGAATTTTTTAGCCTCTTTACTCGAAACACAGAGGTGGTCAAGGCTCCACTCACCCAACCCTTGCTATGCTTCTATTCAAAATTTTGAAACGACGAAAAATTTAAAAACACAACTTATAGATTTGTTCACATTTTTCACATTATAATTCAAAATATTTCCCTCCTATTCAACATCAAACAGATGTAAAAAATATTTTTATTAATTTTCCAACACGAATTATGTTGTGAATGAGATAATAAAATATTTTTTTTTATCTGACTTCATTGTACTAAAAGTGCAAAATTAATTGAAAAACATTCATGCGTGTAATTATCAACTTTTAATAAATGACGATAATTTTCAATCGGAAAATTACTTTGTAAGTAACGAGAATCCATTGAAATGGTAATAATATGCTGGTCTTTAAAACTTTATTGTGGGAGGGAATTTTGTGGTTCATTTGAATTTACTCGATATTGGAAGTTGAAAATTTCCAGTGCTTTTGGTTTTGTGATTGTAATTAAAGAGGGATGTAATTGGTTTGAGGATACCTTTTGAAAAATTTCAATTTGTATGTCGAATGAATTTTTCATTAATTAATTGTGTTATCGGTTTATGGTGTGCATTTTACATTTGATGTGGTTCATCAATTTTTAATGGTCGTATTTTACTGGGTTCATTTTCTGATTGATGGTGTTTGTGGCTTTACTGCCTATAGTATGATTTGTGATGATTTTTTGAGAGATTTAGTAGTTAAAATTTTAATTTATGCTTAATTTTTGATGTTGAATTTGGAATCAAAATTTAAAATTTTGCGAAAATCAATCATGTGAAGCCAGTTATGAAACAATAGGGGTTTGGAAATATGTACTCCAAACTTGTCAAAAAATTCTTTAATTTTTTAAGGTTATTGAGAAAAAATCCAGAATATTCGCACCCTGTTCAAAAAAAATGAATTCCTTCCCCTCGAAAAACGCTGTATGACCCTATTAAATTTATAAAAATGAAAACCCACAAAATTCCACGAAATTTCATAAAATAAAATTCATCATATTTATATCCCATAAAACAAAACTGCACACAGTTCAATTTACTTTAAAATTAATCCAATTTAAGCTGATTAAATTTTGCTATTCATAAAATGACGAAATTCTCACTTTTGAGGTATCAGCAAAAAAAATATAATTTCCAATGGAATTTTTAATTATCCTGTGGCCATTATCATGAATATTAAATGAGCTTAAAGTCCACACATATAGTTTGACATCACCAGATGATGAAAATGCATACTTTTTTGTTGCAAAACAAATGCGTGCAAATAAATTTGTCATGATATGAGAGATAAATTGTTTTTTGAATGGACAATTAAGTTCTCAAATATTGAATTTAAATTATTTATTTTTGAAAATATCATTATTGTAAGTGGAACCTTTTATGCAGGTATGCAAAAAATGTTATTATGGTAATTTTATGCTTGACTTTTGCTGATATGAATTGTAATTTATTGTAAAATAAGTGAGATGTGTAAAGTGAAGCAATACATCCCAATAAATTTTTTTGTGAATTTCCAACGGAGTCATCTGATTCGTGATCATGAGCAGGGGGAAATAACTGTCTACAAAGTGCAAAATGATGTTAAATTGTAAAATTTCAAGAATTTTACATCATTTTATATTTTAAAGATAATTATTTACTTCCTGCTGATGATATTGTGCAACATCGCTGACAGAGCTGTTCATCCTTTATGTTCAATGCTGATAAATTGCTTTATATTTATCTCTAAATTTAAGAACATCACCTTGGGATTTAGATTATCTAGTGTTACCTATTGACACGAGCATCCTTAAAATTTAATGAAATTCGGATGAAAATCTTAATGTCATTCACTTTGTTCTGCACATTACACAATAGGGGTCGTTCATAAATGACGTCCATCAAAAAATGGGATTTTTAGACCACCCCCCCCCCTCGTCACAAAATTTTCATAAAAAAATTTCTTTTGTATGAAGGTGTCACAAAATTGTGGACGTCATATATGAATGACCCCATAAAAAAATCTAAAATATTGCAGATATTTTATTTGGGGTCATTAATTTATGACGTCCCATGTGACATCCAGTATCATGATAATAGAATGAAAGAAAATAATTTCAATGAAAATAAAGTGAGAAAGAAAAATCAAATTTTCTGACAGACGTCATTTACAAACGAGCCCCACTGTCAACTCAACAAAAAAAAGAGGAAAAAGATTAGTTTCTTAAGCTCTCAATAAAATACAGAAATAGAGATTGTCAATACAATCCATCTATTTCATCAGTCAATGGTAAGAGTTTAATTCCAATAAAATCCTTTTTGTTTGTCCATTTCCTTTTATTCAATCTCTTACAGACATTTCTACCTTTTCCTTCATTTTTATTTTTTCTATTTTTGTAAAAAAAAATTTATAAACTAGAATTTAATCTACGTTTGCTTGTGCTGCAATAACTCATTGCTTCTCACTCACAGAGTAAGCAGAAAATGGATGAATGAATGAATAAAAGAGTGAGAAAGCTGTAAAGCTTCTTATTGTGGTAAAGCTCTTCCAACGTTGTAATTCCATGGCAATAGAAGTATCCATATATTTTCATTAAAATTTAAACCTCCCAACATTTTCTTCATCCTCATTTCTCTCATATCATCCTCGTATATTTTATATGTACACATATTCTCATTCCATTGTTAGCTATTTTGTTAGTTTATGGTTTTACATACATACGGATAGATAAATAAGACTCTGATACATTCACACAAACAGATTTTCATTTTTTTTGTTCCAGCTATTGTGAATATACATGGAGAAAAAAAAATTTTTTGGGAGAAATTTTTACCGCATTGAGAATAAATGCTAATGCCGCAAAATGATGATATGTGAGGACCACAGATTTTATGACAAATTTTTGTGCATGCTCATATTGTTGTGTTCCAAAAATTTGCAAAATAATAATTTTGGATGCATGACTTGTTTGAGGAATGAGTGATGGAAAGGAAAAATTATTTGAAATGAGAATTAAATGTTGTGTTTTGAAGCGGATGTTTAATAAATGTAAAAGGGATGAAACGTCTATTTGTGTCATAATAGGGCAGGGATTATATAGATTATTAAGCTAGTAAAAATATAGCTTGGCTCTACCACTGCTTCAACCCTAGTCCAGGTGTATACCCCAGGGGTAAGTGTAGAGATAAGGGTAGGGTTATACCGAGAAACCCAGCTCTGAATATGTGATTTATCTCAGTTTCGTTAAAAAATAAGGATTTGCTATCTGATTGAATTATTCTCCGACTTTATGATGTAATCTGGATCATTTTTTCCATTCAAACTTCGACCATCGAAAAATTTAATAACTCAGAGCTAGCATCACCATCTGCTTGATTTTTTAGATGACTGTCATCTATTTTTGAAGTTTGCATTCTGTCCACTGCAAGGATTGATTGAATTTGTCTTTTATCTTTTCAAAAAATATCTGGTAATCCTACTCAGAGTCCATAGTCATCAAGAATTTTTTTGTAAAGTCGACTCGACTTTTATATATACAATTGGAAAACATCCGAGTAGACTTCAAGCTCTACAACTCCCTTACCTTATTTAATGTGAAAAAAGTTCAGCTACGTGACATGTTAAGCCGGAGACACTGCGACTCCGGTCGTTTCGGAATCTATAACACAGCCAGTGGCGTAGCAAAGTACAGTATCACCTTGAATTTCTCTGCTACAAAATTTATTTATAAAAATTTCTTCATTTTTTGTCAAAAACCCCTGAAAATTGAAAAGTTTGGTGGAGGTGACTTCTGCTCCTTTCTGACTAATCCTCCACACACAGTTCAGGACAGATATTCCTTTATGTTGGACGTCATGAATAAATGACACGCATGTAGATTCTATCTTTATAAAGAAATTCAAGGAATTCTTACATTAATTAAAATTAAAATTAAATTTATTTGAAACTGTTCAGCTTCCTGACTGAATACTCACCACAACCATCCAACAATTTTCATTAATTTAAATTTATTTCTTTGGTAAACGCTCGAAGCAAGAAAACATCAAAAAATGTAAATTTTTCATCATTGCCTTTTATATCCTTTTTAAATTACATTTTCCCTCCTGTTTCGCATCGTTGACTTAATTGCTTACAAAAATCTTCAAAGTTTTCTTTTTCAAAAGAATTATTTTTTTATTTATTTAACTTTCATCCAAAAATGTATTTCCCTCAAAAACCTTAACACAAAAGTCATTAAAATTTTTCCCATTCAACTTTTTTTTATTTTTCGTTTCCATCATTCAGATCAACGTGAATTGTTTCCATTTTTTTGCCTCAACATCATGCTGAAATGCTTCAAAAAATTCCCTCTCTTTCCTGTCCTTTTCTCGCTTGAGTAAGAAATTTAAGCGAGAATATTTCTTTGTTTTCTTTTTTTTCTCCTTCCACAAAATTGAAAAGTTTTGAAAAGTTTTTCACTCAAAAAAATTGAAAAAAATAATGTTTTTTTTGAAACAATCGGCAAATAAAGAAAATGAGAATGAAATTTTCATCATTTTTGTATTTTTTCCATGTTTAACATTGGGAATTTTAAGATGAAAATAATACATGAGAATTTTTGTTATTGTTTTGCATAATGCGAGTAGAAATCTTTGTATTCTCATGAGTTCTTACCTTTATGATCACTGAGATTTGATTTTTTATAGGAAATATGAAGAAAACAGGAAGAAATTTCACTCGGACAACCAAATATATTGTCTGCTAAGTCATCTACTCAGCTTTCGAGATAACGATTACTATCTCCCATAAAAACTAGATTTGTTAAGAATACTTGAGTAGTTTTGATCCTACAATAATGATTCAGAATATTTCAGTTAACCACAATAGTAATTTCACAGAAAAAATGAATAATCTTTCGTACGTGAGGTCAAGTCTACCTGTCGACCCATTTATTTCATCTCACGAATGAGAAAAAGCATACAAAGCTCCTCATGTACTCAACGGACATGATCAGGGGTTCTTAATTTGAGTTTATTTGGTCTGTGGCTTTATTACTGGTCTCATGTCCTGTTATTCTCTAAATATTTAATGCTTTTTGAGTCAAACCATAAATTTGTTTAGAATTTTCCAACTCTTTCAAAATTTACTACCCATTAATAAAATCTTGAAACTCTCAAAATTTCTAAACGCTAGGTCCTTAACATCTCTACAGTTCGAGAACATCTTTCTTACCATCAGCCCACTCGAGCATTACTAAAAAAATTACGTTTTTCATACCACACACAAAAGAAGAAATGAGGCGGTGAGCTTATCGTAACCTTGAACCTCCTTCTTTTCACGTTGATTGATTGTTTAATGTCAGGTTGTTGCTGCCTTTTTTCCGTTGATATTTTTTTATATTCTCTCTCGCCATTATGATTACGATATGCGTATGGACTAAATTATTATAGATTATGTACACGTTGTTCGTTACTTGAATTTTGAGACGATCCATTAATGTTTAATGGATTCTTCTTTTATTTGGCGAGGATTTTATTATTCGGAAATATTTTTTGATGTTTTATTTGAGTAATGATTAGTTTGAGGGGGAACCAGGGGGATTGGGGGATTTGCCTGATAAGATTTTAAGGCACAAGGGTAGGAACAGGGGTCATAAAAATGAAATTTCTCTTTTTATTTCAATTATTGCTCGACTAGCTACATCTCTGATTAAATTAATATTTTAGTAGAATTTATGAGCAAACTCTCTATATTTTTTTCAATTTGAATTTCTAGTTAGAAACTAAATAATTTATTTCAGATTTTTATGGCAAAATTTGCTTAAAAGCTTTTTTTCATAAATTTTGCAAAGATTTTTTCCTGAAAATTCAATTTTTGTAGAGCATCACGATGACCGCAAATTATGAGTTATTATTTCACCTTATCATCGCCTTCTTCTCTTCTCTCTACAATGAATGAACCCCAAACTCCCTCTAAAACAAGCACAACTATCTTCAAATATTCAAAAGATACAAACTGAAACAAAAGAGAAAATTTTCCATTCAACATTAAAACCACTAAAGTGTTATCATATTTTAATAGTTGGTTTAAAAATTTTCTCAACAATTTCATTACGCTTTTCTCCCCTTTTCACCGCCACAGCCACAATTATTTTCGTTACTCGCATCTTTGCAATGTCAATGAATTATTTGTCTTCTACTCTGCTGTTGTTCTTCTTATGTTGATGCTGTGAGACATGAATTTATTGTATAAGTTTCATCTCTCGTGAAATTAATGAGTTTTGAAGAAATGAAACTTTTTCAAACTTTTGATAATTTGTTATTTAATAATTTGGATTTTGTTGAGATTCTGAGTAAGTTTTGATTTTTGGAGAGGAATTTAGTTATCACTTACTTTTTGTAGAAATTAAATTTCTAGATTTAAGAGTTAAATTTTTTGAATCAATATTTTTAATGGCGTATTCAAGGAGAATGAAGGCTCGAGGTGGTGGTTTGACTATGGCCTGCGATTCTGACTGGGTTTTTTCTTGTTAAGAATCCAAGCTAAATCACTGAGTCGAGCCAACCTCCCATAGCCTGCATCAGGGACGCATGGATGTATCCAGAAGGTTTTGGGGGTCAACTCTTCTCTCGACGGTAATTTTATTCAATTTAATAAGATTTTTGGAGAAAAAAATCCTAGACTTGCTAAATTTTTGGATCCATATACGAGGAGGCCCAAAATTATTTTCTCTGAAGATAACTTATCTTCTCGTTAATCAACATTGGATTTCCAGAGGGGGCCCAAGATCCCCTCATGGCTACACCTCTAGCCAGAGTACCAGCTAAAAACTATCAATTAATAATAATTTATTAACATTGAAAATTAGACATAAAATTGAATTATTTGATATTCCGTTAACCTCCTTCACTCCACGTGCTCATCATAAAAGAAAAAAAACCTAAGAAACTGCATCCCTATGATAATTTTCATCTGAAATTCCCACATTAAATTCCATTTAATCCCCCCACCCTTAATAGTTTTTACACTCATTCGCACATCTAATTTATCTTCACCGGATTTTAGCTCTACACTCAATTTTCTATATTCCCCAATATTTACTTAAATCGTCTAGATTCTAATCACTTAACACGATAGTAATTAATTCAATTAACAAGTTGATTTTAATGGGGATGATTAATCCATTAGGCTTTTATTGTAATTTAGATTAAATCCTCATAGATAAGATGCAGAAAGGAAAAAAAACTGTCTGTTTGTTAAAGACTTTTTTTGCTGACTTTTTTTTGAGGATGTAGAAATAAAAATGGGATGAATTTTTTTCTGTCTATGGGAAAGTTTTGGTGTGTTGTGGGGATTACATGACAATAGTTTTTCATGCTGGATATTAAGTTTGTAAACACAATGTGAGATATATTTTGGTAGATTAATTGTATGCAAAATTTATTTTAGTTTTGTTTTAATTTTAGAAGAATTTTCATTAAGGTTAAGCAAAGTTGCGAGGACTGGTATCCGAAAACTGTTGGCAGCAGGTAGGCAGGGGTGTATCCAGATTTACAATTTTTTTGTACGGACGGGAAAATTTAGGGGTCGGTTTTGGAATTTTTTTCTTGAAAAATCTTAGCAAATTGAAAAATTTTTCCCAAAAAGGGAGGTTTGTCCCCTCTGAATACGTCCTTGGCGGCGGGTATTTGGCCTTTTTACAACTCTGTGGTTAAGAGATGTAAATATTTTTTGAGAGATTTTAAAAATTTTAAACTGCAGAAAAGTTAATGTCAATAATGCTTTTTACGAGTGGATTTGGAATCCACAAACTCAGCCCATCCTGATCGTGCCAAAGAGGTAAACCCAAAAAAAAAATCCAAAATTATAGATAGAATAGTTGAAGAATTATTATTTTGAAAAATGTTTTACTGAAATTTTAACATTAATTTTACAAAAGCTACAAAAATGATTTATTTCTCGATTCAAATCAAAGAATCTACCAAATTAAAAATTATCTGTAAATTTTTTTAGTCAAAAAACCAAAACAACTAGAATACTATAAAGCTACGAATTTAATTTATTTCACAAAAATATATGAATATTTCATTATTTAAACAATAATTCTTCATAAAAAACTTTGAACAAATATATCATAAGTTCCACAACCCCAACAATTATCAATATATCATCAAGTAATAACCAACTGCCACAATTTCCATAGTATCAAGCTTATGTGCCAACAATATTTTTTATCCCATCATTTCTTGCATCTTTTTGTGCCAAGCAATTACTTCGCTTACATCCAAGTGAGAAAAAACGTCAGTTTTAATTCCGCTATTAATATTTATTTTCTCTCATTTCTATGCTTAGCGCTTGATGAAATTATATTTTGCCTTCCATCGTTATTTTGCCGATACCATCTAATGTTTATGTGTTTATTTATGTTTGTACATTCATTTGTGCTTGTTGTTGGCTCTCATTCGATCAAATGAAATTTATTTTGCTTCTTTTTTAACTGATTCCTCGTATGTAAAGTAATAAATTCCCTTAAAAGCATATAAATTACACGAAATTACGTGAGCAATGTATGGAGTTTTGAGCTTGTTTTATTGAAGATGATGGGAATGTAGTCATTTGGCTGATTGTCTTAATTTTAGAGTGATCTGCAACTTTGATTCATAAACTATCAAAACATAACCTCAAAAACATCAAAAATGCGCTTTGTACCCATGAAACCCACCCGTGAGCCCATACTTTATCCCACTATCGCTATGTATAAGGTTCTTCCATGCCACATGTTTATGCGCAATTTTCGGATGTATGAGAAATTTATGACTTAATCAGCAGTAAATGTTGTCGCATTTAAAGCGAGACTTCATCAACATTTCCGAGCCAACGGAAAATGTTTCCTAATTTATAATTAAATTGCAAATGTAAACGACTGCTGAGCAAATACATAGCAAAAAAATCAAGTTCTTATTTGGTCAATTTCAACAATCAATATTGATTGAGCTTGCTGTATGCAATTCGATTCCATTAATTAGTGCTTAAATCAATAAAATGTTTATTTGGTTCTCTTTTTATTTGGCTGATAAAAGAAGCTATCCGGTTGTGTTGATTTGATTTTGAGAGTAAATTCATTGATTGAAGCGTAAGTACTAAGTGAACTTGAACAATTTATGGGGTGAATGCTGTGATGCTTGATTGGTGGAGGGTGAAAAAGAATTTCGATGATTTGATTGACAAATTTTTTGATTAAGTTGATTATGGATCTACCTTTTGGTGGGTAATTTGGACTTCTTTTGATTATTTGGAGGAGAATGCGCAAGAATTGAATTTAATTTCATATAAAGCTCGTCTGACCAGCAAATGGAACAATTTGGAGTTGCAGTTCAGTGAGACGCGTTTTCAAGGCATATAATTAAGGAACCAGACATACAAAAAATATATAAAGAAGCGCCAATCCTAAATTTGACGTTATTCTTCTGCTTGAATACAAAGAAACAATTGTTATGCCATTGGACCTGATCCATACAACCTTATCACGCTCCAAACAATCCAAGCAGCTCACAATTTCTTTCTATCTTCAAGCCACATCAAAGCTACAGTATAACTGACAAGTGTACATTAAATATTCATAATATAATGTTGAATATGAAGCATGTTACAAGGCATTATTAACAGATAAAAAGAATCTTACGTCAAAGCATAAAAGAACATCAAGTAACTGAGACTGATAGACGTAAAGCCCTCAAAAACCTCAAAACCATGCACTTTAAGTGAAGTAAGAAGGAAGAAATGAGCGAAAAAGGAAATGAAAATATAAATGAATGAATAAACAAGGTTGTGGTTGAAATGATGATAAATTGTTTGCAGAAAGAGGATTGAGGTGAAGCAGCAACAGCAGCAAGAAATTCCTTTTCTCGACCTCATCGAGGTATATTTAAAGTTGAGCATTATAAATGAGAACAGAAAAAAAACATCATAATAATAAAAAGTCATGCATCGTGTGTGAGGTGAACTGAAAATTTTGTTCCTGTTTGATGAATTTTTTTAGCATTTAGAATAGTTTTAAGATGTAAAATATTTTTTACAGTTTGTCTGGATGTGGTGGGGTCGTTCATAATTTGCATCCAATTTTTAAGGAGGAGGGGGTCTGTCGTTCTGTGACACTTCCATACAAAACAATAAAATTTTGTATGAATATTTTTTGAAAGAGGAGAAGGGGGTCTAAAAATCTTGTTTTTTGCGTGACCTCATTTATGAACAGGCCCTATTAACAATTGCAATAAATCCCAAAATGCGCTTTAAATTTCCACCTCAATTTCTTATTTGCAGATATCCCATAAAAGTTTCATGATACTCTATTATCCCTTGCAACATGCAAATAAATACACATTCATATATTATATTTCATGAAGCTGTGCCTGAAAGCAACAATGAATATGTGAATGTGTCGAGATGTAGTGGGAGGTGAAAAATAATATACAGGAGCGATTGTAATAAATTTTCATTTTATTAAACAGAAAAAATGAAGGAAAAAAAGGCGAAGAAAATTATGGGAAATAAAATGTGGAGTTTTATGATCAATTTTTGAAGCTTTCAGTGCGTTATAAAAAATGAATAAAGCCTAAGATTTAAATGAAAAATCTAATGAAAAAAAATATGGAAATTTTTTTTATTTTTGAATGTGGAAAAGGGAGCTGGGGCTAGTTACTCGTGTATACTCAGGGTATGGGGTATACCTGAGTAACCGGCCCCAGTCACCCTTTTTCACACGAGAGGGGTATATCCTAGGGTATATCCGAAAAACCACCCCCTGGGAATTTAGATTTTAAGAAGGTTTAGAGTTTGCAACTATTATGCATGTAGAATGTAAAATCTTTTTAGATAGGTGAAGTACGAGGGTCAAAGGATTTAATTCTTGGAAGACAAACTTATTTTCTGGAAGGTCTTTAAACAAACTTCTACAAAAATTAAAAATTTAAAACAATTCTCAATCCAACCCTTTAAAAAAATTCTTTCTTCTTTTAAACATTTTCATTTCTCATTTTCATTCAGAGCAATAAATGAAGTCATAAAAATTTAGATCCTAATGACATTCATTCATTTTTTTCTTGTTTATAAAATGCGACATCATGTCATGTTTAATGATCAGCCATGCAAAAGAAGAACATCCTTCTTATTTCATTAAATCTTCTAGAATATTTTTTAAAAGAGAAATTTGACATTTATAATTTAGTAGATTTTTTCATGATTATTGAAGAATCTGGTATTCATTTGTAAATGACGTTCATAAAAATTCCTTTCAAAAAATTTCTGTTTATTGGTTGCTCAGGTGAATTTCAGAGGGCGGTGTAACCTTTATTTTGTTTGAAAAACTTTTAAAAATTTAAATATTTTTTTATTTGGATCATTTTTTAGCCAAGATTCAATGAGATTAATTATACCTAGCCACCCTCTGCGCTACTGGATATTGCCAAAAGTAGTCATTTTTGACCTTTTCCTCGAACCTTCCAATTAAATTTGAATTAAGAAAATTTCGAAATAGCCCCTCAAGTAGGGGACCCTAGGGGGGCGTTCGTTAATAACATTCAACATTTAGAGGGGGGTTGGGTCTGAAGTTTTGTACGAAAATTTTGTAACAGGGGGCGAAGGTCTAAAAATCTAGTTTTTGGCGTGACGTCATTTATAAACGGCTCCTAGATGATATCTTAGAACTGTACAAAAATAAATTAAAATTTAATTTCCTTTAATTTTCTTCAAGAATTGTCAAATTTTCTTTATCCAAATGTCAAGCATTACTCTTCTCACAATAATCTCCTTTGCCTCACTGAGGCGTTAAACAATCTCAACTTAAAGACAAAATTATGTAAATATAAGAGAACCAAAAGCAAGAAGAACAAATTAAAAAGCAAATGAGAATGAATTTTTTCTTCTTATTTTCCTGTTTTATATCCTAAAGAGCCTTAAATTCTGACAGCAAAATTGGAATGATTTCATCTAAGTGCTCCGTCAGGAAGCAAATTTTTAGTGAGATAAATAAAAAAGTCACAGAGAACATTAGAAAATATCCAGGAATGGAAATCTCGCACGATAAAGCGAAAAGAGGAGGATTAAAGCTGTCAAAAAATTAAGTTTACGACAGTGACAATAGCGAAGGCATGCGAATGGAAATCTTATTTTAAAATTTATAGTCACTTAAATTTGCATATCGCACATGCCTTCAAGAACACTGTGTCTTTACTTTATTTTAGATGAAACATTCTCTCCTCTTCATCCTTATTTCTATACGGTAGCAGTTATGTTATGGCAAGTCAAATACAACAAACTGCTTTCACCTTACGCACAATGAGAATTTTTTTTCCACGAATATACGTGCAATGTTAAATGAAATTTTATGCTTGTGTAATTTATTCACGTTGATAGCAAAGTGATATTTAAATCTTACATAATTTTTTTTCGTGTATAAGAATTTTTTTCTCTCACTCCTTTCCTTGCTATCTATCTAGTAACTCGACATCATGCATTGCTTTATGTGAAAAAGATTTAAACTTGGGATGGGAACTTTTAGGGTTGTAGATGATGATGGTAGATGTTTGTTGTGCTTCTTTTAGGAGTATACGTTATATTGAGCACTAGCGTTATGATGCACATTCAGTGGTGTAACCAGAAAAATTTCGAGGGGGAAACTACTTGGCACAAAAAATTATTTTCCACCACTACGCACTTTTGGAGCTATAATTTTAAATGTATACTTACTTTCTAACGCAAAAAGGGTCAAAAGTTGTTATATTTAGGTTTTACATACGTTGGAACCAAAAATTTGATCCTAAGAAAATTTTTCCTCCAAGTAGTCCCCCCCCCCCTGAATTTTTTAAACAATTAAAAATTTAGGGGATGTTTTGGGATTTTTTTTCTCTAAAACTCTAGTAAATTGAAAATAATTTCCATCGAGAGGGGGACTGTTTGAACCCCAAAATACCCTTTTGCACAGTATTACCAATTAAATGCTCTATAAATTTTACTTAAGACTATAAGGTTGTCCTACTCATCTAACCACCTAAAACTGAGCTGTCATATAAGTCCCTTTGGGAAGATGTCTGGCTATTTTATGGTAGATTTTGCTTTTGTCTAAGAATCAACTTGACAATGACAAATATGATCATTTACTTTGTAAGAATATTTGAATGGGGGAGGGGATAGGGTGGTTTTCTACCTAATATACCTTCCCTCTCATGGATACATTTCAGATTGAGCAGTATTTAAGCAAAACCTAAAAATTGAACTAAATTCCATCAATTTCTTGAAAATTAAATAAAAATCCCACCAATCACCACCCCCTGTAATCATTCTTACTCAACATCAAGCAAGTAGAGTGAAAGTTCTTCAACAAATTTTTTGTTCTGTCGCTCTCCTTCTGCAAAGGTATGGTACATCGAGTATAAGATAGAAAGTACAATTTGAACATTTTTACGCTAAATTTAACTCTGAAAACGAGTGGAAAAAGCGAAGCGCGCGTCATTTATGTTTGATGCTTTTCAAAGCGATTTCAGTTTCAACGTGAAACGAGTCGGAGCAATTTCTATTTTATCATTCTCATTTTTTTACCATGCACATAAATGAAATAAAAGGATTTTTTTTCATGTCGAATGAATAAATGGCATGGAATGTATGCAGATGAATAACGTGGATGTTTAGTTTTCTTGTCGCTTTTGTCTCATTTCCTTTCGAATACTTACAAATGTCATTTCTGCTCCATTTAAATTGTTGAGCGCGATTGTTTTGCACTTTTGGATTTAATGCTTGCTGAATTTATGGATAGATTGATGGTTATTTATGGCTAGAGATTTGTTGAAGTGGAATTTTTACGTTGCTGGATGATTTGATGAGAATTAAGAGCAACGGATAGATGAACTAGATGCAGTGGTAAATTGAGGTATCGAAAAATTGTGAAATGTCTCTTATGCCTAAGGGTTTAAAAGGCTCTCGGAAAATTTTGAGATCAACATCGAGAAAATTAATCAAAAATTTTTTAAGTTCAGAATTATTTTTTGCAGGAGCAAATTTTTTCTAAAAGGCTCATTTTTGCCAAAACTAGACATTTGAGCAACTAGCTTGAAGTAACTGTATTACCATTTTAATGTATATACAATTCCTAGCAAGCTATGTACCAAATTTTGGTTATTGAATCGGAATTGTTGTGAAACAAATGAAATTACATCAGTCCCTTGCTTCACGTCAAAATGTGACTTATGGTTATAAATTTAAAGGTCAAAACCTAGGATATTCTAATCAGGAGCGTACCCATGGGGTAAACTTATAAATTTTCTCGTATTTTTCCGTATCTACCCACAAATTCTTTCCTCTTGGACGTACCTAGAAATCTTTAATACCAATCAAACCCCCTTGGGTACGACCATACTTCCAATAAAAAATTATTTTCAATTAGCTAGAGTTTCAGAGAAAAAAGTACTCATATCCCCTTAAAGTTTATGAAATTTGAACCTCTTAACAATGACAAATTTCAATTAAACCCGAAAATGTAAGTAAAGAATTTCAAACTTTAACATATTTCCCACAGGAGTTCCATTTCAATAAATTGCGCTACGTCAAGCTTACAAAACATCATCAAAATCGAAGCGCGGAAGAAGGAAAAAAATTGCTTGATTCTTATGCATTGCATTTAATGTTCAAAGAAGAAATTACAAGAGCATGTACAAGTGCCATCAAAAATAGAAGAATAGAGCAACGTAAATTTGCTGTTTCATTATACCTTCAATTTAACAGGAACGAGAAATTTCTAAAAATATGTAGTAACTGCAGTTTTGTCGATGAATGTGAATTTTATGGATGGTGAAATATTTTTGTGACAGAAGGAGGTATAAAAAGATATGAATAAAAAAGCTCGGTTGTTGAAATATGCATTTTTTTGCCATTTGTACAGTTCATGTCATTTAATAATGTTCCAACATATTTTTATTTATATTTTCATACCATTTCATATTTGCAATATTGCAAGTGAACACTTAACCTATATTTTGAGGCTTTCACATATGAAATATTTATACAATTCCCCTTCAACATTCATTTCTATTCACATGTACACATATTTGTGTTTGTCAGTCTGTATTTTGTATGCATTCATATCCTTTCTACATGATGAAGAAAATTTCTCATACGGAATTTAATTAAAAATTCAATTTCAATAGGTTTTTTTGAAATTTTTTTCTCAAACATTCTTCATGTTTTATCCTCGACAAAAAAAGCACTCACATGTGCTTTCTCACAAATAAGTGTGTGTGTAGATAAATATTAAACGAATAAAGAATAAACATTTACATTTCATCACATGAAATAGAGAGCCTTTACAAGACGAAAATGTTCATTCAATTCAAATGGAAATTTCTCATTTTTGAATTTGCATGGAAATGAGGAATTTTTTTCAGGGGTTTTCTCAGTAGAATAAAAATAATGTTGAAGGAATTTAGAATCAAATTAAAAAATTGTTTGCTTTGGTTCTTTTATTTTACGTATTGATGGTTTGCTTGTGGTTTGGATTAAAATTAACAAAAGCTCGAGTATGAGGTGGTTTAGAAATTTTTATGCATCTAGTTTGAGTTTGTTTTGATGCAAGGTTGATGTGATACAGAAAACTTTTTTAGGGTGTGTCCAAAAATTTTTTTCTTTCTTATTCTCATGGTTTTATTTTGTTAATTCTATTGGTACGTGAATGATTAGCTATCAAATTATAGCTTCAGAATTTTTTTAAATAATTTAATTGTTTGGATTGGAAGTTTGGGTTGAGCGTAAAAGAGTCCGATATTCTTTATTACTGCCAGGGGGAAGACTACTTGGTGGAAAAAATCATTTTCCGCCAAAAAAAATTTTCCGCCACGCACTTCTTGAGCTATAATTCCAAATATACACATATTTCCTGGCAGAAAAAAGGTCTAAAGTTCTTGTATTAAGGTTTTATACATGTTAGTACCAAAAATTTGATTCTTAGTGCTCTCTGAAATTTTTCCGCCAGACATAGCGGAAAAATTTTCCACCAAGTAGTCTTCCCCCTGATTACTGCATGAAATATTCATCCTTTAGCCGTATCGAATAATAGGGCCCCTCGAGGGAGTCCGAATCTAACTTGGGTATGCCTGTAATGTGGAAATTGAAAAACATAAGGATTTTTTATGGATCAATCCTGAGTTTCTTCCCCTTGGAATTTAAAAAAAAACACAATTGTTCAATTAGCATTGGAAAACCGAGAGGGGGTTGACCCCCTTCAACATTACCTGACAATACTGACATTCAGTAAGGATGCTATATTTAAGTTCAACCTCACACCTATCCCCACCTTATTCTTGATTATAGACAAAACCCTCAAATACCAATTCTATTGTCTCATTTATCCCACGAGAAGTCTTTTATTTAGATACTGATGTCAGACACATAGTTCAATAAATCTTCAACTACAAATGATTTTGAGAGACTTTTGTTCTCACTGTCCAAAGAGAAAAACATTTTGTCCCCTCGGGCTCATTCATTGTCGTAGATAATAAAGATGGACAAATACTAGAGCAGAAAAAGAGATAAACAATTGTTTATTGTGTTATTCTATGTTTATTTAGCATGGGATGTGATGTTGAATGGAAGTGAATTTGAGTTTGTTGTTGAAGTGAAATTTCTGTGAATGAATTATTTTCTGGGAAATTATTTGAATGACTTAAATTATAATCCTGAAAGGTACTAAAAATATTCCGATATGAATTGACTTTCGACGCAAAAAAGGGACATGTCTCGATTTCAACCTTTAAAAAGGGGGGCATGCTAAAATTCAAAGATAAGGTGATTTTTTTTGGCAAATTTCAGTACATTCTCCAAAAAAAGGTCATGAACTTTTTGCAAAAAATGGCACACTTTGGTTCAAAGAGGAACACGGAAAATTTGCAGGTGGACAGCCTAGGTCAGTTTAGCGTTAGCCTGGGGCCAAAATTGCACTCGAATCCAGCACAAAGCTGACACCACTCCAGCCATAAGATTTTAACTGATTTTGCAAGCTTTTTATGTCCTTAAAGACTATTAGTCAAGCTTTAAGTGACGAGATTATCAAGAATATTTCTTAAATTATCTACTTTTTGAGATATAAATTTACACTGAGCGGTTTTATTCACCTAAACTCAAAATAACCATTCCAACTGTACCTAAAATTAATTCCCATATTCACATAAATTTTTCAATTTAAAAACTCAAAACTTTTTCAATTAATATTTTTCTACGTGGAAAAAAATCCAGACTTTAAATGAATTAATTCCATCAAATGTTATTAAAAGCTAGAATAACACATGAAAACATCAGACAGTCGAGTGAATTTGAATATTCACAAGAGATTTGTGAATTCTGCATTGCATAAAAGTCGTCATGAAAAATTCATAATTTCCTGAAAGTACTCACTGTTGCAACACAAAAAAACTATGTATATAAATACGTAAAAAAAGTTTTTCATAAAAAAAATTCTGGATGAAAAGCTTCCAGAGGATATATAGTCATTGAAAAAGTAGCACAAAACCGGAGATGAAATAAAAACTTCTCGTGCCATTATTTTTCAGCATATTCCCATTGATTCTCATGTAGTCATGACAGTCAGTAACGGATGGATAAAAGTAAGCATAGTTCTACTTCCACTTCTCTATCCATCCATATACTTTTTTTATTTTTGTCATCCTCCCTCTCCTGAGCATTTTTGCATCATCAACACTGTCATTTGCATGAAATGTAAAAAGGAATAAAAAATATGAAGAATTTCTACATCAAAAAACAATGACATGGTTGGAATAAAACACAAAGAAAGAGCACTATAGTTGGCATAAAAATTGTTGCCTTTTCAATTCTTAAACAACATGCTATTGTAACAATGATAATAAAAATAAATAACAAAGGTAGATAGTAATGTAGATAGTTGAATAATAAAGAATGTAAGACGGGAAAAAATGTTATCATAACCGGATCGATGTAAGCGGAAAAGTATTATAAAATGTTGTAGCTTTTAACATTACAATCATAATAATGCTAAATAGATATTGTTATGACTTCTCACTTGAGGGAATCTTGCTTCCAGATTATGTTTTTTTAATGTGTTGTAAAGTTTTGTTCTATTAAATTAATGAAATGCATTACAATGCGCTTCTGCTTCTTCATAATATTCAAATGAATAACAGAAATTTAAGTTTTTAGTGAAACGAAAATCAAACGTTCAATTATTCTTAAATTTTAAAGCAGCGCTTCAACTTTTGATGGAAATTTAAAGCAACGCCTTAATTTTTGAGTGAAATTGAAGGCAACGCTTTAATCTTTGAGTGAATTTTAAAGTAGTACTTCAACTTTGGAGTGAATTTTAAAGCAAAGATTCAGATTTTAAGGAAAATTTAAAGCTCCACGTTAATTTTGAGGTGAATCTAAAGAAAAACGTCAAGTTTTGAGTAAAATTTAGAGCAAAGCTTTAATTTTTTAAAAAGAACTTAAAGTAAATCTTTAAATTTTGAACAAAATTCAAAGCATTCTTTAATTTTTTAAGTAAAACTTAAATAAAAGCTTTTATTTTTGAATGATTTTTAAAGCCATGCTTCAACTTTTGAATTAAATTTAAAGCATAGCTTCAATTTTTGAATGAAATTTAAAGCAAAACCTCAGTTTCTGTGTGAAACTTAAAGCAAGGCTTCATTTCTAGTCAAGTTTCAAGCAAAGCTTACCAATTTATATAATCCATAAAAAACAGATAAAAATATTAATTTCCTTATCCAAATTTACTCTCTTCAACATCAACATTCAAACAAACATAAATTAAAAGAACATAAAAAAATTCTTCAGAAGTTATTACAAATTATTTTCTTAATGAAAAATTCCTCAGACATTCATAAAACTTTTAACAAGAAGAAAAAGAGAATGTAGAAGAATAAAATGATGAAAATTTTTCACAATTTTGCTCACAGCAAACTAATTAAAATGTTCGCACGCATTTGAATGTCTGAGTTTGACTTTTATCGTTATTCTTTCTTGAAATCATGCAATATATTCATGTGCGCTGAATTAAAAAAAATTTCATGATTTTCATGATTTTATACAATGCTTTTTTTCCTGTTATTTTAGTGCTTGATAAAAAACAGAGCTCAAAGTCGACTCTTGTTTTGTGTGGAAATGTTGAATAGATTTGAGTCAAATCCAAGTCGATTACAAGCTCTGATGAAAAAATGAGTAAGGTTTGAAAATGGATTTTTTTTTCACTTTTGTTAAAAGTGAGGGATGAAATGAGGAGATGTGGTGATATAAGTGCCAGGAGATAGGTACTGTTTTGTAATTTAATAATTTTTATTGTTGATTAAAATAAAATTTTATTCATTTTGGTTTATAATTTAGTATAATTCTAAATGACAGGGGTGTTTAAATCCTAGCCTTATAAGGGCTAACATGGACAATGTTTCATAAATGATGCCCAACTTTTAGGGGGTAGGAGAGCCTGATGATGCATGCTACTTCCATACAAATGAAAAAAAATCCTGTTTTTTGATGAACCAGCAGACTCAATAGCTATCCATCCCTAGAATGACATATGCTCGAACAAGCTCTAACACAACAGCATAGATTTCATGTCATGATTATGTAATTAGGCTTCATTCACCCACTCACTCACTCACATGACACACATGAGAAATTTTTTTATTATTTTTTCATGTTTCAATGTGAAACTCTACAATTTTCTTTTCTATTCCATATCTCATTGTACATGCATTGATCTTTTGATCATATTATCCCTGATACATTATCATACTCAGTGTTTCATTCTTATTCTGATTTCTTTGTGAATAAAAGGGTGAGTGAATTTATCTTGATTTTTGTTCTTTATTCGTTATTATTATGTACACGATGGATGAGAAGAAGAAAAATTCAATGAATATATTGAATAAAACATTTCGTTAGGCGAGAAAGGAAAACATGACTTTTCACTCGTTTTTGTAGATCGCAATGAATTTTCGTTGAGAAGAAAAGGAAGAAAAAAAATTTCGCTCAAGGTTGAAGAGAGAAGACGTGATTTTTTGCTTAAATTTGCTTCGAATTGAACAAGAGAAACTTTGATTGAATTTGAAATTGAAATTAGGTATTACAGCAGTGGATGTGATGGTGAACAAGGTGGAATACAATATAAATTTATAAAGTAAATTTTACGGATATTAGAGCTGGTTAATGCTTGATGTTATGTCCTTAAATTAGGCAAATGAATCCTTTTACTTAAGCTGAAGTGGGTTTGTGGCTAATTGGACAAATGTAAAGGTATTTGAAAGCTACGACAAAGACCTAATCTAGGGCCGGTCGCTCGGTATACCCTAGGGTTATAACCTATGGTAGTCCTTAGGTAACCCCAAGGGTATCATTAAGAGCATGGTCTAGAATAATGCGTGGGTATATCAAGCAACCAAACCCTGAATTCTAGAGTTCGAAACTCGGATCACAAAACTTAGCATCATGTATTTCACGTGACTGATTCCACTTGTACTAATTAAAGTTTGCAATTAAATTTTCTTTCACATCATCTATTCAAATTCAAATACACTACAGTCATTTTCGCGTCTATGTGGTTACTTGGTGCCGTTTGTGACCTACAAAAAGAAAGAACAAGAAAAAAAATGTCTGTAGGATAATGGCAAGGAGACAATCAGATATAGACAAATAATCGATAAATAAATATTCATGGGAGAGAAATAATTTAATTTTCGATCCATTTGCTTGCTTTCTTTTCACCTTCGGTACATTTGCTATCGTTTTTTTTTGGGTTCCATGAGATTCGATTCTCCTCTGCATCTGTTCTTGTTTCTTACAGTTAGGGGGAATGTATGTTGAAGGTAAAGTAAATTAGTGATTAGGGTTCATATGTGCAGTATCGTCTATTATTGTCAAATCACTCTACACCTGACCTAACCTACACTAGGCCTGGCTCATGAAACTGAGGTAAATTAGGTCAAAAAACAACCAAAATTTGCCCAAATTTCCTCTATACCCTACACGTGGTGTGAATTTTCAAGCTTTAAGCACCATTCAATAAAAGTCTATAAATAAATTGTGACCAAAAAATTATTTCTCTTCATTCTCATTCAAATCTTTCCCAACTTCATTGACATTCCCCTTATTTTATTTTACAGTGCTTTACGTTATTGTTTCAGTCATTATTTTTGTTGTTCTATTTATTTTTCGATGTCTTCTTTATCTTTTTACTGCATTAGAGAAATACTGACACCCTTGGGATGAATTTTGTCAGGTTTACTGGGATGAGAGTTAAAGAAATATTTTGGTATTTTAAGAGCTGAGCTGCTATGGTTGCTTTTAGTGAAAATTTCATTCAGTAAGATAAGATTCTTATGAAGTCGAGTCAAGTCGACTATTTCTATATAAAATCCGAGTCAATTTCAAGCTCTAATAGAAACATATTATTAAATGTGTCAATTTTTGTCATAAAATGGCTGGTAACCTTAATAATGTAAATGGGAATCAGCGACTCATTGAATACAGCTGAGGGCACTACAAATCCAATTGAACAGTAATCTAACCTTACTTAAGTCATAATAATTTTGTAAATTTTACAAGAAATTGTCTCAAAACTGAAATACTTTTAGCATGCCATGTGTGCTACAGGAATAATTTTTCAATATGCTTATGAGTTTCAAGAATCCACAAATTTATCTTCAAACATACATTTGACATACATAACATTACAAAAAGCATAAAATTCAACGAAAAAATTAAAAATTCCCTTAGATCCTCCTCAAAAAAATCCACAATCCCAACCAATTCCTCATCAAATCCATCCGAAATTTCTTCTAAGATCTAGAAACGAGTATAAATGGCTCGAATATAGAATGTAAGACTAAGTGGCTTGCGGTTAGGAAGCACAAGCGAAACATATACAAGAAAAGTTTATTCTTCTTGAGCATATACAGTATTTTAAGATTAGGGAATTGGAGGATTATGATGATGATGAAAAATGATGTCACAAATTCATTTGAAAGTTTTCTTTTTGTTTGGCTTTTCTTTTTTATCTTTTTCTTCGGTTCTTCTCATTGTTTTCGGCAGATGTTTCATGGGAGTCTTAAAGTTTCATTTTTTGTTTTGTTTTTGTAATATGTGTACGGGGGTTTTAATGAAATTATTTTTTGAAAAATTATTGTACTTTTGGTGCGATGGGTGATGAAATTTTTGATGAGAAGATTCTGACGAATTTTGTATGGAGATTGATTTATTATTGAGGAGGGAAAAGAAAGTCAAACACGGTAAAATATTGTACTTGTGATTCAGTGGAAGTAAGAAGAAATTTTCAAAACTATAAATTGACACTAAGATCCATAAATTCCCATTTATTTCAATTTCTAAAATAATTGACGTCACAAAACTGAATGCCAAACGTTTTTGCCTGATCAATAAGATTGTTATATTTAAATATAGTAGGAAATTTGCCAAAAGCTTATGCCAAAACATAAATCATAAAACAGAAATTATTCATCCAATATTTTCATTTTATAATCAATAAATTCCTAAATTCAAACAAATTAATTTAATTAGAAATATGGAAATGCAAAAGTGTTTGTTTAGTAAGAGCAATAATGCCCTAGATTTTGCATAAAATTTATCTAATCAGATCTATAATGTTATTCTGAATGAGATTTAAATATATAAAATTAACTTCTAGGTTTAAAGGTTTTTTGAACAGGAATTTCCAAATATAATTGCACTATTAAGATTTTTTTTTAAATTTTATGTCGGTTTATATAAGGTAGGTAGGACTTGATCTCCCCACATGGGGTAGTCATAAGTTTCTCAGGGAGGGTTTCCAAATAAATGAAAAATAAATGAAATATCCTTTTATAAATGAAAAATAGGGGGTAGGGGGTGGGTTTGAATATTTTTCTCAAAAAACCTTAGCTAAATCGAAAAAGATTGTTTCGTCGAAGCTGGATAGTTTGGTGTCCAAAACCCTCCTGGGCTCGGTTTCTCGGGTATACCCTATACCCTAGGGGTATACCTTACCTAAAAAATATTTTTGCATAACTTTTAATTCTAAGTATGATACAAAAATTTGTATATCCTAGGGTATACCCGTGAAACTAGGCCCTGGCTATGTTGTTCTTCGGATATTGCTTAAAAATAAAGATTGTCATTTTAGACCCCTTCTTAAGAATATACATTTCTAGTTTCCAGACTCTCAATTTGCTTTAAAACTCTGTTTATTCGTGTGACTGAAGTCAGCCTGCATGCTGTCACCAATCGATTTGAAACCTTTACCATAATTTTGTCATAATATCGTCTAATTTCGTCAAGCAAGTTTCGAATTTTGTCAAGCCTTCCTGTTCGAGCTACAGCAGGTTCCATTTTAGGTATTTTACCGGCTAACTTCAGCTGTTAAGATTTTTGAAAATGAACTTTATCTAACATATTATATATCAAAACATATCTACAAATTTCGTCAAATTATGGTAAAGGTTTCAAATCGATTGGTGACAGCATGCAGGCTGACTTCAGTCACACTGTTTATTCTAGAAACATAAATTTGAAGTATTAAATTGAAAATCAAATTAAATTTGTATAATATTTATTTATTGTATACTATTTTCTATTATTTATCAAATATCAATAAAATCTGCATTCAAATTCTGATTCCTCAAGCTTAAATTGAACTTAATTATCGATTCATTGTAAATATTCAACCGCATTGATATTGAAGCAAAAGATTCACGAATTTAGTATGATTCTGAAATAATTCAGTAAATTTTTAAAATTTCCACTTTATCCACCACATAAATCCATATAAACTCGAGAGGTCGTGAAATGCATCAGCAACTAAATTTTGTGTAATTAAATGTGCAGCGCAAATAAACATGGAAAAACACGACACCAAAATATGCGTAGTTGCTGTGATCGTCATCACTTAATGACAGAAAGAGCTTTGCCAGGCAACATGAAAAACTGAATATTTCATTTTCCATCCAGATAATTTCATTGTATTAGATGAAAGCAAGGACAGGGGAATGGGGAAATTAAAATGAAAAAAGTCGTATGGCAAAAGCCCATTAATTTTCTCGCTAATGGAAATCAATTTGCATAAATTTGCGTTCGTAATCCTATAATAATTGAGATTTTATGCAATCAAACTATTCGGCAAATGACTATCATTTTTGTTTCAAGCACTTTCATCAATTCTAGTGTACATAATGTCTTTTTTCAGGCCTCATAAAATATTATTGGAGTTGCTAAGCTCATGGTGGGATATGTGAACGTAAATACTTTTCTAGGGGTTCACAAGAAGTATTCTAGATTTGTTAATTTTGAGATAAATTAAATTTTTGAAATTTCTTTAAATTTTGTTTATTAAAAAATTTCAAATTTTATTTATTAAAAATTTTAATTTATATTTGTTTAAAGTTTTAAAATTATATTTATTAGAAAATTAAAAATTTATTTTCAAAAATTTGAATATTTACAAAAATACTACTAAATTTTAAACTACTTTATTTCAAAAAAATCAAGAATATTTTAAAAATTCGAAATTTTTATTTTTAAAATTTTGTAAAAGTTAATTTATTAATGTTTCTAAATTTTGAAATTATCAAAAAAAATTATTTTAATACATTTTAATATATTCTAAGTGTTTGATATAAATGTTTCAATTTTGTTTTCAAATCCTTGTTTTTTTTAAATTTTAGATTTCAGTACTTTTATTAAAATAAATTGTAAATTTCAAAATTTATAAATTTCAAAATTTCATAATTTATAAATTTCAAAACTTTTGGATTTCAAAATTTTTTAATTTCAAAATTTATAAATTTCAAAATTTTTAGATTTCAAAATTTATAAACTTCAAAGTTTTTAAATTTCCAAATTTTTTTGAAATTTAAATTTAAAAATTTTTGAATTTAAATTTTCAAATTTGTGTTCTAATTTTTTTAGACCATTACTTTATTAAATATCTTCCAAAAATCAGGTCCCCTAAAAATCAGCACAAGCCAAATCTCTATACACTTTTGTCAGCATCGATTCGTACAAATGGAAATATACGACGATGATTATAATGACAATAAAATGAATGAATGAGAAAACTTTCATGTTGCTCCATTTGACAATAATCACTAATCATAAAATTTAATGGGCAGATACACTGACACTTTTGATAATTCTCACTCACTACTCTCGTCTGTCTCGGTCTATATCTTCTGCGAATATTGCAGATATCATTTGAATTTATATGACTGTCATTAAAATTATGCAATATCGACAATCTGTATGGAGTGACAAAATTTTACTCGCAATAAAGGAAATTAAATTTAAGATGCAACAAACGGTCGTGCATTATGAGAGAATATTGTACAGGATGGAAAAGCGAAGGAGCAGAGAGAAAATCATAATAAATGTAATGACCTGATTAATGAAGTGAAGATAATTTATGATCATTATTTTAAGCATTCTCGATTCAGTAATCATTTTAAATTGTGCTAATAATGATTTAATACTGTTTCATAATTGTCTGTATTTAGTGCTCAGTTCTGCAGAAGTAATTAATCCTATTTAATGCAGTTTTGATGCTTTGAGATGATTATAATTTAGAAATTTAAATTAGTAGTAAGATGATTAGGATTTTTGATGTCTTGCATGCATGATGGATCAAAGAGGGGTTGCAGGAGATGAAGGAAGACAGGTTAGTGGGAGTAAAATATCGTCCGTGATGAATGACAGCATTTTCCCCAAACACATAGCCAGATGTAGAAATTTTTCAATTCTTCATGCATTTAGTCATTTATGACACTCAGCACAAAGTCACAGCCAAAAAATCTTTGACCTGACAAGAACCAACCACGAGAGTTTTGACGTACAACAATCAAATTAAAATTGCCAGTTCAAGCGTAAAAATTAAATTTTAATTAACATTTTTCAACCCAGAAATACCTCGAAGCCAACAATTTTCAATTAAAAAAGAAATGAAAATTAAATAAATAAAAAAACTGAACATTCAAAGCCTGCATTCAGACCAAAAACCAATGCCAAACAATCTTCTCTTTCTTTTCAATTATTTTTAATTTACCGCTTGAAAAACATTTCATAAATACAAAAGGAATGAGGCAGAATACATCATCATGGAATAAAAAAAATGTACGAGATGGGAATGGAACAAACAAGTTGCGTTGGTGTGTCTACAAAAAATGAACGGTAGAATTTTTGATTAGACATGGAAAAGTTAAACATAAACATGCCCACTGTGAGTTGTGATTACATCGAGTCTTTTTTTGCCTCCTGTTCTGTACGGCTTTATGTAATATTTACTGAACAGTTCATTCGTTTGGCAAACAAAAGTTTTTCGAACATTCAAACAGCTTGAAGAGGTGAGAGTGAAAATGGAAAGTTCTGGGGATGGGAACTGAATGATATTTATAAGTTAGTTCTTGACTTTCTCAATTTAGGCTCTCAATTTTGTCATTTTGGCTCCCTATGCTGTCGTAGAATTAAGATTACCATCTGCTTGATTCTTCAGAGGACGGTCCTATAATTTTTTTCATTTTTTATTTTAGATTTTTTGAAGTTTGTATATTTTGCCCTACTTTGTCCAAGAAACAACCAAAATTATTCAACATAAAAAATTCGCTGTTTCTCTCAAATATATCCTCTAAAGGCACAAAAAATACACGTACAAGATAATATTTCGGCATGGGGTCGGTGTAGGGATGTATCCAGAATTTTTTGGGGAGATTTGAATCATGAACTTTTTTTGGATATCTTTTCGATATCATATTATTGGTTTTTCAAAAATTTATTTATTTATTTATTTAGGTTGACCCCCAAAATCCCCTGGGTACGCTCCTGGGGCAGTGTAGTATCAGCAAGGTGTATGATACGAGTGCAAATCTGGTCCCAAGTTGGCAACACAGCAGCTCTATATCGGAATTTTTTTTTGTGCTTTTCAGATATCCGTCAGGGTATTTAGCAAATCTAGTCATGATGTCATTTTCGCACAAAATTTGAGCTTTTTTCCAAATGAAAAATCGTCAAGCATTTCCAAAATGGGAGAAAATTTCGAATTGTTTAAATATTTCTGTAAGCAATTTTCTCCATATTTTTTACAAACTCATCAACAACAATATCAACTTTTTGCCTCACTTGAAAAACGAATTTTTTACTTTCTATTGTTTCAACAATATATACATACAAAATGTTATCTGTATGTACACAAAAAGTTTGAACGGGTGAGATTGATTTTGTTATTCGATGATTTTCAGAATATTTCCGTCTCACTTATCCGCTATTGAATCCTCTTACGAACGAGTTCATACTCAAAATACAAAAAAAGTATTTTTTTTTGTTCTCAACATTTTGATGATGATGTTGTTGTTTAAATAATGTAAGTACACTTGACTTCGTAAATGTAAAATCGATGTTGAGAATATTTTGAAAATATTTTTTGTACAGGTTGAGTGCCTCAATTGATTTTTTTATTGTTCATGAATGAGAAAAATTTTTAATGAAGGTAAAAAATAAGTTTGTTGATGCTATCAAGTGGTGTTTAAAAAGTTGTGATAATGAACACAAAATGTAGAGTAAATTGCAAGGAGCATAGCTAGGGGGATCCTTAGGTGCGCGGGCACCCCTTTTTAGAAAGAAACCAAAAAATTAGGTTTTAAAAAAAATGTTGAAGACTACTAATAATTTTACAAATAAAAAAAACTGGACACCCCCCTCCTTCTTCAAAAATCCTGACAAAATCCAAAATTTCTTCAGTAAACTGACTTTTTTCTACTTTTAAATAAAATTGTAAAATTAAATTATTATTGTCTAATCTGTCATGTTTTATTAACAAAGCTCTTAATCTTTTTAAAGACAAAAAAGTCATCAACCACACTAATCATCCATAAAAATTCCAACACATGCTCTCATCCTAGCATCAATAATTTTTATTATTCAATCAACATTTTCGTTCCGACTCCATTATCATCGTCCATATAAATAATTCAGGGACATAAAAATAACTCAAATTACTCAACTATCGTATAGTTGTGTTCAATTGTCTGAGGACCATCTCTCACCCTCTATTCCTCAATCACATTACCATCATCATCATGATCTGGAAAAAATAGTCTGTCTAGTTCCATCAAATAAAAAGTAAAAGAAGAAAATGAAAACAATAAATTGTAATCAACGCCATAAAGTTCATCTCAGTGGATCATGTACACAATTTCATTTCATAAAAAATTCATCGTGACAATATAGGGAGTGGAATGTAGTTATGTATATATATGTGCATGTGTATGGCTATTAATGGCAAACCACTCATTCATTCTATCTGCCGACCACTGCTGATGTTGCCCCCAGGAGTTTTTTTTCCTGTACAAACCTCAGCTGTAAAAATATAAAACTCATCATTGCATCACCGTCAGCATCATCATCATCGTTGGAATGTAAGTGTATTGATGAATAATTGAATGAGTGTTATATTGGAATGCAGTGACCGTAATGATATCTTGATTACATACATTACATATCTAAAAGCTTTGATGGACTTTTTTTTTATAATTCATCATCATTGGACAGAATTAAATAAATGAATTTGTGGAAATTAAATTCTGTATTTATTTTTTGGAGCTTATTATGTGGATTTATTGACTTATGTCAAGGGTATGATTTAAAGCAGGAATTAATGTATTAAAAAATTATGGAAAAAAATTATGTTGGAGTGATGACAGAAAAGATTATATATTTTTTCGGATATGGGTTCGTTATATTATGACGTCTATTAAAAATGGAATAAATTTTTATCGTACTTTTCGAGCAGTGGCTGTCAAAATGGCAAATTTTCATATGAATTTAAAATTGACCGAATATTCAGCAATGCATTGGACATTCTAAAAGAGTGCGATCAACTAAATTTTTTTGACGCAGCCAGCTTTTAAGGTAAAGAATCTGAGAAAAGAAAGTTCTGTAAAGAATCTGGTTGAACTGAGATTAGTTGATCTAGGATTTAACTTCCCAATTGACATTAATTACCAAATCACCACCACGAACCCGTCAAGGCTGATTTTTTAACACAAAATGACGGCCGCATCCATTTGGTAGCCATGTGGAAGTCACTTGATGTTAATAAATTACTCAGTGGCGGAGCCTTGATAGAATCGTGGTGACGATTTTGTCATTTGTGTCGCTCGAACTTAGAAACTTTGGCAACTAAGGCAAACCTCACCTCTTTGATCCCGCACCTATTGTGATATCTGTTCAAATCTACACGCATATCTCTGAATCTAAGCCTGTATATGTATGGTGGGGTATACATAAATATATAGGTAGGTACCGAGATAGTGGATATCGTTCTCTGAATTTTCAAACTAAATTTGTTGAACTCAACACAGCTGCAAACTCCAACTAAAAAAAATAAATACAATATTAAAAGAACAACAATCAAAATAATTGATCAATTGAGTAAGCTTCCTGCACATACAGTCTTCCTATAAATCAATCATCCAGTCTGTTAATCAGCCATTCTATAAGTCATTCAAGCATTAAGTCAGCCAATCAGTAAGCTATCTATCCAATCATTCGCTTAAAGATATAAATTCGAAGTCATAAATATCCAGTCATAATAATAACAATTTATCAACAACAAAAAGACATTTTCACTCATTCAATAATTCTGTCCAGTTGATCCCCACATTTGTCGACTCATCCATGGTGAATTATTATTTTCAATAATTTAATTGCATGAAATTTTTTATTTTTCACCAAAATGACCTCGAAAAATTTTTTTCTCCATCCAAACGCACATCTGAGGCTATCCAATAATGTGAATATATCCAGTGCCTCTTTATTTCACCGTTCATTGCATTATTATTGGCTTGTATTGAGCCTTTATTTTCAGGATGCGATCACTATTTATGAGTGTGGCCACAACTTTAATTACGGGTCACTGCGCAAAAATGAAGATAAATAAAAATTGTTTTTTTTGTTCCTCGTTCACATTTTTTTTGAGGAATTAATTTTATGATATTTGCATGCTCACATGAGAGAAATTGTTCGATATACAGGACTTACATATCTCTAGGGTAAATTGACACAGAGAACTGAAAATGTCCTCGTTGGATGAGGACTCATAAAATATCCCAATGAACATTATTATTATTTTTATTATTATTTATTCATATGCGTGCATGTCATGTTGGTATTTATAGCTAGTTCTCATATTCATAAAACAAATTGATTGTTTTTGCATCAATAGATTTTCTATGCTATGGGGGGAATTTAAGTCATTTCAATTTGATGCTAAAAATTTGTGCATCGAGTGTGTTGAAAATTGAAAATTTGAGTAAATATTTGAAAAGTGAATGAATTTGGAAATTGAATTTTTTTAAGAGGGGGGTGATGATATTAGATTATTGGAGCATGAATTTGTGGAATTTAGATTTGTCATATTTTTGAGGTGATTATTAGAGCGTGATTCATACGATTTTCAGTTGTTACTCTAAATCAGTGTTGTCCAACCTGTGTGCCGTAGAAATTTTTGAAAATAACACGAACCGCACGCTGTGTGCGATTTTGGTCATGGTTTACCATCAAGGAGTGCCGTGGCTCAAAAAAGGTTGGACAACACTGGTCTAAATTGTCAATTTCAACTTAGTTGAACTAGTTTAAAGTTTTGTTCAAATTCATTCAAAAGTGAGGCTGTCAGCTCCATTCCATATTATTCCCAGAGTGTGGCAACCTCAAATTCGAATTTTTCGACAATAGAATGTCGAAAAATTCGAACATGCTTGAAGAATTCGAAACTAATTTTGATGAAAAAAATATTTTGTCTAATTATAACTTAATTACAAGTCATAATACAATGTTCTACATTCTAATAGCTAGAACAATATGTTTTTCAACTATTGTAACACTCAATCATGCAGTTTTGAATGTTAAAGTTGGAAAATTTTGTGAAATTTTATAAATTCTCATTTTTTGTAAACAAACAAAATGTAAACAAAAACAAAATTTTCTTAAGATAACTAATTCAATTTCTCTGTAAAATCTTTGTTAATTTATGCTGTTTGTGCATTTATTAGGCAAAGAAAACCATTTATTATTTGCTAAGCTATCTAAATTTAGTTAAATCAACAAATTTTTATACTTTGTAACGTATAAAAAATATTTGAAAACTTTGTCTAACTGACGATTTCAAGATTGCCACACTCTGATTATTCCAAAAATCTACATTCTCAACTCATTGCAATTGATTGCTTTGCAGCATTTTGTTAACGAAGAACCAGAGTTTTCTAGAATAATACTGTTAGATAATATCCAGAATGCAGTAGCACATTAAGGATGGTTCACAAGAAACTTACAGCTATTGTGAGAGTCATAAAATCCCATTTACTGATGTATTTTTTTATGAACGAATCCTAAAATACATTTTCTACCCAGATTTTTAGTCATCAGCATATAAGACACCTCCTACAACAATTTCCAAGCCCATCAATGCCAATCTCATCATCAGCAACCGTAATGACTAGAAAGTATTTTCGAAAGTGATAAAAACTCATTTTCCTTCTTAGAAATACAAAGTTTTCCAGTAAAGGCGACAATCCTGTTTGCCATAGGCGAGGATACGAAAAAAAGCAGTAAAAAATTTCATATTATATTGTTTTTTTTCTTTACCTAACACATTAAGTCCTCGCCTATAGGTTACAAATTATTGCTAAAAGAGAGGAAAAAATTAAAACATAAAATTTCCATTTTCAGAATTCTTTATGGCTGTGGCTTTGGAAAAGAATGGATGTAATTAAATTTTATTATAGTTTCTACATTTGCCTAAAAGTAGCCATAAATTTTCTTCCTCAAGTCCATTATAACTTTTTATGACAAAACATACGGCAACAAAAAAATTTGTTCCTTACTTTTTTTTCATCGCAAATCTACCGTGACTTAATGAAATTCTTAATATTCCATGTTGAAGCAATAAAAATCCAATTTAGCTATTAATAAGCTATAACATGTACGGCCTGTAAAAGTTCATTTAAAACTTACCATATGCCAAGCTAATAAAATAAAAGCTCATTAGGGCATGCAAGCAACAAAAGAACAGAAGAAAAAAACTTTGGATGACAGTCAGTAAACTATTAATTTATTAGAAAGAAACAAAATGAGAAAAAAAGTTTCGTGCCATATTGTACAAGTATTGAAGTTATAATTTCCACCTCATTCTTTTAATAAATAATTTTCTTTCTTCATCTTCGTCTGTTAGTTTTGCACACGATATGGAATTGTGACAAACTTTTTTATTCGAATTGATTACCTGGTTTATGGATAAGGTTTGGTATGAGTAGTCATTTTGGCACCGTTTAAGCTTTCTGAAGATATCATTATTTTTTGATGGAAGAATAATTTTTCGTTAATATAGAGCTTTTTAGATCAAATTAAAGCTTTTTGACAAAATTGGAGCTTTTTGACAAAATTGGAACTTTTTGACAAAATTAGAGCTTTTTGACAATTTAAAGGTTTTCAGCAAATTCATAGTTTTTTGACAGAACTGAAGCATTTTGTTCAAAACAGAGCTTTTTGACAAAATTAGAACTTCAAAGCTTTTTGATAAATCCAAAGCTTTTTGACTAAATCTGGGAAACACCCTACCTTCCCCACCTACCTTAAACTGGGGTATACTTCACTATGTGAAGGGTAGAGGTACCCTTGGGTATACCCTACCTACCAGGGTAGGGGTACCTTTGAGTATACCCTACCTACCAGGGTAGGGTACCATGGATAGCCTTAGAAATCAGAACTTTTTATAAACCTCATCTGGAGCTTTCTAATGAAACCAGTATTTTCATCATAATTAAAGTTTTTTGTTGAAAAAATCTATTTTTAAGCAAAATAAGAGCTTCTTGCCAAAAGCATCTCTAATTTTCAATACAAATCCATGCGCTCTAATCCCCAAAACCCTTCAAAATGCACCATCTTTTACCTCCATCTCCACATCCTAAACGTTCATTTGTTCGTCCATTTATAATGGTAAGCAAATTTCGTTCACTCTTCAGATGTGTACAAGTCAAGCAACAATCATACATTCAGAAATTTCACAAACTGCATTCCATTGTGTGCGCCAAGCTCAAACGATGCTTGAATCGACGTGACCAAAATAAATTTTATGGATAAATTGCTCTACTTAGAACATTTCTGTACATTTTACTAAATGTGCACAATGGTGTGTTTCAAAGAATCCAAATGAAAGCTGTTGTATGAGAATGTGTTTTGAGGATATTAATGACCGACGTCATCGTCCATTAAAGATTAATATTAAATGTTTGCAAGTTCGATTTCTCAGTGCAATTTTCCTTCTGCAAGTTCCCTTTAAATGTTTGCTTTCATTCAATGCTGTTTGCTTTCACGCCCGCAAGCGATTTTTAATTAATGAAAGTTTCTTTTGCTTCTATTTCTGTGTGCCATTCTAAGGACGTACACTGAGAGTAAACATGTTTTTATTGACTTTGAAAGAAATTCGAGGAATTGTTGATTGATTGAATTTATGAAAATTTTATGATAGTCAAGGAAGCGTGATGATGTTAACAAAGATATGGAATTTCGAGGATGTAATTAATATGTTTATTATTTTGAGAGCTTTCGACTTACGCGATGAATTGTGAATATCTCAGGTAAGGAGACATTAACTAATGATGTCTACCATTTAAAGAGCGAGTCTGTATGGAAGTTTTGCGACAGTGGAAGAATTCCATGTTTCAAAAGACGTCATTTGTGAACAAACCCTGAGATTATTATTCAAGTTATTGACATTCAAGTTACTTCACAGAATTTTGTTCACTTATTTATGCGTCAATACTTTCTAAATGTCACAATTAATGACTAACAAGAAATAATAAATTCTTTCTATTCCAAGAAATGTATTTATGTCTTGAAGTACCTGACAAGCACGAACCTGAATCAAAATAGACTTAGAATCGTTCCTAATTACACCAATTTAACACTCTATCATTATAAATCAGATCTAATTTATACTGAGAATAACATAATGGAATTGGGAGAGCTTATGAAGTATCAATATCCCACTTTGATACATATTTCCTGGAAGTATATTTGTGGTAACTGCAGGAACAGCATTTTGAAGATATTGTTTGCTTGATAGTATTAAAACGATTTCATAATAGCTCAATTTGCTGAATAATTAATACCTTAAGGGTAGGTTGTTTCCGGCACCAAAATTCAAACTCAAATATACATATAGCGTGTTACTAATTTTTTCTTCAGATTTTCTATGTTAAAATAATAAAGCCTATTACAAACAATTTGACATCAAAAATTCTTAAAACTTTCAAGATAAATGAATTTGTTTTTTTGGTCCCGGCTCCTAGTTACGCCAAGTTAAGGGGCCGGTCATAAATGACGTTATACAAAAAACGAGATTTTAGACCTCCTCCCTAAAAATTGGACGTCATTTATGAATGACCCCTGATATGAAGTTTTCATGATATTTGAGTTAGACAAAATTTAAGTTGGTTTGTTTTATGTAAATACTGATTAAAAGTAGTGGCATGTCAAGTCTTTTAGGTCAAATTTCTTATATTTTTACATAAGGCACCCAAAGCTAACCCTAGCAAAAAATCCGTAAAAAGGTTAGTTAAAAACTAGCTACGGCTATTTTTTGGATAGCTTTTAACTAAGTTTTAACGATTTTGGTTACTGGTGTACATCCTTGTTGACACCAAATTGCTATACCACTGATTAAAGTAGTGCAATTAATGTTGTTTTATACCAAGAAAAATAACAAATAATAATTTGTTGACAAACACTATGGATTAAAAATTAAGCTTCTTTTAATTCAAAATTTCTGTTATCTCCTATGCAAATCATGCGTTTACCTCCCAAAGCTTTAAATAGCTAAATTCAGAGCTGATGTCAGGTCATCTAAGACTTCAACAAGCTCAACCCTAAAACTCAATTACCAAAACATTTTAATTGGATTTCCAATAAATTATTTAAGCATCCCAACAAAAGTGTAAAAACCCAAAATCTGATATTTTCGATCTGACTTCCAAGAAGTCACATTCCAACTCAATCGATTGGAATTTATTTTTATATTTATTGATGACTTTCAAATAAATATGTCTCAAGGTCGTTTTCTTTATGACTTTTTAAGAAGCTTTTCTGCTTAGAAAATAATTTGCAACATTCAAGGATGAAAATTTAAGAGCATTTGTTAAATTGTTGATGTGTGGTTTATTTTTTGGAAAACGATAAATTGTTTGTGACACTTGGATGTGGGATTTGAAATATTTGAGTTGAAAATTTATTAGTTTTTACTTATATTGTTTCAATATTGTATTGTATTTATTTGAAGACCATACCGGTAGCTTAAGATCAATTACAATATTTCGATTACAGTTCTTCAATATAACATATGTAGGATCAAGAATACAAAATTTTCAAATCTAGGTTCTGTATAAATTTAGGCTCTCGTTTCAATTTTCCATAGGCACAACGTGATACTTTTCAGGTCCGTTCTATCAATATTCCATTCATAAGGTAATCTTGTAGCTCTCGTTCCAATTTCTCATGCTACACTTCAAGTTCCTGACCCGTTCCTCAATCCAACGTTGCCCAAAACTCCAATTTCGTCTTGATCTCGTACATTAAGCAGTTGAAGTATCTAAACTTCCGAAAAAAGTACAAATTTGGAAATGGCTGGATTCGAACCGACGACCTTCGAGACCACTCCAAATTTGAGCCAAGCGCCTTGCCGATTACTCCACAGAGGCACTTAACTGCAATAGCTGGGGGGTCTGAACTTTAAGAGATCTAAATCGACTCATTTGATTAGTAACATGTCCAGAGTCTATCACAGCCACAAGGGTATTATAAAAGACATTAGTAACAAAAGACCCATATTCCATTTCCTCGAGTGTATCATTGACCAAGAACTAAGAAAATGAAGAATTTTACCAAAAAAAATTGACATGAATCATATTGAAAACAGCAAAAGAATAAGAAATAAGCAGAAAAATAAGAGAAACCGAGGCAACAACAGAAAAGCACGTTATACACGAGATGAGATCACGAAAGATTGTTTTGAAAGGGCAACAAAATGAGATTTTCATTTTTTATGTACTGTGTACGGAAAAGTTGTGGACAGAAAACAAAAAGAATAGAAAGTAAAAAAAAAAGTATGCGGGGATGAAAAAAATATTAAAGAGCAATGACTTTAATTCTGTAGCACGATCCTTTCGATTTTTCATCGAGATTAATTAATGGAAATTTCAACTAATTGAAAACAAACTCCTTCTCTTCCTCGTCCTGATCATCTACGCTTCATTTCTTTATCTTTTTTCAATCAATCTTTATTCGACTGTTTACCTTTCTAATGAAAATCAAATTGAATTAAGTTTCAGCACAAACGACTCCTCAATGAACCATATCTTTATGCTGCTACTGTTTTGATGCCACTGCTGATGTTTACCGATATCGAGTGAGATGAGTTCTGTTTTTCAAGGGTAGTAAAAAAAATACATGAACGACGACGATGATGATGATGATAGAAATAAACTAGGGAAAAGTGATTAGAGGCATTTAGAACGTGAATGAAATTTTTTATTTATTGCTTCGAGCACGATCCGATGTAGACTCTCTCTTTCTCTCTCTGTTTAGCATGCGGTAAAATGAATATAAAATCCATAGCATAAATTTTTATAGGTGGAAAAATCTGGGGGAATTTCATTGATAGGGGTGGTAAGGTTTTGGAGATGGATTAAGAATTTTTGTCAAAGCAACAACAATTTGTAGGTGGAGGCGTATCCAGAAATTTTTGTAGATGGATGGGGGAGCTGACAGCATTTAGTGGAAATTTTTCTGAAATTTTTTGTCTAAGGGTGACCATCCCATGAATATGTCCTTAAATCATACCAACTTAGTTCATCATAATCTTAAGAATCGGAATAAAAAATCATTAAACCACGAAATCCAATAAAATGCGCCTCAAACTCCCCAACCTTAAAAATTCCATCACAATTTACAGCTTTCCATGATGTTCCACGTACTCTTCTTCATAATATCCTTCATGAAATTTCATTATACTTTATTTTTTTATACACATTTACTCACACACAAACAAACAAGCCATGCATAGCAATTCAATCCAAACATTCGTTCGATTTATTGCTAAAAAAGCGAGGAAGAAGATAAAAATGGCAGCAACAGAGCAGATGAGAATGATATGAAGAAAATATTTGAATGGTTAATAATTTTCCGTTCACACTCACCTTGCTATCGACTGGCTAAAGAGACTAACAATCTTAACAGTTTCTTTTCATGCACACACAAACTCAGTCAGCTCATTTTGATGCTTTTGCTTTTGAAAATTATATGCCATTAGAACGTGCTTTGAATTTAATACTTTTTGGAGATTTTTTATGATCCCCCTACCGTTTATGGCATTCCTTAATGCATTCATTGATGAATTTTACTATCAGTTTGGAAAGGTGAGGCTTAAAAGGTATTGAAAATATAAAATGGAAGAAAGATGGAGATTATGGGCACGTTGAATTTTGTAGTTTATGATGGTTGTGGAGTTTTGAGTCAGTTTTGTGTCAGTTTTGTTATTTTGTTCAGTAAAATAATCAATTTAATTTTTCATCATGTAAAATAATAAATGGAGTTATCTTCCTGTCTTAATTAGGTTTATCGTGTGCCTGCACAATTTAAACAATTTAAAAATACTTCAACAGAGCTACTAACCTCCGGTATGCCGGAGTTTTTAATGAAATTCAATAATTTACCTTTTATTCGCTTACCTAAGCTGCACTCCTTGTTTCGGTTGTACATAAATAATCATTTCAAGATTCAAATTTTCCAAATTAATTTCTAGGCCTATGAAGCATATTGTAAGGGCACAGCCAGAAATGGTGTAAAGGGTTGTTTTGGGATTTTTTTTTCTGGAAAACCCTAGCAAATTTAAGGAAATTTCTGTCTAGTGGGATTCTAGTTACACCCTTCTACAGTTATATATTAAAATAAGGTTTGGACTTTTTTCAGTTTTTTTAATCTTTTTTTAAATTTAATTTAAAACACCACCCTGTCTACTCCATGCCCTCGATCCAATAAGTCACACGTTGCAAAAAAAATCGATTTTTACAATGCTCAAAATAAAGCAAAACTAATTACACTAAAAGGAATGAAAGCATTCAGAATCACAGCATTTTTATTATAAAAGTCACTATAAAATTACGACGAAGAAAATAATTCAATTGAACAATATTTTTTATCAGTTCCCATTCCTCATTTTTCCACACTTTTCTTTTGTACTTCTTCAATTTTTTTAGTGCAACAAAAAAGAGAAACTCAAAATCACTGAGCTTGAAATCGCAATCTTTGCCATTCCAATTGAGTAGTTTCTGTTTCAATTGAATTGTATTTTTAGTGAAGGAATGAAAGAAAAAATAAGTGAGAGACACGATGTGTATTGAAGTGTAGAAATAAAAGTTCAAAATTAAAAAGAAGAGGAAGGAAGACGATACCTGATGGAATGAAATGCATTTGTTGCAGAACAGAAAGAAAAACTTTCTGTTTCAATAGAAATAAAAAGGAACTTTAGAAAAACATTTCATAACAAATCACTGCACAAATTCCATCTCATGTTTCATTCATTCAACAGAAACTTGCCAGCGTTACTTAAGCAATCTTCAGTGTGCTTGTGATTGAAGAAGGTTTGCTGGAAGGAAAAGAAGGAGGAATTAGAGGCTCTGAAGTAGATTGTTTTTGTTGAAGGTGGTCTTCTTCGCTCAATATGCCTTTAGTTATTAATTGCTACTAGGTATACCATCCCATTGAACATCCAATGTCACAACATGGTATCAAATAGAGGCGTGGGCAGAATTTTTGGAGGGGGGAGGGGTGTGTAAATTTTTTTCAGTTGAAAATCCTGTCAATTTTGAAAAATATTTCGGTTTAAGATAATTTTCCAGAGAAAGGGGTAAATTTCAGACCATTAGGAGTCATTCGGATATTACGTAACACTTGAGGGGGTGGGAGTGAGTAAAATTTTATTTACGCTTTATATGAATTTTTTCCTCAAATAAAGTACAAAGTTTTGTAATAATTTGGTGTTTGGTCGCAACTTTGGTGGTCCTTAGGTGCCCGGGCACTCCCTCGAGATCAAAATTCAATACAAATTTTTAATTATTTTTATTTTTAAACCAAAAACTTTTTTTACAGGGCTACGCCCCTGCCACTTTGCTTCCGAAAATGATTTTACAAAATTCTTCTTCATTCAATATACCATTCAACGAGAAAAAGATATCCCCGACCACAGAACCCCTCTAACACAACTGAAGCGAAAAAAATAAGTGAAAAAGATACTTTAAGATTCTCTCAATTCATTTTGTAAACAACGTATGACAGTCAGTATAAGTAGGTATAAGGTATCGAAGGAAAAAAGTTTATTTTTGTGTCTAAGAGCCCTTCTTGAAGGCACCTCAAGTAAGTACTCCTATGTCATGATATTATATAGGTACTATTATGGTTTTTGATAAAGAATAAAAGAAGAGGAGTAAAGCTCTTCAGTATTAAATACCGTTTATATTTACCGCACACACATGTCAGTGTAGTGGAATTTTTTGTGAAAGGCATAAAGTGCTTTTAAAATAATGAAAACCACAAAAAAGGTGAACAGTTTTGGAAGTTGAATTTACGGAGCAGTAATGATGAAGGAAGTGGAAGGTAAAGGCAGGTAAAGTTAGCATTAATTTACGAAGGAAATTTCTTTCAAACATTTTCAACATACACGCAGAAATTTTTTGGTACACATTTTTATGATTCTTTCTGTAATTTAAGGAATTTTCTGAGGCATTTGCTTGTTGTGATGTTATTTTTCTGTGTTAGGCTTCTTATCCCTTTTTCTTTTATAACATGATAATTTTTTTACATTCATTCTTTTGAGGAAGGCCTTCGTGTAAAAAAAAGTCGACGAATTTACTGATTTTGTTTTGAGAACATATCCATGTACAGTGGCGTTGCAAGGGTTTTGGTCGCTCTGGGCATAAATTAAGGAAAACACTTCTTAAATATTCCCCCCTCCGCTTTGTGTGAAGTAGTTCACTTATTACGTTACACAGAACAACACCTTTTTGACATCCCTTTCCCTCTCTTTACAAATTTTGAAAAAAAAAAAAAAAATTCTTAACTTTATCCTGCTTTAAAATCTCAGACCCCTTTTTAAGTATGTCAGGTAGACTTGCAGCATTCGAAAGCAAGTATCAGACCTCCCCTCTCTCCTATGATCCCTTATGGGATCTTTTTTGACTTTTTTAACCCCCTTACTATGCCCATGTTTAAGTATGTTCATGTAAGCATACAAAAAGTAAGTCAGATGATGAAAATGTTTAATAATCCCGATCGGTTCATGTTTTTCTTAGAAGTTGAGTGATACTTGCTTATTGACTAGATGACAAGCATTCCATGAAAGTTGTAATATGGATGGAATATGGCAGTCACTCGGTTTACATGAAAATACTGCCAGCTTTGCCAGCTAACCAATATTTTGACCCAAAATGTCTACCTATCTAAATAGTCCCCTAGACACATATAATTACACATGAAGCCTAAAATTTGTGTATCTAAAATCGATCGAAATTCACAAAGTTCTTCAAAGTTTTCTGAACATTTGCATTCATTTTTCACGTTCACAACAGGCTTCCCATTGAAGCATTTACCTCTAAATAATCAATGATTCAAACTGTCTAATTTTAACCTACACCGTTTACCGTAACAATCATACTAAATTTAGACACAAACGCTTTCAGTTTTTTTTCTTCTAGAAAAGCATATTGTTTGAATGTCTCAAGCTCCACTTTGTGTATGTACATAAGCCCATCAAACAAAAGCGGAAAGGAAGAAGAGCTGTAAATAAGAAGCAACTGAAAAGTGCTTTCAAATAACTTTCCTCCTTTTTGACTTTCATTTCCTTTGAGGGTTACGAACAACAGAAAAAGGCAAACGAGAAAAGATGGTGTAAGTGGGTGAGGAGACCTTAAAATATGTAATAAAATTAATAATAATGCCTTCCCATGCCGAAAAGACTCACGCAGACATATTCTTTCTTATTATTGGCATCCCATGATATTTTAATATAAAGAAATTGAGGAAATCTTTTCCACATATGCGTTTGTGTTGTAGGAAATAGGGATGGAAATAATGTTCCCAATGAAGAATATATACAAACAACTTTTTCTCTCATTTTGAGAAGGTTATAGACTTGAATGGATGGTGGCTTTGACCCCATTGGGAAATAAAATAAAGAGGATATGTGGTGAGGAAATTGTTGGAGTTTTGTAAGGTTTGAGACGCATTTTTTAATATTGCCAGGTTTAGGTATCATCTGAAATTAGTGTGACCTGAAATCATAGGCGTATCCAAGGTTGGATGTCAAATCCCCCTCGATTGAAAACTTTCTTCAATTTGCTAGAGTTTTTCGAGAAAAAATCCAAAACCCTTGTAAATTTTTGCGTCCATACAAAAAATTACAATTTTAGATCGAAATTCGAAGTTGGACAGGCGAACTTCACACATGCCCCTATCCTCATAAAATTTCTGGTTATGTACACGTCTGAAATTGACTACACCAAGATCAAGAATATTTTTAAGTCCTTTATGAAAGATATTAATCTTTGGGTTGGTCTTATTGGTATGCACCTAGCCCAACCCTACCCCATGTACATACCCTAGAGAAAGGTGCAGGTGTAGGGGTAGTTGTATACCGAGTAACTCAACTCTGACCTTAAATTTATCACTAATCAAACGAAACATCTCCTACAAGATCAATACTCAGTCAAACAGTCACAACATCACCACATGACTCTTATCTCCCATTTAATATTGCACAAAAAAATCCAATAAATGTGTATTATATCACATTATTATGGGACCAATAAATAAATCAATAAAAAATCATTTATTTTTTGATGAATTCCACAAAACTTTATTCACACATATGCTTCAACATTCAACAAAGGATGCATTCATTCTTTATCCCCATCGCTTCCGTTTCATATTTTTTTTGTGGGAATAGAAAAAAAATATCCGGCAATAGAAAAGAATTTTTTTTGTGCCTTTTAGGCAGAAAATTATGCCATGAACATATGAAACAGAGCAACGATGATAAAGCAAACGAGGAGATTTATTAGTTAATAATTTTATTTATGACTTCTGTAATTTTTTTTGCTCTCCTCATTGGGCATAATTTATGTATGTACATTTAGCATCCATTAAGGATATCCCGTACTCGTGTAATGTTACCATTATCTTTTCTGAACAATTTTTTTGCTCAATTTTAATTTAGTATCCTCCTCCATAAATACGTATTATTGAATAAAACTGTGAATTATTTAATGCTCAAAGGAATTGGCATGTTTGTTATTTATAGACGGATTTTTTATTATCATGAGAATATTGAACATTGATTTAGATTAATTTGAGGATTGAATGGTGTTAATTGAAGGTATTAATTGAAATATTAATGTGGTTTAATGGAGGTATTAGATGGTAGATTAGGGGATAAATGAATAAGTTATTTTGTATAGAGATTATGCTAGATTGAAGTGTTTTAGCTCTTATCGTATTCAGTCTGACTCGATTTGTGAAATCCCTGTAAACTCTAGTTGGTTCATGAATTTTAGGGGCCATTCAGGGGTGCTGGATTCGATGGTGTATGGGTTCATGAGTTAAGAGTCAGTTCAAGTTTGATCCTCGAATTAAGAACCAATTTTGGTTTGATCCATGAATTTAGAGTCAGTTCAAGTTCGATTCTAAAATTAAGAGTCAATTCAGGTTTGGTCCTCGAATTTGCAGTCAAATCCACATCTTGACTCTATCAAAATATTAATCTAAAGATCAAATGACTTTCAATCCTCACAGATTCACTCACTATAAATAATTTAAATTTCCATAAATCGATAAAATCGTAATAGAAAGTTTCTTAGCCAAAAAAAGTTCACAAAAAGTCCATATCATCCATCAACCTTTCACATTTTCTATTCCAAGTCTCCATAGAAATCATCGACCACATTTACAAGCCTTTTCTATGTTCATTCGTGCATGAAGGATATACTGTGTAGGACATAACAAATATGGCTAGATTATATTTACATTAATTCTTTAAGCTACTGACAAACAGAGAGGATAGACCCGAAAATAAAAGAGAAGGAAGGAACTACTCATTTTTCTTTATCATTTCAACACCATGGAAAGTTCAAATATATATTTTTCTATTGGATGAGGACTCTTGACATTCTTATGGATAGAAATGTAAATTATTTTAGCCAACAGGGAGAACAACACACAAAAAAAATCTCATCAAAATTTGGGATTAGTTCTTGAGCCATTCATACACATCAAAAAGTTTCCCTTTTCAATTTCCGTCCATTATGTGCTATGCGGACCAAATGTTGATCCTATGCCAAATGACTCATTTAGTTTGAGGTATCATTTCATCACTGGAAGGCAATTATCCCTTTCTATCCCCCTTTTTTAATGGCACATTTACCGCAATCCTTTAGATCTCCTCACTCATTTGTTACAGTCAAATTGAGTGCCATGAATGCTTAATGGTCCTCAAAATATTTTTAATTTCACTTCTTTCTCGCTTGCCATTCCATGTTACTTATTACTTCTCATCACCACATTGCACAGTAACCGCAAATGTCCCCGTACTACATCGTCAACATCATCATTCATTTCACCAGCAACACATAAAAATAGCAAAGACTGGAATGAGGACAGTCTCTTTTTTACTCTGGCAGGCAAAAAGGAATGTCTGGTGATGTGTGAAAGATTAATGTCGGAGGGGAATAAATTTGCCTAAAAGGTCCATCAATATTTTGCTTTTTCTTCCTTCTGCCTCATCTATTATGACCGAAGCTTCAAGAACTGAACAAAAAAAAATATTTTCATTTTTGTTGAGAGACCTGAAAAAATATCATCAGCTATCCATTGGAATTTTTTTTCTCTGGTCCTTTTACTGTTATGAAAAGTGGAGGAATTGAGATGGTAAGAGAATAAAGGAGGAGGACAGAAAATGTCATTATAGGTAAATTGAGATAGCGTGGTTGTTGAGGAATTTTGGGATTTGGAAATTTTGATCATTGGAATGCTTTATAGTGGGTTGTGGATTGGTTAAGGTTGACAAAAGGTAGCTCTTAGAATTTTATTTTAAAAATAGAAACACGTTTCATTTGATATTAATTCCTTAAGTCCTTGACATTGCCTTACAAAAATACAAGAAAATAGAGCATGGGCGTACCTAGAGCGTCCGATGGGGTCCGGACACCCCTCAAAAAAAATTTGTATGGAATTCTTTCTTCTAGAAATCAATTTTTCACCTAAAAATTTTTGTGAACTTTTCCCAAAGCTCTAATTTACAGCCTAAGCATTAACGTACCGTTAAAATTAACAAAGATTACAAAAATATGAGAATAAGAAAGAAAAAAATTTTTGGACCCCCCTAAAAAAGTTTCTGGGTTGATAGTGAACCATGGGCGTACCCAAGGCGGGTCCGATGAGGTCTATAATCCCCTCATGTACCATTGAAATTAACAACAAGTACAAAATCATGAGTTGATCGTCGAAAATTAAACCCCAAACTTAAATACACACCCCAAAAATCTATTTTCATATAGTCACAAACTTTTAAGAAAAAAGTTCTCAATTTTCTTTAAAAAACGTGCTCATCTGTGCCTTAAAAATCCCACACCATCCTCCACCATCTGTGCTCAAATCAACTGATCATTTCCACATAAAACCCATAAATAACACACAATCAACTGTACAATCTAAACAAGGACACTGAGCATACATACCGAGCCACTATGGGGCAAAATGAAAAAAAATCGGACATTCACTTGGTTTTTGACAATGTTTCAAATATCCATTTTAAAGTGATTTTTTCTTATAGAGGACATAAAAGTAGACTTGTTTGCCAAATTTCAGGTCATTTGGTGCTACTTGCTCGATTCTAGGGCTGTTTGAAGTTGAAAAGGGGTGAAAAATATGATTTTTTCATGCCATACTCAAGCTGAGAAATCTCTGCAATGATAAAAGATATCGAAAAATGGTTTTCAGTTTCTAGTATTGCTATATAAGAGCTTTATTTCGACATAAAACAAAGTTTATGGATTTATAGTTTTGGTATCGGTATGGTAGGGAATGTATGAAAATCATAGGAAAAATATCTTCAGACATGCCGTAACTACCTTAAATGGTCGGGATTCCCTTAGAGACACATATTGGTGTATAGCCCTTGATATCTAGTTTTTAAAAATGTATAAAGCTTTTCTATACTCATCGACGAAAAAAAGTTATGTTGATTTTAGTAAGGCGATCTATATTTGGAAAAAAACTAACATTTGTTAGAAAAAAATGAGAATTATGAAAATAAATATGTTTTTTTATATTTTTTAGTGATTTAGGCTGTTTTAAGACAAACTGTGAAGAAATTTTTTCAAAAAGTTCAAAATTAAATAAGATATGGGGTACATGTGCTCTCTGACGATTTGACCCTTTTTCACTACACTCAAACAGCTATAACTTTTACAAGATGGAATATTTTTTAATTTTGTTTTCTGTTTATTATAGCTTATAATAGTACTTTTCTAATGATATATAATACTTGATGGTTAGGTATGGTCTTGGTCATGAACAGGACCCTTGTTTGTGACCGACCCCAAACTAGTGAAAATCTCAAAAACACCATTTCTTAATATCCCACTTAAAAGCATAATTAGAGATTGTATTTAAGTTTTTTATATTTAATTATGATAATTATGACCATAAAAACTCAAAATTTGTGTTTTTGAATTTTCTTGCTACCTGTGGCTAGTCTCTAGGTAGCCTCCTAAAAAGTATCTTTGTAGTCTATATTTGGTAAACAAAACTTGCAACTGAAGTTATTTTACAGACTATTATTGATCAATCTATAAAACTTATACATGTTCTAGGCAAAAAATATATATTTTAGGTACATTACACTGAAAAATTTGGATTTTTGGTAATTTTGTTTGAAATTGGCTTGCGTCGGTCACATTCAATGCACCACCATGGCAGCAATGACTACGATATATCAAAGTATTATACATTTTTGGAAAGGTATTAACATCAGCTATCAAATACAGAAAACAGAACCAAGAAATATTGCTTCTGTAAAAAGTTATTAGCTATTAGGTATTCTAAAAAAGCACCAAGTCGGCAACCAGCATAGGTAAAATCATGATTTTGGACATTTTAAGCCTATTTTGGTTTCTTATACATTTTTTTAAGTTCATATATGACTTTAAATTACTTTTTGCCTCAAATGCTTCTGAAATATCATCAAAATTTTCAAAATTACGTTTTTGCCTAAGCTGGTTGGCGACTTGGTGGTTTTTGAGAGTACTTAACAGCTTAGAACTTTTTATAGGAACAATATTTCTTGATCATGTTTTCTGTTTTTGCTAGCTGATGTTAATACCTTTCCAAAAATGTATAATACTTTGATATATCGTAGTCATTGCTGCCATGGTGGTGCATTGAATGTGACCGACGCAAGCCAATTTCAAACAAAATTACCAAAAATCCAAATTTTTCAGTGTAATGTACCTAAAATATATATTTTTTGCCTAGAACATGCATAAGTTTTATAGATTGATCAATAATAGTCTGTAAAATAACTTCAGTTGCAAGTTTTGTTTACCAAATATAGACTACAAAGATACTTTTTAGGAGGCTACCTAGAGACTAGCCACAGGTAGCAAGAAAATTCAAAAACACAAATTTTGAGTTTTTATGGTCATAATTATCATAATTAAATATAAAAAACTTAAATACAATCTCTAATTATGCTTTTAAGTGGGATATTAAGAAATGGTGTTTTTGAGATTTTCACTAGTTTGGGGTCGGTCACAAACAAGGGTCCTGTTCATGACCAAGACCATACCTAACCATCAAGTATTATATATCATTAGAAAAGTACTATTATAAGCTATAATAAACAGAAAACAAAATTAAAAAATATTCCATCTTGTAAAAGTTATAGCTGTTTGAGTGTAGTGAAAAAGGGTCAAATCGTCAGAGAGCACATGTACCCCATATCTTATTTAATTTTGAACTTTTTGAAAAAATTTCTTCACAGTTTGTCTTAAAACAGCCTAAATCACTAAAAAATATAAAAAAACATATTTATTTTCATAATTCTCATTTTTTTCTAACAAATGTTAGTTTTTTTCCAAATATAGATCGCCTTACTAAAATCAACATAACTTTTTTTCGTCGATGAGTATAGAAAAGCTTTATACATTTTTAAAAACTAGATATCAAGGGCTATACACCAATATGTGTCTCTAAGGGAATCCCGACCATTTAAGGTAGTTACGGCATGTCTGAAGATATTTTTCCTATGATTTTCATACATTCCCTACCATACCGATACCAAAACTATAAATCTATAAACTTTGTTTTATGTCAAAATAAAGCTCTTATATAGCAATACACTATGGGGCAAAATGAAAAAAAATCGGACATTAACTTGGTTTTTGGAATTGTTTCAAATAACCATTCCAAAGTGATTTTTTCTTGTAGAGGACATAAAAATAGACTTACATGGCAAATTTCAGGTCATTTGGTGCTACTTCCGCGATTCTAGGGCTGTTTGAAGTTGAAAAGGGGCAAAAATTTGAATTTTTTCATGCTATATTTGAACTGGAAAATCTCTTCAATGATAAAAGATATCAAAAAATGGTTTTCAGTTCCTAGTATTGCTATATAAGAGCTTTATTTTGAGGTACGACAAAGTCTATAACTTTGTAGTTTTGGTACCGGTGTGGTAGGAAAAGCATGAAAATCACAGGAAAAATGTCTTTGGACATGCCGCAACTACCTAAAATGGTCAGGATTTTACAAGGGATAACTATTAGCATATAGCTCCTGACTTCTAGTTTTTAAAAATGTATAAACTTTTGAAACCTCGCCTGTTCAAAAAAAAGTTATGGCAATTTTAGTGAGTCGATCTATATTTGCCTAAAAACTGATTTTTCTTAGAAAAAAATAAGAATCATAACAATATATATAGTTTTTGATGTTTTTTTGTGGTTTTGGCTATTTTAAGACAAATTGTGAAGATTTTTTTTCAAAAAGTTCAAAATTAACCAAGATATAGGGTACATGTGTTCTCTGACGACTTGACCCTTTTTTACCTCACTCAAACAGCTGTAACTTTTGCAAGTTGTAATATTTTTTAATTTTGTCTTCTGTTTTATGTAGCCTAAATCAGTACCTTTTTAACAATATATAATACTTGATGGCTGAGTATGGTCTTGGTCATGAACTCGGTCCTTGTTTGTGACCGACCCCAAACTAGTGAAAATCTCAAACACTCCATTTCTTAATACAGCATTTACGAACATAATTAAATATTGTATTTAGGTTTTTTATGTTTAGTTAAGATAATTATGACCATTTAAACTCAAATTTTGTGTTTTCGAATTTTTTTGCCACCTGTGGACAGTCTCTTGGTACCCTCCTAGGAGGTACCCTAAAAGTCTCTATTTGGTCAAGAAATCTTGCAATTTAACTTATTTTACAGCCTTTTATCTATTGATATAATATATCTATGCATATTTAAAGTAAAATTTATCTGTTTAGGGTACAATACACTGAAAAATTGGGATTTTTGGCTATCTCGTTCGAGATTGGCTTGCGTCGGTTACATTCAATGCACTATCATGGAAGCAAGGACTAATATATATCCATATGTTATATATTTTTAGAAAGGCATTAATATCAGCAATCAAACACAGAAAACAGAAATAAAAAATATTGCTCCTGTAAAAAGTTATAAGCATCTAAGTAGTCTCAAAAAGCACCTACTCGGCAACCAGCATAGGCAAAATTACAGAAAAGCAAATTTTGATGAGATTTTAGCAGATTTTAGACTTAGATTGCCTTTTTTGAGTTTCTTAATAACAAAGAATTACTTTTTGGACCAAATCCTTTCAAATTTTTTTCAAAATTTGGTTTTTTGTACTTTTACTTATGCTGGTTGCCGAGTAGGTGCTTTTTGAGACTACTTAGATGCTTATAACTTTTTACAGGAGCAATATTTTTTATTTCTGTTTTCTGTATTTGGTAGCTTTGTTTAATACCTTTTCAGAAATGTATAATACTTGGATATATCTTAGTCCTTGCTTCCATGATAGTGCATTGAATATGACCGATGCTAGCCAATCTCGAACGAGATAGCCAAAAATCCCAATTTTTCAGTGTATTGTACCCTAAACAGATAAATTTTACTTTAAATATGCATAGATATATTATATCAATAGATAAAAGGCTGTAAAATAAGTTAAATTGCAAGATTTCTTGACCAAATAGAGACTTTTAGGGTACCTCCTAGGAGGGTACCAAGAGACTGTCCACAGGTGGCAAAAAAATTCGAAAACACAAAATTTGAGTTTAAATGGTCATAATTATCTTAACTAAACATAAAAAACCTAAATACAATATTTAATTATGTTCGTAAATGCTGTATTAAGAAATGGAGTGTTTGAGATTTTCACTAGTTTGGGGTCGGTCACAAACAAGGACCGAGTTCATGACCAAGACCATACTCAGCCATCAAGTATTATACATCACTAGAAAGGTACTAATTTAGGCTACATAAAACAGAAGACAAAATTAAAAAATATTACAACTTGCAAAAGTTACAGCTGTTTGAGTGAGGTAAAAAAGGGTCAAGTCGTCAGAGAACACATGTACCCTATATCTTGGTTAATTTTGAACTTTTTGAAAAAAAATCTTCACAATTTGTCTTAAAATAGCCAAAACCACAAAAAAACATCAAAAACTATATATATTGTTATGATTCTTATTTTTTTCTAAGAAAAATCAGTTTTTAGGCAAATATAGATCGACTCACTAAAATTGCCATAACTTTTTTTTGAACAGGCAAGGTTTCAAAAGTTTATACATTTTTAAAAACTAGAAGTCAGGATCTATATGCTAATAGTTATCCCTTGTAAAATCCTGACCATTTTAGGTAGTTGCGGCATGTCCAAAGACATTTTTCCTGTGATTTTCATGCTTTTCCTACCACACCGGTACCAAAACTACAAAGTTATAGACTTTGTCGTACCTCAAAATAAAGCTCTTATATTGCAATACTAGAAACTGAAAACCATTTTTCGATATCTTTTATCATTGCAGAGATTTCTCAGCTTGAGTATGGCATGAAAAAATCATATTTTTCACCCCTTTTCAACTTCAAACAGCCCTAGAATCGAGCAAGTAGCACCAAATGACCTGAAATTTGGCAAACAAGTCTACTTTTATGTCCTCTACAAGAAAAAATCACTTTAAAATGGATATTTGAAACATTGTCAAAAACCAAGTGAATGTCCGATTTTTTTTCATTTTGCCCCATAGTGCGAGCTACAATATCTCAATTATATCCATACAAATTGATTCAATTTTCAATATTTCCGTATGAGAAATCAGCGCTAGAATAGAAACATTCAGAGAGGACACATAGAAAGGGAAAATGAGGGTAATTTTCAGAGTGAGAGACCGAACGAACAGGCGAGGAAGTAGAAAAGAGAAGAATAAAAAAAATACACATAAAAGGGTTTTTTTCATGGCATGGAACAGTTAAGAGAAGAAGAAGTACAAGAAAAATGGTTAAAAGTGACAAAAAGCTTTTCGATAATTGCCATTTGGCAGTCATTTAATGATTAAGTGCTATATGGTTAAATGCTCGAGATATTCAATACTCATTATGAAAGGGAAAAAGGGTAGCTGTGAAAGTACTTTACGCTTTATTAGAGTAATAAATAAAAAATTGCAATTAATCATAAATTTTATGTCTGAAAAGGAGGGTTAAAAGGAAGTTCACCATGTGTGCACGTTCCTTTTTCAAATTTGAATTGTAAATTCGCTCGGAAAATGGAGAGAAAAATCAATAAAAACAAAGGGTCAGAAACTTTATAAATTTTATTTTAATTTATTTGAACTTTTTCAACTTCCTTCGATCGATTTTTTTTTTCAAAAAAATTATTCAAACCAGAGAAAATTTTCATCTCTTTGATCTTCTAGTTGTATTAATTCCTCTTTGGGATTTTCAAGTGACCTAAATTATTATTTAAAATATGTATTTTTAAGGGTCGTAAAAGGAAAACTTTTCATTTTCGATATGAGAATTTGAAGTGAATGGAACAGAAAAGGGACTGATTAATACAGTTTTAGTCCCTTAAGTGGAATTTCATCTGATTTTATGGGAGCAAAGTGTTGAGTTTTTGGGTTAAATGAGATTTTAATGCTTAGTTTGTATGTAGTATTAACATTTTTGGGGATCTCACTTGTAGGAGGGTTCATAGTGTTTCAACTATTTCATTTAAAATCTCAGAAAAAATCAGAGTCCGTCCAATTAAGGATTATAAAATGAATTTTAGGATGTTGGAAAATATTAATTCACAAATTTAAAATTAACGGTTCAAAAATATTTGAAATATAACGGTCGAAAAATATTTGAAATATAGCGGTCAAAAAATGTTTGAAAATAACGGTCAAAAAATATTTGAAAATAACGGTCAAGTTTTTTGAAAATTAACCGTTAAAATGTTAAATAACGGTCAACAAGTACTTGTAAAATAAATTTTTAAAAAATGTACCTCCCATAAGCTCTTCACGTGATTTTTCCTTTGGGAAAATGCACTAAAAATCCGACAAAATTTGCACAAAATACCCCCTTTTTTAAATGACAGAAGAAATCGTAAAAGTTTATAAAAAAAAACCCTTAAATTTATGATTATGGAAGCATCAACAACTAACTTAATATGCTGGTCATCTGTCTTTTTTATGTGCTGGTGATGAATGAATTTATGAAGAACTGTAAAGCCTTAGTAAGGTTTTTATTTCATTTCAGTGAATTTCTTCTCGAATTATGATGAAAAATTGTTAAAATTGCTGGAAGCTTTAATTCATTTTTAAGGAAATTTTAATTAAAAAGAAAATAATACTCAACGTAGTCGTATAAAGTAATTAAGAATATTCTGGGACGGTTCGGTCTTCATCATAATCCACTTCAAAGGTACTTCAAAGCAGTAATGACGCTCGAGTGAGTGAGAGACATCGTCAGCTACATAAACGATTACAATTTAATGAGAATTGTCAAGTGCCTTTTGTGATCAGACATTTACAGCAATGGAGGAGGCCGAGTGGTTCTTGTAATTGCAAATGTTCTCAAGAAGCATGTATGAATCAGGGTTGATTGCTTGGACCATGACACTTTTATTCTTTTCAATTCTGCAGCACTGACCTGCCTCAAGACTTTCAGTTCAACAACTACACATTTATTCAATGCTTCTTTCATCTCTCGACATTTATGCTTGAGCCACTTGCCTCTTATCTTTAATTCAAGTTTCTTTTTTCTCGGTGCTTTTTTCTCTCTCTCTCTCGTACGACCATAAGACAAAAGCCTCTTTTCCGACCCGAAGCAATAAATTATTTTCTACTTTTGCCTTCTTTTCTTTCTATTTTTTTTTGTTTTTGTTCACGTCTGTCTTTGTCTGTGTGTTTGTCCGTTTTCATTCATGCTTTTATTTTTTAAAGCATAAACCACAGAGTGAGAGGATGAAATAAAAAGACCGGGCGTGAACGAATTTAAAAACCAAAAAAGGAGAAGAAAAGTTTGAAAGAAATTATCGGTGGAATTAAAACGTTGGTGATTGGGGTATCAGAGAGGAACAATGTGTGAAAATGGAAAACTGAAATGAATGGACGCAATGCAGACTATACGTATAATTTTATCGTGATTTATTGTAGTTTTTTTTCTTCCTTTCGATGTTGAATAACCCGTACAGATACTGACTCCGTTGAAAGATAATTGGCGTGATTTCTGGTATGAATTGTAAGTTATTACATACACGATATTACTGGGAACTTATTTTCTTTCTTCTTGTATGTGGGAAGGAAGCAACGGCGTATGAAAATTTTTGAAAGGAAATTGCTATCTGATTTTGCCTACGGCTAGACATGGGAGTTTAGAAAAGGAACGCAAATATTTTTCTTAGGTTACTCCAGACTGAGAATATTTGAAATTTAAGGTACGTGCTTGAATAATAAAATGTTAAAATTATGGAAAAGGAAGTAATGAATGAATGTTTGGGTTCAATGGACTTTGAGAACATAATTTTTGTATCTTAAAGGTAGATTTTCAAGATTTTTTGGCTTAATTCTTTGCATAAGGAGTGAATTTTTTAAATATTTATTTTAAAAATACTTTTTGACCATTATTTTACATTTAACGGTTAGTTTTTTTTTTAAAAAAAATTGACTGTTATTTTTCAAATATTTTTTGATCGTTATTTTTCAAATATTTTTTGAACGTTATTTTTCAAATACTTTTTGACCGTTAATTTCGAATTTTTTAAAGTTTCTAGTTTGATGCTCCTGCCACTAGTTAGTGGCGAGGTTAGTAAGAATGTTGACAAAATATAAACAAAATAAAATTCTTTAAATTAAAAAGTTCAAAATCTAGTCGCAGATGAAATTCCATTCGATTCTACCAATAATTTTTTCAAAAAATCACATAACCCGAATTTTATGCCTATTCTTAAGCAAAATCCTCAAATAAAAGTCCTATATGATAATGACAGCAATATTTCTTAATGTTATCATTATTACAATAATCAAATGACTATTACAGCTATTACGTTTAACTGCGTAAAAGCATTTTATGATAATTTGTTCGGTAATAGAAACAGCCATTAGGATATAGAAGCCTTATCTGACACTAAAATTTCAGAATCAGCTCAAAAACTTTTCAATTTGTTTAGTAATTAACAATGAGCAGTTGAAACTTTTTGGAGTGGAGGTGCGAAGGCGGAAATTGTGATTTTTGGGAAGCCAATTTTTCATTTTATGTCTGCAAGCATTCATAATTTCTGAGCTCACATTTTATAGAAACAAATACTGTAGGCAAGATGAGGGATTCAATGATTATATGAACACCCACACGATGTACTTACACATGTTTTTGGATATGGCTGGAAACTTTTTGATACTTTAGGGTATTTTAAAGTATTTTTGAATGTATTTAGATGAGAGGCTAATGACTTTAAAGGTTTTTAACCTCAAAAAATTTCCATGGATCCTCTTACGTCTCAATTAATTGCTTGAGATATTAATCAGCCCTAGAAATGATGATCAGGAGCGTAGCCAGAATCTATGAGGGTTGTTTTGAATTTTTTTTGAATAAAACCAAAAATTTAAGGAGTGTTTTGGGATTTTTTTTCTCAAAAAACCTGCCAAACTAACGCTTGACACCCAAAACACCCCCCTTGATACCCCCTGATGAGGATACTCCTGTAAAAATTCGATTGTAACCCATAAAAATTATTTAACAGTCACTCCTATTCAGTGTAGCTTACTTCAGTGAAAGCCTAGATGAAAGTTTATCTACCCTCGAAAAAGGGGCATACCAAATGAAAAAGAAAATTTTTCTTCATAATTCTCATCATCTCGCATTCATTTTCATCATAAAAAAAGTGTAAAGAAAATTTTTCATCTCATTTATTATTCCTTTTCATGTTATTCACTTCCTTTTTGTAATATATTTATGTGTGGTTCTATTTCATTCATAGCCAATGCTCTTTTTGGCTATCATTAAAAATCTATTTCGAAAGCTGTCGGATGGTTCTTTTTTGAGGAAGGAAAATTATTGCCATAAAAGAAGCAAGAAAAAAAAGATGAGAAATTTTTTACGATAACACAAAATGGCTTTCTATCTAAATCTATTGCCTTTGCATACATACGGACATACATTCTGGCTACTTTTTTTTTGTTCCTTATCATCTTCTCTTGTTCTTGGTGTATGCAGTGTATGCGAAGCAGTATTTGCAGTAAATCATAGAGGAATAATGCTTTGTACTGAATTAGTATTTGGATGCCTATATTTTCGGAGCATCTAGGAGTTTGTAGTGTAGTTTTGGATGCGGTTTTAGATGGAAACGTTTTTAAATGAAAATGATATAGTAGGTTTTTCATGTAATCTTAGGAGTATTCAGTGCTGGGCCCGGTTTCTAGGGCTATCCAGGATACCCTAGGAGCACCAACCTACCCTACCCAGGTTACCCTAGACTAAGGGAAGGTACACTCCACTTATCTGGGGTTGGGTAGGTGGGGTAACCCTAGAATCCGGTCCTGTCGAGCAAGCAAGCAAGCAAACTGGTGAAATTTTCAATCATTTACAAATTTATAAGAGGGAAAATGGTGTTTGTCACATAAAGTAAATGTTTTCAGAGAATTAAAGATGCATTTCTTCAAATTAATTCCAAAAATTCACCTCAATCACTTCCTAAATGCGCCAACGCGCACCACCCTCAAAAAAACCTTCAACCAATTTATTTTTATCATGAATAAAAGAAATTTTTCGTTCCTCTCTCACTTCTATATTTGGGCTACTGCCTGAAAAGCTACTTCTTTATTGTACAACATTACGCTTATCTGAAAGCTCTTGGACGAACATGAGACTTCATATAGAAAGCACAATGAATGAAATAAAACGAAAATAATTTTTTGAGACAATAAAAATTTTCTCTTGCAATTATTTCTGTTTCTTCTCTTGCTTTATCTTCATCATGCAGTAAAAAAAGCAACAGCAGTCGCCTTTTTAAATTACAATCGTATCTCATCTCTTCTGAGAATTGAGGGTTGTTTCTTGTTTGGGGGTTTAAGGGAGCATTGTCGGGATGGAATTAGAATCTCAAAAAACTTTAGTGTCAGGAAGTTTTTTTTCACATTCCAAGAATCCCCAAAAAAATTCACTTCCTTGCCACATGTCCATTAAAGGAGTTGTTGCTTCATATCTTAACTCCTTACTCTTTATATCTTGCTTATCTCCTATGAAGATGTAGAACATAAAAATAATAAAGGAACAGAGCAAAAAAATTGCAATATTTTTACTGCTTCCTTCCAATTCATGAGATCCGAAAATATACAAGAGTAAAAATAAAAATTTTCATGTACAGCAAAAATATGAAAATTCTCTTTTTTTCTGCTCGGTACATGATTATTTCCTTACTCATCCCATAATACAGAAATGTAAATGTTTTTATTTTGTTTTTCCAGTTGGTCTTTATGTCTTGTTCAATTTTGTATATTTTTATATCATTATAGCATGAACAGCACTGAGTACGAAACTATTTTCATAAATTTTTGATAACAGGGTATGAATGGACGTATTTGTTTAATATTATCGCATCAATAAGCCTTTTTATTTATTTTTAGTTTTCTCATTAAATTTGTTTATTTTTTTGGATATTCCTTTCGGGTCGTATTAGATGTAGGTGTCTGACTAAACATAGAATAAATTGAGATTTTATTGTTTACTTTGTTTCTGAAGCTAACAAAACGTTACATTTTTGTTTACTCATTCTTGCAAATACAAAGTCATGTGTTTCGGACATTTTAGCATTCAGTGGTTTTTAAACTGTGTGCCGCGGCACACTAGTGGGCTATTAGTCACATCTTGACTATATTTTCAACTAAAATAAAGCTCTTATATAAATTTTTGGGACTCTAGTGTACGGTCAAGTCTTCAAAATGGAAGTTTATGAGATTCGTGTCGAAAAACGTTGAGAAACACTGTTTTAGGTTAACAACTTTTGTCTTGCCAATCTTTAGGAGTGATATTTATGTAGGAGCTACACACGAGCTTTATAATCGATTTTGAAATAGATATTCTGGCACATTAACATTTAAATGACGTCATTTGCCAGCTGAATGTGTGTACAGGTGTATTATCATCACCAATCTCTCGTTACATCAAATCTAGCGACACAATCTTAACACATTATCAACAACATAACTTCAATCTATTACATGAAACAGCTTTTATCAATATCAACATGAAATCCATGAGATTGACTCACCTCATCCATAAGTCGTATCAGCTCGAGCTTATCCAGTCGTCAAAATCCATAAAGTTTATCATTCTCAAGGAACTTCATGTAGCGCGTCGCATCCATTAACTTTCAAAGCCTTTCTACATACAAAAGTTTTATGACGCAAAAGAAAGCTTGTTATTTATCCTTTCTGGCCTGCTGCGTAGGAATTCATTCGATAAGAAGGGAAAATTTTTTTAAAAGCAGGAAAAAAATGATTGAATCGACTTTGAGGCCATGTAAACACAATTCATGAGCCGTTTGTAAGGAAATTTTTCTCGCTTACTCTCTCGTCTCTTACAATTCCTCCATCATTTTCCATCAACATCATCGTCATCCCTTTTATGTGCACCGAAGCAAAGTCTTGCAAAGAAAAGTTTTTCTTTTACTCTCGTTTGAAGAGTCTATTATCGGATGTTTGTGGGTTTTTGGTTTTTAGTGGACATGATTTGTCTGGGGGGATATGTGTTAGTGAGTTCATCAATTTTAAGTCGTGGTTGGGTTCATATACTGAGGTTGATTTCAAGGTATACACATTAATCTAACGTTGTAACCTATCTCGGAGGTAACGGTGCACATCGTGTCTCCTATCCCTACCCTAGAAGTCCAAAGGAGGTAGGGTAATGGAAATTGTATGTCTAGAAACCATCTGTTGGTTCTTTATGCACTGTTTTAATGATTTAGTAACTAGAAAATCAAGTTCATGGATCAGTTGCTTGTTATAATCTAGAGTATACAATAAGGTTGCTATTGGGGTTACTTTAGGCCAAACTCCTGAGGTAAACCTAGGGTATGCCCCCTAAAAATGACTTCAATTAAGTAGCCTACAATTCCTAGATGATCCCAACTAGCACCCTTATAAACTGAGCAGCAGAAATGAACTACTCCCTAGGAAATCTTAAAATACTAAGCGCCTAATAGTTCCGCTTACACTGCAACACCTCTCCAACTTGTTTTATGTATGTTTACTTAAAGTATCGTAAAAAAGATTCCATGCTTTTGTTTGTTGAGGAATTTTTTTCCTCTCTTTCTGCTCTATTTTAAGAAAATTGAATTTTTGTGTCCTTGTGCATGTGTCGCTTTCACGATTATCAAGATTGATAGTCATACAAGAATTTTGATCTCATAGAAAAGAAGAAATTGACATCGAAAAGCTATAAACATACAGAGCAATAGCGTATAAATGGGAAAATTATGTTCAGTAAATTTCCTTCCATCCTGAAAGCACACTGGGGATAAATTTATTTTCAATGTTTGTCGAGAAACACAAAAAGCAAAAAAAGCAGAACAATTTTTCTTCCGATTTCTTCCACCCTTCAAGCTTATTTTATTGTTTTTGCTGTTGTAATTGTATATGAAAGATTAATTATTGATCAATAAAATCTCCATCAGTCGAACTATAGAAATCGAAATTTTATGTCTTTCCATCTAAGGCTTATCAGATTCTATTTCTTTTTATTATTGTGAACATTAGAGATTTATCTTCGTACTATAGGCACAAAATATCCTCATTTTATTGTTATTGGATTATTCGATTTTCATTCTTTCTCATTCTTGCTTGATGTCAATGGGATGATTATGAGATATATATACGATATAGGGATACGATAGACAGATAGGATTGAGAAAATTCAATTCTTTTTACCGGATAATTTGCGAGCTTAAAAGAATGTATTAATGAATTTTTAAGACGATTGGATTTTTGATTGAATGATAAGGAAGGTAAGATGGTTGGATAGTGAATTGAATTAAGGTAAATTACGAGGTTTTTTGGTTTATTGAGAAGCTTTTTTCTGTATTCCAGAAAATTGAGGTTATTGGCATATTTTAGACCAGTATCAATAATAATTTAGTTATGTACTGAAAAATATTTCTTAATTTAGTTCTCCATCTAACTTCATCTGTTCCTTTCATTCCATAGAATTTTAAAACCAAATTTATTCCTATTCCAAAATTAAATTTACTTTAATTTAAATCTAAATTTATTGCAATCCCCATTTACTTCTGGAAATGAAACCTCAAAGCATTTCATTTACTTAAATAAAGTTTAATTGGAATAAATTTCGATTTAACTTCAAACCCCAAAAAGACAAAGTTAAAACTGCAAGCAATCCTCATTCTCCCACCACAACCTTTTCTTGTTGAAGAAACGCAAGGAAAATCCTTAATAACTTTCTTATTACATCTTCAAACCTGAAAGTAATATCCACAAGAAGGACTTATTATTGCACAATAATTTCCTGTGCAATTTTACTTTGTTAGTGAGAATCTAGATTATTAAATTGTATAAAGCACCGGAAAATGAAAGAAAAGTGCAGAGTGGAAGAACTTAATGGGACTTGTGTGAAGTTAGATTGACTTAATTTTTTTTGGAATTCAGGTGTCATTACAAAAGGGGGTGAGTGTCGCTGACTTCACTTCTCAAGTCCTTATTGTAGATAATATTATAGACAACCAAATGGTCAAATGATCTAAATGAACCAAATTCAAGAGGCTGGTTGTCCGAGGATAGGGCATTCCTATGATCCCTAAGGTAGTGTATACCGAGCTAACAGCTTCGTGTCACCCCTTCTCTTACAACTCTTAATAAAAGGATGTACCTAGGATCAAAAAAACATATTTTCTTCAATTTCCAAGTGTTTTTGAGAGAAAAGTTTCAAAACAATCCCTTGAATTATTTCTGGGTACGCCCATGGAATTGCCACCAAAAAAGCATTTTCCAGCACAAAAATGCAGCCATCTTCTAACAAGCAACTAAAACTAAGACCACATTATATTTTCATTTTCCTTTTATTCAGCTTTATCACTAAGAGGGTGAAAAAGGAAGAAAAGTAATTGTCATAGTGCTTACAGCAAAGCACAAAATATAAATTTAATACTTTATTCATGCAATGCTCGAGAAAAGTTATTCAATTCCATCCCATTCATGCATGCAAAATTAAATCTTCTTCCCATTTTTGCTCAGTTTTTTTATAAAGTATGTACGTTCATGCAATAAGAAATAATACAAAATAAGAAAAAGAAGCTTAACGAGAATGATAAAGTGTAAGCAAAGTGCATGTGCACATATCTTGAATAATTCTAAATATTAGATGAATATGAAGAAAATAATTTATTTATGTAGATTTTCTCTTCCTTATAAAACTTCTTTCATTTTTTTGTGATTCATGACAAAAGCAATTGCTATGATTGTAATGCTATGAGCACATTTATTTTGAATTATGGGCAAACGCAACAAGTTTCTTGTGTGATTTCTTTCATGCTTGTGTAGATTTTGGGATTACGTATTTTAAAATTTATATGCTTTTGATTTAATTTCTTGTATGAATGGTTTTTAGTGCTGGAAATGAAAAGCTTTGTGTTATTTTTTTAATAAAACTCTTAGGGTTAGGAAATTTCAAACTATTTTTTTGGATATTGTCAGGCTTAGAAAGCTTTTATTTATTTTATAAAATAAAAAGAAAATTACTTGATATAGGGATATCATCCTCAAGGGAGTATAAATGGTTGTAGTTTGAAAACCCGGATCTAAAAATTTCTAGAATAATCAAAAAGAAAATCCAGACAGCAAAAGAGGAAAAAAATCAGCCACGAAACCAGCGTGAAGCAAGAATTCGACGTGGAATTGGCAGTAAGCTAGCAAGAGGTTGTCTTCATGCCTCATTATTATTTTTTTAGCACCATGCACCATTTCAGGGAGTATAGGAGTGAAGAAACACCTAACAAAGCCCTTCTTGGAATCTTGGCGGTGACCATTTAGGTGGATGGTAATAAGAATTGCAGCCATCCAGGCGGATAAATCGACATGTGGGAGTGACACTAGACTGACACCACGTTACCTTCAACCAAAATGCCACTCGGGTCTGTCCTCCTTTAATATGAGCATTAATTAATTAGAAAAAAATCTAAAGAAATCGAACAATTAATCAAAAACAATCAAATTCGACTGAATCTAATTCAATTCCACACAAAACAATACTTAACATTCATTGAACTAATGAAAAAATTGATAATCTTCTGCCAATATCAATTCTACTAGAACATGAAGCTTCATTTTCCATTACACATCAATATCTTAATTACATTCTTACCAAGCTCAATTTCTACATCAATATCAGTCAGCATTTTGATGGAAATATTAATCATGCTTTCTTTTTTTCATGAAGACTTCCCAATTCCTGACATTAATAAACCCAAGCAGATTCGCATGGAGCAAATTTATACGACACATCAATCATACATCTATCGATATAACAATGAATTATAATTCACCTTACATTAAAGCAAATTGATCATTATTGCTGAACTGTTTTCATAATATACCTCAAAAATCGATATTAAATTGTTTAGCTGACCTCATTGTTGCCATATTCAATCCATTGTTGGATGGTCTAATAAAGTTTGAGCCTAAAAAATGTTGAAATATTGATGACTCATGACCAACTTTTTATTCATTCCCATATCTCAATATATCCATTGTTATTTTTATAATAAATTTCTCCATTTTTCCTCCTTGGACTTATTTTCTTATTCATATTACAAGTGGAATGCAGTGGTCATGTCATGGCTTTATTATGCTGAATAAGGATATGTGAGAAAATTCCATTACCGTTAGTTATTTTTAATATTTCTTCATAATATTGCATGGCTTGTCAAGTTTACATAAAAAAATCAATATTTCTTATGTTCCTGTAAGGATGTGTTATGGTTACTGAACATAAAAGGGAAATTTACTTTTATTTTTGTAGTTTATTGAAAAAATTTATGTAATATTGCCATGTCATGATAATTTGAAGAGACGAAAAGGGGATCGTTCATAATTTATGTCCAATTTATAGGATGCAAGAGGGCTTGTGCCGGTGGCTCGGTATATTTTAAGGTATAAACTACCCCAGGGGCTACCCTAGGAGTATAGCCTAGGATATACACTAGGGTATGCTCCTGGGGCCAGTTTCTTAAATAGATCCCTACTATACTAAAGATAATAAGTGTCTGATAATGCTTAAGGGGAGGATTTGTTATGTTTCATATTAAATTTTTCTTATTTTCAAACGAAATTTGCTACGAGGAGCAAGAAGTGTCAAAATTGGTTATTTATATCGTTAGGTAATATCCGAACGACCCCCAAAGTCAGTAGCTTCGTATCAGAATCTAACGAACTGAAAATTTAGAAAGACCGAATAAATCTGAAATTAACAAAAATATTTAAAAAAGTAAAATCATTCAAATTTTTTTGGGATAGAAAATTTTTTCATCATTTTTTTATTATATAGGAACAGGCATCAATTCAGTGACATTATTCATAAACAGAAGAAGAAAAATATAATTTTTTTCAGTTAAAATTTTCATATAATCAAATAAAGTATGTCCATAGAGTAATGATAGAGAGAGGAATGGTACAGGAAAAATTACAATTAGGAACAGGAAAAATGTCTCATTTTGTTATCAAATTTACGTAACATTTGTGATGAAAGAGAAAGTTATGAGAGGTGAAAAAGGGACAATAAGAAATTTTTCAGCTGCGGAAAAAATGAAGAATTTTTTTGTTCAGTTCTCTTGAATTTCATAAGTATTCATAAATTGTTATGTCCATTATAATTAATTGCTAACATAATTTTTCCTTCCTTTTTGAATATATTTTTTTCTCATTTTTTTCGTTAATTTTTTTCTCATTATATTTTTATTATTCATTTTTATTCTCTTTTTTTGTACAAAAATAGACATAATCAACACATTGTTGTTCATTATTCATGATTGTGATGTGTATGTGTGTGTGTGTGTGAATTTATTGATGAATGTCAGTAATTTTCTGCTCATTATTTAATTTTTTTTCTTACTTCTCCTTCTGCTTCTTACAACTTTTTTTTATATTATTGTTCTTAAAACTTTTTTATATATTTTTTTTATTCTCTATATATTTTTTTAGTAATTCTCTTTTATTTTAATTTTTATTATTTTGTGATTTTTGTTGTTCTTTTAAAAGCATATGACTGGTTATTATACTGTACAAAATTATAATTATGTATCTCTACAGGGGGACATGGGGTGGGTACCTCGGAATTGAATTTTTGTTTTCATTATGACACTTAATAATTGTGTGATGTTTTGTTGCTTTTGCTGCTAGAACATTGGTTTTATTTATTTATTTTTTCAAAATTCCGAAACAATTTCATCTTTTGCATCCTCAAAAATTCAACTCTCAAAAGTATCCATTCCCTGACTATATCATTAAAAGTTTTGTATTCTATTATCATTATTAACTTCATTATTATTGTATGCACTGCACGATGGGTAGATTGGTGTGACATTTTCATTAATTGATTATAATAACTTCATTTACCATTTCCATAATGACTATTTTGAACTTAAATATGAATGTTAATAGAAAAATATGCAATGAGAAGCTTTGTTTAAATAAAAGTAATTTTTGTGGTCATTAGCTGATGTTGATTGTATGACTTGATACTTCATTTGTTTTGTTTGTATTTTTAGGTGCTGTTCAGGACATCCCTGAATGAACATCTGGTAATTTTGTCATAAAAGAAAACTTAACATATGTGAGAAATCTCACATCAGAAATCTTTCATCTAAAAGGTTTGGGTTCGATTCCCACATTAGTGGTCATTGCATCACCTTCACATGTATACCATGAACATAAAAAATGTACAAAAGCTCCTCGAGCCCCTCAGAAAAAGGTACGACAAGCAATCCTCATCTGATTTGAATAAGAAAATACCAAAAAAAAAATTTCAATATATTTCAAGACTTCCCATCCAAGCTTAGTTCAAACTTTAGAATTCCATTAAAAATCTCATTTATTTTTCATGAGATTGTTCATTCGAGAGCCTCAATACTTAGTTCATTCAATTGTTTATTAAAATGAACATTTCTGGTCCCCAAAATAAAGATGGAAATGCTAAAGTATGTTGTAAACAACCATTCAATGAGCTCAGCAACTATTTAATCTAATCAGAAAGGTTCTCCCTCATTAATGAAAATAAAAATTCATCTCTTACAAAACTCAAAGTCTTTTGAATCCTTTCCCTCACTCGAGTCTTTTTAAGCCCTAAAGGAAGGGTAGCAAAAAAAAGTTTCAATACATGATACTTTGATACATTCTGTAATCACACATGTATTCAAACTCACAAGATGTAGGACTATTCATGTCATTGTGAAAGGGTTAAGTGCTATTCATTTTTCAACATGTTGGAAACGAGATGAGAAAAATTGGATTGAAAATGAAATAAGAAAAAAAAGTATGTAAGAAGAAAAATATATCCCTAAATACTACACATTTACCAGCTGAAGAACCATTCATGTCCTCTTATCGTAACAAATCAACACCTTTTTCTTCTTTTTATTTCTCTTTAGTAGACTTTATTTTCGTTTTTCTATATTGGAATTAAGTTTTTAGCTTGAATGTGTGAGATGAGTGGTGATTGAGAGGTCAGTTTGGAGAGAGTTTCAGTCAGCTTTCTGACTGCATATGGTCTTTGTATTTTTGCAAAGAAAATTATATGATAAATGTTATCTAATCAAATCAACTAGGCTACACTGAGTTTCAATTTTAAACCAAAAAATGGGACTTCTCTTTAATTGGGATATTTTTTCTAAATCTTGTTTTAGACAAGGGCAATGATCACGATTGGCAAGTGGTCTATCATAATTAGATTTACCAAAATTTTTAATTTTTTTTTAAAAATTTTTAAAAAATTAAAAAAAAGAGGACAGTCCTCTGAAAAACCAAGCAGATGGTCAGCCTAACCATAATTCCACCACGTCAACTTATAACTAATTGCTTGTCTGGGATAGCTTAACAAGGGTAGGGTCTGTTATTGTTGCTGATATTGGATAGTTTTTTGGGATACACCCGCATTGGTGTCTTTAAGAATACATCCAAAAACATACCCAGGGTAGAGCAGAACTCGATATAACTCTAGGATATATCCCTAAAGACATCCGTATCTTAACCTTATCTTTTAAAAAAATAGAACTGTAATGATTCAAAGATCATTACATTAAATTTCATTTAATAACAAATTGAAAAAAAATTAACTTTCTTCAACAAAATTCACAGAAAAAGCACTCTATACCTAACGTCCCTTCTAATTCCTAAAACTTCTTTCATTCCCACACATCTCACACATCTATACGCCACCGTAATTCTCCTCGACTATTCGTAGTGCTTTTATGAAATATAAAAGAAGACAAAACTTCTTCATTTCATTTTCTAGTCATTGTTTCCTTACGAGAAAAGAAGATGTGGAAAAAAAGTTTATCGATAGGGCGAAAAAAAATGGATTTGGTAATAAAAATTCCATGAGTTTCTCATACGAACCAAAGGAAAGGGATGATGGAAAAAAGAAAGACCGGATTATTCATAGTGTAAGGATTTAAGTGCTACTGAGACTAAAGTCGACTTTTTTTTGTGTGATGTGCTTCCACTTTCCTCCCCGTTTTCAACTACTGCACGAATGTCTCTGAAAGGACTTTACACTTTGAAAATTATGTGAAAACTTTCTCATAAAAATCTGAAAGCTCCACTCTTTTCATCTCATAAGAGACTTCACATTTTTCATGATATTTTATTGCACTGTTTGCCATTGTGCTATATGCTTGAATGAATAAGAAAAGGAAGCTAATCTTTTGTGTAAATAAAAAAGAATTTCTTTTCATCTTCTGATTTTTTTGCTCATCTACCTCACCAATTTTCCACTGCATTGCATTCACATTTTTTGTGTGTCTGATCTTTTGGGAGCAAAAAAAAGAATCATTAATTTTGGAGTATTTTTCATTTAAGTTCATCCGAAAAGAAGTGGAAATGACAAAGAGACTTGAAAGATGTTTTTTTCAATGCAGGGATGTAGCTTGAAATTTTTCTAGGAGTGGGTTCATAAATGTTTCTATACATTTTCAATTTTCAAGTGGATCTATATCCTTTTTCTATAAATTCAGCTCTTTGGTGGGATATAGTCACCCCTTGGATACATCCCCGTCTCAACAACAAAGCAAGAACTTCTCAGAAGTAAAGGAAAATGTAACGAGACGTGCAAATGAAATTAAAAATTCTAAGCAGATTGAAGAGATTTCCACTTTGATGATTTTCTGCTTTTGAATTTCTTTGCAATTTGAATCATTTTGCATTTCATTATTTCTTTCATCGTCGTCGTTTTGTGTCTGATTCTGAAGTGCTTCTTGCTACATTGATTCTTTTTGTAATGATTTTTAATGGTACTGCATTTGTACGTAAATTAGTTGCTAAATGGCTTTTGGAATGAAAGTTTTAGTTGGTGGGTGGTATAGGGGTGCATCTTTGAAGTTCTTTGTTGAGTCTTTTATGTAAATTTTCAATTTTATTGGTTTTTTATTTCTGAAGCATTGATTTTGATTTTTTGGGTACTAGTTCAGTGGCATAACAGAGGTTTTCGTCTCTCGGAGCAAAATCAAGAATGTGTGCCCCAATAAATAAAATTTGGTGAGATTTTATGACTTTTTAGAACGACGCCCAGGACTGAGGCCCTTAGTGAGTTTAAGGTTGTGCCCTATATTTATTAAATAATTGAAATTGAACCCAATTTTTTGTTGAGAGTTGAGTATGGACCCCCAAAAAATATGAAAATTGAGACAATACCCAATTTTTAACTTCAGAATTGTGACAAATCTGAGAACTGACATGGAACCCCAAACTTTTTTGATAATTAATATATTTTAGAAATTTTCTTTAAATTCCAAAAAAAGCTGCAAATTCATCTTAATCGACAATATTTTTCCACATTATTCAGCACTTTTTATTAATTTCTTCATAAAAAGAACTAATTAGCCTGAATCATCCCTACAATTTTCTCTCATTCATCTACACAAACACAATTTTCTTGCCATTCAAGTTTATTTATTTTTCCTCATATTTGACTTCGCTCATTAAAAATTATGATGATGTCGACAAACATTCATTGCTCATTTAGGAAGCGTCAGTATGTCGAATATTTATTTTGCAATCTCGACTTTATTAAAAATGCTCCAGAGCGAAAGGAAAACTTTTTCGTAATTTTTCAACTCACAAGCACATTCACTTCATCAAGCAAAACTATTTCTTCTGTTGTGAATTCTATTGCAGCTATTTTTCGTCGTCGTATCATCATCATATTTGTGTTTGTTGTTTGCTTTCATCATTAAATTGAATAAACTTTTTTTTATTTTTATTTTGAAAGTTGATTTCAACGCAAACAAAAAAGAATCTTTCATCTTTCGCTTTATGATGAAAATTTTTTCCCCTTAGTTTTTCAATTAAAAATGTGGAAAACTTCATTAGAATTTTAAATAAAGATTGATGTGAATTTTTTGCATAGCAAAAACTTTTTCGTCTTCTTTTAGTTTTTTTATGCAAAATAGTAGTTTTATAATCATTACTTTGTTGCATGAATAATTCACTAAAATGAAATAAATTATGCTTAAAATAATAATTTATAATAACAATGAATAAGAAAGAAGATATGCTGAATCAGTTAAAAATTCAGAGTTGTTTTCTAGGAGTTTGTCTGAGTTCAGGCAAAATCTGAATTTGAAATTTTATAATCTAGATTCTAAATACGGAGACCCTAGTAACAATCTAGGATGTTTTTGGACGGGGTTTTCAATTCATGACCTTTTTTGTTTGCTGAAGATCTCTTCCAATCATGTTGTTTTGTTTTAAATCAATATTAGTTTTTCAAAAAAAACAGGAGGGCGAAACTCCCCTTTATATAGGCTGACCATCTGCTTGGTTTTTCAGAGGTCAGTCCTCTATTTTTTTCATTTTTCAAAAATAAAAAAGATTTGTAATGTGCTAATTCGTCCAGAAAAAGAATAAAACTAGTCGATATGGGAGATGTCCTCTATTTTTCTTGAAAATGTCTGGTAACCCTACCTTTATATCCCTACAGTGGTTCTTAAACTGTATGTTACGGCACACTAGTGTGCCGTGAGATTATTACAGGTGTGCCGCGAAATATTTATAAATTAGAAAATTTTCCTCGTTTTTTCACGAAATTTCATTCAGTTTTTCAGTTTAAAATTTAAAAAAAAATAGTTCGAGCTCCAAAATTCTTCTTGACACAACTTGGCAACTTTACTAATTCAATCTGAATAGAAATTATTAAACTTAATCTAGCGTGCCATCAAATCTTCAAAATGAAGGTTAGTTGCGCCGCGAGCCAAAATGGTTTGAGAAAAACTGCTATAAATTAACAAAATGCTAAATAGCACTGGAATTATAAAATGTAAATTTGCTCTTAAAATGCTTTACATTCTTTTTGTATAGCATTTCAATTAGCAATGAATTTTCATGAAATTCGAAGGTTTTGAGAGGAATTTGTAAAATGATGCTCAAAGTACTTGAACCGTATGTTATAAAAATAGAGTTCGCAGTGTTTTTACTGATGTGAATTTTAAAATTCACTAATGGATGCTTACTTTACATCAACCACTTGATAGCTGTTTAAATAAAGGAGTAAAATGCATATGTTGTACTTCAATGGATATTGAAGATTTTAAAAAACATTTTACATCAATTTTGTATAAGATCCACTTGTTCTCTTTTTATATGCAAAAAATTTAAAGTGTCCAAACTTTTCACTTAGAATCTGCAGTGTTTCTCAAACCATGGTCTGTGACACCGCTGGTGTATCCCGAAAAAATACCAAACATCCATAACATTGGACATTTGACTTAAAATTCTCCAAAAGTATGAGAACCACTGTCTAAGAACCATTATTTCCCCCAAATGAAGCATGCCATCTCCAAATTTTTTATGAACAACGCTCTAATAATCACCATTTACGATCCCCATGACAGTTTTTATGTCGCTCTAATCGAATTTATGCTTTCATTTCTACTAAATAATTCATTGAAATTTTATTGATTTTTCAATCTTAATAATCCTTAAAATCATCAAATAAATATCGAGTCCAATGACGACAGCAAATTAACATACAAAATGTCCTTTAACAAGCACAAAATGGGAATAGTCTTATAAACATCAATGTTTTTATCCCTAAAAGATCTCAAAAATTGCCCATTATCGTGAATGACAATAACAAAAAGCACTCAAAACAATGAAAAATCCACTTCTTTAATTATTTAAATCCTCTCATTGCATTTTATAGACGTAATTGTCCCATTCAAAGAGACACAAGAAAAAAGTTTGAATTGTGTAGAAAAAATGTCCTCGTTTAAAGAAAAATAGAATTATATTCCACGCTATGTCACTTCAATCACATCCATCGTATTTCTAATTTATCAATAGACAAATTGATGTCAATTATTTCGATGTGGCAAGACGATAAAGACTGTTTTCTATCCAATAAAAATTGTATAAATAGAAATTTCTCTCATTTTTTTCTGTTCGATTTTTATTCTGCGTGGATTGATTTCTTTTTTGTTAGCGCGTTTTTTGTGAGGGGTTGTTGTAAGGTGGATTGGTGGGTAAGGGTGTATTTTTTAATGAGATAATTAGCTTTTGTGATTTTTAGTGCTGTACTTAAGCTAGCTTGGTGTCAAATTTGCAATTCATGCTTAACTTTATGTGGTATAAAGCACTTTTTGTATCAAATTGTACAAAACCCACCGTCACAACACCCCTACGCCTTTCTGACATTTTGCTGTTCTAACGTCGACGTAGTGGTGTTCTAATGACTTCATTGTGCCACTTGTGATAATTTTAATGAATTTTAATCCATATTTGGTGGGGATTTGGGTCTAGTGTCCCCTACAACCCTCCTTTATAATTACCAATCCCCCAAAAAATGCGCTATCAATAAACAATCATCCACATCCCACATAAATCATTTCACATTCTTTAAGTCTACGTATATGGCAAGATTTCTCAGCTTCTGTCGAGGGGTGAACAGGATGGAAATGATTTCGACTCGAACGAGCGAATAAAGAAGCAAAAAAGAGAAGAATGAAAAATCGAGATAAAGCTTCTTTTATTGAGCGCGCTTCACACAAGAGAAATATTTTATTTTCCTTAGCTCAAAATTATTTCTTTTTCGTCGAAATACACACCGAAAGATGGGAATGAATTTGAAAGATACGGAAGGATGAGAAAAAAAAGGAAGAAAAATTGTGAATGACATAAACATTGAGCGCGCCCCGAAGGGACATAAAGGCAAGTTTAGATGGAGAAAAATTACGAATAAATTTCATCAATTTCCGTCATTCTGTGCTGCTTTCATTCATCGTGGACGATGAAGTATATGGTGTGTGTATATATAGTCCTTTACTTATTTTTCTGCGGCTATAATAAATTAAAATCAAATATTTTGTGTAAATATCTATTTAATACAGAATGCGGATCGGCAGCTTTGGGTATTATTAATTTTCTCTTATTCCTAGTCTTACTATTACTAATCTTTCTTGGTCATTCATCCCACAGGCATTGTTGCTTTTGTCTTACATAATAACTAAAATTATTACATTTACGACATGTCTTTATGCCACATCGATAGCTCGAATTTATTTGATTGCTGCTTAGTGCATTATCATTCTTTCCTTTACAATATTTTAGTCCGCATGGATACCATCCGATGCATAGTTCCAGCGAGCATATACATGGAGCCCATATACTCGACACTTCGTTACATCGTGATATCACTTTATGTTGTTGTGCATTTGGAAATGCCGTTACTGATGATCCTAATATTGACATTGATGAGCCTGAATAAATAGACAAAAGAAAGAAAAAAATATTGAATTATTATTTAAGGATATTAAGCAAGAAAAAGATTGTCAGTAAATATTGATTTTTGTAATTTTCAACCGGATATTTGTCATGCTTGAAATCAATCAAATCAACATTTTTCAGATTGTTTTTAATATCATGCATGAGTACCATCCACAGGCAACATGGAAATGAGATAAGACGAAAAACTCAAAAAATAAAGTAGGCTGTACATTTCCGTACACAAACAAGAATCCAACGGAGTGTTCCATATATTTGCCTTTTACGCTCCGACAGAGACTGATCAAATATTTATATAGCGCTAGCTGCCACACTGTTATTTTGTGATATCATTCGAAAAGAGTGGTTAGAAATGTCTGCTTGGATTATGGGGTTATATGTGCAGTTTCATGTAGGATTATTGCTGGCTTTCTGATGAAATTAGATCGAAAAATTCTTGATATGGTCGTAAATTATTGTAATTTACAATTTAGTCTAATTTACGTGGTTAAATAATCCATTAGTTTCAGAATGTCATCGGTTTTGGTCACGATATATAGTTTAGGATACAAAACATCATTAGTTCTCCTTAACAATTAACTTTGAGCGACATGTAGTGCAAATTTGGTACTTATACATGTAAAAACACGTATTCAGGCATTGTAAGGAAGCTTACCATTCCAAAATTACCAAACATAGACAAAACAAATGTTCACACCATCCGTTAATCTAATCAAGTGACACATCAAAGTCACCAGACCGTGGCAATGGTCCATACTCAATAGAGATCACTATACTCAACAGAGAGACATGATGGTGGCCTGGCGTGACTATGACAGTTGTAAGACGTCAAAAACTGACATTTTCTGTATTCAATAACAACCAATCCATTTAAAAAAAGGAAATTAGACATATCAAGCTGCAAAATCTCCTCCAATAAGCAAATCTGTTTGCTCAATAGATTTGTTCTCTTCCTTTTCTGAATGTGTTTTTTTTTGTTGTATCTGAATAAAGAAAAATGCTTGCAATATGTGCATGTCATGTATACATTAAGTATCAGAGAAAAAAAGAAGGCAAATCGAACGAAACTGATGTCATGTATAGCAGGGAATAAGCCAATGAAAATTGCCATAAAATAAGCAAATTGGGCAAAAATTTGTTTTTTCGAGATAAGCAAAAAAAAAATAGAAGAAAAGAAATTTTATTGTGAGTAGAGATAATTGGAGGAGAGGAGCAGAGATTAGCAGGGAGTGGGATGTTGAGATCTTTATTTGAATTGGAAATATTTTTGAATATACGAAGAAGATGATCGTAGGCTATTGAAAAAGGCTAAATGAGGGGTTTGGTGTGCTTATATATGAGATTAAAAGTGTATTTGTTATAAATTGTAAATTTTATCATCAAAACATGATCTTTTCGGAAAAGATGTAATCTAACCTTCAAGGGTAAGATAACTCACTGGTCTAGGGAAATTTTTTTGTCTGTTTTATCCGTAAATTTAGCTGATTTGACCGTTTTTGTACGCTTGCTCCTCCCAACCTCCTTAAATGTACCCCTTTTTGGTATACAGGGGGGTATCCAGTTGTTGGTATACAGTTGGGGTACCCCTTATTGGGGTCATCTCCTCTTAACACCCTCAAATTAACTCAATACCCTCCTAAAATGATACAAAGCAGCAATTAAGCATCAAAATTCAATCCAATACTAAGCAACCCTTGAAAACTCATCACATCCTATCTGTTTTCTATCTGAAAACTTCATCCAAACTCTCGACATATTAAGAGACCAACAACGAAAAATCCTCATCCATAAAAAAGAAAGAAATAAACATCACGGAACAGCAGAAGACGATTCTATTTATCCGATAAATGTTTTTCTAGCCATTTCTCTCCCTGTAAGTTGTACAAAATAGTGTGCACATATTTATGTCTATCTCGAGACCGAAATAAACACAGCACAGAGGTAAAAGGTAAAAATTGCCAGCTAACAGAAAAAAAATTTTTTTTCACATATTTTTGGACATTTTATGGGGATGAAAAAAAAGCTTGTTGTTTGTATAAATGCTCCAGGCATGTACATTTATAGAGCCAATATTTATGCTGATAGGAATCTTTTGCGTACATTTAATCTGTTGAACGTGAAAACGATTTACCTGCCTTGAAGCCATTAGTCAGAAGAAGATAAAGTTAAGCAAAAAATATATAATTCTATTTTGAATGGACAGCATAAGATTTTTATTTACACAATTTAATTTTGCATCTCGAAAATGTAGTTTTGAAATGCATGAATGCATGTTGAAGGGATTGTTATTGGTGGTAAAGAATGTGGGAAGGATGCAGTTTAGGTCACATTTTGGCTAGTTGTCTTGAAGATTGAATTGTTTTTGGAATTTGAAATATTGAAGACACAATTAGAATCAGGCTGCAGGGAGGGGGGGGGGTTGATTTTTTTTATTTTTAAAAAATCATTGAAATAGAAGCATTGTATGTAATTTAAAAAGAAATGAATCTGTGAGTAGTCTTTAACATCGTTTGATTAAAAAAATAATTTTTTGGTTTAAAATTAGAAATTTGCATTGAATTTTGATCTCGAGTGGTACACGGACACCTAAGAAACACCCCTATATAACACCCCTGGTATGGACTATAATAAAAAGCTGACAATGGTTTCTCTTACCATTATGAAGTTTCCGATTAGCCCACAGACCAAAATGATGTTTTAAACCATTAAAGTTCCACAATATCTTACGTACGGTCTGATTTTATGATGATTTTCAATTTTACTGCTCTAAAATAAATACAATTTTATTTTAAATTTTGGACAGTGATTAAGCAAGTGAAAGACAACTATAGCTTCTAATTTGATCCAGTTTCAAAAATCCTTGCATCTCAACCTCAATTCCGTATCGAATGATTTTCTATACTTATCCCCAAATCCCTTTCTTTCCCACAATTTTTCATCCCATTATTCTCAATTTTCTAATTTTACTTTCCATAAATGCTTTTGTACCGAATAAGCATACAAGAGTTTTTCTTTTTTTTCTGTGTAATTGCATTTGATTTCATATAAAAAATGGTCATTTGCAATATGTGCACTAAAAACAACAATATATAGATATTGGATATGAAAATGGCAAAACATATTATCTGAATCTGACGATATGGAAGAATAAAAGAGAGAAAAAAACATTTTTTTATAATAATATTATCGATGCACAATGGGAGGAGAGGGCAGGTTTATGGTTATGTTCAGAATATTTTTTCAATATGTTTCCATTGACTAAATTTGTGCAATCGAAATTGAAAGCTTTGCATTTTTTGTAGTGTTTGAAATCTCACCAAAAATCTCGCGAGAAAATTTTTCTCAGTGAAAACTTGATTTGAAATCTCGCGAGTTTTCAATTCTCGTGAGAATTTTTTTCTCACATTTCGCACGAAAAAATTTCGCGCGAGAAATTTTTTTTCTCTCGTGCGAAATTTGTGACATCACAAAGAAAATTTTTCCAAAAATTTTGTATGAAACTTTTGAACACAAAGATTTTAAATGATATGAGTGTTTCTTCTGTGACTGATTGTGTTTATTTTCGTAAGCATATCAGTTTTCAGCTCCAAAACCACTAATGGAAGTGCGGAACTGATCATATCCAGTGCCTAAAACTTCAAAAAACTTCATTTTCTCAAATTTTGATCCTGATTCCATTTTTGAAAACTTATAAAAAATGTGCGGAACCGACCACTTCCGCTACCTCCATCGTGTTTTTTAATGTTTCTATCAACTTTAGAAGGGTAATAGAACCCAATAGCCCTATAAAATGTTCAAAAAGTCATCAGTTTCATATCTAATTTAAAGGAAAGTTGCTTAAATTTGTCTTTTAAAGAAAATAAACAGTTTATGCACAGGTACTTATGGTTTTTTGAACATTTTATAGGGCTATTGGGTTCTATTACCCTTCTAAAGTTGATAGAAACATTAAAAAACACGATGGAGGTAGCGGAAGTGGTCGGTTCCGCACATTTTTTATAAGTTTTCAAAAATGGAATCAGGATCAAAATTTGAGAAAATGAAGTTTTTTGAAGTTTTAGGCACTGGATATGATCAGTTCCGCACTTCCATTAGTGGTTTTTTAGCTGAAAACTGATATGCTTACGAAAATAAACACAATCAGTCACAGAAGAAACACTCATATCATTTAAAATCTTTGTGTTCAAAAGTTTCATACAAAATTTTTGGAAAAATTTTCTTTGTGACGTCACAAATTTCGCACGAGAGAAAAAAATTTCTCGCGCGAAATTTTTTCGTGCGAAATGTGAGAAAAAAATTCTCACGAGAATTGAAAACTCGCGAGATTTCAAATCAAGTTTTCACTGAGAAAAATTTTCTCGCGAGATTTTTGGTGAGATTTCAAACACTATTTTTTTGTTGCGAAACAAATTTTCTAAATTAAAAGATTTGATTGCATTTTTTTGAACTCAATTGGATTTTTGGATTTTCTGGATGGCCAATCACCAGAAAAAAACAATCATTGTAATGAAAATTGAGGGATTTCAAAGGGATCAACATTTTTTTGTTGCATTTTTATTGAAATGGATTTTTTTGCTGGATATTTTTAAAATTATTTTTTTGTTGTTGATTGTTGTATCGATTATGGGATGAGTTGATTGTATATGATACTCAGAAACAGCACATGCGAGGTCAAAGGACTCGAAATTGGTCAAATTAATTTTTTTAAAAATCATGACAGATGTGCGTTCTGACACCACAAAGAAATTTTTTGTTTAATTTAATTCAAAAATCACATTTTTTATGGACGTCAAAGCCCCAAAATAAATTTCAAAAAATTCAACATTCTACAACAATTAAGTAGTAAATCATAGAAGCTTTTGAATCATAAAATCTTCAATCCCCAACTTGCTAATTCACATTTAAAATTTATGACCCACTTTCCAACTATTCTCATCATAAAATTTGCTTTAAATCTTTAAAATCCTTTAAATTTTCCACTTCTTCCTTTTTTAATAAAATATTCCTAGAAAATTTATAGCAAAACTTGTTCAGCAACCAAGAGCAGTAATTAAAGCACTCACTAATTGAACCTTGCTTTAAAACTCACCAAAGTGCTTTAAGTTCTCGACAACAAAAAAGTTTTTGTTAATTGCCATTTTGTGTCGCTAAGGTATAATTTACATTCTATGTGTTATTATTTATTGTTGAAACATTCGAGTCAAGTGTAATTATGACTTTAGTTAAAATTATCTGAGCTGAGTGGAAAAAGTTTTTGGATTTTAATTAGAGTTGCGATGAAATTTACGCGTTTTTTGGGACTTTGCTTTGATTTTTTTAGGCAGAGTTGGTGTCGAATATTTAGTATTATTAGTTTAGATGTGGATTTTTTTGGGTTTAAATAAATCAATAATTGATATGTTGTGGAATACTATGAGCTTACCATAGCTAGGGATGTATCCATAGAGTGTATAGGGCTCAACTTTAGTTTTTTAATTTTAATTTAATTTTATTATTTTCTCCTAACTGATTCTTCAATTAAAAAAATATGGACACCCCTTAGTCCATAGTCCAGTAGTGCTCAAGCTATGCTCAATGACACACTACTGTGTTACAGCCCTGGTTACAGCTGCATTTCAGGTATATCGCGCAAATAAGTAATATGGATCAAAATAGTGTATGAGTGTGTCATGAAATTAGGGATTCTTTTTATCTCGAGGTACCCCTGAAAGACCCAGGAATGATCTAACAATTTTTAAAAATATAATTCTGAGAAGATCTCCAGAAAATGCTATGAAATGTAGAATTTCATATTCCATTTACAACATCAAACTAATCCCAGACACATAAAGCACCAGAGTACCTGACAATTTTCAAAAGATACCCAAAAAAAGTTCACAACCATTCAAAATGCAAGTGTGTTCTTTTACGACATACATGGCAATCCAAATGCCACAAAAGCTAATGGAAGAACCTTATTAAAAATTTATTTTGGATATTCACACGTCAACCCTGCTTCAATATTCACCTAATAAGCTCATTAAACCTTTATTCTAAGAACACTCAACGCCTCTTAAGGAATCTTTTTCTTCTATCGCTACCTTTTTATACTCTGTTGCTTATTGTCATGGAGTAAAACTTCAATTCTCATCATAAATATGAAATTTTCAATGAACAATTCAACCTTGACGAACTAAAAAAGATTGAATTTTTCAAAAGAATTCTGCATTGCTAGTCCCAAGATAAATTTATTTTATGAAGGAAAAAAATACTGAAACTTTATTGACCTTGAATGCTGTAAATCCCATTTTCAAAATGAGAAAATTTTGGCTTCATTTTCATGTGCAAAAAAAAGTTTTAAAATTTTCTATTTCTTCCTTTTCCAATTTCAACTAAAATTTATTCAACGAAAGGATTTTCCTCCATTTAGATTGGGAAACCCTTGATATGAAGCAGCAACTGCAGTGTGGGGATTTAAACTATACGACTATGAGTTTATACTCAGTTCAATAAAGTCATTCGTCCGTATACTGCATAAGATTATCTAACAAGTAATTCCCAATGAGAAATTTCCTTTCTCTAGTTCCAAAAGCCAAAGGAAGTAAGAAGAAACAACGGTTGTATCCACAAAAGCACATATTTGCTATAAGCATGTAGCAGATTCTTATTTAAGAGAATTATTGTTAGATGTAAAAAGCAAAAGTTTAGTATTCCTTAGTCTTCTTAATTCCCTTCCTTTTTGAATTAGATAAATATTGTGTGGTATTGAGATGGAAACTTTGTAAAGTCAATAAACTTAGTCTGAGGAAGTTGGAGGCGTTGGTTTTTTGAGAATTAAGCTTAAAAGTTTAGAAACTTTATGAATTTTCCTTCAATTTTTGCTTAATTTCTCTCAAGTTACTAATTTTTCTCTCAAATTCTCTGAATTTTCTCCCAAATTCTTCCAATTATTGTACATTCTCAAGCATCACTCCACCACAACAATCACTACCCGAGCAGCAAAATATAGTCGTTAGGGCACCACTACGTCGACGTTATAATGGTAAAACGTCAAAAAGGCGTGAAGGTGCCCTGATGGCATCATTTATGTCCGCCTTAATTGCAATGAATATGAAAAGTGGTGTTTGCCGCAGCGTACCGCTCGTTTTACCCAATCTTATTCCATTTCCCAACCGAGAGTTCTCAAGATTCTCACTCAGCACTCAATATTCCCCAATTATTACCCAAGTTTCCAACTCTAGCAAAGTGTGAACTTACATTGAAAAATCTGCTGTTGTTATAAAAAGCAATAAAAGTTTTGCTTCTGCTGTTATTGTTTGAAGAATCCACTTCCACTTCCCGAAAAATAAAGAAGTATAACATATATACAGAGAATGAGAGGAAAATAAAAGAGTTTTATGTACTCAATTGTGCTTGCTTTAGCATATAAACTTAGTTTATAGTTAATTCAGTTCCTTTTCTCTTCCTTTCATTCACTTTGTGTCTATTTTGTATATATTTTGACTCCTCAATTTCAAATATTCTTTTTTCATCATTGTCGAGTGAAGTGGATGCTTGAAAGTTTTTCTTTCGTTTTTTATCTTAACTGAAATACAAACAAATTTTTATTCGCATTAAGTTCTCCCACAAAACTGCCATGTGCTTGGAAATGGATGGATGGAAATTTTTTCTGGCATTGAAGTGTTATGGGAAAAGTTGAGTTATGATTAGGTTGACTGGATGATCACTAGGATGGCATTACAGTAAGATGATATATGCAATTTTTGAGTATGCTTAATGTTTGCTGTAAAGTTTGTTGGTTATATTCTTTATTGGAACATTTCAGACACCTTTGGACATAAATCATCAAAACTTGAGCCTCATGATCAAATTTTTGAAAAATATGATCCTAATTTATTGAAATTTAGACAATCTAGAGTTACCCGGGGTACCTCATCTACCTTATCCATGGGTACTCGTGGTGGAGGGTAGGGGAAGGGGGTGATCATGTACCCTAGGGTATACCCTATCTACTGTCCCCAGATGATATTAAATTTAGTCAATATCTGTCTATAAGTCACACAATATCACTTGCAGTACTAAATCCTGACTAGAAAGGTATCCTATTAGGTATCATGTAGCTTCCAACCTCCCTAAATGTAGCTCATTACAAGTAAATGACCTCCAAAATGTCAAAATTGCTCTTAAATTGCGCCTGAAATTTTCATTATATCCACCATATACCTCCCAAACTTGTCATCATCCTCAATTCATAATAGTAGTCAAGTGAGCGAGACATAAAAAAATATCTAAACAGAGGACAGAAAAGAAGCACAGAAAAAATGCCAAGCAGCAATTGAATCAGAGTGGCAATAAAACCCAATTAACATGGACCGAAATTGTATTTGGTTTCTTCCGCTTGCTGCTTCTGTGCTTTCAAGTTCCAACATTCTTTTTTCATTCGGCTGACAAAATCCTTTTTTATGGTGTAGCTCTCATCTTGCGGATATATGAATATGTAAAAGGCATTCTTGGGTAAAATAAATTCCATATTTTTGGAACTGCTTCTCATCATCTCATTTTCATTATAGCCGAATGGCACAAAATGAAGAAAATTATATCCGTTCTTACCTGGCAATTCAGCCCATGATTTCAAATCAACATCACGAACATATGTGGAGTCTTTTGCCTCACTGCAAATTGATAAGTGTCTTGATATGGGCGATGACCGTTCCAAATTTACCCATCCAGTCATCGTAAAATTTTCTCGACCTTTATCCTCCTCCGGCGTTCGTATTGTACTCGGATTTTTCTACACAAAAAATGAGAGAGAAAAAAAGTATTTTTTAAGTTTATTTTATTTTTTTTATTTTCCCTCTTTCCATGCAAGCATGTCTATATCTTGTATGTGGTGATTCCGGAATTCCGGTATGTGTATGTGCTACTGTACATAATGTAAAAAGAAGGATGAAAAGAAAATAAATCCAATGTGAGGGTTGAGGAGCATGAAGGAATGGAAAAAATGAGGAAGAAAAATTATGGTACACATGATATTAAGGTAATTTGTTGAGCCACAAAAGTGAAATTAAGAAAAGCGGAAAAAGGCAAGTTTATGTAACAATAGTAATAAGGAAAGAAAACGTTTCCTACTGATTTCCCATTTATGTGCTTTCATTGTGGATAAATGTTGTTGAATTTGAGGTAAAATTGGGTGGGATTTGTGTTTTTTTTGCTTTAATCTTTTGTGGTATTTTGCTTAGATTGGATTTTTCTTGAGGTATGTTAAAGTTTTGTTGCATTCATTTTGAGAAAAAGTTTTAATTTTTTTTGAAATATTCAAGAGTTTGTGAGGATTTGAAATCTAAGTTTCAATAATTAGAAGAAAAAAAATCAATCCTAAACACTGTTTTCAATCATTTTAAATACTTTTTTAAAAATTTGTAAAAAAAATAAAATAAACAAAAATTCGAAAAATTTAATTTTTTAAGATTTAAATAAAAGATAGTGTAAAACAAAAAAGTTTAAAAAATTAAAAATAAATTTAAATTAAAAGTTTAACATTTTTAAAATTTTAAAAATTGAAGTTAATAAAAATAACTTTTTAAAAATATGAAAAAATAATTTTTTAACTTCTTTCTTGCTTGATAACAATAAATGATAATTTAATAAAAGTATTTTTTGATGTTAAACAATTTTTATTTAAAATTAGACATAGACTATGATTTTGTATGGAAAAGTCGACTCGACTTCATGCAAAATTCGAGTCGACTTCAATGTCTGGTTGAAATTACAAACTTCCATTCTAGAGACTACTCATTCTATAATATAATAACACATTTTTTAATTTAAAAGAATAAATTTTTCAATAATATTTCCTTTATTTAAAAAATTTCAAACTAAGAAAATTAATTTTTCAAATTAAAAAAATTAATATTTTCAAATTAAAAAAATTAATATTTTCAAATTAAAAAAAATAGTTTTCTAAAACTAAAAAATTTAATTTTTCAAAAAAAACTATAATTTTTAAATAAAAAAATAATAATTTTTTAAAATTCAAAGAACTAAATTTTTGTACAAAAATGTAACTTTCCAAATTAAAAATTGAATAATTAACTTAAAAACACAAAGCTTGAAAAGTTTTATAGAATTATTAATGAAATATTTGAAATAATAATTTTATAAATAAATAAGAAAATTGAAATTAAAGCCGGCAAAATTCAAGCTAACATTTTTCTCAAATAGAACCGAATTTATTTCACTTAAGCTCAAAAAGATTCCAATCTAATGCAAATTCTACACAAAACTCTCCCATATCTCTCAATAAATCCCAACCAAAGCGTTCCTTATCATTCTCATTTAAATTTTTAAACTGAATTTCTCTTTCTTTCTGTCTTTACATAATTCAAAAATAATCTTGCCATTTTTGTCAACAGCCATACACATCCTAACAGATAAGAGTTTTAGATAAAATTTGAATGCTTAGTGACTGAGAATATTTTTCTATTATAAAAAGAGCTTTTCTGGGAAAATCCAGCAAACAGAAACGAAAAGTTTTTCATCCTCAAAATTTTCATTCATGTTCTTCTAGTTCTTTAAGCCTATCTAAAGGTATTTATCTTTAAAATGAAAGAAGCTTTAAAAAAAGGCACACTTGATACTTAATTTATTCGTATCTCATCTCAAAAATACAGACCCATAAAGTAGAAAAAAGGAAAAAAATCGATTTTCCGATGGATTTTGTTCCTTTTTAACCCCTTACTTTTTTTGAAAAAGGGATAACTTTTTATTTAAGCTTACCTGTCTTAATTTTGCCATGGCATCTGATGTAATAAAATCACCCTTTTGAAATTTTGTTACAAAACACATCACTTGATACTGACTCTGACCTCGTTCCTCTTCACCGAGCACAAGGGCCTTTAACACTTGCGCCTCCTATTGTTTTTCAATGAGTTGTTTATGAATAATAATAATTTTTTGTATCGTCAGTTGGTGTTGATGATGCAAACACGATAAATGGTCAACAAATGGACGTCATCAAGCATGAAAAAGAGAAGAGAAAGAAGGAAGAAAATTAGTTTAGTGATTATAAAAAACGGAAGTAAATTATATATCAAGGAAGAGACGTGTAAATGCCCTGTGAAGACTTTACAAAGTTCTACTATCATTTAACCATTATGTTACGGATTATTAAGTTTCCAATTCTTTAAAGCCTCTCTTATTTAAAGTTTGTGATTCAACAGAAGCAAAGTTGTTCCTTAGTCTGTCTAAACTTTGAAGTAAAAGTTTCAAGATATAAAAAAAGTTGATAGCAGTGCTTTTTTACTTCAGAAGAATGAAGTTTTTGTGCACTTTGGTATAGACAGATAGAGCCATTGTCTTTAAGAGTTAAAAGTTTAGAGAAACTTAATGATACTTGGTGGAGGATAAAAAATTTTAAACAAAAGGTTTCATTAAAAAAGGATGATGATGATTAAAAAGGAGAACACGAGGGGTTAATTTGAGTTTTAAGAGCTTCATTCAGCTGTATAGGTTTGATATAAAAAATTTTATTGCTAATTATTAAATAAACGTATCAAAGGCTTGTATGTGGCGTATAAAAGGAGGTGATTTGAGTGTCAAACACCCACCTTGATGCAAATTTTCTTTAATTTAACCCCCTCAAAAAGTTTCTGGCTACATTTCCGTCTAGGCTTTGGGGGTCGTTCACTTATTACGTTTGCTTTTTACCTTGGGGGGAGGGGGGGGTCAGCAATTTTGTAACAGGTCAAGCAAAGAAAAAATTTTTCTTGAAAAATTTGTAACAAGGAGGGAAGGGGGGAAAAAATTTCGTTTTTTGCGGAACGTAATAAGTGAACGACCCTTTTTCAAAAATGATACTTTTTTAGAATCTACATTAGTTTTCTCAAGCTTTATGGCTCATGGTTTACTAATTACCCCTAATTGCCATTTTGTAGGTTTGTTGGCACACTGAAGTTCTTAAAAAATTCTATTTGAAATCAATTTTAACTGGTAAAGCAGCCGACTTGTGTAATTTAGTGCTTAAGACCTCAAAAAATTTAAAGACTGGAAAATTAGAGCAAAAATTTTAAAAAATGTAGGAAAATTTTTAATTGATAAAAATTTTTTGACACACAGTTAAACCTCAAACAACACAATAGTGTACCGCGGCGCTTAGATTGAAAACCATTGGGGGCGTATCTAGGACATCCGTTCGATATTCTAGTATTGGGTTTTCCAAAAAATTGGGGGGTAAAGGTTTGATACCCAAAATCCCTCTGGATACACCCCTGAGAACCCCAAATTAGGATAGATCCATAAAACTGCTAGTAACATCTAAAAACATTAAGTTTACATCCCAAAAAATGCGTTCATCTCGCAAATCTAACAATTACATCCAACCTTAAGTCTACACCAACATCAAAAGCACATCCGTAATGAGAAAGCAGACCATTTTCCATTACTTTAAAATTATGTCAATTCCCAACGAGACTAAATTACAGGCTTCGTTATAAAATTTTACGCCTTCATGATTGTCGACCGACTCCAACAAAGAGCAAACACAGGAAGTTTAAATTATAGCAGGAACGAGATTGTGAAAATTACAGGAATAGTCACACAAGCATAACATCAGCAGTAGATGAAGAAAATCTACAGGGAAGTTGATGAAAAATTTTCCTCATAGACGTGAACAAATTGCATTTATATTTATTGTTGACACTTTTGCAACTTGACGTCTTCATTTTATAATGTTACACCAGTAAATTGTCGTATTTGAATCGAAAAATATCTTTTTTTCTGTGGGGTCGTTTACAAATGACGTCTAGCTTTTTAAGCTGGAGCTGTTTAATACTCTTATTTCTAAAATTTAAATTTTTAACAACATCATTTGTGAAGAACCCTCTAAAAGCTCAACAATATGTCAGCAATTTTTTATTCCTTTTCACATCGATATTGCAAATTTTTCGCCCATTCCATTCCCTTTTATCTTCCTTTCAATATTTTTTCTTGCTTTAAGCTCTGTCGTCTTCCTTCTTTTTTTGTTGAAAAGCACACAAAAAAATGCTGTTATAAATCGTACGGATGGTGTAAAAAAGTAATGACATTTTTTTCACTCCAGAGAATATTAACAGGAGATGGAGAGCTTTTGCAGCATCAGAAATCGAGGACGATGAAAAGAATGTGAGGAGCGTCATTATTATTTTTTTTGAGCTAGTCGACAATCAAGTGACGATAGCGTTAAAAAATTCTTTTTCTCTTGATAATTTTTTTATTCGTAGTGATGGTGCAGGGGGTGAGTAATGCTGAAATCAGCTTATAAGAAGCTTAAAAGGTTTTTGAGATGGAATTTATTGAATTATTTCTCCCGCATGTATAGAAACAGATTAAAAGGAGAGAATAAGGAATAAATCCGTTAATGGAAATTACTGTGGGAATTAAAACTTATAATTGATGAAATATGTTGGGATCGATAAAAAAAGTTTCCTACATGTTGGGAGCTTTTAGCTTTAGTAAGCTATTTGAAAAGTTGTGCATGTTGGTTAATGGATTTATGAGGAAGTTTGTAAAATACATGAGAGAATATTTGAATTAACAATGTTGCTGGGGAGTTTTGGAAGTTTCAATAATTTTTCAATAGCTGTGAATATTTTTGGAATTTTGCGCATGTAAAGATCTTTTTTAGTTGGAATTTGCATTTAATACAATTTTATTAATTAAATTATGCTTTTTTGCTTACTTTTTCCTGAGACAGTCTCAAGTCACAAAATTATTTAGACCCCCTAACTATGGGCGTACCTGAAGGGGGTCCAGAGTTTTAAAACTCTTTTTTCAAGAAGATTGTACCAATTTTTTTCAAAGTTTTGTTTGATTCACAGTTAATTAGGTGTAGTCAATTTAAATGAGTCATTAGTTTTTCAAATTGGCTCTATTTATACTGAGCTTCAACATGAGAATCCTCCCTTTGGATACGTCCATGCCACAAACACCTAGATATGTACGAATACTATTATTGTCTCATCTAGGCTTAAACTCAGGTTTTGTTTGTGTTGAAAATTTGTATTTAAATCCTAATTTTATTAAATATTCAAATTTCAGGGGTGTACTTCGAAATATTTTGAGGGGGTGGGTTGAAATTTTTTGTATGTACGCAAAAATTTTGGGGAGTTTTGGGATTTTTTTCTCGAAACCCCATAGTTAATTGAAGTAAATTTGCATCGAGGTGGTTTGACAAACCACCCCCTGGCTACCTCCCTTGCAAGTTTAAAGCACAAAAGTGAAAATCACAATCAATTTTCCTGATATGATCCTTCTCATCGCATGAAAGAAATTATGCTAAGTGACCCTAATTTATATTTTAATTCATAACTCAAGTTTGTATAAAGCTATTATGTAGTTTACTTTTCATAATTTCTCATTCAAAATACCCTAAACAATATTTTTCCCCACAATCATCACCGAACAAAAGAGATTGGAACAAAAAAGCTGATTATTTTAAAAACATCAGAAAACTCTTCAACAATCTCATAAAAAAGTAAAGTAATTATGCTCAACCCTTTCAATCTGCATCCATCGCATAAAAAAGAGAGAAAATTTGCCCTAAAGCTTCTTCAATAAGCGAAAGCTCAAAAAAATTAATCTACAATGATTTCATAATTTTCATTTTATTCAACATTTTTCAATCCCCTTTTTTCATTTCCATCGCTAAAAAATATGAGAATTTTTTTTATGCCATGCAACATTTTGAACCTCGCCTGAAAGTTTAATTAATAATTTAATTCCAATATAATCGTCTCTTTTTTAATACTTTTCATTTTTTTTGTGTCTAGCCGACAGCTGTCGATCGATATTGATATAATGATGAGAATATTGTGAAATTTAGTGAGATATGAGAAATTTATTCTAGACGATAGTTCAGCATCACTTAAAATTAAATTACAAAATCATCAACGAAGAAGATGAAACGACTGGCTGGAATTCTTTGAACGTTGTCAGCAGAAATGGCAAAAAAAGCAAAAGAGATTAATAAGATGAAGAATAAAGTTGTGTTGATGATGGTAAAATAAGTGAGAATGAGAAATGAAGCTATGTAAGCTATGGTAGATATTCATGTTATAGCACATTAAGAAAATATTATCTTCAGCGACCGCACATACACACACTCAAATTCTATCCGCAGTAAGACGAAAATTTTAATGAAAATTTATGCAATGCTTAAAAATGAAGAAAAAAAAACGACGACTGAGCAATTTTCCATTACTCATGCAAGAAAAACCGCAAATTCCTTAAGCATGAAATGGAAAAAAAAGTTTCTCCTTTCCATTTCGCTGAAGAAGCTTATTTGAAAATCCCAAGTACTTTATGGATATGCCATTTATTGCTGATCTTATTCACTTATTTTCAGTTTTATCTTTCACGCATATCCATTATTTTTATTTAGAATACGCTTCATCATACATCATCGACCTCTACAGTGATGGTGTATTCAGGATTCAATTTCTTTCCTTCATCTTACTAGAGTTTTTGTGAGGCATCCTACCTCAATCCCCATCAAAAATTGTCTACCACTGGATCTCCCCTTCTTTGCTGAATAAAAAGATTTTTAAGCAGCGTCTGCCAATTTTCTTCTTAAAAAACACAATCTCGTTGTTATTCTTAGGAGACACCACTCTCTCGCACATGTAGATCCAATGGCTTATTCATTAAATCCATCAAGGGAAACTTGCACGTTTTTCAGCTTCAATGATACTTTTTAGAACACAGACATGTAAATAGAAAACGATTTTTGTTTCAACAAGCTGGTGGTCTATGATAAAGATGTGGAAATTTTTCTTTGTTGTTTTTTTGGTGAGGAATTATAATTTTATTGAAGCATGTTTGTGTGTATGAATTGGTATTTTACTCGAGGGGGGATTTGAGATGAATATTCATGTAGATTCTGATTAAATTGGGGTGTGATTTTCCAAGAAGGTTGTTTAGTGAATGCTAAATAAATGATTAACAATTATGCTCACCTTATTGGTGATGAAATTAAAATATGAATGAGTGGATACCCTTTTTCATGTGAGTATCATGCAAGTACCATTGTCATAGCCAGAAATTGGGGGGTGTTTTAAATTTTTAAGACGCAAAAATTTAGATGATGTTGTCGGTCGAAGAGTACCAAACACCCCCTGTCTACGATTCTGGTAGATACCACTGCTAGATTATAGTAAAGTATAATTTTTAAGATTTCTTAGAATGCATCATGATTCATGAATAGGATTGTTCTGCAATTCCGTCTTTGCAAAATGAGATTTTTTCCGGTTACTCGTTATACCCTAGGGTAAACACTATTCCAGGGGCTACCCCAAGGGTAACAATAGGGTAGCTTTAAAGATAGGGTAAACTTAGGGGTAGCCTAGGGTATACACTAGGTTTACCGTAGGATATACCGAGCAACCAGCCCCTGGCTTGTTACAAACTTTTTTATATATTTTTTGCTACTCCAACCGTGCTCATATTAAGATATTTTATAGAATATATTCAACAAATTCAATCATACAAATCCCAGAAAATTTATATTCCAAACTCCAGCGCTTTCCTCCTCTGCACATACATTTTGAGATACTCATCATGCATCTCAATCTACAAAAAAAAGTCCTGTCAATGACGTAAAACCTCCTTTTTTCATCTATCCAATTTACATATTGACGAATGACGTAATAATTTATGCAACCAAAAGTGAAGTGTTTACCATGCGGAAAGCTTATTGCTGCCAAAGCTTTTAATTATACATTCCAATCCGCTTTTTTCACTTTTAATGCTAATAACTCTATAATCCAACCGCATGCTGTTGTGACTTTTTTCCTCTTCTTTATTTTATTTCCCATGAATTTTTAATTAAAAAGTTCAATTTGAATTTTAGTCGAGAGTGTGTACACAGCATGAAGATAAATTTATTTATGTACAAGTAATTCAACTTTTAATTTTTTTACTGCAGCTTGGTGCTTATCCAATGAGTCAGAAGGGGAATGGTGAATGTTTTATGAAATGTCATAATGTTGACATTGCAATATGGCATAAAAATCCTACACATATCTACACATAAAATAAAACGAAGGAGGAAGAAGATGGCAAAAAAACGCAAATTGGACAGGTTGTTTAATTTCACCTTTTGCTGCTGATGACAGCAATCAAAAAATTTATTTTTCATGTATTTTTTCTTCTTCTTCGTGTCATGTCTACCGTCGCCGCAACAGCACATAAAAAAAGCAAACTTTTCATTCTTACATCCTTATCTACGTGTGTTCATCATCATCATTAACAATTCTGACGTCGTACGTTGCAGTAGTTGTTGTCTTACTTTACTGCTGATGATGTTGCCGTAAAACAATTTTTTTCTAAAGAAATATTTTTTTACGAAGTGAATCTTAATGTTGTAACGGCATAGAAGAACTTTTTTTTCTACAGCATCATATGTGAGATGTATGAAGAATTTTATAAACGTTTGTGTCATTTACAGAAATGACGATATACTTACTTCTAAAATCATAAGTAGGTGGTAAAAATGTATGTGTGCATGTATAAATTTGACTCTCGTATGACGGTAAGACACGGATTGATTATTTTTTTAAGATGATGTTCATGGTGATGAAGCTAGGAGACGAAATTTTTGAATTTTAGATGTTGATGCTTGGTTGAGTTTTTTGTTTTGACTGTTTGGGTGACTTGAAAGCATCTGTGGATAAGTTGATGGAATTTTCGTGTTTTTTTGGGGGATAAAATTCTCAATCTAACTCGAGTGGCAAATTTCATTTTTCCCGCCAGGCAGCCATCAAGCTACCGTCTTGGCTACCTCATGTCCAGGAGCATACCCAGAAAGTTTTTTGTGGGTTCAAATTTTTTTTGTTTTTTATCCACGTTTTTGTACTTCTTATTAATTCTTAATAATTAATTATTTTTCAAAATTTCTATATTACATTTTTCGAGTTGGTGATTCGGACCCCATCCGGTACCCCCCTGGTTACGCCCATACTAACGTATTATGAAGAATTCTGCTGTTAATATGATAACGAACCATTGGCCTGGCAAGTATGTCATCTACCTCTGACAAATCCAAACCACTACTTTAGAGTCGCTCCAGACTCACAACCTCAACTCCATTCCCAACTCAATATCATCTTTTCCATTCCCAGAAGAATCAGAACAAGCAATGAAGAAATATGAACTTCATTTTACTTAAAACGTCAGACACGAAAAAGAGTTGACAATTTAAAATAGCTACGAAAAATACATCTACATAAATTTTCATTCTTGAAAGTTCGTTGACTTCACATATGAAACTTTCATCAAATCCCTAATGCGGAATCATCATACGTACGTGATTTTCAATTTTATCATTTTTCATGTGAGCTTAATTTTGAAAGTAGAATTTTTCAGCATTAAATTTTCAACTCTCGAATTGATTCCCAGTTGATTGCTGATTGTATACGAGAATTGTAAGATTAACATCATCAGTGTTTGGGTTTCTTGTTCTTTGTAACAATCTGTGGAAATAGGAAGAAAATCGAAGCTTTTTTTTCCATTCTCATGCATGATGCTCAAAGAATATGATTGAAGTAACTCGTGTGTGAGATTGAAGTAATTTGAATGTTCACAATTCGTATATTAATACTAGGAAGATTTAATTTTAAGGCATGGCAGTATACTTCATTACTTTCGCACTGATGAAAACTGCTTTTCATGATGCTCGAGATGGCTTGGGAATTTTGAGAAATGAAAAGAAGCTTGGAAAAGTTTCGTTTTTGATTGCGAGCTGGTGGAATTGCCTCGTTTGGGAGCTTAAATTTATTTTTTGGCTGGTGAATTTGATGAAAAAAGTTTATTTTTAGAGCATAATTCTGTGGGATGTTAAAAGATTTTGTAAATTTTCTTGAGAGTTGGCGTAACTAAAATGTTTAAGTAGGTAGTTCTGCTATAAATTTTTTTTAAAAATTTGTTGTAGGGTGTCACATCTTCAGACTTTTTCCAATATGCTGGACACCTGTCATTGGTGCACCAAGGGATGGACACCATTGACTTCTTCTAGAACCTCAAGAATTTGGAAATGGAAATATTTAATCAAAAGGGACGGAAATATTTAGTCAGAATTAGGTGGGTGTTCAGGTAGGGGTTTTGGGGGTCCAAACCCCCTCAGTTTTTGAATTTTTTCAATTTGCTCGGATTTTTTAAGAAAAAAATCCCAAAAAAGACTTTTAAAAATTTTTCCGTTCATAGAAAAAAATTTAACCCACTCTTGAGAAATTTCTGGATACGATCTGATCTGAATTAACCATAACTTTTTCTTCATATATTACATAACACAAAGGTCGACTTTTTAGACCCCCTCCCCCATTTGTCAAAAATTTTCAATCAAGAAAAAAATAATAATAATAATAAATAATAATAAAACTTTTCAAACCAAAAATTTCAGCTAAATACAAATTAATCCCTCATTCTCCACAAAACTCATCTCCAGGGTTCCCTTTAATTTTCATCTATCCAGAAAACACAAGACTCATCATCCTTATTCACTTTTTATTATCTATCCTGTAAAGTGATTTCTCAGTTAGATGACAGAATTAGACATAAGCTAGTTGGTTCTGATGAACAAGATATAAGAGAGAAAAAAGTTACAAAATGCCAATCTCAAATCAGCTTATGATGATGATGATGACAAAGGCAAAAGGGATAAAGTCATATAAACATCCAACATATGGAATGAAAGTTAATTTATCAAATTTTTCGTAGTGACTTTTCATGCAGCAGACGATGTGGATAGATCGATGAAAAAATTGTATTGGCAGTAATGGCAAAAGATAGAATGTCAATCTTCTTTTCCTGTCAATACATTCTTTATCGTTTGAAAAATTTTTTGTTGCCTTTTTTCACGCTTCCTTCTCAATAAAGTCTGTAGATTTATTCGAGCTAAAGGCTACGGAAGGAACTCCATATAATGCCAATAAGACGATTAATTTCCTTCCCTTCATAAAGATTAGCTTTTTTTCATTCTATTCTTCTATATTCTATTTAATTCACGTGTGTTTGTCTGTATGTCTATTATAGGGATGGATGCTTTTTGTATAATTTTATAATTGAATATTGTTTGCTGTAAAAAATTGTTTTGAGATATTGTCAAGGATTTTGTGTAATTGAGAGGAAATTGAGTGATTTTTGGAAAAAGTGATTGAAGGGATTTGAGGTAAATTTTAAGCAATTTGATGTTTGTGTGATTTGAATTGGTTTAATCAAATTTTATTGTATCTTTTGTTATTTTATACACAAAATCCATGTAGACTCAACTTGATTTGACTTTGGAGTCTGGTATTTATTGTTGAAAAGCACCAGTGGAAAAAATCTGGCACCAGACTGGTGTAAGGCCAATGTGAAGCTGAATTTAGTATAAAAATGTAAATAAGCCAGCACGACGCCACACTTCTAGTATTTTTACTGCAATGGATGGTCCACTTTGGCTACTTTGGTACCGAAAAACTGTAACATCGATACACTATCATAGGCTCAAGATTCACTAGGGTAGCCAGTCACTCTTTAAAGTTATATGCGCTAGAAACTCAGCTTACAGCCTCAATTTGTAGGCTACAACATTAATGTAGTCATTTGCTATGAAACGCTTGCTAGCGCAGCTTTAAATACTTGCTGAAAGGTTAAGGTGTGCTTTTATGTTTAAAAAATCCCGATATAAGTAGTTCCCCCAAAAAATTTATAACAATCTAAAACTTTCTATCCCTCGCATCCACCTACATGATTCATACCTGCCAAACACATTGAAATGGGTTAACAGTTGGTTGAGAATGAAAATAAAATTCTCGTTTTTCAATTCATTCTGAAAAGGCACCAAAATGGGTGCTCTTACTGCTAATTTTTTTTCCTCAACCTTTTTTCATCATCATTTCGACTCGAGAACGTACAAAAAAAATGAGGGAAGAAGCTTCTCAAAGCTATAAAAAAGTGGATTTTTCATTCATTCATTTTTCTGCGAAGGTGTGAAAGGAAATGAAAATGAAAACAGAATTAAGAGAGAAAAGGTGTATTCATATGAGCATAAAATGAGAAAATATATTGGAATTAAATAATAAACAATGCAAAAAGGAAGAAAAAGCTTTTTAATAGCATTCTATATTCGTGTGCATACATCACGTTTTATAATCATGAGAAATCCCGGTGGATGAAAATGAAATGGAATAATTTTTTTGGTCTGAATGCTTGTTGAGTGGATTGCAACTTTTTATGATGATGATTGTAAAAAAATTGAAATTTTATGGCTCATTTTGGGAAATGAGATTAATCATTTCTGGGTTGAATTACTTTAGTGGTTGTTCTGAGGGGATTTATAGTTGGATTTGGATGATTCATTAGTTTTATGGGTTTTAAAGTGAGAATATTGGGGATTGGGTAGCACGTGAATTCTTAACGGAATATACAATTACAGGGGCATAGCCAGGGGGTGTTTGGGGTCAAAAGCCTTATCTTTATGAAAAAATTATGGAGGATTGGCCCGAACCTCGTCACTATGCCCTGCTTGGATCTGGTTTGACTGACATAGACCAGAAAGAGTAGATTAAGAGTTTTTAATATACAATTTTAAACTAGAATATTCAACCAATTCCAATTCTACATCCAATGACAAAAAACCCATTTCCTTCTCAAATTTCATTCAATCTCAAAAGCACATTCCATCCCCACTGGCCCTAACAGGCAATGATCGTGATCACGTGGCGCGATCGTGATAGTGATTGCAATCACTAGCATCATCACAGGTGATTTTTCATGATCACAACTTGTGATCATGATCACTATCATGATCAGAGCATGATCACTTCTGAAAAAATGCATAATCACTGATCATGTTCACTGATCATAATCACTGAACGTAATCAGATGTGGTATGAACATGATCATTTCGAAAATTTTTCATAATCACTTGATCGTGCTCACTGATCATGATCAGTGAGCGTAATCAGATGTGGTCTGAACATGATCACTTCGAAAAATTTTCATAATCACTTGATCATGTTCACTGATTACGATCACTGAACATGATCAGAAGTGATTTGATTATAATCACTCCAAAAATCTTGCACAATCACTGATCATGTTCAGTGATCACGATCAGTGAACATGTTCTGAGTATGATCACTCCAAAAAACTTGCACGTTCACTGATCATAATCACTGATCGTGATCACTGAGCATGATCAGATAAGGTCTGAGCATGATCACTCCGAAAATTTTCATAATCACTTGACCATGTTCACTGATCATAATCACTGAACGTGATCAAATGTGCTATGAACATGATCACTCCGAAAATTTTCATAATCACTTGACCATGTTCACTGATCATAATCACTGAGCATGATCAGATGTGGTCTGAACATGATCACTCTAAAAAATTATCGTAATCAGTTGATCATACTCACTGATCGTGGTCACTGAGCGTAATTAGATGAGGTCTGAGCATGATCACTTCGAAAATTTTTCATAATCACTTGACCATGGTCACTGATCACGATCACTGAGTGTGATCAGAAGTGATTTGAGCATGATCTCTAAAAAAATTCCAAAAAATACTTTTTTGTTTGATCACGATCATGTTTGATCATGATCACTGAGCATGATCAGTAGCCAAAAAAATTTCATAATCACATGATCATAATCACTGATCACGATCACTGAGTACGATCATGATCAAACTCAGAGATTTTTAAGCAAAAAAAGTTAATTAAGTTAATTAATGAATTATTGGATGTGTTTTAAACGTTGAAGAACCGTTATTCCTTGAAATTAGCATGTTTAAAAATATAATAATTTAAATATGTCTTTTGCCATATTTATATTATTATATATTTACAGATGGTGACTTCAAGGAAAAATGCGAGATCTCGAAAGTTAAGCAACGCAAGGACGAATTCAAACAAAGATGGGTGACCGGAAAAATTTCTAAGTATCAAATTTTAATAAAATTTAATTCTACTAATACAAATTCTAAAAATACTTTAAAAAATTTCCGGTCAACTTAAAAAAATGCGCAAAAAATTGGTTAACTTAATTAATTTTTTTTGTTTTTTCATGATCACTAAATCACAAGTGATCACGATCACTGATTACGATCAGTGATTATGATCAGTGATCATGATCACTATGATTATACTCACTGATCATGATCAGTGATTATGCAAGTGAAAAAATTGTATGCAAGTTTGCAACTTGTATACAAGTTGTGATCGTAATCAGACGCGATCGTGATCATGATCAGTGATCACGATCACAAAAGCGCGATCGCGTCGGTACCGTACCGACATCACTGAAATGTATGGAGTGATCATGAAAAATTATCATGATCACAACCTCGTTTCATGATCACAAAAATACGATCTGATCGTGATCATTGCCTGTTAGGGTGGTGTACTCAACTTTTTATAGAGCTCTGTATTCAATTGCTTTATTCATTCACATATTCGCGTATTTTTATGATGCTACAATATACAATAATCACATTGAATTTTCATTCCGCGTGTACGAGGAGCGAATAAGAAATATCATTTCAACTTTTTATAGTGTCTCTGTATAAAATCTACACATCCATGACATAAAGTACAAAGGCAGGAAGGCAAAGATAGAGATGAGAAAAATTCTCATTTTTATATGAAGCAACAGTAATAAAAAAATTTTTTTGTTTGAATTTCTCATATTTCAGAATTATTTAATGTCTTCATTTATGGTTGCTGGGTTAAAAATGGGAAGCATCGAGAGCAAAGCTCAGATAATTTTTTGGAACGTGTAGTTAGGTACAATAAAAATTTAAGGAACTAAAAAAAATTACACAGAGGAATTATGTTGTTGGAGATTTTAAATGGTTTTATCATGCCACAGCTATGGTGTTCTCTATCCAAATATAGAATTTTTTTTAAATTAAAAATCCAATTATCTAAAAAGGGTAGTTTTTGTTGGTTTGTTAGTAACTGGATATTAATCTATTCACAGAAAATATAAAGCCTTTTTCTACATCCGGTTGTGAAAAAGCTTTATCCAGAACCGAAAAATTTCATTAACTTTTACTAACTTGATGACCTTTCCTTATCTACATATGGCTCTTAGTAGATTAATCTACGATTTAATAATGTAAAAGATATTCCGTTTGGAACCAGTATTTAGTATAAAATTAAATGTGGTAAATACTGGTCAATTGAGGTTTTTTCCTCTCTTCTTAAATGTACGGAAAGATATGAAGGGTCAATTCACAACAACACAAACATTTTTTAATGGATCCTATCCGTTACAATAGAGGATTAATGATAATGGAAATGATATGTCATTCGGCAATGAAAACTTTAACTTGAGTTGAATGGAATATATAATTTGTATAACGTGCTGCATATTTAATCAAATTATATATTTCAATTTTTTTGTTAAGCCTTTGGTTTTGTAGAGTTTGGCATTGAAATAATTTTGTGAGGTTTTTGAACTAAGATATTCAACGTTTGGTTTGGGTACTGCTCATCAGCTATGTCTATTAACAGATTATATTTTTGAACTCTCTTTTTAGCTTTTTGTGATGTAGAGATTTTTCATAGAGCTTAGTAGATTAGTAATACAGTAGCGGACAAAAAGATAGGGACACCCTGAAAAAAATTTAATTTTCATGATTTTTTATACTTTTTTCAACATAATATTAATATTTTTAGTGTTAGTTTATGTATTTAAGTGTACTTAACAATTTTATACCCAAAAAATCTCAACAGTTGGAAGTTAACTTAATTAATTTTTTGAAAATGTTTTTAGGGTAGCGACAAAATGATAGGGACAAAACATTTAAAAATTATTTTCTCTGTTTTGCCATTATTTACAATATTTTTTGTTTATGTTAATGAAAGTATAGATAACATAGAGTATTTTAAGATACAAACTATATCTATAATTAAGTTCCATCACTTGTAAACCGAGTTTCAAAATTTGTAGGTAAAAATAGGGTTAATTCCTTTAAAACTCATAACAGGTTCACCTATCCTATAGTCTAATAACTGTAAGTAATAGAGCATTTAAAGATCTTTCCAATGATATATATCTTGTAGAACTTCCTTGTAACATTATTATTTTCAGAAAAGAAAAAGTTCCATTTTGTGACCACCTGTTAGGTACGGCACTAGTTATAGGCTGCTTGTTCCTTACTGATGAGCTGAACTAAAATTTTTTTTATAGAATTGCATTCCTTTAGTCATTACAAACATTTTGATATATAACACATATTAATTTTATTGATATCCGTTAAGTTACAGGCCAAGAAACTTTGAATAAAAGGAAAGACATGAATTTTGTATGGAAAAAGAATGGTTTTTGCTTCTTTGAATGTAAGGTGGACAATTTCTTGATAATAATAACTTGTAACCTGGAATGTTATATATCAAAATGTTTGTAATGACTAAAGGAATGCAATTCTATAAAAAAAATTTTAGTTCCGCTCATCAAGCAGCCTATAACTAGTGCCGTACCTAACAGGTGGTCACAAAATGGAACTTTTTCTTTTCTGAAAATAATAATGTTACAAGGAAGTTCTACAAGATATATATCATTGGAAAGATCTTTAAATGCTCTATTACTTACAGTTATTAGACTATAGGATAGGTGAACCTGTTATGAGTTTTAAAGGAATTAACCCTATTTTTACCTACAAATTTTGAAACTCGGTTTACAAGTGATGGAACTTAATTATAGATATAGTTTGTATCTTAAAATACTCTATGTTATCTATACTTTCATTAACATAAACAAAAAATATTGTAAATAATGGCAAAACAGAGAAAATAATTTTTAAATGTTTTGTCCCTATCATTTTGTCGCTACCCTAAAAACATTTTCAAAAAATTAATTAAGTTAACTTCCAACTGTTGAGATTTTTTGGGTATAAAATTGTTAAGTACACTTAAATACATAAACTAACACTAAAAATATTAATATTATGTTGAAAAAAGTATAAAAAATCATGAAAATTAAATTTTTTTCAGGGTGTCCCTATCTTTTTGTCCGCTACTGTAGATTTAGACCTCTTCTCAATAAATGGAGGACTTCATAGTTGAATGACCCATTAAATTCTAATGACAAGTGGTCTTGGTTTTATTCAATGGTATGAAGCTGATCAAAATGACCAATAAAATCCCTAGGGTGACAGGGGTACCCTACCCCTACCTAGTACCAAAGGATCCTTGGGTAGGGTAGGTGAAATACCCTATCTAACCGGGGTAGAGTGTCCTAGGGTACAATAGGGCATCCTAGGGGTACCTCACCTTTCCTACGTCCCTAGGATACTTGTGTAGCCTAGAGATCCCAGAAATGGAGAATCAGTAAAACACACTTGCTTCTAGTTCAGGTTAACGATTTTTTATCATCCAACCAGCTCATCTCGTAATGGGCTAATTTAAATGATCTTAATCTGGAATTTTTAGGACAAGATCCTCATTTACATATGATCCTCAACAATCACTTCACATCAAGAGTTTGCTCAAAGTGATGTTTTGGGTATCAAAGCACCCCACTCGATGGAAATTTTCTTAAATTTACTGGGGGTTTTGAGAAAAAATCTCAAAATACCTCCTAAATTTTTATTTCCATATAGAAAAATTTCAAAACATTCATTTAAATTTCAAACAAAATTTCAGTATTACAATTTTTCCACAGATCAAAAAGAATTTTAAATGCTCTCATGAATCCGCTAGTAACAAGCATAGTTCCATCACATTTCCATGGGTACTATTACATCAAAAAAGCTCAATCACATTGATATCCTTCAATAATCTCAAATTCCAAATGCATTTATCGCACATTACATTCATCAAAGACCAAAAGAATTATTCGTTTCAAAAGTATTTCACTTCCCTTTATGCTGTTTTTCTATATGAAAAGTGAGTAGCTTTCCATGATTAAATTTCAAACGAACAATATGAATGGATATGCTCGCTTTCTATGTATGTTAGAAATTTAATTTTATTTCACTTCTCCTTTTTCATCCTTTCTCACCATTACCTTTTTTTCCTGTTCCCTTTTTTGTCGTCGTTTGAATGTGCGTTACATATCAAATTAAATATATTAAAGGCAAACGAGCAAATTTTTTTCCATCTCTTGTATATGAGAGCATTTCAAAGCACACCAGCAATGGAAAGTAAAATCGATAAAAGCAAATTTTGGAGAGGGATTTATATTTTGTTTTTCATGTCTGCCATTCTTCCCTTGCACATACATATCCATGAATGTATGATCGTCAGAATGAATGGTGTGAGGGGAGAACTTTTTTTTTGTGTGTTTGATATGCCAGTGAGATATATGAAACTTTTTTTTCATCCGACACTTCATGCATATCATTGCCGAGAAACATTTAAATTAAATTTGTACATTCTTGCTCATCAGTTTTTTTTTGTTGTTGCTCTTTTCTCTCTGGTTGTGTTGTTATTGTTATCTCATGTTATGCCCTCAATGTATTGTGGATATGCCGAGTACGTTGTGGGGGTTCTGGTTGAATTAATGCTTTGTAAGATTTTTATCGGAATTTGAGAGCTGTCTAGACGAGATTTTACGTGTTTTATGGTTTTTTGTGCATATTTTTGATAGTAGGTTCGTGAATTTATGTAGTTAAGGTTATGCTGATCATCTGGTTGGTTTTAAAGAGGGTTGTCCTCTATTTTTTAAAAAATTGTTGATTTGTACTAGATTGGTTGAACTTAGGTGCCGGACCAAAGTAACGCAGACCACAAAAATGGATATTTTAGTAGAAATTTTTATTCTCTGGATACCCTAACTTGGTTATTCGTAAGCTATGTCACACTTTAAGGGGTAGAGGTTAAATAAATTGTAAAAAATCCAAAAATGAGAAAAAAAAATTCATGGAAAATTTGTGACAAGGGGTGTGGGTGATGTAATTTACAAAGAATCCAAAGCTTTGGGTCCTTGCAAGAACTTTTTGGTTAAATATTTTAAAAGATATTTTTATCTATTTTAACTAATTTATGCTTTGGAATAGGTGTCTTTTATAAGAATATGTGCAAATCTTCTTTTTTAGTGATGTGCATTGGGTACCAGGAAGGGTACCTTTTTTAAAGTTAGACACAGTTACACAACATGAGCTCTATTTGAATCCCTATTCTATTACAATCATCTGATTGCTCTTTCGCATGCCATGATGATGAGAAGGCTCGCATCAGGAAACAACAAAAATAATGTGTAAGAATCACAAAAAGGGTCGGGCACTGACATTTAGGATTGGAAGCATATAGCAATATAGATGTAGGTTGATAATGGAATTTCTCAATCATCTCTTCCTTAACAAAACTTTTACTCTAGAATTTATTATCATTAATGCTTTTATAATCGACTTACGCTTCGAAAGTCTATAAGTTGAGTTATTAAAGTGCCATCAGTCCTCTGAAACTCCAACATAATTATGTCATCATGAATATTTGATGTTATTGTCTCTTGTACCACTTCACCGCCCTATAAAGAAAGTAAAAAAGAAGAAAAAAACAATTATAGCTTTTTCAATATTTCAAGTAGAGCTGTCCATTCATCCCAAATGACCATGACATGCCATGCTTCTCGGTTAGTTTATCAAAATGATGATATGGTGTTAATAACGGTAACATGAGGATATGTGTAGAGAGAAAAGCCATTAAACTATGCGATGTGTTTAGACTACCGCATACAAAAGTGGCAATGGTAGCTGCCTGTTTTTATGCAACGAGAATGAAAAATGAAATGGAAAAAATTTCTTCATTTCTGCTCGTGGCAACAGCAAACAATGAAATGTGCCAATGTATAATTTTTTTTAATATTTGCAACACACGTAATCCTATTATTTCATTTCAACTCATTTTTCATGAATGTTCATAAATTTGCTTTCATTTTCCGTGCTTTAAATAGTCTCGTGTCTATTTGCGTACTTCTTTTTTGAAACTCAGTTTTATTAGACAAGCAAATTTTATTTTAAATCCTTTTCGTACTTTTGGATTTTAATGGAAATAATTTTACTCTATCGTGCTTTTCGTGTGAATCAGGAGATTAGACAGAAGTGCTGAAATTTATTTTAATGCTTTTTGAGTAGATAATTCAAAGGAAAATTTTGAAATAGGAATTATTGAATTTTAAATAGAAATGCTTTGAAATAATTTTCCTGGTTTTGTTGATTTGTTTTTCTTGTTATAAGTTTGAAATTATAGAGTATTATCATGTCTGAAATATATAGCGGCTTGTCTGTAGATTGAATGTTAATTTTTGGAATAATATGCTTGAAATATTAGCTTTTAATGATCAAAAATATGGATTTATGATCTTCTAGGAGCTTAATTTTTAAAAAAATATTTTTAGTTTGTGGTCATTCTGATATTACGTAACGCTAGAAATGACCATTTTGACCCCTCCTCCCCGTCCTTTTCTACATCCAGGAAGATCATGCCTGTGGATTTCATCATTTTGATGTTTTCTGTTTGGTGTTTTGATGACTTTGATTAGATGGTCAGATGTTGATCTACCCGTATGGAAGCCACATTGCTGATTTGTTATGATGCTGTTGTCTTCTAGATGTTCGTTGATTCTGCTCACTAAGCACTACTTTTTTCAATATTTTGCTTATCAAGCTTATAAAAAATTCAGAAAAAAATAATATGAAGCGTACCAAAACTTTGACCCCTATCCCCTTCCTAAGCGTTACGTAATACCCGAACGACCCTTAGAGGTCATTCACTTTTAACATCTGAAGCATGAGGAAAATAGTCTGAAGCTGTGTAAAAATAATTTTTTTTATATAAAGTACTCAAAAAACAAACGATTTATTATCAAAATCTAAAATCCTTACAAGTTCATCAACCGTGCAACTTTTGTAAAATTGAATATTAAATGATGATCTTGCTAAAATATTTTTGTTTGTTCAAAAAACATAGAAATTCATTTTATGAACAATTTTGAATTGAGTTTGAAACTTACAATTAACATTTTAAGCATCAATGTTTTAAATATGAAATTATAATAACTCTCAGAATTTTGTAAAATCCATTTCCATCTCATACCAAGAGTCTAGAGTTGAAAATAACAATGAATAATTTTAAAATTAAAGCATGAAATTTAATTGGAAAACTTTCAAAGCCCTCGAGATGGAAAATCCTTTCTGATTTCAACTTTTCTCATTGAAGTCTTCAAAAGTAGAAGAAATATTGTAAAGCAAACAGAATCGTGTAAGAAATGACAGCAACAACACCTACAAAAAATTAAATTTTTGATATCTTAAGTAATCAAAAGCCCATACGATCATATTTTAAAAAACTAAATATCAATAATATTCTAAAAGTGATTCTTCCTCATGAACAATAAACAAAAGTAATTTTTTCCATATTTTTCACCACATAATTTAGTAATTATTCGCATAATTGGATCGTCATTACGAGGCAGTCAATTAGCATTTATTACAATAACGAACGGCACGTTGTTTCAACAATGAATTAATGTCGATGTCGATAGAACAAGACATAGACAGCTTAAAGCTCATTGATATTCGATTTCGAGTGAAATTTTCAATTAATGAACTTTCTTTATTGCTAGTTGGATATAATAATTGAATTTAATTTAATTTGAGAACAAAATTATATTTAAAAGCGACGACCTAGAGTTGAGGCTTAAGGCAATGACTTGGGGTTGAATATTAAAGCAATGACTTAGGGTTGAATATTAAAGCAATGACTTAAAATTGAGTTTTAGAAGCGATGAACCGAGATTTAAAACGATTTAGAGTCAAGCCTTAAAGATACGACTTAGAACTGAGTCTTAAAGTGACGACTTAAACCAAAATTTTAAGTAATATTCAATAGTCCCTTGTAAAGCTTCACTTTAATGTTGACCTAAAAATTTTACTAAAAACTAATTTAACCTTTTAAAACAATTTAAAATGAAGCTTATTATCCCCAGCTCTAGTCTCTCATTTCAATAAAAATACATTAAAGACTGAAAGTAAATACACGTTTTTGTTGAAAATACACGCGATTATATCCAACGAGTAATTCAATCATGAAGCCTATTAATTACCATCGTAACCATATAATTCCATTTACAAAGCAAGCGATAAAGCACGAAAATATCTGCCAGAGAAAAATACAAATTCTAAGGGCAAATAACACACAAAAAAGCGAATGCCATTAAAACCGAGCGACAAACAGTAAACAGTATAAAATATTTAGAACATCCGCACATAATATCAAAATTCATCAAGCTCATTATAAAGTACATTCGCGTTGTGTGCTGTCAATGAGTGAAAATTTTGTGTCAAGAGACATAAAGTGAGAGAGAAAATTGAAATTCAATATAATGGCGTGTCGCAAATGTTTTCTCTGTCGGAAGAGAAAATTTTCCTTCCTTTGAAACATTCAGCAAGTGCGACGTGTCTATTTTTCTTACATTTACTGTTTGCCTTCAATATTCACGCTCGAAGGGTAAATTTCATTTCGTTTCATTTTTTTGCCACTTCTCTTGTTACTCCAAATTTTTTCTTGCCTTCTCGCATTCACGTAATTCGTAAAAAAATGTATACAATTGTGTATAAGTCTCGAGCATATTTGATTAGAAAATGTGTTTCGTTCCTACTTATCTAATGGCATTTTGCGATAATAGAGTTCTGTGTTAATACAATAAATGTTTCATATCTAATTAAGGCGCTGCATATTTTAGAAAATTTCGATGGAAAAAGAGGGAATAGAGAAATGTGTATTGAGGTAAATTTTTTTGGGGATGATAGGAATACTTTCATTATTTCTGTCTGGAAGAATGTCAGGGAATACTTTTGTAGGAGGAACAAAAATAAAGCAGCGACTTAAATTTGTAGCAACGACTAAGAGTTGAATATAAAGCGACGATTTAAATTTGAATTTAAAACAATTATATGGAGTCAAGTTTGAAGCAACGACTTAAATGTAAATATGTAGCAACGACTTAGACTTGAATGTAAAGCAACGACTTAACGTCGATTTTGAAGCAAAGACTTTAATTTAAATATGAAACAACGACTTTAATTTGAATGAAAATCTACAATTTAGCATCAAGTATGTAGCAACGACTCAGAATTAAATGTACGGCGACAACTTGAAGTCGAGTAAGAATCAAAGACACAGATTCGAATGTAAATCAACGACTTAGAATCAAGTATGCAGCAACGACTCAGATTTAAACGCAAGACGATGATTCAGAATCAAATGTAAATCAATGCCTTAAAAATGAGCTCTTAAAATCTTTAAAATTCTCCAAAACTAATTTTAAGCGCTTTAACCCCAGAAAATTCCATCCAATTTCAACCCTTAATTTACTTTCACTACCCCAAGACACACACAAAGCTCAAAAAGATTAATTGTGCGGATAATAGAGCTTTACTGTTGCCCCACACGCCGTAATAAATTTTATATCAATTTTTCTTTTTCTTGTTCTCGACTAACGAGCGTCATAAACGCAAACTTTTAAGAAAAAACATTTTTTGTTGTGACTTAAATATACAAGCTTTATGTTATACATGAAATTATGCAGAATATCAAAGGACAAATCAGAATATTGGCCAAACGAGTCTCGGGTCTTATGGAGTTGTTCATAAATGACGTCTAACATTAAAAGAGAGGTTGGGCAAGGGTTAAAAGTTTGTGTAGAAAAGCTTATGTGACTAAAAAGCCCCATTCATCGATGAACATCATTTTTAAATAACCCATAGAAAAAAATTGAAAAAAGAAAATTGAAATTGATCACGCTATGGATAAAATATACACAGCGAGATATGAAAAGGGAAATGGTCAAAAGGAACGGAAAGAAAGGAAAAGTTTTTGTGTCGATTGCCAACTTACATTGAATATTAATTTTCAAATTCTGTTTGAGAAGAAAAAAATTATGAAAAAATATCTGTTATTATGCAAATCTACTTTAATATAACAAGGACTTGTGGGGGGTTGGAAGTATAGCTTTCTTACAATTTATGAGATTATGTGATTAAATTAATGTCACTTGGAATAGAAAAAGGTCTCGTTATCCATTCAAATTCAATAATATATTTTGTGTGGAATTTTCGGATTTTCAAATATTGAAATTTACTGAATAACAATGAATAACCAAAGAAAAGCGATAAATAGAGAATTATGTACCGAAAAACTTTCACCATTTCTCATCAAATTTCCATTGTTAACGTCACAAAAAGTTCCTCTTTAAATGAAAACGAGAATATCCTTGAATTTATGGCGTGATAATGGTTAATGGTACGCAATCATGCATGCGTACGAAAATTTATGTCCACTTTGCGTTATCAAAAAATACTCTTTTTTGGATGAACATCCAAGAATTAAACATTTTTTAAATGAAACATCAGAAAAATTAAACAAATGGTGATTAGACATGAAATGAATATGGGGATTTCAGCACACGCATTAGAATTTAATTTGGTTGGAAATTATGAGTGCGTAAATCACGATGAAATGGCTAGCAGATTTTTTTGACAGGGTTGGGGCTTATTTTTGTATAATTTTATTTTAATATTCTAATTTTGAATGATTTATTTAAGATTTATTTTTTAGTGTTAAATAAAATGCAGGAATATATTTCATATTATCTTGTTTTGAAGATCTAGAGCTGTTTTATTATTTAATAACCTAAGCCAATTTGTTTCCATCCCTTGGGAGATACCCTTAGACGTACTCTTAAAGTGCACCCTTAATGAATCCCTGAAGCTTGGATCAAATACAAAAATTTTCTCATCCAACACCTCTTGTGTATTAAAAAGCTCTTAACTATTTCTTAATATATGCCCTCGAGTAGATCCCAGGATATACCCTAAAGTATCAACTTCATCAATCTTTAAATGGATGTCCTCAAAAAGTTCAACTACGAAAAATGTTCATTCATTTCAAAATACTAGACTTAACTTCCTAAAACTACAACACGTGTTCTCAAAAACTCTCACACACACCCCATACCAAAATAGTAAAAATCATAAATCTACCAACAAAATATTCCACCATAAGTTCCAAATTTCAACTGACACACAAACCTCGATAGTATTTAAACTCTCTAACAAAAAATATTTCCATGTAACTTTTCGAAACTCTCTTCAAACAAACATGTACAAGTAGTAGCAGGTAGATGTTTGTACGTGGTGAACATCAAGTTACGTGCTTCAATAAAAGCAAAACATTTTGTACATGGCACATGAAATATTTTATGAAATAAACTTTAAAGATGAATAATTTGTAATATTTAAATAATTAATTAGTTGAAGAATTTTGAGTGTGGTGGAGGTGTGGTTGAAGAGTCAATTTTGAGGATGTGGTAAAATTTTGAGAATGCTTTACGTAGGATGTCTTTAATTCTATGTAATTAGAGGTTTAAAAAGCAATTTTTTTAAAAAATAAAATTTCAATTTAAAAAATCAAAAATTCAATTTAAAAAAATAAAAATTCAATTAAAAAAATCAAAAATTCAATTTAAAAAAATAAAATTTCAATTTAAAAAATCAAAAATTCAATTTAAAAAAATAAAAATTCAATTTAAAAAAATTAAAATTAATATTTAATAAAACTAGAATTTAAAAAACTGAATTTTTAGTAAGTTTATTAAAAATGTTCAATTTAGCAAAAAAACTTTAATATTCAATTTAAATAATTCCAAATTCAATTCCATTTAATTCCATCCTGCTAAATTGGACTACAAACAAAACACAAAATGCAGCAAGTCGTCCTAAATTCATTACAAAATTGAATAAAACCCCATTCAATTCTCTGCAGCACTCCCATCACATCCTATTTACAATAAAACTAGAAAGTTGAACTTTAAATTGATGCAACATTTTTTTTACATCACCTTTAAATTGAATTTGAAAGTTCAATTCAAAAAAGCTCAATGTACACCGACAAAAAAAGAAGAAGAAAGTTCAAATTATTCTCATGAGTAATTTCAGCTTGCATAAGTTGATACATCTCTCATACAGACATTCATTCATGTAATCTCATTCAGTCGATATAGATAGAAAGTCAAACCAAATAAATTTTATTTGGTTTACAGTCAATTTCAATATTTTCTCTTCTCATTCGATTCTTCTTTTTTCAATTCTTATTACAAACCCAGATCATTTTTTTCAATTTTCTAATACATCAACATGTCTTTTGTGTGGAACGTCTGCTTATATTGTTGATATTTCAGCATTTATTTGCTCAAATTGAATATCAGTGTAATGATATGCATAGAATTGAAGAATCAGAAATCAGTCGCAGGTGAAGAATGAAATTGAATTAAGAAGAATATGTCTGACTGCTAAATTTTGTATTTTCTAGAAAGATTTTGATGGAATCAATGAAAAGGTTTCAACCTTGACTTGTTGTTTATTGACTTGATTATTTTATGGCACGAGTAAAAACAATTTAAAATGTGTCTGGAATTGAAAATAGAAAGGGTTGAAATCTTTCGAGGGCAATGTCTCGACAATAATAATAATGAGAAAGGTTATCAGCGTCCGGGCACTGCAACTACAATCAATCCAATCTCAATAAAGTCACTTTTAAAGATGTAACCAGAGACATGATACACAGGCATTAACTTATGACGTCCAACATTCTTAGGGTTGAATGACACTTTAAATAAAAGAAAATTTTGTGATAGAAGGGACTGGGGAGTCATTATTCCATTTTTGGATGAATGTCATAAGCGAACGGGTCTACTTTATACTCATTGATTTTTGAATAGGTCCTAAAATCCATGAAAATGTCTTTTTAGCTACCCCTAAAGGGAGGAGGGTCTGTATGACACTGCATATGCTACTTTTGTAACAGAGGTGGCTACAACATAACTTATGTAATAAACAGGAGACTACTAAGTAGACTGATGCTTCATAAACTCCGTCAATGACAGTAAATTATCAAATTTTGCTGTATCAATGCCCATATGTATTGTTTTTCAACGGACAGTGCTGTATTTTTCAACACTGTCCTGTACAAATTTGTAAATTATTTTTTTAACGAAAATTTTAGTTAATTTTAAATTTTCCTTTATGTCCTGTATTTTTATGAAGATTAGATGGTCCATACTACAAAAGTTTCTACTCAACCCCAACCTCTGCATCAACCATTACATTTCATTTTACTTCCAAATTCTCCAATCCAAACAAATCGAGAGTTAAAAGGAAAGTACAGACACAGATGATGAGCAAGGAGTAAGTGTGAGTAAAAAAGGGCAAAGTGCTTAAGACAGCATTTATTTCATTACATTTTCTCTTCTCTGATTGTTTGCACATCATCACAGAAATTCATCTGGGTATTAAATGGATAGTTGTGATACTCATTTACATTTTACAGAATTAAGTAACTGAACGAATTTATTTTTTGGGGCACCAAAAAAAGGGATGAAAAAGAAAAAAAATTCCATTTTGCTTTAAAATAATTTGGCATGAAAATTTCTGTCGAGTAATCCGATTTGATGGGAGGAAATGTAAACAATTTTATGAATATGAAAAGGAAGTTTGACGTGAATATTATAAAACAATCAATATTTGTCAATCTGAATGAATATTCGAAAATTCATTACGCACATTTTCTGAATAATAAACAGAACAAGGCTTTTATGTTTGAGACAGGGGTGTAGCTAGATTTAATATTTTGATGGAAAAATTTGGAGGAATTGGGGTCCCCCTGACTACACCCCTAAATTTAAGACATAAAATCGATTTCACATAAATTTGTGAATATCAATCATATACACAGAAATGAATGTTTGTCAATTTAATAAAGGATTTGGAATGGGCTTAGAAGTGCTTAACTTTGTTGAGCCTCTTTAAATCTCTCGACATCATGAGATGCTCAATTATTTTGCGATTTAAAATCTTATTAGAGTTCTAATGTAGATTAACTCAATAAAATTAATCAAAGTAATCCTCGTGGGCGCACTCAGCTTGAAAATTTTCTAATCAGTTCCTTAAAAAATATTTTTCTCATGAGACGTTGTCTTGATTGGGATAGAATATGGGTTGGTGGGAGTGGATTATTATTTTTGTGTGAAAGAATTATCGCTAATGACTTTCATGGTTTTAATTCCTTTTTATGAATTCAATGTGGGTAGATTTGTGAGAAGATCTTAAGGAAGTGTTTTTGAATAAATTTTGTTTCTTATTTTCGCTAATTTAAATTAGATTATTTTAGACTCAGTTTGAAAAAATGATTTAAAAACTTGAAAATTTTTAAACTGGAGAATTGCGTCCCATATTTAATTTTAAGGGGTCAGTCCACTCACACTCCCTCACTTAATGGAAAATTAATTTTTAAATCTAAAAAACTTTTAGAAAAGCTTAAAAATCTGAAATTTTCACAATTTTTCTTTCGACAGCTCCTCAATCTTCATTCAAGTTTAAAATCTCTCATCCATAAATTCCATTAATAAGTAGATTAATTTTTAAAACAAACTCTCATTCATTTGACAGCTCATCATGTCTAACAATCCAGATTGATAATAAAAAAATTCCAACATTCACAAAATTTAATCATTATCAACAGAATTTGTCAAAATTGAATGAAATATTTAGAGAAAATATTTTATCAAAATGAAATCTTCACTCAACATCAATCACGACGAGAAGCTTAACATGGCATTATATCATTCTATTAAAATATGGAATGTTTTCGCAAAAATGAATCAAAAATTTTCAATTTAAAAGAAAAAAAAAGTTTGAAAGGATTCTTCTTCATGTTTCTTTCATTTTTGGCACAAATCATTCACTTCTTTTAGCGTGTAAGATGAGAAGAAGAAACGAGATAAATCAAATCAATCACTCGAATAAAACATTTGAAAAGAATCAGTGAAAAATAAGATGGCAGAAAAGTTTTGCAGATAGAAAGAAGAAAGTCGTTGATTTTGAATTTTAACGGTCGACTGGTGCGCTTTTTTTGCTTCAATTAATATTTACAAAATTAATTTAATAATGTTGATTGTTATCATGCTTTGATTTTTGTGATTTGGTTACAATGCTGTCTATTTTAAGGAGTCGTTTATAAATGACGTGGTTAAATAAGATGCATTGACGTAGTCAGAGAAGGTATTTGGATTTGGACCCTCCCCTTCGAAAAAAGTGGCACAACCAAAATTAATTATTTAAAATTGCTAAGGTTTTTAAGCTGGATTTTCACCATCCCCCCCCCTCTTCCCCCAAAATTTTTGACTACACCGCTGAAAAGGAGATTAAGCTTGAATTGAGTGCTACCTAAAAGTTATCAAAAAAGCAAAATTGTAACTCTGAATCAGCTAAACACAGCGGCGTTGCCAAAATAGGGGGGGGGGGTTTATTTTCTCATTTTTTTCTTAAAAACGCTTGCAAATTGAAGAAGATTCACCATGGCTATGAGCCTGTCTAGACAGTCCCTAAGCCAATCAGTCAACCTTCTGAACAGTCAGACAACAAAGCAGACAGTCTTCTCATCACAAAGTTTAAATTCATCCATAAATCAACAATAGAATTGCATTGAAAATTGAATGAAACTTTTTTCTCACTCCTTATTTTATTTATATTAAATTTCTCAAGATGAGCATAGCTTGAAGATGTTTTATGTGATTGCAACTGCATCTACTTCAGCTCTATCAATAGAATATTTCATTACAACGCTTCTCTATATTTTATTGATACACTTTTTACTTATTTTCTATTCAACGTAAAATATCTTCGAGGCTTCATATTACAGATATTTTATTGTTACATCTCATACTTGAGCTAACAATGGATATGATGTTGAAAAGAGGAACGCAAGGTATGCAATGAATGCAATTTTGTTGCTATTGTTATATACAGTATTCATGCTCTAAGATGAGAAAATTATTTTTCAATAAGCTGTAGCAAAAAAGCTCATCTTTGTCGTCATTATAAATAAATTTTACTTACTTCCCTATCCAAAACCATAGCTCATTCTATTCATAAAATTTTCATTTTATGCCACGAGAATGTCAAGAAAAAAAGGAGAGAGAGACGAGGATGAAGGAGCGAAATGATGGTAAACCAGATGCTTAAAAATGAAAATATTTTATGGTTTTTCATTTCTTCAACGAAATAACGGGAAGAAGGGGGATCAGAAAATTGTATAGCAGTGAATAAAATGAACCGATTCATCTTAAAATATTAAAGAATTTCTTTTATTCTTATTTAATGGGGTTTTTAGCTTATTTTAAGGGTAGCGTGTCTTGTTGTAAAATTGACTTTAAATGTTCATCTTACTGACTCAGAATCCGCATTCTGAATAAGGTTAATATAAGAAAATCTGGATGTTTGTGATCTTAGTGTAGCTGAGATTATGTCTGAGAGTCTGGACAAGATAACATTTGAGTCTAGACAATGTTATTTTTACTTTAAACGAGTCTTATTTTTATCACAGATATATTAAAGCTCAGATTTTTTATGATTCAGACAAATAGTTGGCTTGATGTTCTTTTTTTGGTGTATTCAGAAGGATCAAACCCCTTTTGACCTCATTATAACTCTAAGGTATCTCCAAATATGCTCATAATTCCAAAACTATCTATATCATTGGTTTGTTTTAAAGGTCGTTTGGATATTACTTAATGCTACATAAATGGGCATGTTTGATTCCTCTTCGTAGCAAAAATCGTTAGAAAAGTTGGAAAAATTTAATACGATGTGTAACAAACTCCATCTCCCTTAACCTTATGTAATATTCAAACGACTCCTTATACAGGAAAAATGTAAGATCAGGACCTTCAGCTTTCTTCTCAAAACCCTTGGCAATTTAAAGAATTTTTCGTTGAAATGGGTGACAAATCCCCTAAAAACCTATCCCAAGTCCTACAAGTAATACATTCCAACCTTTAGTATGATCACTTACAGACTACTCAAATATATAATGCGCTCCATAAACCCAATCTAAGCATCATTTATCAAAACTGTTTCCATGCTTCAATTTTTTTTCTTGAAATAAAAATTTGTTCAAAAGAAATAAAATTCGAAAGAGCATGAGTGGGAATTATAGAGCAATGATGCCAAACCACACTGAACGGAGAGTGAAGACGAAGGAAAAGGAAACAAACAGCAACAACTTAAAAACTATTGAAATAGAAGAAAGCACCAAAAAAAATGCATGGCAAGAAGATATGCAAGTTTAGGATGGAAAAGGAGAAATAATCAAGCAATGGTTAACCAATGCCAAAAGTTTTGCTTATGCTGCATACAACTATAAAAAGTATTTTTCAATTTGAATTTTAAATTGAGGAGGAAAATCTTATCGTAATGGCAATTATTCATTGCTTTTTTTACTCTTGATGTATGCACACTGGGATATGACGATGATGATGATGATGAAGAATTTTTCAAGACTGAGAAGATGAAAAGTTTAAAGAGCTTTTCATGGTGAACGGCAATGAAGTGTATGAAGAAAATGAGAAATTTCATTTGTAAAAAGTTCATTCCTCTTCACGTACACGATGTATTCTGCATACCTCTGTGCTGATCCAGAAAAGTCTTTTCATTTCATTTCATTTCATTCCTTATTCATGCATATTTTCCTTCTCAAATGTTGATTTTTCCCTCATGCTCCTTCTACCCTCTCGTTTGAATGTTTGATGATGTTGATAAAAGACAGAAAATGTAAACAACCATGACGTAGAAGGGAGAGGATTTAAATTTTCCTTTAAAGTTTTTCTTTCAACTTTTTACTCTCGGCAATGAAAACATTTTTTTTGGGGTGGTTCATGAGTGAGGTCGTGTATTAACTTTTCCCACCGGATTGTCACATCTTCTTTGCGATAGTCAAGTGGCAGCAACAAGATATCCATTTGGTGAGTTTTTTGGGATGTTCGTTACTTAGTCACCATGCTGATGCCATCGAGCAGCCAGGATGGGGATTGAGAGATTTGTTCCCCACCATTATTGGAAAATTCTTTAATTTGCTAGGGTTTTCGAAAAGTAATTCAAGAACACCCCTCAAAAAATTGAATGACATAACTTGTGAACGACAAACTTAAAACTTGGAGACGTAATGGATGTTTGCAGATCTTAAGGAAAATTTAGGTTGAACAAATTTATAATTCTTCATTGAGTTTGTTGACTTAAGACCTGTCTTATAAAGGTTGAAAGATGAGATTTTTGTGAGACTTAAAATACTTTAAATTTACCACTTATCACCAATATGAGAGCAAAATGGAAAGGATTATATGCTTGGGGTCAATTAAATACATTTGATCCTTGTTCATGATGTATTTTTTGTTGATGTAGGCTTTAAGGAGAATTTAATCTTGTTGTGTTTTGTGGGTTTTAGAATGTTGTATGTTGAAGATTATAGATTTTAATGAAACAGACACCAAATTGTATTCAGAAGGAAATATTTTTTTTTTAAATCTTCTCAAATCGCTCTAAGATTCAGAATCTTCAATCTACATGTTTTTTCCTATACAAAATACACCAACCACAATATCCCTCAAGACTTATTCTTCAACAAAACTTCTTCTACAAAACTCATCATAATAATTGTCCGCCATATCAGGAGGGACTCTAAAAATGAGTAAAATAAAATGCTAAAAACATGATGGTTAAGAAAAAAGGATGGAAAAAAATCCAATTTAATGCTGATGGAAAGAATATATTTCGAATGGGAATACGTTGCTGCAGCATGGTTTTAACTTAATCAAAATGATGAGAATGAGAATGGAAAGGAGCGAAAAATTTTTGTTTCTAATTTATTCTTCATCTTGGGTGTTTAGAGAATCTCCATTTCCTGATTGATGTGGCCTTGAGATATTTTTGGACGCTGTTTATTATTCTTTAGAATTTTTGTATCAAATTTTATTTGCTGACGATCTCTTTGAGGGTGAACCCAGGTGGTTTGCTTATAACTAGGCTGACCATCTGCTTGGTTTTTCAGAGGACTGTCCTCTATTTTTGAAATTTGTCCTCTGTCCTCTGAAAGGTTCAATTTGTCCTCTATTTTCATAAAGTGTCCTCTATTTTGATTGAAATGTCCTCTATTTCTATAATTTTGTTGCTTCACACAAGATAAGATGGACTGAAGTTCCGAAGCAAAAAAAGAAAAAAACGCCGACACAAAAATTTGTACCCAAAAAGTGAAAATTGGGTTAGAAAATTTTGTGTCCTCTATGGTTTCAAAAAATATCTGGTCACCCTACTTATAACGTCTCCAAAATTGGCTTTTTTGATATTCCACCCTCCATTTTTGTAGCAACATGCATATGGCCAGGGGGAAGGATTGGAGGATTTGCCTTCCTCCACTTCAAGAAAAAATTCTTTAATTGGCTAGGGGTTTTGAGAAAGAAGTCAAAATATTCGACATAATAAGTGAACGACCCCTTGGTATCCAAAAATATTAACATTTTCCCTCCAAAGCAATGATCAACATAAAAAATTCAACATGACCCTCAAAATCACATCCCAAACATCACTCAGCTCCATTTTTCCTTCTACTAAAACAAGACTAATTAATATTGACCATGATTTGAATCTGTTTAAGCCCCACAGCTAAATGGATGAAAGAAAAATTAACGAAAAGTGTAAATTTCATGAAGATAAAAGGTGAACCTTAATTACGTAGCAAACACAGCTTTGATTAATTCCATTACTACTGTTGATTCTAATTTTTTTTTTGGGATCCTGAATGATGAGGCTTGAGCTGTTTTTTATATGAGTTTTGTAAACTTTTTTGGAGATTGTGTGGGACTGAAGTAATTTTTCAAGAAAATGAAGAAATTCATCATGAAAATGTTAAGTGATAAATTGAACGATACCACGCTGCTACCACGTCAACTTTGACAAAATTGTCGCTCAGGAACCCCATAATATAGCCCTGATTTTTTTAATTTTAAAAAAATAAAATTTTTAAGAAATTTCCAATTCAGAATGAGTTTTTGACATCAAAATTAACCCTCTGATTCCTGAAACTTTAGTCAAATCTCTCAAGCTTTATCTTTATCCCTAAAGTTTCAAACATAAAAGTTAAACACAGAAATAAATGCAAATTAACTTAAAACACCAAATCCTTAAAGAATCCCTAATAAATTCCGACACCTAAGCGTCAACTCATCTGCAAGTCCAATAAATTGCCATCCTTAATTCCACAGCGGCTAATAAAAAAAGTTGAAGTAGACATCTTCTGGCGTTGTTTTTATTAGACTTAGTGAATCTTTTTCATAGAAATTTCAACAATTATTGTTATTACTTGTTATATTAAACTTTGATAAATTCAAATTATTTACATCAACAATAACTTTTCAACTTGCAAGGTTCCTTCTGGCATTTTTTGTCTCCTCCATTTTAGTCTTTCGTTAATCATTTTTTTAAAAAAAATAATTTGATAGAGAAAAGTAAATGAAAGAAGAAAAGGATGAAAAATTGGGAAAAGGGTAAAAAAGAGAAATAATTTTTTCGCGACCCTTTTCTTTGTACTCCTCGCTGTATCCAACAAATTTGACCTTTTTTTCTTGAACATGAGAAATAATTTTCTTCATCATTCTTTCAATTTTTCTTCTAACCTTACCCCTCATCCGCGACATCTAATTACTTTTGGCAGCCTTCCTTCTTCTTCAACTGTTCTCGATACTTTTCTCTTTGCGTTAGCACAAAAAATACGTCCTAAATGAAAGGCAAAAAAAAACTTTTTTCTCTCTCGTTTGCTCACAACTTAATCTTTGTTTATTCCTTCCAACTCCTCCTCTGCCATTATCCTTTATTTTTGCCTCACATGCCACGCTTGTATGCGATATTAAAAATTTATTTAAATGGTAGAACAAAAGTGAAGCGACGAGAAAAACTATATTATAGAAAAAAAATATCTCGAACGTAACGCTGTCGGAATAATAAGAAGGAATAACATGCAACAAGTTGAAAAAATAGAGGAGATGAAAAAAAAATCACGAATGGCAGAAAAAAAACTAGTTGAAACTTTAAGAAAAGACTTTCAGCATGAAGATGTAGAAAGGATTTAAAGGCTGTTGGTGCATTTTGTTCTGCAAAATGAGGAGGCTTAAGTGCTGCATTGAAAATGCAGTAGAAAAATAACATCTCCTTGGAATTTGTGATAGGTAATGGATGTCAAGACTTTTTATACGAGATACGAGTAGTTTTGTGTTAAATATTGATGACTTGACATTTGCTATAGCTGGATTATATTTTTGTTTCTAGCTAGGAATGACTTTAGAATAGTCCCTTATTTTTTAAAATTTTATTTGAAATTTGTGATCGGCAGATTTCACTGAATTTTATATCCGCTTACTGGCTGCTTACAGCGACTGATTTTAGGCCGATAGACGGTAAATGAAGACAAATGCTGCCTCTAGAAGCCTAGAAAGTCGTGATCGAATCCATGTCCTCACAAAAGAGACAAGTATAGATTTTCGGTCTGTTACCTCGGATACTCAGCCATAGCGTTCTTACTCTTGCAGATTCGCCAGCATATTCCTCGATTCCTTAAATTTCACTCTGCTCCAATACCACAGTGTCGATGCTGTTAAGACTCGATGGACATTTGCCTACATTCCAACTCAGATTGTTCAAAATCCACTCAATTATCTTCAGACTAAATTTCAGCTTAACCAGTCAAAAAGCCATCAGCAATTCAACCCAAAAAACAAAGCCCGAAAATCACAGACAAAAACAATATTTTCAAGTCCACAAAAAGAACCAACAAAACAAATCCATTTCTGAAATTTATTTTTTTGTTAAACTTATCGCAAGTCTTCATCTCCTTCAGCTGTAAAATACAGCAATGTGTACAAAACATAAATTTCCTCCTTATTCTCATCCGCTACGAAAATACGAAGGAGAAAAATTGGCAGAAGCAAGAGCAAGAAGAAAAGGTAATCGATTGATTAATTTCAGTTTGACTTTCATGTCAATGTAAGAAAGAAAATTGAAGACTGAGTAAATTTTATGGATTACTAGCTGATGTAAAGTTCGTTTGTCTCGATGCTTGTTGTGTTGAGTAATTGAAGTCACTTTATATCAGATTAATAACGTAAAAGGATATCTTTCAAAAGACGAAGTGACCAATATGCCATCATGAAAGCTTATTTCTTACAACTTACCATGTTGCATGTCCTCGTGTTAACAGGTTTATTGACAATTTGACATTATTAGTCGAGCATCTCCATGTTTCGAGCAAATTGATTATGTGTCAATGACAGTGTAGTTGATTAGCACAGTTTGGGGGAAAAGTTTTCAGTTTATTGACTTTTTTGTGATAAAATTGAATTTTTTGAAGCGTATGAAATTTTTTTTGAAGTGAATGATGTTGAAAGGAAAGTAAATTGAAAATTCGACAAAGCTTTGTGTTGGAAGAAGAGTGAAGGGTCTGTGAAATTCATGAAAATAATACTCTTTTGTTGAATAGACGTTATTTTTTGTAGCAGTCTACGAAAATTTGAATATTTGTAGTCAGATTGATATCAATTTGCATTAATTTCACGATTAGAATCAGGTCCGTAGCCAGGATTTTCAAAGGGGGGGGGGGGGTGCCCAATTTTTCACAGTAATTTAACCTTTGTATTATATTTTTATACTTATTTGATCATTAAGATTCATTTTGCGATTAGTTTTCAACATTTTTCTGTAAAAAATAATTTTCTGGTTTTAAAATTAAAAAATTTAAAAAAAAAGTTAAAAAATTGAAGAAAATTTTCCAGCAAGAGAGATTTGTCCCCCAATCTTCCCTCTGGCTATGCCTCTGAACTAAATTATGTATTTTGAGTCGTCTAACCAAAGGCTGGAACAGGGTTGTAGCAATAAATTTTTAAGACTAATTTTTCCATCAAAAGGGTTGAACGCCATAACTAACCATGACTTTGGGTGGTACTTTATTCTCTGGTAACATGCCTGAGTTATCCTAATTCTCAAAAAATCCTACAAAATAAATCTCTTCCTTTAAATATAGCTAAAAAGTCTTGAAAGCTTTCATCATGTTTCCAAGAATTTTTCACAAAGCTTTTTTTAAAAAAAGCTCTTAAAAATCAAGCTCATTAAAATGTTCCAGTTAATGTATTCTTCATTATCATCGAGAATTTTTAATGAAATAAAATTTAACATTTTTGAAAGAAAATATTCCCTTTGATCCCCACGCGTAAACATAAAATTTATTGACATCATTTTTCCCATGCGAATCGTGAAACATTTTTAAAATATTTTACACCCACACTCAGTCTTTGTAATGTGATTAAGAATTCATTTTTTTCTATACCACACGTGAGCATCTTGAGATTTAATGATATCAATTTCAAAAATTAACGTAACTTGTCTTCATTTTAATTAAACAAGATTAAACTTGATCCTACAGTGTGTTGATGTAATTTAATGATTGGGTAGCTTCCGCAAAACTGAAGAAAAATATCCTTGGGTGTACCAAGAGTATTATTTATTTGTAATTAATGTTTTATTCGCATTCCAAGAAGTATCTAGGGATACATTACTTATTGTATGAATATTTTTTTAATGAGATTCAAGGTATTTTTAGCTTAGCGGAGATGTATGGAATTTATTCATGCACATCATGTGATTAAATCATAATAATGATGTTGATGATATGGATATGCTGTTATTGTTTGCGAAGACGAACGTTATCATGGAAATAAAGTCTAAATACAGAATGCGAGGAGAAAAAATATCAAGGCTGCTCTGCCTGGCGACATAAATCTTGCCTTGTAGTTTTGTGAATCTGACATGCTTGGAAGGACAGTGTTTGGCAGGAAATGAGACTTTTGTCGCCTCATTAAGTATGGGTTAAAATTCGCTGACAATCAAGCTTAAGGTTGTATCGCATAGTGGCGTAACAAAGAGGGGGGGGGGGGCGACCGGGGCTTTAGTTCCCAGCTTTTGATTAATTCTTAGGCTTATGAAAAAATATAGACCAATTTTCACTTTGAAGCATTCTATCAATCTCAAAAAGCAACTAAATATTAAGGAAATCCTAAAAATCTCTTCACCCCAAAAAAAATAAAAGCTCTCTCACGCATCATAAGTCATCAACATCATTTTTTTTTGATCCATCACCATGACTCATTACTAAAACTTAATAAAAATAAATTTAATCATTAACTTTTTCATCAAAATGAAAAGGTCAGACATCCTCCCATTCACCATTAATTTCATTTCAAACGATAAAGTTTGGATTATTTTAACAAAATTAATTTATTTTTAGCATTAAATTTACATTAAGCAAAAGAAAGTAGGAAGTCAAATAGAAGAGAAATGAGCTTAAATATGTCAAAGGCTACAGTCCTTGAATTTGACTGGAAGAAAAACATTTCATGTATAATTAGAAACTAGTAATGCGTCCACGGGCTGCGGACGGAAGTGCATTTTCTTAAACTACTGTGCCCAGAAATTTAAACGTATAAAAAATAGTAATGATAAAGAAAACTAATGCACGAAACACTGAAGCAAAAAATTAGTCAAAAATATTTGAATAATAAATATAAGTTTTTAAAAAGAATAACGGTAATTTCTTTTTTTTTGGAAAAATAACGGTCAAAAATATTTGAACAATAACGGTCAAAAATATTTCAAAAAATAACGGTCAAAAAATATTTGAAAAAATAGCGGTCAAAAAATATTTGAAAAAATAACGGTCAAAAAATATTTGAAAAAATAACGGTCAAAAAATATTTGAGAAAATAACGGTCAAAAAGTATTTGAAAAATAAAAATAATACCCCCCGTTTTACTCCCCCCCACCTTCATATACACCCCCTCGTTTAACTCCCCCTCCTCCCCTTTCAATTCACACCAAGAAAGGTGTACGTAATGTAAATTTACATAACACGTATTTTTACATAACGTAAGCTTTAATTAATTTAACTTCGTGAAAAGTTCGGAAAATGTGAGGAAAAAATATGAAAATGGAAAATTTTATCATAACACATCATGAAATATCAAAAAAGTGTAAAAAAGTACAAAAATCACGACGTACAGATCACGCCAGAAACTTCCACGCTCTTTTATGTTAGATTTGAGTGTAAACAAATATTACAATCCACACTGTCTTGTTTTAGATTAAATATGATATTTATATTTAGTTAGAAAAAAGAATTTGAAAAACCACAGTTTTTGGAAAATTATTCCTAAAATATTTTAAAACTTCAATAATTCTTTAATTAAAGCTTCATTTTAACTAAATTAAGTACAGAATGATAGCTGCTGACTTATTTTATACATCAAATAACAAAACGAATGTAAATATCAAATAGTTTTGAAGAATTTTATGAAAAAGTAAATCTACTGCAAAAAATCTTTCGTGCATTTACCCTTATAGATCTTTTAGTTTTGACAATATCTAATATTATACCATTAAGTTTTTGTGTACATCCACATTCTTCACTCCTATTCACTCCATTCAGGATGCAAAAATTTGCTCAACTTAATCCGGTTTTCGTCCAAACTAATTATTATCAATAAGTAGTAAAAGTATGCGGCCGAGGTAACGAGGCCGCGAAAAATTTTTGGACCCCAAAATACTCGTTTTTTGAAGTTTTGAACCCGTAGATGATACTTAATCCAAACAGGGGCGTAACAAGGGTGTTCGTCGCCCGGGGCCAAATCAGGATTTTTGCGCCCCCGTAAAAAATGGTGCCCATTTAAAAAAAATTTTTTTGTGCCCTTTTGTATGGGATTTTTTGAGTTTTTTTTAGTTTGCGCCCGGGGCCAATACCCCGGCTGCCCCCCCCCCTGTTACGCCACTGAATCCAAAAAATTTATAAACAGAAAAATGCAGACTTGCGATACACAACTTTGGCATAATTAGATTTTTTTTAAAACAGAAGTATTAATACCGTATTAAAGTAAATTCAACTATTTATATCTTACTTATATCTATAGTTTCGTTTGCGCGACTGCAAACTTATACTCATAGAAATAATTTTACCAAACTTTAACTATTTGTATGCAAATTTTAACCAAAAGATCGATAAAATAGCGTTTACAACATATTTGGTTAAAATTAACATTTCTGGTTAACTCAAACGACTATTAATTTTTAGGATAATAGTTAATAATAGCCAAAAAATATTAATTTAACTTTTGTTAAAAAATAACTAAATAATTGGTAAAATTAACAAACTTTATGGTAATGATTTTAACCAAAAATTAATATTGATGCACAGTGGATCAATATTTTTTTACGCCCAAATTTGCACTCAAAAAGTATTAATAGTTCAAAATGTTCAGTGCTTGAGCTACGCTCGCTCGACTTGTTAAGAATTACAGTTTTTACACGGATCACAGTAGAGTCGAGCTTGAGCTACGCTCGCTCGACTTGTTTAGAATTACAGTTTTTACATGGATCACAATAGTGTCGAGCTTGAGCTACGCTCGCTTTTAAAATTCAAATTTTCTAACGGTCAAAATATATTTGAAAATTTCCCGCGTTTTTATTGCACTTGAAAATAATTAATTATAGTATAATTAACAATTTTTGAAGTGAATTTTCATACATTAAAATGTTTTGTCATTTAACGGTTTTTAAAAATGCAAAATTTCTAACGTTCAAAATATATTTGAAAATTTCCCGCGTTTTTAATAAACTTGATAATAATTAATTATAGTATAGTTATCAATTTTTGAGGTAAATTTTCATATAATAAAATGCTTTGCCTTTTGACGGTTTTTCAAAATTCAAATTTTCAAACGGTCAAAATATATTTGAAAATTTTCCCACCAAAATATATTTTAATCATCTACAGGCTCTATGTCCAATAAAATAAGATCCAGTAAACATCTACAGCCTTTATGTTCAATAAAAATAAGATCCAGTAAACATACAGAGCCTCTATGTCCGTTTATATGAGATCCAGTAAACATCTAGAGTCTCTATGTCCAAAAAATTAAGATCCAGTAATGATCTACAGCCTTTATATCCAATAAAAATAAGGTCCAGTTATCACCCAGAGCCTCTATGTCCAATATAATAAGATCCAGTTACCATCCAGAGCCTCTATGTCCAATATAATAAGATCCAGTTACCATCCAGAGCCTCTATGTCCAATATAATAAGAACCAGTTACCATCCAGAGCCTCTATGTCCATAAAAATAAGATCCAGTAAACATTCAGATCCTCTAATGTCCAAAAAATTAAGATCCAGTAAACATCCAGAGCCTCTATGTCCGTTTATATGAGATCCAGTAATCATCCAGAGCCTCTATGTCCAATATAATAAGATCCAGTTACCATCCAGAGTCTCTATGTCCATAAAAATAAGATCCAGTAATGATCTACAGCCTCTATGTCCATAAAAATAAGATCCAGTTATCACCCAGAGCCTCTATATCCAATAAAAATAAGATCCAGTTACCATCCAGAGCCTCTATGTCCATAAAAATAAGATCCAGTAAACATTCAGAGCCTTTATGATAATTAATTTTTTTTAAAAAAAAATCCATTTTTTTCGATTTTCAAAGTGCTGTAGAATCTCAAGATTAAGTCCAAACATAGTCATGTGGGGTATTTTTGTAAACGTCATGTAGAGTACTGTAAGATAAGATACAAAAGTATATCCAGTTTGAAAAAAACCCTGGGTCGTCAGGCGTTTGAAGAAAAGTGTCATTTTTTCTAGGTTTGTCAACTTTGACAGCCTCAAAGTCACTAAAGATTTCAAAATTTCTTAAAATGACTTTCCATTCCCCTGGTCGCTTGATATGTGTGACCAAATGGCAAAAAAACCAAATTTCCATATCCACATGGCTCGGCTGTGACCCTGATTACCAAATTTGTGGACCCTAAAAAACACGTTTTTCGAGGTTTTGGACCCTTAGATGATGCTTAGTGTAAAAAATTTATATACAGAAAAATGCAGCCTCGCGATACACAACTTTTGGCATCATTAGAATTTTTTTAATAAGAAGTCTTAATACCGTAATAAAAAAAGTGTGTTTTTCGTGAAACTAATAACTTACACGCTTTTGCGTGGAAGTTAAAAAAAAGTTGCTCGGAGTGGGGCTCGAACCCTGGCCGGAAGATTGTAAGAAAAATCACGTTTTTAAGGGCTACGTAAAAAATACGTACGTAAAACGTAAGCAATTTTTTTGAAAAAAAGTTAATTTAATTAACTTCTACTACACCGATCAAAAAAATCTCTCGTCATTCTTGCCTCAGACCTAGTCCACACATTTTAAGCAAAAAACCCCATCGAAAAAGCTTAAGCTGGAGGAGGAGATACGATACAGACACACGGACAGACAGACAGACAGACAGACAGACAGACAAAACGCGGACAATAGTGTCTTTTCCCTATGGGAAAATGCACTAAAAAGGGGTTCGTTGGAGACGGAGGCAAATTTAGAGACTGCCTTAAATATGAATTTATTTAATAGAGTTTTACTAAAAATGCATTTATAACTTTTTAATTAAATTTAAGTTTTGTAAATTAAAAATTTTAATTCAAATAAAATTTGAATTTTATTTCATATTTTTTAAAATTTGAATTTTAATTAATTTTTTTTCAATTGAATTTTAATTAATTTTTTTAATTGATTTTTATTTGAATTTCAATTTTATTTCAATTTTTTTTTAAAAAAAATTGAATTTTAATTCATTTTTTTTAAAAAAAAATTTGAATTTTATTTCAATTTTTTAAAATTTGAGTTATATATTATTTAATTTTAGTTTTATTTCCATCCATTAATTTCCATTTCCATCGAAAATATATATTTAGAAACTATTTTCTCAATTTTCAAAAATTTCCATTCGACCAATCAACAAATTAATTGAAAAATGTCAATTTCAGACAAGCTTTGGATCAGAAATTTAACTCCTCATCGAAAGTTCAACAATTTTCTTTGACACATTCTGAAATGTTCTTCTGATAGGTGTCAAAAATGTTAAAATAATATCATATAACCTTTATTCAAGTAAATACCAAGGACGAGATAAAAAAAAGTTAATAACCGAAATTTGATAGCAGAACATAATAAAGAGTTTGAAAGGAAAGGTTATGACATCATCCTTTGAGCTTTTAAATGGTAAAACAGAGAAGTAAGGTTATTGATTTTAACCCTAAAATAGATTTAATAACAAAATTTTCTTGTAAAATATTTTGCTTTGTGAGAAGATTTTATCTTATGAGATTCCTTTTTACAATATTCATTAAAAATCTTTAAAGGGATGTTCGATTATAGACAAAGACATAAGATTACATGAATATTGAGTAGTAAATATTAATACCTTTTGATAAAAAGTACAAACTATGTGAGTTAAGAAGATCAAAATAAGGATGACAATTTGATTTTTTTACAATTTTTAAAAATAATTGAACTATTCAATTAATATTATGAATAAGTTAGAACAGATTTTTATTTAAAAAATTCTGAGTACTCAAATATACACAGACGGTAGCCAGCCAAAAAGCCAGTTTCAGTTGACATCCATACCTTATTGGGTTCTAAAAAAATTTCTGAAATATCACGCAGATGTTCAGCCTAATCATAGTTGATCTATTCGAACCGCACACGACATAAAAATAGGTCACCAGGCTGACTTGAACCTGGCATGAAAATCTGTGTTCACGTTGGCCTAGTGTCACATTTTTACGGCGTGTACCATTCAGAGAAGGAAGTAAGTATATAAGTAACTCAAATATAAAGTCACAATTCAATATAAAGTTTACGTATGAAAGCATCCTTCATCTTCTCAGAAGTACAAACAATGTATCAATGTCTTATCCATTCTTTTTTTGAATTGAATTTTTCTCCTTCGGCAAAATACAATCGTAAAATTTGAGCACAGATAATAATAAATTTTCCGGAAATGATTTTTGAAATTGAAAATTTAATTTAATTTATTAGTTCAGTTGGAATTGTCGATGAAAATGTTTTATTCTTGACATTTTTAAAGAACATCAAAATATTATTTTATAATTAATTTAAATAAGAACATAGCAATTTTTTGCTACGAAAAATTTGCGACAAGGGGAGTCAAAAAAGTTGTTTTTTGCATGACGTAATTTACGAGCGACCCGGAATCTTTAAGCTCCTGACTGGAAGCAATGCCTTATAAAAATGACATTAAAAAGGTCAAACAAATGGACTGACATTCACAACTTCCTAAAATATCAGCTTACAATCATCGCATCGTAAGCTATATTTTTAATATTTTTATGTCCAAAAGTTTTGTTTCCTTCTAAGTCGTAAATTTATTTGTCATTCTTATCAGAAAATGAAACATGTGCCTCAAATTTAAGCTGACAGAAGGTTATATCTGATATTTCGTGCATTTAAATTGAGAATCTTCCAAGAATTTCCAAATGAAATTGACAAAAAGTCGTAAAACAATATGACAAGTTCAAAAGCACAATCACTAAAAATGCAAAAAAGGAAGGAAAAATATCAAAGAAAGTCACAAGATTCTTCGAATTTTCCTTTATCACATTTGCCTAGAGTGAGCAGCAAAAAATGTAAAAGTAAATAAATAAAGGAAGAACAAGGATGTAGAAAAGCTGAGGGGAAAGGAAAACTGTCAACATAGCAACATCATCAAAAAGGAAAGAAAATGTTTATGTTCAGCTATAAACTTGACTTTTCTTTCTAATCTTTACTACAGCATCGAGGAGAACGGAGTAAAATTATCGATTTATGAAAAAAGAAATATATTTATGCATTGAGTTACGTATTTATGTAGTTTTCATAAAGCTGCAAAGACAGTAAGTCTTGAACAAGCTCCTTCAAGTTGAAGGACTTCAGAATTGAAGATGACTCGAGTGACGCTTTTATTTGCTTGATTGTAATGTGAAGCACGGAAGCTTTTGCAAATTTAACTACTTTATATGCATGAAGATTTTTCATTTTAAGTTCTTATCTTGGGATGAATATTTTAAAAAGTAAGCAGGAGGGTTGTGGCAGGTTGTGAGCATTTGAGGTTGATATTCTACTTTCTGGATGGTATCATGCTTAAAAATTGTAGTATTTTATTTGAATCCAAAGTTTTAATAAATTTTAATGGAAAAAATGAGAATTCTACTTTATTTGCACGAAATTATGCAAAATTCAACTATTCAGAGCAGCAGAAAAAATAATGTATGTAAAAAAACCCAAACATTGACATTACAAAGTCAACGCAACTTCACATTCACAAAAAATCAATAAATTCCTCCATGAAATTTCATCCAGAATTCCAATTTGCTTTACCACACACACGCCATTATCAACCCCATTCCCAAAAAGTGCCATCAAATCCCATCAACATGTCATATCCATTGCGACACACAACAGTCAATAACACATCATCCCAAAGTCAAAAGCACACACAGAAAAACAGAAAGGAAAGTGAAATGAGGATGATAAGAGAAAAGTTATGTTGTTTTCCTTTTGCTCTCTTATTTTTTTTCATATAACAGAAAAAAATTCACTTCCCATCCCTTACATCTATCTCCATCTCACTCATTTGTTTCCTCTCTTATCTTGGAGTAGAAAATTATTATGATTTAAGTATCTATAAACATTGAGATATTTTTAAAAAAATAGGAAGTAATAGTAAGAAGTAAGTAGCTAAGCATCATCATCATCATCATCATTGATGGAAGAGAAAACATATAAAATTTCAGTCAATATTTGATACTAAGAGATAGAAAAATTACATATATGAATTTGGATTCTTTTTTGTGAAGATGATAAGGAAGCGAGAAACTTCCGTTTTCTATCTTACGGCATGATTTCTTCTTATTTCTTACAACCTGACATATATTTTTATGATTTTAATGATGTCGCTCATACCTCCCATGTGGAATACTACTTGAATAGACCAGGGATGGAGCCGGATTTTTTTGGGATCTTTTTGGATTCTTTATCTCAAAAAATCAAGCAAATTTAAATAATTTTTTTTCTGAAGGATTTTTGAGGGTCGTAGCTAGGAAAGAGAAGGTTTGGGGTCAACCCCCTTTTTTTGTCAAGGTGCCTTGATGGCAATGGCAGTTAGATGACAGCCATACAGGCGGATAAAAGTAGGATCAGACTGACACTACGTCAACCTTGACCAAATTGCCACTCTGTGAATATTTCTGGCTAAGTACCTGACCCCCACACCATTGAATACACCCCTGCATGTATGCATGCTCATACAGTCAACGATACACGGGAGAAGATAAGCTTTTTTATTATTATTCTGCTTCTTACTTTCTTCCTTTCGTTCTTTAATTTTCATCTGTGATTGTATGAATTGAGTTTTATGTACGTACATGTGTACGGAGCAAATGAGGGCTAGACTTGAGAACAAAAAAATGTATTCAGCAGTTATTGTTGCAATATTTTCATTTCTTTTTTCACTCAACATAGCAGTGAGTTATGTGTGGCTCTTAGTAGCATTGCATGTGAGATGATGTTGCCTGAATGAAAGCGGAAGGAAATTGCGAATAACACAAATAATGTATTGTGTCAATAATATTATTATTCAACAATATAAATGGCGTATGGAGGAAAATATGATGTGTGAAAGATAGAGATTTCATGGAAGAAGAAGAAGTCACGTTGCCAGATTTTTATGCTTTTGGGTGTGATTTCATTTTCGGGAAAACTTCTTAGAATTTTTCCTTTTTAGATTGATGTAATTTGGACTCTATTGATGATTTCATGGCACGTGAATGTTGGATAATAGTGTAATAAGGAAGAATGGTCCACAAATAATGTTCATATCTGATTCTGGTGAATGTTCTGAGTCAATCTTTAGAGATAGTGTCTACTAATTGTTAAGAAGTTCACCAATGAACTAGGACTGATATCAGAGATTTAGATTTAGAACTAATAGAATTAGTGGAGATTATATCCGTTCTTTGGCATACTTTACTAACGTCTTTGACCTCACATATCAATTTTCATCCATGAACTCTCCCTAATCAACAAAGATCTAGATTAGAGTTGATAATTGGTCAAATTTCTAGCACAGATCTAGCTCTTCGTTAGCTAGGGTTTTTCAGACGTCACCTGTAACTGGCTACCGTTTGTTACTTTCCAAAACTAAGTGCAATCCTAACTCTTTCTACAGATTCTCTTTATAAATTACCTTATGATCTCTTGCCATCCAAAAAATCTGATTTAAAGATCTTTCTTAACAAAGTTTCCGCAGGATTCCCTATGATATGTCCTACCCAACGGTTCCTTAGTTTAACATCAAATTATTTGATATTTTATCGTAACTTTGCCAAGTTAAGGTGAAAATGGCACAGATTCTGATCAATTACTGGATCATTATCCAAACTACATCTACTCAATTTAACAGTAGCAACTATTCCATCAACTATCATTGACTCTGGATACAAAAGTATATCAAGAACCTTAAAGCTTTCATAAAAATCCACAAAATTCAACAAACATGACAAATGTCATCATATTAATCCAAAACAAAGATCTAAATTGATCCTAATATCCTGTCAAAATATCAATTACCCCGACTCTATTATGCCAATCTTAATAATAACTAAAACTATATCCAGAAACTGATGACAGCATTAGGCATGATTCCCATTAAAGATCAAACTAGAAAGATAACGATTTTTTGGATTCTCCAACAGTAAAGATAAATGCCTACAAGGAACAAAGAACAGAATTTACACAAAAGATGATGAAGAATTGCCGTAAATTCTCCATTCATCCCAACATTTCGTATGCTTTGTTCCTATCAAAATAAAAAAGGAAATAAAATTGTTGTTCTATGTCTGTATAAAAGCTATAATTAGGCTAATGAAAGTAGCATAGAGGAAAAATATGCTTATCCATCACAATTTTTTTTGTTCCTCCCATCCCCTACTTCTTCAGTCTATATCTTTTCTCCTTTTTATTATTGATTTTTTTCCCATGCTGTGCAAAGCTCCCTTCAACATTTCTTTTTCTTGTGAATCGTACGTATAAACATACAAACATTTATATCAATGTGCCAAAAATAGAAAGAATTGTGAGTGAGAAAAAGTATATAAAAAAATTTCATTTAACATTTCTGCGGATTTTTTTATCATTTTGTTATCAGACTCAGCTGATACAATTATTCTGTCTCACATAAATGTTGACTTACATTCCTTTACTTTATGTGATTGAATGGAACTATTGAATTATTGTCTGGTTACATTTTTTTGAAGGGATTAACCATAAAACTACATAAGTATGGAGTCACATTCATGTTGTGCTCTGTTATGACGTGTCCTACATTGAATTTAGGTCATAAACATGAAAATTGTTATGTTGCTAAATTAATTTTATGAATAGAATTATGGATGGTATTATTTTTATTGTTATGGTGAATCCTGGAGTTGGGAAATGTTGTCATATCCTGGTTTGGGATTGGGGTGCTTAGGAAATGGTGATGGAAATTAGAGCAATTTTTTGGAGGAATATTATTGCAAAATATCATAGTCATGATAAATTTATAGTAATATTTTCTTGGATGACAACCCACATCTTTCCATTTAGGTCGGAATTTAACAATTTAACATTTGATGTTTGACTTTCAAATTTTTTAACCCAAAATAAATAAAATTAAAAATTTTGAGGTCAATAATCCCATCTTAAAACTAGTTACAGTTTGTAGGTGAACTTTTGATCTGCAAAAACCATCGAATAATCAGAGTTCATGGATTTTTTTTGCGAAACTAGTGAAATATTTTTTGGAACATACTTGTGATTCATGAAGCTTAGTTTCAATACTGTGCTCACATTTGATGACTTTTTTGAATTATTTTAATCAAAATGGCAATAATTTCAAAAATCCTAAGTAATTATGCAAGATTATATGTGAAAGTTATACAAATTCAATCCTATTTTAAGTTATTGGTCATTATTAGCTTATTCTCGAGAACAAATGAACAGGAATTAGGGCCATAACGAAGTTCCAAGGCCCCTAGGATTTATTGAATTTTGTAGCTACTAATACACGGCTCTCCGATTAAATGCTTTACTTTCAAAGAATTTTTGAATGAATTAAAAATGACCTATTCATATCCCCATGTGGATCACACATGTTATCTTTCTGATTCTTTATGTTATCTTTCTGAATAAATTTAACAAATTTGGAGTCTTAAAATCATTTAAAAATATGAAAAACTTAAAATGATTAAATTTAAGTTTTTCAAATTTCAAAAATTGAAAATATTTCTTTTTCCAAAAATTTAAATTTTTTTTAAAATCAATTTTGTAAGAAAATGTATTTCAAAAATGCCCCCAAAAAGATCACTTGCCATACGACAAGGTTATCAACTTAAGGAACCAAAATCATCTTCTTTGCTCAGCTGTCACGAAAATACACAATTCACATGCCTTAACCATTTTTCTTACTCTCAACAGTGCAACTTCGTCGGATATTTTTGGTATAAATAAATGTCTTTATTTTTACATCTTTTTATGTCCATTTTCCTAAATTGGTTTCGACATAAAAGCTTGAGGATTATTGAATTCAGAGGAAAATGTTTCACAGGCAATAACAATAGTAATAATAATCAATAATGTTATCAAGATGTATAACAACATACAGACAGAATATTTATTTTTTTGGTATAATTATTTTGTTAAGACTTGCATGACATGTCTCACAGGTGTGTGATTATTATGATTATGTATTTAGATAAATTAATAGATATCGTGGAAAATTTACCTGATTTTGTACATTAATTGTGAGAAGTTCCGCACTTCCGCATATAATTATTTGTAGAAAATAAATTATTTTGTGTATTTTTACTGCTGACAAATGCATTTTGAGATAATTTTTATTTTTTATTTTCTATTTACAAATTTTTAATTTCACTTATTTTTTTCACTTTTCTCACAAAAAATTTTCTGTTATTATTTTTTGTTATTATTTTTTTTACTCTCACAGTAATAATTTTTTTGTTGTGTATAAATTTTTTATTTATTCTTGTATCACTGCATTATGGCAATTATTAGGCCCATTTTTGCAACAATCACGACTTATTTCACATCGTGCACGATACAGAATGACTTGAACACTTGGAATTGTTGCTTAAAATCACAAAACACAAACTTTTTCACCGATTGATAAATAAAAATTGAAATGAGAAACGAAAAATTCCGTCTTGTCTTTATCAATGCTATTTTTACAATAGACTGAGTAGAATATGAGGGTGACGGCCGTAAGTGACGTTTCGAGATTGTGGGTTCGAAAATTTGAATTTTTTTGAGCCGTTATGGAAAAGTTGAGGGGATGATCTGAGAATTGCGTAAGTTTTGGGGATCTTATTGAATATTTTTTGATTAATTGGATAAACTGCTCTATATAAATTCACATTATTGACAATTTGATGCCAAATTATTTAATTTAATTATTTTTAAAAATTCTAAAATTAAAAAAATTCCTCACTGAACGAATAATTTTTGTTTACCTCAAAACTCCACAAATGTTATCACAAAATCCCCTCAAATGTTCTCATCTTCTCAATATTTGATGAGGATCTACATGCTGTATGACTTAACACGTGCGATATTACCCCAACATACACAAATTATCCATTCACCGATTTATTATTAATATAATTATCGCTTCGTAAAAATCAGAAAGAAATTATAGTCATTTTTTCAAAAGGATTTGATTGATTGCTGATAATTTATGAACCATGACAATTTCATTCAAATGAAACGTATGTTTGGTGTGTAATTAGTGCTGCTATTTAAGTTGTATGGCAATTATTAATTGACTTCATTAAATGATGCAGTATCGACTAATTAATAATTATGTCGATTTATATTAATTATTTCTTAATAGCAAGGTTCTTTGGACGACTATGGTCTTTTGTGTGATGCGCTTATGATGAATGTGAAAAGAGTGATGAATTTTAGATAAAATTCTGTAGAATAACAGCTTGTTATAATTTGTTTAAATTTAATAAATTTAAATTTTAAAAAATTAGTTTTTGAATATTTAGGAAAATAATCATTGGATGTGAATTGGATGTGTTAAAAAGGACGCAAAAATCCTTAATATTCCAAACTGGCAGCAGTTTTCGAAAAATAAAGCCAGTTTCAGACATTCAGAAAAATAAGTAATATGTAAGGTAGCGTAGCCAGAATTTCTTGAGCTGTGGGGTAATTTTTTTCCAGTTTGGACCATGTTTTCTAGAGAAGGGATGTAGATTTACACCCATTCAGGGGCGTATTCAGGGAGGGGTTTTGGGGGTCAAAACCCCTACCCTTTTTGGGAAATTTTTTCAATTTACTAGGGTTTTTTAAGAAAAAAATCCCAAAACCCCCTCTAGATTTTCCCTTCCTTACAAAAAAATTTCAAAACCCCTCCCTCAAAAAATTTCTGGATACGCCCCTGCACCCATTAACCATCAGCTACGTCACTGACGTAAGGGGAAACGTTCTTACCAAGGATTTTATGTCACGTTACCCTTCTTGGAAAATTTTCTGATATGGGCGTACCCAGACACCCGGATTTTGAAACTTAGTATAAATGAATTTAGAATCTTTTTGGAAAAAGACTTTGAAAACTACAGATTCCCCTCTCCTCTCGCTCATGCCCTTGATTCATGTGAACAACTTAACTTCACTGATCCTTTCAAATTGAAGATTTTCATTCACATAAAATTCTACGGAGATTTTTTTTGGCGATTTTAAAAGAATTATAGCAAAAATATGGAGTCAAATGATGTTAAAATTCAGACAGAAATTTAAGACAGCAGCATTTAAACTCAAAACAAATAAGTGACTTGCAGAATAATAATTTTTAAAAATACAGCAAGGTTTTTCAACAAAAATCCACTTACTTTGCTCTTTATGCAATCTAATATCTTACACGTAGATAGACACATCCTTTGATCTTAAATTTCAATAATGCAGGAAAGGTCTTGAAAATTTGATGATACACTTGAAAGAAAATATTTTTGTCGTAAGAAAAACTTTTTTAAATGAAATTTTAAAACTCGCACACTTTGATCAAAAATTTGTTTTTTGTTTAAATTTTAAAAAATTTACCGTTTTGCAAATTGTCAAATAAGAGACACCTCAAGCAAGTGCAAAAAGTCAAGATTTAATCCATCAAGTATCAACTCGACACACAAACCTGAAATAAATATTTTAAAAATATATTTATAGACAACAAAAAATTTACAATTTTTCAAATCCATTTTTTATTGATTCAATATAGATTTTTAATTAAGTATCGACAAAAAAGTTTTCTATCTTAAACCTATTAGATGCTTAAGACAAAATTTTTATTTATATATCTTCGAAGAAAAAAAAGGAGGTTTGTTATTCTAATCTTCATTAAATATATATATTCTCATCGTTTTCATTTATATTCAAATTTTCCAATTTGCAAAAGACAAAAAGTAATTTTTTTCTGTGTGTAGAATTGAAGGCGCATGAATTGTTTGCAAAATATATATTTTTATTATCAATATAGGAATCGTTATGGCATTAATAAGACATCAATATATCTCTGTTATCAATTGCACTTTACATGTTTTTTTTGTATATTACAAATTTCATTTTAAAAATAAAGTTTTTCAAGGCATTCAAAGTCACTTAGCTGAGAAGCTTTATTATGGCAAAAATAACATTAAACTAAGCATCATCGTATTTTGAAAAAAAAAAGTTTATTTTAAGACAAATTAAAATTGTATACTGAGTTTTTCACTTCATTTTGTCATCCCTTAAATTATTTAACTGCACATTTTTATATTTATTTAAATTTTACTTTCAATTTGTCGAGATCAAACCTTCAAATTCATAATTTTTTATCATATTTATTTTACGTATGCCTAAGTCGAAAAAATTATTGTAATGATTGAAGGAGTAAGTCAAGATTCTCATCCTCAAAAAACAATTTTTTTTCAAAGAATTCTTTCTTCATAAAAATTTAAATTTTTTCTCTCTTTTTGCCTTAAAAATTTATAATAAAACATTTTTATTAAATTCTCATTTTTATCTAAAATATAAATCAAATTTTAAATTTTCTTTTGAATTTAGATTGGAACTGAGGGTGGATGTGTGTTTGGAATATAATTTTGAATTTTTACATTTTTTAAGAGTCATTTTATCTGTTTTTGAAAATTTTCATCAACGTCTTCTTGACCGTCTTTCTAGTAGATAGACCTTATCACGGGTTTCATAGTAAGTTTCGATATATGCATCTGGCGGATAAGTAAAGTGAATTAAGCCACAAAAGGTAGATTTGAGTGGCTGGAGATCATCACTTTTGAAGACATAAGTTCGATTCTCATTAATCTACTAAGAATTGAATGACTTTTTTATTTCCACTAATTTTTGGACCCCAAAGTCATTAAAAATAGAATTTTAAGTTGAAAATCAAGATTTAGTCAGCAGCAAAAAGACTCTCAATAACAGTCATGTACCACGATCCAGATCAATTAATCATAATAAATTCATAGTCTCATTTTTAAAAAAATCAGATAAAAATTCAATGCAATTCCAAACATCTCTTCCGATCGAATCAATTTTAAATATCATTTGACACTAGGCCTAGTATCAACCTAGTAAGGGGTCATTCACTTATGACGTCCATGATTTAGGGGGGGAGGGGGGTCTGAGATTTTGTGACACTTTAAATTAAAGAATTTTTTTTGAATTAAAATTTTGTGACAAGGGGGGGAGGGGGTGTCTAAAAATCCCATTTTTTGATGGACGTCATAAGTGAATGACCCCTAATGGACTCATGATTTTAAGTATACTGCCAACACGATGTCCATAGTAACAATATTTAAAATTATGGTGATTTGATCCCACACCCATCAATCCTACTGAAGACAATTTCCATTACAAATGCACATTTCTTTAATAAAAATTTTTCATTCTCAATATATAAAAATTTCGAACAATATAAAAATACAAAGTCACATTTTGTGTCAAGAAATAATTTTTAAAAATCAAGCACCAAAAGGCTTTTAAAAAAATTTGGAAGAACAAAAGTGTAGATAAATTTTTTTTTCAACCTCCGCGCGGAAGTTTGCTCAAAATTAAACAAGTGCAAATGTGAAAGGAAATAAAAAAAAATTGTTTTAGTTAAAATCTCAATTTTAGAAGAAAAAAAAAATTGTGCAGAAAATGTCTTTTCCATCTCTTACATGCTAAACATCCAAAATTAAAGAGGGGCATCTAAATAATTTCTTCGTTATAATTTCACTGACTGGATCGAACCAGGATTCTCATTTCTTATATCTTACAATTGGATTTAAATGTTTCTTTTGTGTCCTGAATATTCCAGAAACTGGAAGCTAACAGCTGATCAATACTGAATGATTTCGAGTTGCTTTGTCCAACTTCCAATTCCCATACCATCCAGGACACAAAAATTTGTGTTTTTTCTTTCGATTACAAACTAATTAGAAATTATTTCGAGAACTTTTTTATGAAACTGAACTAATAGCATTATGTGGTGAGCCCATTTGAATGAGAACCTTATCAAGCCATTGGAGTGGACCGTGCAGATGAATCTCAATCCAACACGGTGTTGATGTGACATCCTGACGATGATATTCAGCTCCCCATCCTTTCACAAAACTCATTCGAATCGTACACATTTTCGTCAACTCATAGACAGCTTCAAAGCCATGATTGACTGATTGTGACAATAGCTGCGCAAATTCCTGATTGTTGAATATTTTCAATGAGCATCCAGGTGGAATTTTACAAACGGTACTTGGATGAAAGCCATGATGATGATTACAATTTCTTGATTGAACGAAAATAGCTGAGTCTGATAAACATTCGGCATAAACTTCACCGCCGACGTAGTAGAGATGTACACCTTTGCCTATATGTCGTCGAGTATTCTCGATCGTACTGTTTCGATTCACATTACTCAGTTGTCCCAAACAGAAGCGATCGGAATTGTTGCTCGGATTTGTGAAGCCATCGACAATGATTGATGTTGAGTTACAGTGAAAGACTTCTCCGACGCGACAATTTAATTCATAATATGCAATACTGGCCCAGTATGGTGGCTCCTGATAACTTACTGGTGCAACTTCACTCATATTTGTATCCATTGGCTGATCCTGATTACCGTTATTATTTCCATTATCCTCCGGCGGACTATATGCCGGTGGCGGTGTCTCAGCCAAGTAGGGACTTTGAGGATTTGAATTTACAGGTCCAGGACTGGAAATTGAAGACATTGGAGATTGTGGTGCCATATTATGTGGCGATAAAGGACTTTGTGGACCACCCATATGCGGTGATCCGAAGCCAGACGACGAATACTGAACATTATGTGGCATTGTTGGTTCAATCATTTGATGCATTGGCAATAGTGAGTGTCCTGGTGCAAATTCAGAATGACGTGGAACCAGAACCGGTGGTAAAACAGGACTTTCGACGCGCTTATAATGATAAGGATTTATGCAAACTTCTTTCTGTTTTGCACTAAATGGAAACTGACATGACTCTATTGGCTTTAATTCATGATGACTTTGAAGATCAGGCCAACGCCATACACGACAATAAATGACATGTGGCAACCCTTTACGATGTGATACCTGAAAAAAATAAAATAATAATTATTGAATGATTGTGATTTGATAAGTTTTAATGATTATTTTACCTGTAAACGTCCGTCTAATGATCGTGGAATTGTGACACATTTTGATGGCTGTCCTGGACACGAGAGTGCTCTTTCTAGCTCCTCAATGGCTCCTTTCCGTTTCTTAAGCTTCTTCACTAAACTGTCGACCGCCTTCTCAGCCCATTTCTCTTCCTCGTCACCTTGTTTCCATCCTAGAAGCTTCTTCACGGCCGGACTTGTAAATGAGAAAAGGCTGTTCAAACTTGACATGGTACTGCTCGTAGACGTCTCAACATCGTCATCCATTTTACGAACTTTATGATAATATACTGCAAATAACAAGAAAAGGTCTTTTGTCACGTTTAATTTTATCAAGACAAAATGTCTACGGCTGTAAATAATACATTGTATGCAATTAAACTCAATTGAATCTGTGAAAATTGATCTAGTATTGTCGATATTTTCGTACAATCTAAAAATACACTTGTAACTGATAAATCTTACATTTCGACTTTAACATCTTTTGTTTTTGTTATTTTACTTCTCTCTCCTTACAACTTTCACAGCACAAATATTTCTTTTGAAATCTTCTAAAGTTAATTAAAGAATGAGATCGTGTGTCTCGAGTAGCAACTAAATTTTTTTTATTTTTTTCAGTCTCTCTCTCAATTGTTTCTCTCAAATTTAAATTTTTCTAAAGAAACTTTTTTTAGCTTATATATTTTTTTTGTTGTTATTATAAGAAATTTGATAAGATTTTGTACACTTTGGAGAATATGCTATCGGAGATGAATGATTTATTTATTCATATAAACCGGCTGTAGACAATAATAATGTTTTTGTAGAGTCGTTTGGGTTAACGTCTCTCTAGCTTATCATCACTTATAGGTGTGAAGCATTTTGACTTTATATTCTTTTAATTGAAATGAATGAATAAAAAAATACAAAAGGTTACTTGATTTTTGAACGGTTAAAGAGCATTTTTTTGAGAGAATTATTGAAACTTTTTTTGGTGGTTATTTGTTGGGTCTTTTTAGGTAGCTGAAGTGGAGTTTTGAGAGAATTGTGGTAAGGTTCTCTACAGAATGGTAAGTCTAATTGAAATTTTTGTATTGAATGATTTTAAAATTTGATTATATCCATAATTTGTAAATAAAATGGTCAGCATGGACGTATCATCGAACATACTCCAAGCTTTCCTGTGGTTCATTTTTTAAAGTTTAACCAAGGAACATTAACTAAAATAAACCAAAAACTTAGTCATGTAGCCCATACTTATGATAAAAAAACCCCCTTAAAATTAGTAAATTAAAATATTTTAGAAGAACTATCTATAGATCAACCTAAATGTGTACAATAGATTGACCCTAGGTAGGCCTACGTCAGATTTTAGTATATAAATGATTGTAATCTAAGATATAATCAACTTCGTGACCTACCAAAGACAAAACTGAGTGTTAGGTGCCTGTGACTAATGACCTTACCTAGATTTAGCACAAAGCTTGTCAAACGATGGATACGTTATACTATTAGGTGAAAATAATTAACCTAAACAGAAACAGCATTTAGGAAATGTCGTACCTTACATCTTGTCTAAGGAATCGTCTGCTCATGCATAATTTTCAAGAAAATCCACTCAAAACACTCCAATTTAACCAAAAATCCAGTCCAAAACCACATAAAATCATTTTTATGTAAATTTTTTTCATCACATTATTATTAAGTGTAAGACTAGCTTTTAAAATTCTTTGGCATTATAAATAGTTAAGAATTAGATACAATGAGAAGACTTTTTTAAAGGAAGACGCCTAAAAAAATTTATTATTTATTATTTCTTTTCGTTTGTTCAGTCGCTTGCTTTGCGCGTTAACATTAAACAATTATTAAGTCAGATTTAGACAAATTAGCGACCTTTGACAAAATGGAAAGTCCTTGGAGGAACAATTTTTGTTTAAAAATAAATCTCTTAAAATTATTTTAAAAACAAGAAAAAGAAGAGGCAACCGAGACAAGATACTTGATACTGTAGTATGAATAAGTGAATCTTTTTCAGTCTATAAAATACTTGTCTAATATTAAGTGGAATGTTTGGCTATAAAAAATCATGTAAAGAATTTTTTTGCATTTGCCTTACGGACTTTATGTCTCATCAAGAAAATGAAATCAATCTTTAATCATGCTTTGAAAATATCATTCATTTGAAGTTGATCAAATTAAAATATTTTTTTTTCTCATTTTGTTCTCATTTCTTTCTATGTTTTTTTTTGCAGTTTGACTGTTGAGTAGAAGAGAAATTATAGTTTTTGAATTGAGTTACTAAGTAATAGCAAAGAATTGAAATATTTCACTAATTAACTACTTTTATGAAGGTTTTTGTATACAGTTACATAGTAAATGCATTTTACAATGCACTGTAAAAAGCTTATTAACTGTTATTAAGTCTAAATATGTAAAATTTGGAGACAAATTTGTAGAAAAATCGTTCCATGGAATTACCCTTATAAGTGGCATCTATCAGGGGTATAGATATAGGATTAATGTCATTACCCCTGCGTCTCGATGGATATTTTTTAAAAAAAATTATTTTTTATTTTTTGAGGGAGGACCGGTTTATAGAGCTACCAAGGGTACTCCACCTACCCTCCAACTAATGTACCCCAGGGTAGCCCCAAAAACTAGTCTCTGTACTTTTCTGAAAATCATGTTCAGGACAAGATCAAGAAACCTTTGCAAATTGAAGAACTTTGCCTTCTAGGTAGTAGAGGGGGGGGTCTGACAAATTTAGTATTGAAGTAAAAAGTGAAAAATTTTGAATTAAATAATTTTAGTAAAAATAAAAAATCTGTAAAAACCCCTGATAAATAACACTTAATTTTTTTAGAAATTCCCAAGATATGGCAAAAATCATCGAGATTATTATCGTGCAAACAACATTTTTATGCCGAATCAATCACACTCGAAACATGAGCCAATAAGATTACTAATAAGTTCATTAACTAGTTCAATTAGATAATAATTCCAATCTAATCGCTTATTAAATAATTTTTTATGATTCACTAATCTTATCATCCTGTCAACAAATCAATCAGAAAACTAGCTACTGAAATTGCTTATGCCACAAATCAGATGTTAAATTAGTACAAAGTGAACATAGTTGCAGTTCTTTTTATGCAATATAATGTCGAATAATAAAAAATCAAATACAAACCATTAAAATAATTTGCCATTGCGACGCGTTAATTTATATGCTTTACTTCTTTATAATTTTCCTTCTCACTCTTATTTCTCTGCTTAATGCTGTTACGATAACGGAATTTAATAAATAATTTTCTTACAAATAATGTATTTTATGTATCCGTAGGACGATAAATAAGTAAAACAACTAATCAATTCATTTATATCAATTGCAAGCGAGAGATTAATGAATACTAAGTGCAAGATGTAAAATTAAATTAATTTGTTACAACTAAAAGGAGGAGAGATAGTGAGCGAGAGTAACAAATAGATGAAAATCGTCTATGTCGGGTATTAATGAATAAAAGAAAGAAAAAGTCATTGCACAATTACACAAATGAAAATAAAGAAATACAAGCATAAATGTTATCAATTAATTAAGAACAACTTTTATGGCGCATTAAATTTCTTTTAAATATTTTAAATTTGATTATAATGTCGTTAAAATGTGGCTGAAATGGGATTTTAAAAAGTTTCTAAAATTGTTTGTGTTTGGACCACCCCAACGGTGTAAACTGATGCTTATGATAAACATCAACCCACTGTAAACATTTCAGGGAATTTTCCTGAGTCGAAACTAAATTAATATTTTTTAAATGATTCAACAGAACTGCAATGATGATCGACCTTGAGATTATTATTTCTGGGTAAAAGTTATGAAATGTACAAAGATCAACAAGTATGAGTCAATAGAAGCTGGGGATTTTTTTTGGATTATCTAGTAACTAGTTGCTGAATTGGCAATCGGTGTCTTTTACTGTAGCTTTGTTTTTGGCCGACAACGTCTTTTGGCGGTTAGAATCTTATAGTATTTAATTGGCTTTTGTCTTGACGTCTAGACTTAGATAAGTAGTAAGGCAAATAGATTCTTTTTTATTTTTGATTAACATAAAGTTTGGAATTGTGGAAGTTTATTTCTTTATTTTCAATTTTACGTGATTCAGATTAGGACCTTTCATACTAAACATCATTGAAGAATGACCCTCTTCGCCCAGTGGCATGACAAGAATGCCAAATGGGTTCCAAAAATTCTTAATTTGGTCTTAAGCGTCCAAATCCTTGCAATATTGCTGAACCCCTCATGAAAATATCAAGAATCCTATGAAGGCCTCATCATTGAAGTCGATAGCCACCCTAAAAAATTTTCTGAATATTTTCTTGAATCACTCGAATGTAAGAAAGATATGAGAATTATATTATTTTTATGAATCAACAGGTTTTTGGCAGCAAAACTAATTGAGTCACAAAAATTGCATTCAATTACACACAAAACTTTCAGAAATGGAGAAAAAAATTCTCAAGGACACCCCATCCAAATCATAAAAGTTTGGACTAATACTGTTTTTTAAAACTAATTTCAATATACATTTAAGATATTTTATTTAGAGATAAGTAAAATAATCTTTTGGTAAATTTTGAGGTTAAGGTAATGCATTGACGGACAAATCACCTTAATAGTAATCAGTTAAATCATGTGCAAAACACTCAAAAAGTAACAAAAATTGAAGAAAAAAGAACAATCTGCAAATCAGCTGCAATCTGTTCGACAATCTGTCACCAAATCCATTTCATTTCCAATCAAATTCTCATAAAATTTGGCTAATGAAAGAAATAATGAAGAAAAAAAACAGCCAGATGAGAAAGAGAGCCGCATGATAAATTTAAATCAATTGACGATTTCTGCTTCTACATTTTGATGACGACGACGAAAGTGATGGCAGAAAATTTGGCATCAAAACTTGTAAGCTAAAGTTGAATATCCCCGCTAATTATTTTTGGTGAAAGTTTAACGATTATTTTTACGCTGTGCAATCAAACACATAAGATTCTTTTCTCTCTGCTTTTCTGCTACTGACTACGATAAACGTCACATTTATGAAATGTTAAAAACGAATAAATAGAAGGAAATATTTTTCTTTTTCTCTGTCTTTCAATTGAGTATTAAAAGCGCTGCAATAACTTGACATGCTATTTATAGATTTTAAGAAACATAACTTATGTAGGAGTATGTTTGGGCGAAATGTCGCGAAATAAATATTTTTTTATTGTGAAATTATTTGAGTGCTCTAAGCCCCTGCATTTCGAGGCGATAATGAGATTGGATTAAAAGATTTTTTTTTGAAATCAAGTGAAAGGATTTTGACAAAATGAGTTACAAGTTTTATGAAATTTTGAAATTTTCTGTTTTTAGCATTTGAACTTTTTTATATTCATAGTAATAAAAATAAAAATTTTATTTTTTAAACTTTTTTGGATTTATAAAAAATTTCTTTTATTAAATTTCTGGTTTTTTGAACTCTAATTTTTCAAAAATTTCAATTTTTAATTTTTTAAAAATAATTTAATGTTTTGAACTTTTTTTTAAATACCATTTAAAATTTAGTTTTTAAATTTTTTTGTTTTTAAATTGTTTTATTTTTTTGAGTCAATTTTTTAAATTTTTAGTTTTTTAAATAATATTTTTTATGATTTTTTTTAATTTTTTAAATTTTAAAAATTTCAATTTTATAAATTTTTTACTTTTTTTTGAATTATGTTATTATTAATGATTTTCAAAAAAATTTATTTTTTAAAAATTAATTGAACTTTGATTATTGACTTTCGTACACATAGTGTATTGACATCAACCAAAGTCACATTTTCTTTAATCCCACAGACGCTAAAACATTCAAATGCGCTCAAGATGCTCAGCGCAATGTTGCCACTTTCTGTAATCGGGTGTCGTAGAATGAAGCGAAAAAAATACATGAATATCTCTCACAAATGATCGTAAATCTTCGCCAATATGTATCTTTACATTCATACTTTCATATGCATTTCATTTTGAGCGAAGCTAAAGCGAATAATAAAAAAAACGGCTATAGAACAAGAAGAAATACATTCAGTAGGAATGATATTAAAAAAGCCAGAGACACGAGTGCATGAGAAATGAGAAACATTTGTTATTATTTTGTATCAATCTGATCACATTAATATCGCGATCAATTATAAGCAAAATGCGACGATTCTGATTTATAAGCGTATGTATCGTGTGCTACACATTTATGTCTATACATATGTAAGTAATATGATTGAGATGTTGACTATAATGATTTCTTGCTGAATGTAAAATACATGAATTATGACATCTTTCAAAGATATAAACTTAGTTGATAATTTCAATTTTACCGTTAAAGCTCTTATTAAAATCAAGTTTATGTTCGTTAATTTTAATGAGATTCTCTCAATCAATTTTATTACTTGAGATATGTGGATACGCGCTCTTTTTTTAGAAAGGAGGTGCATTTTATTTATCATCTAGGAATGCCTTCGTCAATTGACCTTCTTTTTTATTTACGTAGAACATCAAAACAAAGCTTAATTGAATTCGCGTGGAAGTTGAAATTCTAGTGATTTGCTTAGGTATTAATGCGCATCTCTATTTGGGTTAAGTAAATAGGTTAAGACGTATTTACATGTCTGATGTATTGGGTGGATAAGAGTGGAAAATTTTGCATGAAAGGATGATTAATTAGAAATAGATGCTGAAGCTTAGAAATATTTATTTTTATAGTTAGGAAACCACTGGAAAAGGCTGTTACTTCGATGGCTTTTTATGGGTATCTAATATGATATTTTTGATAGAAACTAATATAATATTGAATTTTGAGTAATAATAAATATTTTTAACAATTTTTTCACTCCCTCTACAAACTCTCTTGGAGACCCTTATGTTGGATTTTGCGCTCCTTGAATCGCAGCCCCATTGCTACGCCTATAACTTTATAGGGTCATTCACTTCTGAGATCAAATATTTATGATATGACAGAAAAGTGATGCAGTCTCATAGCAAGAGGAGGAATAAGTACAGTGGCGTAGCCAGAATTTTTGTAGGGGGATCTAACAATTTTAAATAATTTTTTAGTTTGGGTTATTTTTTTCGAAAGGGGGAGTGAAAATCCACCCTTCCAACCTCCCCTCCCCCCGACTACGCCACTGGATAAGTAGAATAATCCTGCTTTGGGGATGATAGAGAGTGAGAGGCTCTGAAAATATCATTTTTTGAGAGACCTCATTTATAGACATACTCAGGATTGACATATTTCTGCAAAATGTGACATACTTTTATGTAGTTGAATTCTTATGTCACAGAGTGTTCCTGCAAACTTATCATAAATGACACTCTAATAAATCATAAAGTTCTGTCTTAAACTCCATAGCCCATTTTGACTCAACAACAGAAACAAAATATGTCCACGTCAATCGATCACTGCCTCTAAAATTGTGTATGACTGCATCGAAAAGTTCATAGAACAAGGCGAAATTAAATACAATACTTTTTCTTGAAAACAATAAGTTTCCGCACACCTACAAAAAGCATGTCATGAATCATAAGAATAATAAATTTTCTATTGTAGCTTTAGAAGGAGTTACCACACACAGAATATTTATTTAATCAATAACCCAGCCAATAATAGATAGAAATAATTTTTACGCGGTAAAAAAAATCCGCTTATAAATAAAAACTATTGGAGCTTAAAATAAAAGTTCTTATCACAAAAAAAAATGTTTATATTTATTATGAATGAAACAGCAACAATAATCATCATTATAATCATAATAATCGTAAAAATCAGATGAGAAACGCCGCCGTGAAAATATGCATGCGATGGCAATAAAAAAACTCTATATTTCCATGGCATTTCAATTTCGACTCTAATTGCCATCTAATATTAATCGTTCAACGATTAAAAATCAATTTTTGGATTTAAAATTAAAAAAAAAAAAACTTTTGTGCCTTATCAAGCTTGTATCGATACTCTATTGCATAATTTTTTATTGACAGCACGTGTATAACAGAAAAAAAAGATCCAAGGACGAATATATTTTTTTAATCCGCACAATTATCGAGATGCTGAGGCTTACAGAACATTATATAATGCTGCATCTGCTCAAAGGTGTGATGTGCCATAAATGCAGATAATAAAAGCTCTTTTTTGACATAATTCGCGAGGCAAGTATTGGAATCCGGAACTGGGGCATTCAACCGGATTCTGTTGATTAATAAACTGTTCGATTCATAAAAGTTGTAGTCTCGAATGACTGTCCTGCTGTTGGGACGGTTGGATGTTGTGAATTGACCATCGATTTTGCGGTTTTATTAGAAAAAGAAGAGGAGAAATTGAAATAAACAGCAGAGGTGCTGTTATGATAGATTTTTCTTAATGTTTCGTAAACTGAACATTCGATTAGTAAAGTTTGCATGTTGGATATTGATTTTGTGATAAATTTAAAGTTCCTCTTTTGGATTTTGTAATTGGAAAGTTGAGGCATTTATGATGGATAAGTTTTGTGTGGAAGTTTTAGGTTATGTGTGTTGATAATCATTATTGTGGTGGCGTCTGACAATATTTAAATGGTTCAGTGTTGGGTGGGTTTCTCGGTATATCCCTACACCTACCGTAGGGTGTAGGTAGGTGAAGGTAAGTGTAGGTAGGTGTAGGTAGGTGTAGGTAGGTGTAGGTAGGTGTAGGTAGGTGTAGGTAGGTGTAGGTAGGTGTAGGTAGGTGTAGGTAGGTGTAGGTAGGTGTAGGTAGGTGTAGGTAGGTGTAGGTAGGTGTAGGTAGGTGTAGGTAGGTGTAGGTAGGTGTAGGTAGGTGTAGGTAGGTGTAGGTAGGTGTAGGTAGGTGTAGGTAGGTGTAGGTAGGTGTAGGTAGGTGTAGGTAGGTGTAGGTAGGTGTAGGTAGGTGTAGGTAGGTGTAGGTAGGTAGGTGTAGGGGAAAGCTATACCAAGAAACCCGTTCCTAGTTGCCAAACCCCTGCCTTTACTATGCATTTTCCTAACAAATTCAACATTTTTCAATTCATCACCAAAACTCTAAAATACTAAACCAAAATTCCTTTCCCTCATCTCGTTATTTATGACGACTAATGACATCTAAAAATGTCTTAATTAATTCTCAAAAACATGTTAAAAAATTCAGATAAAAATTCTTTTGTCATTCCGCACATTTCAATTAAGCTAGTGAAGTAAGAAGTGAAAAAGATTTTGCTCCAATGATTCCATAATTCACTCAGCGCCAATAAAGAAAGGAATTTCACACTTCATGAATAATCTTCACATGATACATGTGACATCTAATTACTATTTCGGTTGGTATGTGACTCTCTTGTATTTGACAGAAATACCTCAAAAATATTAAATTTATTTTTTTGCTACAGCAAACGATGAGAAAGATGGAGATAGAATTAGCAGATCTATAAAGAAGGAACTTCTATTTAAAGTGCAAATAAATTTTTGCCGATATTTACTCAACGTCGTGACTATCTCGAGAGAAAATAAGTGGAACTGGCTATTGAATAATAGACATAACAGAAATATGTATGCTTGTAAAAAAAATGTTAAAAAATCTGACAAAACAAGTGAAATTCAATATCGTTATTTATATGATTTTTTATAGCATATCATATAATAATTTTTATGTTTATATCACATTTAAATTGCACCATAAAGCAATTTTATACCACTTTTTTTTTAAAAAAGATCCGAAAGATCCGATGATAAAGAGAATAATGTGTGCTATCTATATGTGAATTTTTAGCACATTTGTTCTTATAAATGCAATTTATCATGGACTTTATTTGTGGCTGACAGATGCAATAAATTTTTTTTGTTGTTTGTGGACCTAAACTGAATAATTTTATTTTATTGACAATCATTTTTTCATGCTTGAAATGTCTTCAATCTGTATTTGATTGAGTGTGAGATGCAGTTATTGAATAAGTCGGAAGAGATCAGTTCTGAAATATTGAACAGCATTTGTTCTACATAATCAATCTTGTAAAAATAGACGTATTGTGTTGAATTGCTTGGACTACTTTCGCGTTCTTATTCTTTTGTACGTTGAGGAAAATGGAAAATTTTAGGTCAATATCGTTCTATTGTTCGAATATTTTCGTCTTTGGATTAGAAAAAACTGTTAATTTGAAGTCTGACTTTAGAAAAAGTCGTTATTTTGAAGCTTGACTTTAGAAAAAGTCGTTGCTTTGAAGCTTGACTTTAGAAAAAGTCGTTATTTTGAAGTCTGACTTTAGAAAAAGTCGTTATTTTGAAGCTTGACTTTAGAAAAAGTCGTTGCTTTGAAGCTTGACTTTAGAAAAAGTCGTTATTTTGAAGTCTGACTTTAGAAAAAGTCGTTACTTTTGAAGCTTGACTTTAATTAAGTCGTTGCTTTGAAGCTTGACTTTGATTAAGTCGTTACTTTGAAGCTTGTCTTCTATTAAGTCGTTGCCTGGAAACTCGACTTTGATTAAGTCGTTGCTTTGAAGCTTAACATTAAAAAAGACGTTACTTGTATGAAATATTTCTTTTCTTTCCATCCTACATTAAAGTCGCTCAATCCCCAAAAGCAAAAGAACATTCAATACGATTTCACATTTCATTTCAATTCTTTTTTTGCAGCACAACTCTACAATGCCGCCAAAACATGTTGTTATTTTCTTAATTTTCACTCGCAACAGCAGAATACATAAACAACGGCAGCATATTATATTAAAAACTTCTACAATTTCCGGCAAAAAATGAAATTTCATTCAGGTTTTTCCATTCATGTCGTTTCTCTTCTTCATCTTCTTATTACACTGTGCAATGTTGCTTATACGTTTCTTATCAATCATTTTATTTATTTTTATACAGTTCGTTCATATAAATTTTTATTTCTGTAAATCAATAGCTATGGCTTTATGTTATTTTTTGTGTGAAGTTCAGCGGTTTCGCAGAAATGAAGACATATCATTTTTTATGTGTACGAGTTCTTTTTTTCACTGTCGATTGTGCCTCAAAGGTTTTCAATTACACTCAACTGACTCCCACGTAATTAATTAAAATTAAATTAGGAGCAACGAAATTGAGTAGGGAAAATAAGGCAGCAGACTTATCTATACTAATTGCTATGACACAAAAACATCAATCAAATTATTTTTTTTCTTTTCGTTATTTTTATCGCATTTTCTTCTCGTTTTTTTATTTAAAAAATTGAATATAAACTTCTCAAGTTAGCGTCTTTGTTGTCTTTACATTTTCTGTCACATGGCAGAGTGTTGATAATTTTTTCTTATTTAATATTTTATTTACTTAACATTACAACGCAAAACCCTGCATGAATCATGAATATATTTTTTTCTTCTATTATTTGTTGTATGTTTTCAATCATTCTAAACTATTCGCGTGCTCACTTCTGTTTTTGGTATTTTTGACATGCTTATTCATACTCGATGTGTTTCTACGAAATTTTCATGAATAACTTTTCCTATATATGTGTATAGTAAGAAAATAATAATAAGAATTATTGTGATTATGGACATTTTTTAACGTTCTGTGTAAATTTTCGATGATTGTAGCGCTGAGTCTAGGAAATGAAGCAGTAGCGAAGCTAGGTGTGTAGGAGAGGAGGGGGGGGGGGTCAAGAATCTTCTCAAAAGCTACTAAAAATTCTAGAAAATATCAACTTTCCATTCAAGCATTAACTTTGAATCAATAAAATAAAAAAAAATCAATAGAAAAGATCAAAAGTTCAAATATCATGATTTATTGATAGGTAATTGACCAGATGAATTGTTTATAATTTATGACACAAAATTTTTATTCATCTCATATTCAAAAACACGATGTATAGATCACACCACAAACTTCCACGTGGCGAGCTACGCTCGCCAACGGCAATAACCTATCCAAAGGCGAGCTACGCTCGCCGGTTGATATCGATCCAAAGGCGAGCTACGCTCGCCAGTTGATACCGATCCAAAGGCGAGCTACGCTCGCCAGTTGATATAGATCCCAAGGCGAGCCGTAGTTTATGACACAAAGTATTCTATAAATTTTTTATCACTTCACCGTAAATTATTCCCGTACTGTACATACGGCTTGGGAAAATTTTCACGCCTTCACTCCGCTTCGCTACGTTCAGGACGTAAAAATTTGTGAGCTTCGCTCAACCTAGTCCGAACTGCGTTCGAACTATTTATATTCGAGCTTCGCTCGAATTTTTGTGATTAAACTCTAAAGTTTTTTAGCGCATTTTTGAAACTTGTTTTAAAAAGGTAGCTTAATAATGCACTTTGTTCGGTCGGTCGTTCGGTCGTTCGGTCGTTCGGCTGTGAATCGAGATAGAAGCAACCAGACATCGTAGAGAGCTCTGGTTTTTTGCATTAGCTCAGTGCTATCGAGTTATTGGCGTATCGATTAGTTTGAAAGCTCAAAACCATCGCTAAATACTATAATTAATGATTTTTTACTTTTAATACGGTGTAACCTGTCAAAATTTTGTTTTCCCTCTATAATTTCAACATTACCTCTATAATTTCAAATATATTTTGACCGTTAGAAAATTTGAATTTCAAAAAACCGTTAAATGACAAACCATTTTATTATATGAAAATTCACCGTGCAAATTGTTAATTATACTATAATTAATGATTTTCAAGTGCATTTACGCGGGAAAATTTCAAATATATTTTGACCGTTAGAAAATTTGAATTTCAAAAAACCGTTAAATGTCAAACCATTTTATTATATGAAAATTCACCGCGCAAATTGTTAATTATACTATAATTAATGATTTTCAAGTGCATTTACGCGGGAAATTTTCAAATATATTTTGACCGTTAGAAAATTTGAATTTCAAAAAACCGTTAAATGTCAAACCATTTTATTATATGAAAATTCACCGCGCAAATTGTTAATTATACTATAATTAATGATTTTCAAGTGCATTTACGCGGGAAATTTTCAAATATATTTTGACCGTTAGAAAATTTGAATTTCAAAAAACCGTTATCGAGTCGTAGAATTTATTTAAGTCACAAAATATTCATGATTGACTTCTTTAATACGCAGTACTTTGCTAATCAAAAACTGATCGCTAACACAAAAATGCGCTGAAGTCCCTCGATCTATAACACGAGGACTTTCTTTAAATTTTTTTGTATATTCGAAGTCTCGTTCGAACTCCGCTAGTATGATTGTTTATAGATCACAGGGGTTGTCGAATCTCGCTCCGCTCGTTCGACTGTTTATAGATCACAGGGGTTGTCGAATCTCGCTCCGCTCGTTCGACTGTTTATAGATCACAGGGGTTGTCGAATCTCGCTCCGCTCGTTCGACTGTTTATAGATCACAGGGGTTGTCGAATCTCGCTCCGCTCGTTCGACTGTTTATAGATCACAGGGGTTGTCGAATCTCGCTCCGCTCGTTCGACTGTTTATAGATCATAGGGGTTGTCGAATCTCGCTCCGCTCGTTCGACTGTTTATAGATCACAGGGATTGTCGAATCTCGCTCCGCTCGTTCGACTGTTTATATATCACAGGGGTTGTCGAATCTCGCTCCGCTCGTTCGACTGTTTATATATCACAGGGGTTGTCGAATCTCGCTCCGCTCGTTCGACTGTTTATAGATCACAGGGGTTGTCGAATCTCGCATAATTTTCATATACCAGGGGGGGGGGTTTGATTTTCCAATTTTTTGAATTTTTTTCAGTCGAAATTTTCAAAAATCATAGCAACCTTTGAATTTCACATTTTGTATGGAAAAGAAAGTTTTTTGCTTTTTCAGAAGCAACGGCTATACCTACCATGCCCAAAATCTAATCAGTTCTTCTGTAGGGCGGCACGGATTGATTGCAAAAAAACTAGAAGTTTCAACGATGTCTCGTTTTGGATATTTCTTGCTGATTAACTTGTTTGCTTGTTTGCTTGCTTACAGAAAGTGTATTTTGCGATTTTCTCGACAATGCCTCAACTAATTTCAATTCCGTTTTTTGAACATGATGTAGAATTTCAGGCACAAACTTTTCTGCATAGAACATTTTTGGCTGTTTTACCTCTCTTTCTCACAAAATACGAAAAACTGATTTCTTAATCTGAGCAAAATTATTAATTATTAATTTACGTGGGAGCTTAAAATAAAGATCTTATTATGATAGATTTTATGTCAAAAACTTAATTTAACTTGATTAAATCCTTATATGGAAATTTAATTTTGAAATTAGCTCAAAAATGACATTTTTTTCGAATTTTCAACTTTGGGACCCCCATAGACCCCCTTCAAGTCAACTAAAAAATTCCAGCCAATTCCAGATTTTCCAAATCTCAAAGTGTAATGTCGCATTTTTTCTCATTTTAAATCATAGTAGCATACAGTGTATACGGCTTGGGAAAATTTTCACGCCTTCACTCCGCTTCGCTACGTTCAGGACGTAAAAATTTGTGAGCTTCGCTCAACCTAGTTCGGACTACGTCCGAACTATTTCTTACTTACATGGATCACAGTAGAGTCGAGCTTGAGCTACGCTCGCTCGACTTGTTTAGAATTACAGTTTTTAAATAGATCACAGTAGAGTCGAGCTTGAGCTACGCTCGCTCGACTTGTTAAGAATTACAGTTTTTATACGGATCACAGTAGAGTCGAGATTGAGCTAGGCTCGCTCGACTTGTTTAGAATCACAGTTTTACATGGATCACAGTAGAGTCGAGCTTGAGCTACGCTCGCTCGACTTGTTAAGATTTACAGTTTTTACATGGATCACAGTAGAGTCGAGCTTGAGCTACGCTCGCTCGACTTGTTTAGAATTACAGTTTTCACATGGATCAGAGTAGAGTCGAGCTTGAGCTACGCTCGCTCGACTTGATAAGAATTACAGTTTTTACATGGATCACAGTAGAGTCGAGCTTGAGCTACGCTCGCTCGACTTGTTTAGAATCACAGTTTTACATGGATCACAGTAGAGTCGAGCTTGAGCTACGCTCGCTCGACTTGTTTAGAATTACAGTTTTTAAATAGATCACAGTAGAGTCGAGCTTGAGCTACGCTCGCTCGACTTGTTAAGAATTACAGTTTTTATACGGATCACAGTAGAGTCGAGATTGAGCTAGGCTCGCTCGACTTGTTTAGAATCACAGTTTTACATGGATCACAGTAGAGTCGAGCTTGAGCTACGCTCGCTCGACTTGTTAAGATTTACAGTTTTTACATGGATCACAGTAGAGTCGAGCTTGAGCTACGCTCGCTCGACTTGTTTAGAATTACAGTTTTCACATGGATCAGAGTAGAGTCGAGCTTGAGCTACGCTCGCTCGACTTGATAAGAATTACAGTTTTTACATGGATCACAGTAGAGTCGAGCTTGAGCTACGCTCGCTCGACTTGTTAAGAATTACAGTTTTTACATGGATCACAGTAGAGTCGAGCTTGAGCTACGCTCGCTCGACTTGTTAAGAATTACAGTTTTTACATGGATCACAGTAGAGTCGAGCTTGAGCTACGCTCGCTCGACTTGTTAAGAATTACAGTTTTTACATGGATCACAGTAGAGTCGAGCTTGAGCTACGCTCGCTCGACTTGTTAAGAATTACAGTTTTTACATGGATCACAGTAGAGTCGAGCTTGAGCTACGCTCGCTCGACTTGCTAAGAATTACAGTTTTTACATGGATCACAGTAGAGTCGAGCTTGAGCTACGCTCGCTCGACTTGTTAAGGATTACAGTTTTTATACGGATCACAGTAGAGTCGAGATTGAGCTAGGCTCGCTCGACTTGTTTAGAATCACAGTTTTACATGGATCACAGTAGAGTCGAGCTTGAGCTACGCTCGCTCGACTTGTTAAGATTTACAGTTTTTACATGGATCACAGTAGAGTCGAGCTTGAGCTACGCTCGCTCGACTTGTTTAGAATTACAGTTTTCACATGGATCAGAGTAGAGTCGAGCTTGAGCTACGCTCGCTCGACTTGATAAGAATTACAGTTTTTACATGGATCACAGTAGAGTCGAGCTTGAGCTACGCTCGCTCGACTTCTTAAGAATTACAGTTTTTACATGGATCACAGTAGAGTCGAGCTTGAGCTACGCTCGCTCGACTTGTTAAGAATTACAGTTTTTACATGGATCACAGTAGAGTCGAGCTTGAGCTACGCTCGCTCGACTTGTTAAGAATTACAGTTTTTATACGGATCACAGTAGAGTCGAGATTGAGCTAGGCTCGCTCGACTTGTTTAGAATCACAGTTTTACATGGATCACAGTAGAGTCGAGCTTGAGCTACGCTCGCTCGACTTGTTAAGATTTACAGTTTTTACATGGATCACAGTAGAGTCGAGCTTGAGCTACGCTCGCTCGACTTGTTAAGAATTACAGTTTTTATACGGATCACAGTAGAGTCGAGATTGAGCTAGGCTCGCTCGACTTGTTTAGAATCACAGTTTTACATGGATCACAGTAGAGTCGAGCTTGAGCTACGCTCGCTCGACTTGTTAAGATTTACAGTTTTTACATGGATCACAGTAGAGTCGAGCTTGAGCTACGCTCGCTCGACTTGTTTAGAATTACAGTTTTCACATGGATCAGAGTAGAGTCGAGCTTGAGCTACGCTCGCTCGACTTGATAAGAATTACAGTTTTTACATGGATCACAGTAGAGTCGAGCTTGAGCTACGCTCGCTCGACTTGTTAAGAATTACAGTTTTTACATGGATCACAGTAGAGTCGAGCTTGAGCTACGCTCGCTCGACTTGTTAAGATTTACAGTTTTTACATGGATCAGAGTAGAGTCGAGCTTGAGCTACGCTCGCTCGACTTGTTAAGAATTACAGTTTTTACATGGATCACAGTAGAGTCGAGCTTGAGCTACGCTCGCTGTTAAAATTCAAATTTTCTAACGGTCAAAATATATTTGAAAATTTTCCGTGTTTTTAATGCACTTGAAAATCATTAGTTATAGAATTATTAACAATTTTTGCGGTGAATTTTCATACATTAAAATGGTTTGTCATTTAACGGTTTTTAAAAATTCAAAATTTCTAACGGTCAAAATATATTTGAACATTTCCCGCATTTTTAATGAACTTAATGAATGTACTTAGGGGTCGTTCGTAAATTACGTCACGCTAAAAAACGATTTTTTAGACCCCCCCCCTCTTTCCTCGTCACAAATTTTCCAAAGAAAAAAAAATCTTTTGTATGGATTGTCACAAATTCTTTGACCCCCCCTCCCCCCTAAAAGCGTGACGTAATTTGCGAACGACCCCTTAATGAACTATTATTATTATTATAATTAACAATTTTTGAGGTAAATTTTCATATAATAAAATGGTTTGCCATTTAACGATTTTTCAAAATTCAAATTTTTTAACGGTCAAAATATTTGAAAATTTTCCCACCAAAATATGTTTCAATCATCTACAGCCTCTAAGTCCAATAAAAACGAGATTCAGTAATGATCTATAGCCTCTATGTCCAGAAAAACAAGATCCAGTAAACATCTACAGCCTTTATGTCTAATTAAACAAGATCCAGTAAACATTTACAGCCTCTATGACCAATAAAATATGATCCAGTAAACATCTACAGCCTCTATGTCCAGTAAAAATATGATCCAGTAAACATCTAAAGCCTCTATGTCCAGTAAAAATATGATCCAGTAAACATCTACAGCCTCTAAGTCCAATAAAAATATGATCCAGTAAACATCTACAGCCTTTATTTCTAATAAAAATAAGATCCAATAAACATCTACAGCCTCTATGTCCAATAAAAATAAGATCCAGTAATGATCTACAGCCTCTATGTCCAATTAAACAAGATCCAGTAAACATCTACAGTCTTTATGTCCAATAAAAATAAGATCCAGTGATGATCTACAGCCTCTATGTCCAGTAAAACGAGATCCAGTAAACATCTACAGCCTTTATGTCCAATAAAAATAAGATCCAGTGATGATCTACAGCCTCTATGTCCAGTAAAACAAGATCCAGTAAACATCTACAGTCTTTATGTCCAATAAAAATAAGATCCAGTGATGATCTACAGCCTCTATGTCCAGTAAAACGAGATCCAGTAAACATCTACAGCCTCTATGTCCAGTAAAAATATGATCCAGTAAACATCTACAGCCTCAATGTCCAGTAAAAATATGATCCAGTAAACATCTACAGCCTCCATGTTCAATAAAATAAGATCCAGTAATGATCTACAGCCTCTATGTCCAATAAAAATAAGATCCAGTAATGATCTACAGCCTCTATGTCCAATTAAACAAGATCCAGTAAACATCTACAGCCTATATGTCCAGTAAAACGAGATCCAGTAAACATTTACAGCCTCTATGACCAATAAAATATGATCCAGTAAACATCTACAGCCTCTATGTCCAGTAAAAATATGATCCAGTAAACATCTACAGCCTCAATGTCCAGTAAAAATATGATCCAGTAAACATCTACAACCTCTATGTTCAATAAAATAAGATCCAGTCATGATCTACAGCCTCTATGTCCAATTAAACAAGATCCAGTAAACATCTACAGCCTCTATGTCCATTCAAATATTTTTAAGTGAAATTCACGTTACGTAATTTTACGTAACGTAAGGATTTTACGTAACGTAAACAAAAGTGTTATAATTTTTATAACAATCTTTTTCATGCTGTAACTTTTTACAGGAACCTCTAAAGTACCAACATAGCGGATATTAAATGTAGATCCTGATTTGATCTTTCATTTTATGCCTATTTCAAGGCTTGAAATGTTAATTCCAGTGCGGAATCAAAAAAGACGCAACTGTCATAAAAAATCATGTTTTTTGCATTTTTCGGTCACTAAATGGACATAAAGTTCGGATATTATTTAGCACAAAATGGTTTTAAGGTACGGCCTATCGTATCAGATACAAGAAATTGTATGAAAGTCACCGCATAAAAAATTTTCCATACAAATTTTTGGTTTTTAACGGTTTTTTGCGTCTAGTTCCAACGCAACGGAACTGACTGGAACCAAACATACCTCAGGTAATAGATATTTTCAATACCTGTCATATGAGACCAAAAACGTAAAGATTCATGCTTCCGTTGACTCAAAAAATCAAAATTAGTGAAAATCTCAAAAAAAGTGAATACAATAACTTGCACGCAATGCGTGGAAGTTAATAAATTCAATAACTAGAAAAAATTTAATCCTATTGAAAAGATTTCAAATCTGCAGAAAAACGCAAATTATTTGAAAAATGTGGCTAGAAATTCAAGATTGTGGTTATTGGGCTACCAAATGATTGCTCTCATTTTTCATCTATAAGCCAAGAACGTAAATATGAAGAAAAGTTATGAAATACCGCATGCAAATGATTCATTGTGACGCACATTGAAGTTTGTGTTATTAAAATATTCATAATCAGATAAGTTTCATTATAATATGAAAGAAATGCTATACGATATGATGAAATGAAGCTTAATAGGAAGAATATTGATACTATGCTGTATATGGGATGTTATTGATAATCTGTAGATTCACAGTTCCTTATAAATAATTATAATATGTTTCAAATACTGACGGAATGATTTCCGATCGACCCATTGCACCAAAAATATTAAAACTTTGAATTGATCGTAAAAAATATTATAATTTTAAATCTTATGAAAAATCTTCATAGACCCTGGGGCAGGTTGATTGGTGTACCCTAGGATATGCACTACCTCAGAGGTTATCCTGAAGGTATCTGAGGTAATCCTATACTCTATGTTATACCGAGCAACCGGCTAAGGGTATACTCGAGAAAGTGAAAATTTCATTTTATTAAACACAATTTTATTTTATTTGAATTTTTATTTCACATAAAAATGATAATAAAATACTGACCAGATGACCAGTCACTAAATAAACCGTTAAAATAATTTACAAATGGCTTGACATTGGATACAAATATCTCAAACAGACAGAGAGTATGCTCAAAATTACCGTAGTGTACTCACTTGTCACACTGAGCTGTGCGTCGTAAGGTTTTGAAATTGTAGACCCTCAAAAAATTCCTACCGTAGCTATTGTCATCAAATTACGGCAGATGACATTGAAATTGAATCATTAATTTTTAGAATCAATAATTTGTAATCAGATATCCAAAAAAGCACAATTTCACCATCAAAAAATCCAAGAAACAGGAAAAAATTCCCAACAGATTTTTTACGACACCTCATAAGTCTCTTTTTATTAATAAATTTCCAATTCTCTTTCTAATCCATATTCAAGATTATTTATAAAATCTCTACCTGTCAAATAATAACTCACTTCTTTATGATATCAATCTTAAAAATAACAAATCATAAAAATTCTTTTTCGTATCATGATGTATTTTTAGTTTATCTACATATATATTTTAAACTAGACCGGTTTAGAGGTTAGTTTGTTAATGTTTACATTTTATAGGACAAGATAAACATTGAAGAAAGTCAGCTTGATGTGATCAGCAGTTAAATTACCGTAAATCGGTTGGGATTTTGAAGTTTGAAGATCACTAGATCTCAAGGATAAAGCGGGGTAGGAGCGTAGTCAGGGCTCTTTGGGATCCGTGCCTTCTATCTAAAAATTAAAAATCATAAAAAGCCCCTGGTGTAGGATCTTTTAGTGCTTACATTGCTCTTCAACCTCTCCTACTTAAGTAACTACTACCCTCCTTGTGATGCATTCTGGCTATGCCAATTCGAGTTAATATACAAATGGAAAAAAATTACGTATGCAAGAGCAGTGTAAAGTAAAAGACCCATTTGAGCCCCAGTCTAGTAAGTAAGTATGTGGAACAGTTGGACCAGGGGTCATAGTCTAGTGGTAGCCCTACCCTACCATACCTCGGGTAGCCCTAGAAACCGACCCCACAGGTCCTCACCCCTAAAACTATTATTTTTATTTATTTATTGATTTAGTTAAATTAGCCCTATCGGAAAAATTGTTTCTACGGACTGTAAGACAATATGAGAGCAACGATCCCAATCGTACACACAAAATGTCTTTAAAATATTTACTTAAAAATTTCCTCCTTCTTCCTCTTATTCCTCTTTTTAATAAATAACAAAAAAAAATTTCTTCAAGAAAATAATATTTTCACATATAAAATGATTTATTAAATTTGACGCAAATATGTTTAAGTTATTTTGTCGTTGAATGAATAGGCATTATAGCACAAAATCATCGAGTCTATGATAACAGATATTTTTCTCATTCAATATAAAATTATGACTCAGTACATTTTGATTAAAATTAAAGGCGAGAGTGAGTGAGAGACATTAAATTTTAAATAATAATCATATCTGGACTTTATATCGTAGTTATTGATGTGAAAAAAGTATAAGTTCTATATGTAGGTTGATGAATAGAGGGGTTGATTTGTATTATTACAATAAACATAATTATTATGCACGAGTTTCGAGATAAAATGTTGTTATTTTTTTGCGATTGAATGTGAAATTTGCGGGGGTGAAATCATCGAAGCATAAATTTTGCCTTTTTGTTCATGTTTTGACGTAGAATTTTTATTTATGTACATTAATGCACTTTAATTGTAATATACAAGGAAAATAAATTTATAATTTTTTTAAAAAAGATTTTTATCAGGAAAATAAATTTATGTTCACATAAAGCAACATATTGGATTTATGGAACCGATATCTCTTGTGGAGAAGTTTAGCATAGAACAATTTTTTTTATTTACTTTTTTTCTTGTTCATTCAAATTTAATCACATTAATCACAACATTAATTTAAATAATATTCTCATTACTTACCACCTCAAATGATCAAACTAACTTCAAAAAATTCCAAAAGACCAGCTTTATTCTCTCGATTTTTTTCACTGAAACAGGAAGCTTCTCTTCTAAGAAAAAAAATCAATCACAAATTTTTTAATTTCTCGAGAGGGCACAATTTTTATGGTAAATTTTATTCACAAGACACTTCCGTAAATGCAATTTTATGTAAATAACAAGAGAAGAGCACTTTTTAATCTCAATTGCACTTTTAATCAATAGTTTTTTAAAGATTTTAAAGTAACTTGAAGCGAGAGAAAAAAAAACTTAAACCCTTGTAGAGGAACGCGTTTGGACCTTGGTGGAAAAAATTGTTATGAGAGAAATTTGAAATTTTCGTGCCCGTTATGAGTTTTGGTTCAGAGTTGGAATTTTGTGCATTTTCATTTTGAGATTTTAAATTTTTTGGTTAAATTATTATTTTTTTGGTTAACAAATTTAGTTTTTTAAAAAATTCTTTTACTTTTACAATGTTAAACAAAATAATTTAAAATTTAATAAAAACATTGAATTTAAATTTAAAACTTTCAGAATTTAAATTTAATATTTTTTGACGTCTTAAATACTGACAGACGAACTAAAACATCTTGATTAACTAAAATTTTCAACATTAATAAGCACTGAAATTGTAGAAAATTGTGACAATTGATCCTCGATTTTATAAAGTTTAAGTCAATTTTTATAAGAAAAACTAGTAATGAAGCGATCACGCTTCATGAGCATATTCACACCGTTTCAAGTTTTTTCATTCATAGCATAGTATTATGTTACTAACAAGACTTACGAAAAATCGTAAAGTTTTAGTTTGGCGTAGCTTTTAGCCCCTCGAAATCCAAAATGGCGTCGGTTCCATATTCAGGCACAACTAAGGAACCTACATACCAAATTTCAGCTCATTTAGTCAAAGTTAAAGCAAAAATCAATTTGGCGTAGCTTCTAGCCCCTCGAAATCCAAAATGGCGTCGGTTCCATATTCAGACACAACAAAGGAACCTACATACCAAATTTCAGCTCATTTGGTCAAAGTTAAAGCAAAAATCAATTTGGCGTAGCTTCTAGCCCCTCGAAATTCAAAATGGCATCGGTTCCATATTCAGGCACAGCTAAGGAACCTACATACCAAATTTCAGCTCAATTGGTCAAAAAGTTCCTTATCTATGAAAAAATTAAAATGTGTTTTGCAATAATCGGCTATAATTTGACCAAAAATAGCACCTTTTCGTTCCGTGTGCCTTACTGGAAGCATCTCATGACTCCAAAAACTATACAGCTCTTGAGATACATGATATCTATCAGATGCAAAAAACCGGAAGTCTTAATATTGAGTTTGAATCGAGTTATCGCGGAAATTAACTAACTTGCTAAAGGACAGAAAGTGTTTTTTGCGATTTCTCGGCACTGGAAGCACCAATCGAAATACGGTTTTCACTGTTAAATTGGTAATTTTAGGCACAGACTTTCCATACTGAACACTATGGGTCGATTCCGTAAGCTTAAAGCAGCAAGTCCAAAAAAGTAGTTTCACTGAAATACCAAAAACAATTGTAAAAAATTTGATTTTTATAAAATTGTAAAAATAGTAAAAATTTGAAATTTAACAAAAATCTTTAAAAAATCTCTGAGCAATGAAACTTGATTTCTGGGAAATGCCAATGAATTTCTAGGGAGGTATTTGAAGCCGTTTGACTAAGGACTAAAGATTATTAAAGAATGGAGCCTTTTGGATGAAATTTTAATTAATTTTATGAATTTGTAAGAACAAAACTGAAGCAATTAGAAATTTTTTGAATTTCAAAGGTAAATTGATTGAAATTTGTTGATTTATTTTGTTGAATTTAAATGAATTTTTTTAAAATTTTGATTTAATCCTCAAAGCTTTAAACTACATCTAGGTTCAAAAAATTTTCTTAGATATCTTGCTTCCTTGTTTAGAGACTTTTTAAGATTTTTTTAAGGGAATTTTTAGGATTATTTCTGAGTTTTGCCACCTTGGTCTTACTCTTGATTTAAGTAGTGTTCTAAAAGTTATTGCAATTTTTGAAAGATGTTGAAAATGAAAAATTTAAAACTTTGAAGATTACCTAAATCAAAAATCAGTCCAAATTTTAAAAATTCATTCAAATTCAACAAAAAAAAATCAACAAATTTCAATCAAAAATTCAAAAAATTTCCCAATGTTTCAGTTTTTTTCTGCAAGTTGATTAAATTAATTGAAAGTTTCATCAATAAGACTCAATCTTTAGTCCTTCGACAACAAAACAAAATCTATGTTTAGACTTAGCAGTCACCATCTAAAATAACTCAAACGGCTGCAAAAATTTCAAATTCCTGCAATCAACCAACACACATAAAATCAGCAAAAAAATTTAAAGAAAGTCCTCGTGTTATAGATCGAGGGACTTCAGCGCATTTTTGTGTTAGCGATCAGTATTTGATTAGCAAAGTACTGCGTATTAAATAAGTCAATCATGAATATTTTGTGACTTAAATAAATTCGACGGCTCGATAACGGTTTTTTGGCATTCAAATTTTCTAACGGTCAAAATATATTTGAAAATTTCCCGCGTAAATGCACTTGAAAATCATTAATTATAGTATAATTAACAATTTTGCGGAGAATTTCCCTATTTTAAAATGGTTTGTCATTTAACGGTTTTTTAGAATTCAAATTTTCTAACGGTCAAAATATATTTGAATATTTCCCGCTCTTTTAATGCACTTGAAAGTCATTAATTATAGTATAATTAGCAATTTGCGCGGTGAATTTTCATATAATAATATGGTTTGACTTTTAACGGTTTTTTGGCATTCAAATTTTCTAACGGTCAAAATATATTTGAAAATTCCCCGCGTAAATGCACTTGAAAATCATTAATTATAGTATAATTAACAACTTTGCGGTGAACTTTCATATTTTAAAATGGTTTGTCATTTAACGGTTTTTTGAATTTCAAATTTTCTAACGGCCAAAAAATATTTGAAATTATAGAGGTAATGTTGAAATTATAGAGGTAAACATTTTGACAGGTTACACCGTATTAAAAACAAAAAATCATTAATTATAGTATTTAGCGATGGTTTTGAGATTTTTAACTGTCCGGGGGGCCAATAACTCGATGGCACGGAGCTAATGCAAAAAACTAGAGCTCTCTACGATGTCTGGTTAAAAAGTTTTTCGTGTGTTCCGACCGAACAGCCAGCCAGCCGAACAAAGTGCATTATTAAGCTACCTTTTTAAAACAAGTTTCAAAAATGCGCTAAAAAAGTTTATAAGATGTAAAATCATTTTCCTCTCTCTTTGTTTTGAATTTTTGTCATAATTTAACATTTGCAAAATTAAGTCGCCATCGCAAAATGGAGGCAGTAGAGAAAGTATCAGCCGAAATTGAGAAAGTGATAACAAAGTTCAGTGCTATAAACGAGCATTCATCAAAACTTATCGTAAGCTCATTTCTCACTGACTTTCTATTTTTTTCTGTACCTGCTCAATTGAATTATTGCTTATCTAATTTTTTATGATAACAGCAAAATGAAATCAATGCGTTGGAAAATATGAAGGCTACACTTGAGGAGCGTAAGTTGTGACATGAAATGTTATTGAAAAATTTTGTAAAGTCATTTTGTTGGTATTTTTAGAACCACCAGAGACTCAGTTGACTCCTCAACAGATAAATATGGTTAAAAGCACAATCTCGCGAACAAAGGAGAAGCTGCACAGATTGGCAATCGATCACAGAGACTTGCATGTAAATAGTCTCAAAAATTGATGACTCTTTGTGATTTTTGCACTCTTTCTTATTGTTGTTGTTGTAGGGAACAGTCAGCAAGGTTGGCAAAGCAATAGATAGAAATTTTATCATGGAATATCATCAAGTCGTGAGATCAGATCTCTTTCAGAATGATTATAACATTCAACTGCTGGATGAGAATATTGCAAAGCATTTTTACCGTCAAGGCATGGAAGACATAGCTGATTCATTAATTAGGGAAGCTGGTCTACCAAAAGAGATCATCAATGAGGACCCGTATGCTGAACTTCATAAAATTTTCGAGGAAATTCATCACAGAAATTTAGCATCAGCAATCGACTGGACAGAAAAATATTCGAAACAATTAGAGGAAAGACATAGTTCATTGGAGTTTAAACTTCATCGATTAGCATTTATGCAAATTATCCGCGGTGGACTACAATCGCAAAACGAAGCAATTAATTACGCCCGTATTCATTTATCAAAATTCGTTAATAAATATCAAAAGGACTTTCAAGTCCTCATGGGCTGTCTGCTGTATTTGAAAAATGGCTTAGACAATTCACCTTACAATTATTTATTACGTGACGAAATGTGGATCGAGGCTGCTGATGTCTTTTTGAAAGACTCATGTGAACTTTTAGGAATTAATAAGGAATCTCCTTTGTCAACGATCGTCAGTGCTGGATGTATCGCCTTACCAGCTTTGTTGAATTTGAAGCAAGTCATGTCTCGACAGGTTCAAGGCATATGGAATGGACGAGAGGAGCTTCCGGTAAGTTTTAGTTTGTTAGGATTTTTTCTGATCATTTGGATATAACGTGACGCTAAGGGGGCATAAAGGGGGTCAAATTTGCATCCATATTTGGGTACAGTATTGGAAAGAGTTCCTATAATTAGAAGGGGTCTTTATTTCTAAGGATGGTCAGCCTATGCTCTAGTTTTTAACGGTATCACATGACACCCAACCTAGGCATGACTTAGAAGATGAGTAAACTCCAAAAAACAATCTTTTGAAGCAACTAAACAGAAATCCTCAAAAAATGCACTCCATTCACTCATTCTCAATAAGATTCCTACTTGTCATCCTCAAATTAACCAATTTAAATTCTCATCTTTCAGATTGAGATTGACGTTGATCGTTATCACTCAATTTTCGCATGTCCAATATTGCGACAGCAATCAACTGAAGATAATCCACCGATGAGACTTAAATGCGGTCATGTTATCAGCAAAGACGCACTTAATAAGCTAAGCAGTGCATCGATGTGAGTAGTTTGGGTCTCCAACTTAGAAATTTTAGTGAAAAATCTTTTAGAATTGTTTTTGTTTTGTTTTTAATTTAGCTTTTTTAATTTTTTTTAATTGGCAATTTTTCTGATTTAATTTTTGCACATTTTTTGAGTTACTGCAAAATGCTTGATTAATTTAGTTATAGCCTAAAATAATTTTCACTAAAATTTTATTATGAAGCTTAAGAACACTTTATTTAAAATCTCTGATCAGTATGAACAATAACCATTACAGATCGATGCTAAAATGTCCATATTGTCCAATGGAGCAGAGCGTCAACGATGCAAAGCAGATTTATTTTTGATGTACTGGAGATTGTACTGTAATTTAAGCCACCTAACTGTCCCGTACTCGTGGAGTGGAAGTTGCACTACTTTAATACTTTAACAATAATGTTCACACACACTTAGTTCCTTCCGAAGCTCTTCACTATAATGAATTTAATTATAAAATGAAAAAAAAAATAAATATATAAAAAGATAAGCCCTCAAATGTTGAGGATATTCTGTTGACACATTAATTTATTTAATCGTTTTCTTCTGGATGAACAAAAAAATATTTGTTTTAGATTAACTCTACATCTGTAAAAAAAGAGTTTTTGACATGTTTCATTGAAATATTTTACGAAATAAAAATAGTATAAGTTACATATTTAATTCCGAATCGAAGGAAAAAATATTCATGTTTTATTTACTCAATCGAATGTTTTCTTCATTTTTAAATCCGCATTCTGAATTTTTATTATTATTTGTTTAATATTGCTTCTCAATGACTTTTCAGAATTTGAGATTGAAATGAGATATGAAAGTTAGCAATAACAGAGCATGATGGGCAAATATTAGAGAGCATTGAGGTTTCTTAGACGGTAGAATTTTTTAAATAGGTCATTAATTTATAACGTCCTTAGTCTTACGATTGGATATTTTGACATCCATCTTGAATTTATAAACCTTTATATGTTTATAAAAATAATGTCATTAAATGCTATCCTCATATGCTGTACCATACATTTCAGTCTCATATCTGTTACGTCATTTGATTACCAAAGGTGACTCATAATCGTGACTAAATGCTAATACTCCACGTTAATTAACTGAACTGATATTAATCAAGATAAAAAGAAGTCCTTTCTAAGATTAGTATTCAATTTTTAATGAATCCGAGTTTTTTGTATGACAATTTTTAACAGAGAGGGGAGGGGTCTAAAAATCTGGTTTTTTGTGTGACGTCATTTATGAACGATCCATAATAACAAAAATGATTTGATTTCCAAGAATGATGATTTTTAAAAATTATTTTTAAGTTGACATAAAAATTCTTATTTAATTTTATAAACTTTTTGATTTTTATTGATATATTACTTAAGAAAATAGCTCAATATTAGGTTCAGTATATTCCAAAGGGGCTTCTGATAAATAATGTCCAACTTTTATTGGGTGGGGGGATGTTCTGATTTGTGACATTTCATTTGTTTGGGATCTGAAAATCTCGTTTCTTGTTGAACATAAATTTTGAAGAAACCCAAATAATAATTCAATTCAAGTACAGAAAGGATTACGATTAGAATTGCAATTACAATTACAGTTACAGTTACAATTACAATTGTTAGGAGGTACAGGCTCTTCTGTGGGTCTTTCAGTCGTGGTCCACTTTGTAGGTGACGTAGGAGTTGTTGTACTTTCAGTCGTGGTCCACTTTGTAGGTGACGTAGGAATTGTTGAACTTTCAGTCGTGATATTTGGATCAGATGGAACTACAAAGAAGAAAGACGTTCTTCGATTAGCCCAAAATGTTTCAAAAGTTCCAACAATCGTCACGCTTTAAAATATAATTTATTTTACTGATAAGAAAGGAAAAAAGCAATTTATCTAAAAAAATACTCACTGAAAATTAAATATAAGTAGTTCTGTAGTAATCGGTGGTACCCAAAAAATCTCAACTGATGTTTTTTGAGATGAGTTTATATGTGTTGCACTGGATCCTGAAATATTTCTACAATTTATCACTCCTACATTTTCAGATACTTGAAATGTTCCGATTAGTTGGTCATTTTGAGTTCGAGCTTGAATTTGAAATCCACGAAACGATGGCAGTAAGTTAGTGCCTAAAATTCTGATTTTTATTGACTCGCCGGATACTATTGGTGTTTGAACTTCTAGGGCTACAGGTAGATCTCCAAATTGATCTTGATTTCCTATATGGAGAGGCATCATTGTTTCACAAGCACCGAGTGGAGCACCATCTTGAAAACTTCTAACATTCAAGATGCAGAAACTAGAAATAAAAATAAGTTTAAGCCACATTTTGATGATTTCAAGATATTCTGTTAGTTATTGAAGGAATAAAAAACGTCTATAAGTTTCAAAATTTGCTACTAATCTGAATTTATAGACAAAAAATATCAGATTAAAGAAGAAATTTGGAGAGATTAACTGATAAAAAATAGATAAAGATTAAATATTGTTAAATTGGAGGACGTTTATAAATAAGGTTCATCAGAAACGAGATTTTCAAACCTTCTGCTTTAATTTAACCAAAAAAATTCTTCAGAAGATCAAATATGAAAAAAGTCAGTTGATCAATTCCATACCCTAGGGCAGTGTTGTCCAACCTGTGTGCCGCGGCACGCTGTGTGCGGTTTTGGTCATGATTTTCCATCAAAGTGTGTCGTGGCTCAAAAAAGGTTGGACAACACTGCCCTAGGGTATTATTTTGCATGAATATTCACACAGATCCAGACAACTTCTTTCCCATCTTCTTGGTGAATTTGAGGACAAATCTTCCCTAAACTTTAACTTGTTAGAAGAACCCCCATATTTTTCCTCACAAAAACTCCCTTCCATGTTCTACATCCTTCACAATATAATTTAATTACCTCTATGACATCATCATGAGATGACATTTTTTTGCATGTAATCCAACAAATTCCATGCCTTCTTCCATTGAAAATTTCAACGACAAGTCAGTCAAAATTACAACAATACTTCATTAATCTTTTTAAAATTATTATCATCCAAACAAAATCTGACATGTAACAATGATGTTGAAGAAGCAGCAAACAAGGATGATACAATTTACTCAAAAGCTAATCGACATGTATGAGATGATGATGGCAATTAATAAACAATCAATTTAAGAACTTTGTTTTGCTGACTCAATGGAAAAGAAAAATTGATAATCAATAAACAAAAAATTACCATTCTTTATTCGTTTTGATCGCAGAGAAATGATAAGTCATTACAAAGCAAATTCTAAAGTTCAACAGTCTTGAAAGGTCTTTTTTCGAATTTTTAACTTCATAAATGAAATTAATTACTTCCACAAGGCATTATTTTTGCTATTCTGGACACCAAAGTATCAAGATTAAAGAAATAATGCTGTTTATAAGTCGAATTGTTGAAGCATGAGAGCGTGTAATGTAAAATTCCGACGTCAAAAAAAAGTTCGACGTTCCTTCCTCAATATAAGCAGTGCTGTTAAACTGGATGTTTTGGTTGGACACTGTAAGTAGACATCTTTAAGAATTTTATTGCAGGATTGTGTAGATGTGGTCAAGTCCTTGTCTGGATAAGACAAAATGTTGAATTCTGAACTTAGAATAAGAACTTTCCAGGTAAGGGTACCCTACCCTACTCTAAGTACCCTAGGGTAGGGTTTGAAGGGTATGGTACCACGGATTTCATTTTGTTACGGAATATTTTTTGTTTTATTCTGCACAACCATTTAGTGGAAGGTCACAAGCCTATAAATGACCAGATACCTCGATGGCAATAAATTGTCTGATTTCAGCACCTCAGATATGTAGTCCCCAAAAAAAATTGATCAAATAATTTTGTTTACACCAGATGACATCAAGCCTAGATATTGACATAACCAGATATGCCTTGATTCAAATATGAATATTTATAATTTGTCACTCCTATTTGCATCATTGAGGTCTGAGGAGGATGACCATCTGCTTTGTGTTTCAGAAGATTTTCCTCTATTTTTTGAATTTGTGCTCTGTCCTTTGAAAGATTCAATTGGTCCTCTATTTTCATAAATTGTCACCCTAGGTCTGAATCAAATTTTTGTCTGAACCCAAAAGCAAGAGCTACCAAACAATACTGAATATAATAATTTTAGCAAAAGAGATAAACATCATAATCTGCCGATAATAATTAATTTGTATAATTTAAAATTAGTCGTGATCGAAAATGCACGTTGAATTAAATTAAATAACAAACAAATTCTCACTTTATAGTCGACTAATGATATGTATCAATCAATCAAATTAAATTTAAATGTGTGCCTTAATTCATAAGGCACATTGTAAAAGAATCAATTCTCAATCACGATGAAAAACACATGTTGACTTTAGGGCATCTAAATTTGCGCAGTTCAACAAGTGTTTGGAAATAAAACAGAAGCTGCAACTTGTTGATTGCTGGAAGCTTGTTTGTCATAATTTTTAGATTGAAACAAAAAGAAATGAAAGTAAAAGTTGTGATTTTATGACTTTCAGATTGTTTTCGGCGATGAAGATTTACTCGGTTGACAGTTTTACGAGTAATTTAAATTGCATTTCATAAAATAATAATAACTTTTATTGTGATTTACGAGTTTTTGTGAATCAGACGCTCATATTTGCATGATCAACAAAACATTTAACTTTAAAGGAAGATTCGAGTGTGAAAAATTGAAATCCATGAATTTCAGCACTAAAGTAACTCAATTTTATTTTTTTATAACTTCCTAACCCCATCCCTCTAAAATTACAAGCACTTCTAATGAATAAAATCCACTTCATGGTGTTCTGCAGAAGAAAATTGTCAAAAAAAATTTTATGAATCAAGATTGTTAGCTTTTTTCTAGGGCATGCGTGGGAAAATTACCTGAGTATGCAAAAAGCGGAAAAAAATTATGACACATTATTTTGTGAAACTTATAAAATTTTATTGTGCTGCTAATTTTAAAGTGCTAGTTTTTAACTATTTTATAATGATCATGGGCGCACTCAGAGGCCCCCTCTATCACCCTGACCAAAAAATTTGTCCATTATTGTTTGCTTTTTCCGTCTTTATAAATTTCTTGACAAAACAGAAAACACGGATCAAATTTTTGTCTGAACCAGTCAGTTGTCCTACCATGGATTAAAAGCTCAATTTCTGAAGGCATCAGAACTTAAGTCCTCATAAAAATAAAGGTTAAAGATCCGAAATATATTATCAAGCTACTCGACCATATAGGGTGCCTTCATATGGCTCTATACCTCAGATTCCACTCTACTATGATTGTCGATTATTTTCGATGAAACCAGAAATCTTATAAAAATAAATGCTTTCAAATTTAAATTATTGGAAGAGTTAAATTCCTTAGGTATAGTATCCTAGTTTCAATAATAGTTTCAACCGAACAAGAACAAAGTCAACACATTAGTTTCTTCTAGACAAAAATATATCAACTACCCCCACCTGCATTAAAAATGCCCTCTAGAATTTTTGTCAATCAAGTTTAATAATGCATGTAGTTGAAAAATGTCGATTTGTTCAATGACATAATTGAAAATAAATTTGCTGAAAAAACTAAGTCGATCAACGGCCAATAATTGACGTCATGTAAACCCCCCCCCCCCCCTCTGTCACAAAATTTTCATGCAAAAAAATAGTTTTGTATGGAAGTATTTACACAGCATCAGACCCCATATCCCCTAACCATTGAAAGTCATTTATGAACGACCCCTTAAAATAATTAAAAATGTAAAATCACAAAGTAAATAAAATATGAGCACAAGAATTACCTGGAATCAACTATAATTCTAGAATTTTTTACTTATTATTTTTAGAACAAACTTAATCGATTTCTATAAGCAGCAACAAAGTGAAACCGATTCAGAACCCCTAGCAAGCCATCTTGAACTTGAAAATGTGCAAACCATCAGATTGCATTAATTCCTGCTTAGAAAAATGAGAAAATACAATTAGAACATTTGTTCTGTATTACCAGATGATCACAAACTCTACATCTCGACCATGATACTGTAGTGAGTAGTGAGTATTCATTCCGAGAGTGGTATTCATCACGATGTTCACGAAAAAATAAAAAAAGCAACAAAAATAAAAGGAATACAAAACACACACTTACGTGAATTTTCTTTCATCAGCCACATATATATTTTGTGTTCAGTGCGAAACTTCTCTCAGTTTAATTCAGATACTCGAGTTAGTTAAACGTAATAATTAATTAAAGTGATTTTTATTGGACAGTTATTGTCAATTTGATTTCTAAATTTTTTTCTTCTTTATTGACATAAACAAAATTTTTTTATTGCTTTTGTCTCAATTTAAGTGAGACATCGCAGTTCTTTCAATTTAATTTTTACAGGAACATAAATTATTTTAGTGGATTTTTTTCGTATCTAGTGTCCAGTGGAATTAAAACAACAATAGAGAAGTGTTTATTGCGGTACGATCTTATTCATGATATGAATACATAAAATCTTTTTGTAATTAAGTGTATGGAAGATAAATTTATTGGTTTATTTTTTGGGGCTATTTTTGAAGAGTTTTTTGATGACCTTTAATGTGTGTTTTAGAGTCGTGATTATTGTTTTGTGAGAGCTTGGATAAAGTTTAATTTAATTTGTGTTGGTCCAATCAATAATATATTTTTGAACATTTTTAAAAATATCTTAACGATCCCTCACAAATTACTTCACGCTTAAAGGTCAAAGATTTTGTGGTGACAGTTAAAATGAAAGAAAATTTTCTTGTAAAATTTGTGGCAAGGGGGTAAATTTTGTCGACTTAGTGTATAACTAGCACAAAGTACGAATCTAACAATAGTGTAGCTAGTGTATCAAGAGTTTGACTTTCTCAATTTCTCATTTCCGTTAAATTTCCGGAAATCCCGTCCCTGTTTTGACATTGAGAAAGTCTAATAAAAATGACACGAAATTAATTTAAACAAAAAATGCTTGTGCTTTTGGGGTCGAAAAATTCATTTAGAAATAAAAACCTTCCTTTTCCCCCAAAATATTGAATTTCATTTGGGAAATGACCATTTGACAGAATTGCAAATTCAATTTTTTGCAAGTAAATTAAATGATTCTATAATCCTCAAAAAGGGGTCGTTTACTTATTATGTTCGCATTTTAGGGGGAGGGGGTCTGAGATTTTGTAAAAACCTTAAGTAAAGAAATATTTTGTTATCAAATTTGCTAGGAAGGGGTTTAAGAAGTCGCTGTTCTTCGTAATGGAGGGATGGGGGTCAAAAAAGTCATTTTTTGTGTGACGTAATTTGCGAACGACCCCTAACGTAATAAGTGAATGACCCCCAAAAAATTCTGTCCTTAAGTCCTTCAAATCAATATGAAAGTCCAGGCAACTTCTGTCCCACATATCTATCCATAAATTTAAATTTTACTTAAAACTTAAAAAGTTCATCCAAATACGTGCGTGAATTACAGCAAATTTCCATTTAAGTAAAAAAAAACTTTCTATAATTTCGTGGGTGTGTTACTTAAGAAAACATTATCAACTGTGTTTAACGGAGGGAATCACAAAAGACATTTTTCTCTGATGTCACGTTGTATGAACTAAATTACACAGAAATATTTTTATTGTCTCATCGCTTTTTGGATGCAAAAACAATCGATCTTTTGTTGACTGAGGATTTTAATGTGTAAATTCCTTATTCAGAAATTTTTGCGATATTTTGTTTATTCAGAAGAATCAAATATTTGAGTGACGAGTGATCACTTGGAGATAAATCGATATATCTTGTTAAGAATGGAAAGTTTTTGTAGAATCTTAATTTTTTTTTGAAGAACTAATGTGGATTAAGTGGCATCATGCCATGTGGTTGAGATTTTGTGTCTTAAATAACCAAATGAATCAGTTCTTTTGTTCAATGAACAAAAGATTATTATATTAAGATATTTTTATTTTGCAGTATATGAATATCAAATTGTTTTTTTACATAATTGAAGAAAAATTGAAAAAACTTTATTTCAAAGGCAATTAAAAAGACCAAATTTAAATAGAATTTTCTTTTAATAAACAAGACTGACCCACCAAACAGGAACTTGTATTTAGAATTCTGAGAGATTTTTTCAACAGATTATTAAGTTTATTAAATTAATTAAATACGATCACAATCTCTTCTAATTTCGCAACTTCTTTGCTGCATTAAATTACCTTAAAAATTAATTTTCAAGGAAAAAGATCTTAAATTATTCCAATGGTTAAAAAACAACAATATCTTTGTCATGCTTCTGTTGAAGTAAATTGACTGTTTTTGTTCATAAAGATCTTGCAATGTTTTTCATCTTTTTTTGACACATGAAGACGGAAACTTGTATGACTTGTGGGTCATTTATGTGGCAGAAATGCTAAATATTCATAAGTTCAGATGACGAAGATTATTTGATTTGAATTATCATGCTAATTAATCATATAGTTGTGGAAGGTATTGCAGTAATGATGAAATAGCTATAACGTGATGTAATTATAGTCATTCGGAGATTCCATAGAAAATTCTTAGAAAAAATGAATCTTAATAGAAGTTCTCCTAATTTAGTTTCTAATTTTAAAATGTAAATATTTTTTAATAGATTTTAATGTGAATATTTACTCAAACGTAGTTAACGGGCTTATGTCGTAGGTTGAAATTGCATCAGAGAATTATTGAGTGATGATTAAATCTAGTGATACATATTGTAGATTGAAACTAGTAATGAAGCGATCACGCTTCATGGGCATATTCACACCGTTTCAAGTTTTTTCATTCATAGCTTAGTATTATGTTACTAACAAGACTTACGAAAAATCGTAAAGTTATAGCTTACCCGAACGGCACAAAACGGATAATCGAGAGGAAAGTCGTCCCAGGGCTGGCGTGACTCTGGAATAGAGCTGGATTGAAATCAAATCCAGCCGTATGCTAGAGTCATGCCAGCTCAGGGACGACTTTCCTCTCGATTATCCGTTTTGTGCCGTTCGGGTTATTTAGTCAAAAATATCAAAATTAGAGAAAAAATTAGTTTGACGTAGCTTTTAGCCCCTCGAAATCTAAAATTGCGTCGGTTTCATATTCAGGCACAGTTAAGGAACCTACAAACCAAAATTCAGCTCTTTTGGTGAAAGTTAAAGCAAAAATCAATTTGGCGTAGCTTCTAGCCCCTTAAAATCCAAAATGGCGTCAGTTCCACATTCAGGCACAGCAAAGGAACCAAATTTCAGCTCATTTGGTCAAAGTTAAAGCAAAAATCAATTTTGCGTAGCTTCTAGCCCCTCGAAATCCAAAATGGCGTCGGTTCCATATTCAGGCACAGCTAAGAAACCTACATACCAAATTTCAGCTCATTTGGTCAAAGTTAAAGCAAAAATCAATTTTGCGTAGCTTCTAGCCCCTCGAAATCTAAAATAGCATCGGTTCCATATTCAGGCACAGCTAAGGAACCTACATACCAAATTTCAGCTCATTTGGTCAAAGTTAAAGCAAAAATCAATTTGGCGTAGCTTCTAGCCCCTCGAAATCCAAAATGGCGTCGGTTCCATATTCAGGCACAGCTAAGGAACCTACATACCAAATTTCAGCTCATTTGGTCAAAACATTCCTTTTCTATGAAAAAAATAAAATGTGTTTTGCAATAATCGGCTATAATTTGACCAAAAATCGCACCTTTTCGTTCCGTGTGCCTTACTGGATGCATCTCATGACTCCAAAAACAATACAGTTCTTGCCATACCCGATATCTATCAGATGCAAAAAACCAGAAGTCTTAATATTGAGTTTGAATCGAGTTATCGCACCGATTAACTAACTAACTTGCTAACTTGCTAAAGGACAGAAAGCGTTTTTTTGCGATTTCTCGGCAATGGAAGCACCAATCGAGATGCGGTTTTCACTGTTAAATTGGTAATTTTAGGCACAGACTTTCCATACTGAACACTATGGGTCGATTCCGTAAGCCTGAAGCAGCAAGTCCAAAAAAGTAGTTTCACTGAAATACCAAAAACAATATATTCACACACAATTAAAAAATTGGTGTGAATATGAAAAGTTAAGCGTATTTTTTGTAGATGTAATTAGAATCTTTATAATCATATTTCAAGCAAAATATAAGTAAACTTTAAGGCTTTTAAATGAGAAAAAAAATTCTTGACCTCAAATATTAGTTAATGGTCATCTTCTAAAGATAAATTAAATTTTAAAACTGATGACCAAAATGCAGGTATTCAAAATGAGGACTAATGGTTCGAATCATGACCGTTTTTGGATATCTGTTTATTCTGGCTAGTATTGATTATCAAAAGATTCAAGGGTTTAAAGGTGTCTGATCTTCCTTCAAGATTTAAATTTGTTGGAAAAAATGGACCCCTCCTTTAGAAAATTGAGGTCGAACCCCATTCGAAAGATTTTTTTTATTACTTACCTGCAGAAAATTATACAGCAAAAAAAGGAAGACCTAACTTCAATTTTATGACGCTTTCTTTTCTAATTTATTGTATATTCTTTGCAATTCCTTTAAAATATATATAAGCATTTAAATACAGGAATATCCATTAAATTTTAATGTAAATGTAATTCTGCAAGAAAAGATATTTCCAATTTATAGCAAGTGAAACTAATCAACTCTTTATGTCAACAAGCTTCTCAAGTTTTTATCTCTTTTAAGTAAAAAAATACCTTATTGCATACAAAAGTAGTTATTATTATTTACGGCCAATAACATTTACAACGTAGACTTCTCGTAGCCAGCTTAAGATAATATCAAACAATGACAAAAAGAGTTAATTAATTTCATTACCACAACAGTTATTAGACGAGGATTATAACGATTGTGATCACGTTTTAATTAAAAAATTTAAAAATGAGCTTTTCTTGTTCTAAAGCTTTATGCGAATGAGTGATTAAGCGACATGCGAGAATAACAAACTTCTCCTCCAAGCTGTGTACTAAAATTTGATTTTTTTTTTGTGCTATGGTGGGGATATTCCGGTCGGTACTTTTTTATGTTTTCAAAACAATAACACACAAAAAAAATACATAAAAATTTGTAATTTGCTCAATTGAGCAAATCATAAAAATTTACGTCTACGTATATTTCTAAGAATAAAAGAACAAATCGCGAATCAAGTCCAATTCGATATCAAAAATATAAAACCTGATATATTAAAAGAAAAGAGAAACGACAAAGTTTCTTTTTCACATCGATTTTTGTTTACATTTAAGCACGATCATCTTTTAGATCTTCAGTTTAGTAAAGGAAGCACAGCCGACAAGACACAATAAAATAAAATCTCTAGAATTTATTTACAAGACAGAAAAAATATTATTTAAATTACGAGAACAAATTAAAATATAAAAAAGGTAATTAAAGTTTATTGATAAGGAGACATGACATATTTATGTCTCTCATGGAATTTCCGAAAGACTTAAAAGTGATTAAGATGCATGTTAATTATTAATTTAAAATCTGCAAAGTGTTCTCAGAAACAAAACAGATTGCGTCATTGGTAACAATACACAAAAAACAGGATTGACAACCTGTTCTGCCACTCGAAAAATTGTGCAAAAAATACCTTACGAAATTTTATTCAAAATCAAGCAACAAAAGTAAAGATCTTTGATCGGATTTGATGATACAGACTTGAAGAGGTCAGCATTGTTTATTAAACTCAACAAGTCGATAAAACCGGAAAAAATTATTATTTTAAGTGCGCAGAAGATTAATTCACTTGTCATTTGTGAATTATTGGCTTGATTGAAATATTTCTGCGACTTTAGGATGTGCATTTGTGAAATTTACATTAATTAAGATTTATACGAAGATCAGGGGTGTATCAAGGTGACTTGAACCCCCTATTGAGAATATTATTTTTTGATGGCGAAATTTTTGCGTAGAATAGCTTTGATCAGCCGCAATATTTATTTAAAAATATTACTTCTGCATATTTAGTTAAAAAATGAAGGATTACGTGGTTTAGTCGTTCTTATTGACTAAAGTGATTAGATTAGAAATAGTTTGAGCAAATAATTTGTTAAAACACGATTAACAGGATAACCAACATTTGTGAACATGCATCAACATCGTGTAAATTCTTGAGATAGTCCTTTTTGGCACAATCGAGTTTTTTCAACAAAAAAATTCTTAAAATTCTTACTTTGGATTTAATTTTACACATTTTTGCATAATAATATAACCAATATAAGAAAATATAGAGAATATTAATCGAGTTTTAAAACGAAGGTCAAACTTTTACTTTTGACTTAAATTTTAGAAGATTCTCGAACATTAATCGATTAAATATACAAAAAAACAACTTAAAACTTGAATATAAAATTTCATTTATTCGGTTTTAAATTGAAAAAGAATTCTCACTGTCAATTTAGTCATAAAAATTATCTCTTCTCAATATTAGAAGTTGATAATTTAATTTCAATGAAATCAATAAACAGTTTCAAGATTTTTGCATTATAAGTGGTCAAATTGTCACGCGCTACGACAAACAAGAGGTTGTTGATTTTCGGCATTTTTTGCTTGAATAATAAATTTATAAAAAAATCCAATCACCATTTGAAATAAAATTGAAATATTCACGAATGATCAATAAAATAAAGTCATAAGAGAACTGAGCAGGGGTGTAGGCAAAAATTGTTAAGGGAGGTATTTAAAAATTTAGGGGGTATTTTGGGTTTTTTTAAAAACCCTAGCAAATTTCTGTTAAAAAAGGTCCAAATGTCGAATATTTTATTAAAAAATAATTTTAAAGAACAATCAACTCAGAATAAGATTTGATCCAGAATTAAAATAGTAATCTGGATAGGCTACTAAGAATCAACATTTTATTACATTTGGGGATTCCCATCAATATAGTAGGAAGATATTACTATTATAGATTAAAGTTGTTTACATGAATCACAATGTCAAGCAATCACACTTAAGCCTCAAATGTTTTTAGGTCACTTCTATCAATTAAATGAAAAAATAAAATATAAAGCATGTAAAATAAAAGATAAGACACTGAGCAATAAAATTATTGTGACAGAATTGGTAAATCCCAACATTAACAATTCTATAAGATGTCACATTTCTACAACTTTGAATTTTTTAAAGCTGATTTGCATAATTTGGTAGAAATCAGGATAAAATAGAAATCTGAAATAAAAGTTGATTTTTTAAGTTACAAAAAAGAAGAACTCAGTGGATATTAAATGGTCGTTGTAGAGAAGCCATTCACACAACATTTTTATGAATGTCTTAGAATTGCGTAATATAAAAGCCACCCTTAAATTAACCGTTAGCTATACCAGAAAAACAATGCGTTGGAAATTCCAAGATGACAACTCGACTCTAATATTTTAGTAATAATTACCAGTCACTCAAGATGACCATTAGCGAATATTTAGATTTTTCATTATTTTTTGCATCACATGCCATTTATTGATTGTCAAAAACCAGTGGCGTAGTCAGGAGGGTGATTAAGATATAAAAATATTTTTATAATACGCCACTGTCAAAAACTGATAAAAAATAAGCTGAAGAACCTTTGAATTTGAGAGCAATTAAAGCTTGACCTTCTGCGATATTTTTTTAATAATTTCTCAATGTTCTTTCAATGAAGAAATCTTCAAATTAATTTTGTCAAAAGAGAAATAAACATCCACACACATTGAGAGAGAATCACAAAGAGTTATCAATTTTGATTAATATTAAAAGAAAATTGCGTGTTATTTGCATTCAATTGACTCTGGGGCACTGAAAGTGTGTATTCTCTGCCCATATTAATTTACATATAATTGCAATCAATTGCAATAAACAAGTATAATGAACTTTCTGGTGACAAACTTTCTAATTCCTTGATTATCTTTTTTTTTCTTTGTCTTGCAGAAGAGCACATCGAACAGAAAATGTTGACATTCGGTATCATTTGCGCTCTTGTAGCCACAGCTAGTGCAGGTAAAACTACTTTATCAACGTCATATAAGCTGGAAACACGATTTGACATTGTAATGACTGGCTATTAACTTGAAAATGTATAAAATGTTGTGATTAATTCCTGAGAGATTAATGCTAGTAGCAAACAAACGAATGAAGAAGCTAAAATATTCCTTTCTTGACGATTATGAATATTTTGGGAAAATCCCGGGGTTCTTCATACGAAAAATTACATTATACAATCCGGTTATTGACAAAAAAAAATAACTTGATTTCTCTACAATACGATGACGTCACTCACACAATGACTTGACGCGATAGTGTTAATTGAAATTCATACAACATTAGTATACATAAGGAAGACTGCGATGCGCGAAAACAGTTTCACACACAGCAATACATTCACACCCGGCTGACTATCCTATACTCTATTGCTTTCACGAGCAATTTAACTCATTTATACACACTTACTTGTGATTGTTAAGCTACGATGTACTCTAAAATTTCTGACCTTGAACATGACTCAAAAAAATATATACAAAGAAAAATCGTGATTCCAATGAATTATTGTCTATTGAGACGACGTCATTATAAATTTATGACTCATTGTTGACTTAAACTTTATTTTTTTTATGTCTTGTCTATTTTTAGGCTATTCAAGCTCTTCTGCTGGAGGTTCGGCAGGACTTTATAATGATTATAACACAGGTTACGGTTCTAAATATCCTTATACAAATAATTATGTAGGTTATTCATCAGTTGGAGCTGCACCATACGTTCCTGTCGTTACTCCATTCGACATACAACAGTACATAGCTCAATTAAATGCTTTTCAGACTAAGTATGGTTAATCGTTCATTAATTCTTTACTTGACCCCTCAAACAAAATTCCTGTTTTCTGTTTTCTTCGTGTTTTTTTTGGCTTTTGTGATGAGATTTTATTGTTTTGTTGTTGCATATTGTTTTCTGATTTTTGTGTTGTCTTCAATATGTGTGCAATTTTTTATTTTGTGTATATCACTGTATCGAAGCTAGTTTGACTTGTTTTCTTCTTGTTTGGCTAACACATAAGACCAGGTTCTTTGTTTTTATATGAAAAAAATGCATTAAGTTTTTTAGGATAAATTTAAATTTCAATCCATTAGAATTTTAGTTTTATAAAATTCACGCAGTAATATTCCAGCAAAATAAGTGTATTTTGGGTGACTATAAACCAAAACTTTTAGAAACAATGGGGTTTGTTAAAGAATTCTTTATTTTATATTTATAAAAATGAATGATGATCCACGCTGTGAATAAAATTATATTAAATACAGATTCATAGCACGCAACTTTTGGGATCGATTATTTGGTTGCACATATTTGAATTTTTGATTGATTTTGTATGCAAAAAAAACAAAATTTTTGGTGATGGTTCACAAAAAAACTTTCGGAATCAAAATTATATTTGTAAATATTTATCTGGTGTTGGGATTTTATTTTGCTGATTATGGTGGCACTCGATAGATCAAGATAGAGTTTGATTGGTGGTTTATTACTTGCTTAAAGTCATCATGTCTTGTACATATTCATAGCGATGACAGGTTCCAGATATTTGGGTATACCCTAGCTATTGTCTTTAGTATAGCAAGGGTATACCCGAGAAATCGACCCCAGTGGTGTCTTTGGGTTGAATACAATACTCTTCTCTAGCTGAAATGACCCAAAAATATAATTTCAAAAATAATATTTTAAATTATTAACTTGTTTGTACCCCCTTAAAAATTTTGATCTCATAAAATAGACAGGTTGTCTGTGTATGACAGTTTTGACTGACTTCTTGTATCATAGTTTTTCAACTTAAATAATCTAGTCTTAAGAATCCACACTAACAATCTGTATATTATTTCCATCTCATTGACAAATTTCCTCATTCAAGTCCGAGGTCACTAACAACAGGCTATGCAGGTGCAGGTGCTAAAGTTCAGGCATATGCTTCGTTGAGTCCATCAAAGAGAAATCAAGATAGACGAAATAATAAGAACAATAATAAGTAAATGGGTGTTTTTCACATGAATTAACTTAATATGAATCATTCTCAGATGACTAATGTCTGATAATATTAAAATTACATACAAATTATAGATGGTTTGGCAATTAACACATGTAGTGACAATGTTTAGATGCTTTGATGAATCTTGTAGTTGATTATTGCTCACTTAAAATTCATAGAATCCGCTAATGAAAAAATATTCATATTTATTTACAGTCTTTGGTATCAAAACTTAGCACAACAAGCAGCAATTCAAAACTCAGTAGCCGCAAACATCAACGCCATTAGAGACCAAGCCCTCTATGGAAATAGATTTGGTTATGGTGGATATGGCGCTGGCGGTGGAGCTTATGCAGGAAGTGGAGCATATTCTGGAGCAGGAACAGGAAGTTATGGTGGTGTAGGCGGTGGCTCAACTTATGGAGGAACTTACAACAGACCAGCATATTCAACACCAGTTGTAAATCGTTTTGGAGGTGGTGGATATTCAGGAGGTAGCGGTTATACAGGTGGCTCAAACTATGCAGCATCAGGTGGTTCAGTTGGAGGTGGTCACCACACCGGATTTGCTCATGTTAGTCCACCAAGATTAGACTCAAGATTCGGAGATGAAGGCGTCGTTAGCCACAGCGTAGGTCAACCAGGCGTTGTTGGAGTTTCATCATTCTCATCATCATCAGATATCAATGGTGTCAAAAATCGTGAGTCAGGAACATCAGTCAACAACAATGGCAAAGTGACAACTTATTACAATAGAAATAAGTAAAGATCTGATACTTAATCATAATTTTAAGAAAGTCCTTATTTTGTCAACTCAGAAACTTAATTTTTAACTGTGGTTTTTTGATCTTAATATTATTGACTCTCGATAATGATGTGTAATAGACATTAAGGAAGTAAAGGTTTTAAAAATTTTGAAAAATAAATTATTTTGATGTTTTTATTTGAAAAATAATTTGGTTTATGGGAATTTTAGTTTCAGACTATTAATCTTTACAAAGACTATTAATCTTTTTAAATATTTGTTTTCTTCTTGGAACCTGCTTGGAACAATACCTGTCTAACTGTCCCCTGACTGGCGCTAGCCTATTTGTTTATAACATGCTCTTGAGCTTTTTAATCGTAGAAGTATTCCAGAACATTATTGAGCTAGAGGCACTACGATCCTATTCGATGTAGAATCTATAACATGTTAAATGACCGTTTCCGGTTGAAAAAAATTTTGAACTGATTTGTAATCTTCAACGCTCATTTTTTTGTATTAGTTTTCTTATCAGTTTTTAGATTTTATGATTTTGAACTAAAGGGCAGCTCTTGGGTTAACCAAAACGGATGTGCCATTCGTACACGGAATTAAAATTGTTCGTCAAGATAAGGGAAGCCATCTGTGCAGTTTTTCAACGGACAATTCTGTATTTTTCAACACTGTCCTGTATAAATTTAGAAATTATGTTCCAGTTCCTGTATTTTTTCTCGAAAATTTCCATTAATTTTAAAAATTTTCTTCATGTTCTGTATTTTTGAGAAAGTTTATCAAATATCCTGTATTTTCATGAAAATTAAATGGTCACCTTAATCATGATATTAGTTCAATTTTCAAGTATTCCACATGTCACATTCCTTTCCTCCTCATCAACATTACTCATCAAGTAGAAACTGATTCACAATTGCATTCTCAGAATTTTCAAGAACCGAGCATAACAAGTTGCGTCTTTGAAAATTCTTCAGAAAAATATGTTCTTAAAAAAAGTCCACAATAAAAAAGAATTCAAAATAAACAAACAAACTGCACAAAAATTTGAGTAACATCCGACTGATAAGAATGACTGAAATATTTTGATTTCGATCGAATTCACCCGCGAGTTCTTGGAAGAGCGGAACAAATACGTCTACATACTTGAGAATATTTAATTGAGATGAGAAAAATAAAAAACCCAAGAGCTTGTTTACGCAGGAGTCAGTTTAATCTCAAATTGAGTCTGATAAGAATTTTTGTATATAATTTGCACAGATCGAAGAGAGTCATCAGTCTTGTGAGATCAATCAAAGAATAATCATCCAAAGAAAGGAACTAAATTAATTTAATTAGAAGAAAGAAAAATTCTAGAAAATGAAAATTTTCCTGACAATTTTAGTCACAGCTGCATTAGCACATGCTGATGTTGATAATAAGTATGGGATGTAAGTTTTAGTTGAAGAAAAGCGTTTCAATTTTTGTGCATCAACATGTCAAAATTTTTGAAAATTTTCTCTGATCAAAACTCTTTTTTCTTCTTCTTCCCTTTTGGAAAAAAATTGGCAAAATTTGTGTCCCTTCAACAGGGATTTTAACAATCACCTTCTCTTTATTCACGATAGGCACTACTCGCAACATCAAACATCTGTCGATGCTGCCCGTCAAGGCATGCAAGAAAGATTATCAAAATTAGGAGGTCAAACTGCTTTTCAACGACAATATGGTGGAAATGAAAATTACGTTGCTGGATGCACGACTGGATGCTCAACTGGCTCATCATCTGCATACAATTCAAGGTACAGACAATTTTTTTTCCATTCAGATGACTTTCTTTTCCTTATCATCTGACAGTCAGAATGTAGATTTCTTAAAGAGTCTGATTGTGACATTCCTGACCTTATACTAGTTGATAACGATTTTCGAAGCGACTGATTTGATTATTGCAATATTATATTTCATTTGTTAGCGCATTTTGTGACGGTTTGTCGATGTTTTAAGTGACTTGATCGTTTGATCCTGAAAAAAAAAATAATTTTCATTATCACAGCCTTCTTTGTTCTGTTATTTCTGTACGGAAATAACTTTCAAATGACTCATTCAGTCATAATTGTCAAGTTAAGGAGTGAAGTCCATCGATCAAGTCACTATCTCAAATCTAAATGCGCTCATGTTTAATAACTAAGCTTCATCCCATAGCCTACTTTAATCTACATAATAATAATCAACAACTTTTTTTAGATCGTCATCAAGTTTAAACTCCCGCAGTGCTAGTGGTCTTGAGAATTCAGATTATGTAGGCGTTGGAATTGTTTCCCATGGATTTGCAAATGATGAAAATGACTTGCAACAAAGAGTTTCTGCCAGATTTTCATCAGGAAGTGCCAATGAAGCTGATGATTTACAGCAAAGAGTTGTCGCTGGAGATTTGAGTAATGTTCAGTCAGCAGCTTATCGTTCATCATCAAGAAGTAGCCGCAGACAAGAGGAGGAGGAGGAAGAGGAAGAAGATTTGCAAACAAATGTTGGTGCTGGTTACCACGACTTGTCAGTTAGTAATGATAGATATACTGAATCACAAAAAAGATTACAGCAACAACAAAGAGAATCAGAATCAAGAGTTACAGGTGGCGGACGAACATCTCAAGTATATTATGCTCCTGGAGGCTCCACATCATCATCATCACATAGATCATCAGCACAAAATTCAGAAGCTCAATACAGTGAATCGAGAACAATTCGACCAGTTCCAGTTGGCCAATATGTAAGCATGGCTGTTCGTCCTGGCACAGCAACAGTTTTGACAATTCCAGTCTCTCCTCAAGAACAAGGACAACAACGTGTTTATGCTAGCAACAGACAAGGATATCAAGCTGCCACAGAATCAAGCAGAACAGCATCAAATCGAATCAACTATTATCCATCATATTCTTCAGACAGATCCTCAACATCATCTGGATCGAGGGTTGAATCAGCCACACAAAGAGTCGTAGCTTATCAAGCTGATAAACTCACAACACCTGCCTACTCAAGATCACGATACAACGTTGAGGAATCAGAAGAAGATGAAGAAGAAGACACACAACAAAGAGTTCAACAAGCCAACATTAATTCACGTCAATCATCAACATCAGGTGGTTCCACAAATTATCAACAAAGTTACACAGGTAGAGTAGTCCCAGCTGTTCCAGTTCATACAGTAGAGTCAACATCATCCCAAAGAACCAATGAAGATCAAAGACGATATAGTTATCAAGCACGTCCAGTCTATAACCAGAGAGTGACATCAAATAGAAACGAAAATGAGCAGGCAAGTGGAAGTAGTTCTCAATACACAAGTGTTAATCGACCAGTAGTCACATCAAGCCGTATATCAGGAACTGATGGATCTCAATATGGAAGCAGTGGAGTGACCTATTATACAGCACCAGCAGCATCACAAACTCGTATTCAAATGCAAGCACAAAATCAACAAGCATCAGGTCAATCACAATACACGGCAGGTAGTGCTGCTCAAACACAATATACAGCTGGAAGTGCTGCACAAAATCAATATACAGCTGGAAGTGCTGCACAAAATCAATATGTAGCTGGAAGTGCTGCACAGAATCAATATGCAGCAGGTACAGGATCAAGAACGAGTGGATATGGATATCAAGCATATCCTCAATCAAGATTCTCAGGTGCACAACGTGGATCAGCAAGTTCCACTAATCAAAGATATAATGCACAAGCCGTCAATGCTAATTCCGATGATTTATTGACATACATGTCAGAAAGTGAGAAGTTGGCAAGAGAGCAACAAAGACAAATTGCAAGTTCCCGATCAAGTTCATCCCAAGTCTCAGCTGCTGAAGCTAACAGACGCACAGTAAATACAGCAAGCACACTCGATTCTGCAGCCGCCAACTTTGTAGGATCAACAAATTTACAAAGTAGATTAAATGATTTTGACAATGTTGAAAGCCTTGGTGGAACTGGTGGATTTAAGCGCGTCAAGTCATGGCAAAAACAATCAAAATGGGCAAGTGGTAAGTGATTTGGACATTAAGCTACTAATGTGTTGAAAAGTATGATTAATTACTGTAATTAATTTAATTCTTAAATAGGTTCGGAATATGATACTGAGGGAAAAATCAAAAGTCATTCAATGCTCAGCACAGCAGAAGCAGAGAAGCATAACATCAATGGTGCCGAGACTGGCTACAAAGCAGCAACAACAACATTAGAAAATGATGGAAAAGTCTCAACATATTCCATTCATACACCATAGACATAAAATTTATGTCTTGACCCCTAATATTTGATTAACTCTCCAAATTAATTAGTTACTAGTTAGTGTTAGCTACATATACGAAAATTTATGTGAATATGCATTTGTAGATGGAACAAGTTTGGATGAAATGTCTTTAAAGTCATGAACGCATTTTTCATTAAATTCATTCTTTTAGATTTAAAAATTTTGTTGGAACGGTTTGGGAGGAGTTTCATTTTGGATTTATGGCTTTTGTATTTTTTCTGTTTATGAATTTTTTGATAGTGAGTCGAATAAAAACTTGAAATACTCAATAGTTTTTTTTTAATTTTACATACTAACTAGGAATTGCTAATCATAATGATGCTATCATTTGGTTGTAAAAGCTTAACCTCATCCTACCTACCTTAAGGGTTCCTGATTGATATCAAGATCGAGATGCCACAAGATATTTTCATCATTTTCTCATTCTCAATAATCTGTTGAAACCAAAATTATGAGTAAACAGCTCAACTAGGTAATTCAAAGGTCAGACATCAGCTGGCATAAAAAAAAAGGTAATTTTTAACTTAGATGTTGTCATGCTTATACATAATCTGTTGTCTGTATAAATCTCACCAGATCCTACCTACATGTCTGAGCTTTTAAGTCTGAAGTCAGTAAAAATGTAGTAATTTCCTAACTAAGACTTCATTTTTGGTGTTTTAGACTCGAATTTTTGTCAACGACATGTCTAGACGAAGATGTTATCTAAACCAACAAGCTACTTCTTAATACGTTCCTGATTGTGTTTCAAAATTCACAAATATAAGTCACATCTCAATTTAGCATCAATATCTACCATCATAACCCCTTGAACATATGCAAATACAAAACTTCATATTAGTCTCACATCAGCACACAAAACATGAATTCGAGACAAAATGCACTTAAGCCCTTTCAATACTCATGTTAAATCGCGCTTGAAAAATTATTTCGTACTTCCGTTTTAAGCACTTTATATATTTTTTCTTAGAAGTTAAAAGCAAGCAGATTTTTATCAACTTTATATGCATTTCAATTTATTGTTTTCATTCTCTCTCCGCGCTCACAAGAAAAACACAGCATTCATTAGAAATATTCTTGTGAGAAATGTTGAAAAGCTATCAGCTTTTATATTTTTTGTGAATGAATTATTATCTGGCAACGAACAATCTCATTTTTATGTGTCACATTAATTGTATTTTTTCATAGCTAAATGAACAAAAATAATAATGAATTTAATTATGTTAGGTATATTTTTTTTTCTTACATCTTTATTACAACATTCATTCATATGTACGCGTGCGGTAGTGCTACAAACAAGAATAAATAAAAAAAATTGACTTACAAATTTATGTAGTCTTTGAGAAAGGTCTCTCAAGCTTATCATCGACTATATTCGTTAACTTAAATTCGTGAGATGATGAAGACGGATGTTGTGGATTTAAAAGTGGCCCTGGATATTCTTTACAAGTGCATGGTTCCCATGGAAGATGACGATCATGATGAATTTGATATGGTATGAAATTGGATGGCTTTCTTAAAATATCAAATTGGCCTGAAAAGTTTTTTATTATTTTATGTACATAAATAATTAGTTCCGCATGATTAAATTTGGTCATTGCTACCATGTCGATGATGAAATACAGGTTCTTGATGAAATCTTCGATTGTTGTATCTCTCTGTTGTCCATATGGCATATTGTGGGATTTGTTTCCACGACTCATCGCTATGACCACCACCGCTGAATTGATTCCTGTCGTCCTGTCTATGAAAAATTGGTCCACGCGGAGGCAATGGCTGTGAAGGATTCTCTAAAGGTATGACACTCAAAATTTCATTGTCAATTGACTCTTTAACATGTCCACTACTAATACCTCCACGATCTGGTGTGCCTTTAAACACTGGAACTACCGGAATGCTTGCATTGTCATCCTCTTTTCCAATTTCTTTCTCATCGACTGTTTTCGTATCATTTGTTTCACTGCTTGTTATTTCGAATGTAACATCTGTACGAACACCAACAGTCTTTTTCGTTTCGGATGAATCACTTGAAGATGAGCTGTCACTTCCACTGCTTTTTGATTCTTTTGTAAAAATTTATTCAATTTTTAATTTTTTTATTTTATTTTATTTTTTCTTGTTGAATAATTTTCAGGTCACCTTTTAATTCCGACGTATCAACTGTCACACGCAATCCTTTTATTTTTCCCGTTTTTATATCCTTTTTCACCTCAACGAGTCCACGATTATCACCAAAATCAAGTTTCGGATCAATAGCAAGACTGTGCGTTAAAATTAAAAAATTAAAAATTATCAACAGTACTAAATTCCGCGAGCCCTCTACAGAAGTCATCGTGTATTGTTAGGCGTCTAGAATGAAACTGAAATTGTCTCGTGTGCGGTTGCAAAAATGCTTTGTTTCTCTTACTCGAGAGCTTGCTTGATTGTTGTTGTTGTTTTGCGTGTTAAGTGAACAAAAAATTATTCTCAATATAATCGCCAAACTCAGTAGCATTAATATGGTCAATTTTTGTGGATGTTTTGAGGTAAATGTGTGAGTTGTGGTTGGCAGTTTGGATGAGATGGAGGATTCTGAAGCAAATGGGGGCTCTTTTTAAGTCAACTTACCCTTGGGGTCGTTTGAAAATTATGTTTTATTAAAAATTGAGTTTTTAGACCCACTTGCTGCTATCACACATATTCTATGGAGTACCAAACAGCTGCAGACCTCCCATTTTATTCCAAATGTTGGCCATCATAAGGAAATACTCTTTTAATGATGTCTGTACTACAAGCAAAAAGAAAATGCGCCCTAAGTATCCCAAAAATATTTGATAATTCATAAATCGTACGAGATTCCTTTAAAAATTCATGGACATTACCGAAGACAATGACGATTGAAGACGATTATTAATAAATTTGTCGGTCTGGTTATTTCATGTTGATGATCTTTGGAATTAAAAAAGGTAATGTTCCTCAATTTTAAATTAACAGAAATCGGAAAAAAATCACACGAAAATTAGACAGGCATCACATTTAAGACAAAAAAGTAGCCAAACACTTAATCGAGTACCCGTAAAACCAGATTTATAATTAATGTGTATTAACGCGAAATTAATAATGAACTTATAACGTGATTACAAGATTTATATCTCACTTACTCGAAAAAAATGTGTTGAGATTGACATCAGAATGAGAAATTGCAATACAAGTGCAAAAAACAGAATATGTACGGCTTAAAATACAAAGTTTTATTTTATGACCGTGAGATATATGCAACGAAAATGTGAGAGAAGTCATTAATTTATTTTATGTTCAAATGTTGAATGCATTCATTATTTTTGTGAATTTTGGTATTCTTGGGGATCATCAATCAAGTGAGATTCAGCGGGGAACAGGAAGATTGCGGTACAAAAGGAATTTTTGGAATTAATATGGAAGAATTGATGCAGAATTTGAAAAAATTAATGAATTTTTAATTTGAATCGTTTTCTCAGCTGGGGTTCTAAGTCAGAACATTCAGAAGAAATTGATTATGCTCTAATGGTTTGAATACGTACATGCTTTACGTACATTTGATTATTAAAAAAAAAAATTTTGATGAACCTAAAAATTCAAATTTTAAAGAATTTAAAAATTCAAATTTTAAAGAATTTAAAAATTCAAATTTTAAAGAATTTAAAAATTCAAATTTTAAAGAATTTAAAAATTCAAATTTTAAAGAATTTAAAAATTCAAATTTTAAAGAATTTAAAAATTCAAATTTTAAAGAATTTAATAATTCAGAAATTCAAATTTTAAAGAATTTAATAATTCAGAAATTCAAATTTTAAAGAATTTAATAATTCAAAAATTCAAATTTTAAAGAATTTAATAATTCAGAAATTCAAATTTTAAAGAATTTAAAAAAGTTAATTCAAATTTTAAAGAATTTAAAAACTAAAATCTTAAAGAAATTGAAAATTTAATATATTTTTATTTTATAAATTAGAAAATTTTAAAATTTAGAAAATTTAAAAAATTTGGAAATTTTAAAATTAGAAGACTAGAGACTTTTAGAAATAGAAATTTAAATTTTTTAAAAGATTAGAAAATTAAAGAAACAACTTGAAAACGAACATATCAAAATTTAAGAATTTTAAAAAGGTAATTAAAAATTAAATTAATAAAAAGAATTTATATTAATTTTTAAAATTTAAATAATTATTTCCTCAAATGAAAATCTATCAACCGTCCCATCAACATTTGATGTATCGACACTTCAAGCTACTAGTTTTACTCATAACAAATCATCACTTACACTTGACATTCACACAGTTTTTCATGCACCAAAACAAAAAGAATTTTTTAATTGTCTGAAACTTGCAACAGCTTGATGTCATTAATAACATGCTACAATGATTTTTTTGCTTAGAAATCTTTTTCAAATAAAACACAATATAGTTTTGACTTTAAAATATTAAAGAGCTTTATGCAATTTTATTTTTAGAAAAAACTTACAAAAAAATATTTCAATTTGTTTCTAATTCGAGAATAAATAAATAAATTTTAATAAATAAATAAATAATTTATATTCTCTTATTCAATTAACATTGAGATGGATAAAAATTTGTCATTAAGTAATTTTTTGGGGTTATTCAATGACAAATGTGATATCAATATCATGTGCTTCCGTTGATTTGTGGGTTTTCTTGAGGAGAGATTGATTAAGGGGGTATGGGGTTGGTTTGGGGTAGATTTTGAGCTATTTTTTAAATTTTGATATTTTTGTTCAATAATTCTATTCAATATCATTCAAATATGAATTTTTTTGTCTAAAATAATTTTTTTTCAAACCATGGACCCCCAAACAAGGTGGTTAAGCTATATTAAAGTTTCATTTCCAGATTGGTTTCTTAGAAGATGTCCAAATGTTAAATTTTCTATTTCTACCCCCAAATTTCCGTAAAACAATCCCAAAAATTTAAAAAATTCCTCATCTTTCCCCAAGAAAAGCTTGCATTGAGAAGCATTTAACCTGGTTTGTCCCAAAAAAGTAGCATACAAATCTCTTTCGTGATTTTAACTCACGCACTAAAAAATTTGCGGAAGATTAAAATCTAAATCTCATTCAGAATACAATAATTAATAAATTAAAATAAATTATAAAAATTTGATATTACTTAATTAATTAATAAATTATTTAAGAATAAAAATGCAAACTTTATGTACACACCAAAATTTTTTTGTTAGTTTTTTTTGCTGTTGTTGGTTATTCTTCTATGTAAAGTAAGTAATAATAAGATAATGGCCATCGAGAACAAAAGATGTCAAGAGTGTCTTAATGAGTCGATAATAATGTTGGTAATTTGCACTGTTTTAATAATTTTGGTATCGGACGAGAAAAAAATTATTGGAAACTTGTTAATTTAAGCGTTAATGAAAGAATCGTGAAAAGAAATTTCTAAGGCCCAAAAGTGAAAGTCCCGTGTAGCTTGTTGGCTTGTCTTCTAAATCATCTTCATCATCGTCGTCGGAATCGTCATCTGGAAATATTTACATTACGATTCCGAAGAATTATTTAGTTTAACATGTTACGGAAATATCTAATTAATCTTAATTACCATCGTCAACGACCGCTTCTTCTAGTGCTTGATCTTCAAGGTCATTCTCATTATCAAGTTCTGCGTCTTTTACGTTGCCTGTGACGTCATCGACTTCCTCTGCTACGTCCTCTGCATCATCATCTAACTCATTTTGTACGATTTCTTCTGATACTTCGTCCTCTAATTGCTCTTCGGTACTGTCATCCTCATCATCTCCGTCTGATATGAGGTCTGCAATGGAATTTGGAATTGTTAGTTAATTAAGGTGCTCTTAAAGTGAATAACAAATTTTCTGGTGATTTTATTTCTAGAAATTCTCTAGAATGTCCATAAAAAAGGGAACCTGTCACCCCTCCCCTTAATATCAGCTCAAACGTATAAAATGACAATAATCCTACACCTAAGCAGCCTGTCATGTAAACAAACCGTTTAAGCACACAAACTTCCAAACGATTATTTGTTTTAACCACTTTTCAGTAAATTTTTGACATAAATATTCACGACTTCCAGAGATAAGAAAGTTTATCCATGAAACAAGCCTTTGTAGATTCTTTACGGTATGAAGACACTCGACCCGTTTTTTATTTTTTTCTCAAGCATTTTCTGTTTGTGTTGTAATTGAAGATAAAAAGTCTTCAAGTGTATTGTAACCGCAAAATTAAATTGTTTTTTATTTATTTATGGTTTACCATAGAGATCTCTATAGTTATTGACTTGCTACTAAGGAGCTGCAACTGAGGATATCCACTCATTGGGGGTATTATGCAGTTTTATATCCAGCCAAACTTTTTGATAAAAAACCATGATTTTAAAAACAACTTTTCCTACCAAAATGACTTAATTTGCATACCTAAGTCGATCCCACCCGCTAATTAGAAATCAGATTTCTAGTCATTTGCATAGAAACTTCGCCAAAAATACACAATCACCATAATTTCAATAATAATGCACTTTCTTTAAAAATGCGTTAAATTATTTTAATTAATACATACCATCGAGAATACCGAAAATGCCACCGTCTTCTGCAAACAATAAATTTTAAAAGAATGATAATTTTCACAAATTTTTTGCAAACAAAGCAATTAACAAACCTTCATCATCATCCTCTTCTTCGTCATCACTTGAATCAGCTTGCGCTGGTCTTACTAACTCTTCCGTCTCATCATCATCATCATCCAATGCCCCATCGACCTCATTATTTTGAACAATTGCTGTTTCTAGTGGTTTGACTTGTTTTCTTTTTGGGTTTTTACGTGCTGGCTTTGGAGGACTGGCATCAGAGCTGTCATCATCATCACCCAAAATATCATCCAAAAAGTCACCGGAAAGAAGACTGAGTCCAGTGTAGTCAGCATCATCATCATCATCGTCTTCGGTAGTTGCTGTTTGTTTTGGTGGGTTTGCTGATTGTCCTGTTGGACGGTCATCGTCGCTTTCACTGTCGTCATCGTCTAAATTTTTTGGGATAAAAATTATGATTTATTAAAAATTTGCAATTATTTTGTGTTTTTGGGAGTGGGGATCTTTTGTGTATGCAGGCTCAATTTCAGACAAAATTTTAATTTACCTCCAAGAATATCATCGTCATCATCATCATCATCATCTCCTCCACCGAATCCAAAGAGATCATCGTCATCTATAAGCACCAAAAAATTAAATAAATATTAATAATGCAATTAAAAATGCTAATTTACCATCATCATCATCTTCAGTTGGTACAGGTGGAAGTGGTTCAGCTTCAGTGACTCTCAAACCACGTGGACCGAAATCAAAGCATGAAACTCTCAATGCAGCTTCAACCTCATCATCAGCGCGTAGTTCTAATCCCAAGCAAGCTTTAAAGTTTTCATTTTTCTTTGAAATTCCATAAATGCGTCCGCAGAAGTTGGTGAAACCACCAGGAAGTGGCAAGCAGACTGGGGTTGATTTGCGTCCTAATAAAAAATATCCAAAAATATTACTTGATGTTTTAAGCAGCTTAACTTCTACAAAAGCTCACCATTTACAACACGATTGGCTAAGACACGATTTCCAAACTTGATTCCAACAGACAAACGATCACCTTCAAGATACTTAATGTTTGCACATCCAGGTCCGCGAATGGGAACTAATGGCAATGCAAAGTCACGACAACAATCACATTCAAAGCTTGTGCATTTGCAGTAACGATTTATCGGATTTTGATCGTCCTCATTTGAAATCGTTGCTTCTGTTGACTCAGCTGATGTTGATGTCGTCTCTGCAGATAATGGTGCGACGGAAGTCTCAATACTGTTGTTATCTTCAGCTGATGCACTTGTTGTGCTTGATGACACTTCATAAACTTGAATGTTTGCAACGGGAATATCTGAATCTACATCAACACCTTCTGGCTCATCTTCTTGCTTACTTTGAAGCTTTGTTCTTCTATTGGCTTCTACAATTTGTGGTCCTGAATTTATGGAATGAAGTTCAAGGTTAGTAAATGACAGGAAATGAAAGAGAATTTGAGTAATTTTTCTTCTTGTGAAAAAATAAATTATTACAGCATAAACTAGCTTCATAAATTACTTAAGACGCAATAAATACTTTAAATGGAAAGTAAAATGCTTTGGCTTCCTCGACTTCTTCTCTTCTTCACTTCTTATTATGTGCGTGTTAAGTAAAAATAATTTTTATGGCAGTTTTGTTCTCAATATTTCAAACTAGATGTGAGGTGATTATAAAATGAACAAATCAGGCATTTCAAGTTCAAGTTCAATATGATGCAATTTGAATTCATAATCTCTCACACTTTTCAAAAATTTCTTATTGTTCTGTTTGACGGGTTTTATTTATGGAGAGAAAATTCAATATATTATATTTTAATGAGCTTCGAAATTTAATTGTTCTTTGAATTTAAATATTCATTATTATTTATAGAGATAGTATTAAAGGATTTATTGAATGATGCTTAACCTCTAGTATGTATGCTCCTAACCTTAACTACAGGGACATTGCTCGAAAATTTTCAAAAGGGATGTATTGGGGTTTTCTCGAAAAACTATAGCAAATTTATCAAAATTTCCATCGAGGGGGTGTTTTGACACCCAAAGCACCCCCTGGTTAAGTCCCTGCTTAACTATTAGTGGCTTAGTAAGAACTATTGAAGGTTAGATGAGTTAAAAATATAGTTCAGGTTTAGAAAGGAAACTTTGAAACAAAATCTCTACTTCCTCTCTTTATTTACACACCTAGGTTTTAAACATGGTGAACACTCTTAATGTAGAATACTAGAGACTAGCGAGATTGAATTTGTGGGCATGTCTGGATACCTAATATCATAGCCAACGCTCTAGGTTAGACAATGGAAAAGGCAGCTAGTTCACAAATTTATTCAGAACTATGCTATTCCTAGCTAAGGCTTTTAAGTTCACTTTTTGAATAAATTTTTTTATGTCGACGGTTTTTTTTGGCTCAGCACTTTAGTTCAGCTTATGTAGTGTAAAATGGCTAATTTTCAGAAATAGAAGACATTTTATGAAAATAGAGGATAAATTTCAAAAATAGAGGACAGTTTTCTGAAAAATCAAGCAGATGGAAAGCCTATCTATTCCTAGCAAATCAACAGAGCTTTCATTTGTATGTTTTAATGGTATAGTCACTAATTTTGTTGAAAATTCATATATTAAGTATCATGTTCACATGATTAACTGGTCTTTGGTGTGCTTAGAAAATTCCTTTATTTTACACCATTAACATTAACACTTTCAGTAGCTCCCAATTCAGATATTATGATTTATTTCATAATTCAGAAAGAAAATATTAAGCATTCTTATATCAGTTCCGCTAGTTTAATTCCCACGATCCACGATTTCATTCCTACTGTGAATTGTCTTAATCCCATTAGCCTCTAAGAATTTCCACATTTCTCGTTAGCCCACGATTAAAATCCAAAATAAATTACATAAGCCACATCTCCCTCTTTATTTTAGTCAGATGAAAATTAATCAAAATCGATCTGAAAACTTTCATTTAAAAGTCTTAATTAATTTAACATGACACGATGAAAAGCCCTAGAAACCAAAGCTAAAACAAGAATAACACAGAAATTTTTCATATGAAATAGTTTTAATCACTTTCAGTGTTTTCTCTTAACATAATTAACAAAAAAATAAACACATAAAAAAGAGTCAGAAGAATAAGAAGTAAAATTGAAGCATTTAATCAGGTTTCATTTCATTTAAATGTAGATTTTGTTGAGATTACCGTGAGACAAATGACCACAAAATTTATTTTTAGCTTTAGTGACCTCATTCACTATGATTAAGGTATCAGAATTATTTTTACACTTACCTACAACACGAGCAGCAGCATATGTGATGATTGATGCTATAATCAATAGCTTTAACACCTTCATTTTTTCTGACTATTCTTTGATTTCACTCTTTATATAAAAATTACGTATATCCGTATTAATGCTATTCGAAGACGGATGGAAAATAAGAAGAACATAAAAGGAAAATTAGACACCTTTATAAATTAGAAACGCGAATTAATTTATCAGTGAATCCAAAAATGTAGAATTTGGCACACAAAAGAGACAGAAAGAATGTTCGATATGTGTGCCTTGCCATCGTCCGAGTCATTGCGAATTTGACACGCTAAAAAAATTGTAATATTTGCACTTTCTTCCGTTTATGTCTGCGCGCATGTTTTTCGATTAACAGTTAAGCGTGAAAATGAAAATTCAACTAATGTGACGATTTTATTTGGTAAGGCAATGAATCGCATTTTTTACGATGCGACGAAGGGAAATTAAAGACAAAATAATAATAAATAAAGAATTTCGAAGCTATTTAACGGAATATTTTTCATGTTAATGAGACTTGAAAAAAAAATTTAAATAATAAATTTATTTGATGAAGATGCGAGACAGAATTTTAGAAGATGTCGCGCTCAGGTCAGTAGCAAAAAGAGAAAGAGACTTGAATGAGCGCAAAGAATGTGCTATAAAACCCAAATACATTTCATTTGAATAAATTTTTAGTCTTGAGAGTGAAAGATCTTCAATTTATTTTTTTGGGTTGGTGTTGTAGACACATTCTTTAGTTTTTATAAAGGTGTGCACAGGGTCGTGGATAGGGGGCTTTGGTAGCTATTGTATTGAGTTATATAAATGTGAATCTGAAAATCTTTGAGTAAGGGCTCTGTGGTGTAAAGTTTGGGTAGCAGACCGAACATCTGTAACATTTTCATAAGAATGTAAGTTCAATTCCCACTAGAGGCTTGACCCCCTGATAATTTTATAGATTGTCTTTGATATGACTAAGATTCACGTATTATGTCACGCCACTTAATCTTAAAATGAGAAAATGACATGAATTTTAACGGTTGTGTCTGGTTGTACCCCATTTCAAACCTGGTCAAAGATTGTCTTTGACCAAAAAAATTAATATACCCCCAAGCAACAATCAAACTACTCCCCTGGGCACACACCATCCCATCCCATGACATTTCTCTTATAATTATCTTCATGTCTATTTACATGACTCGATGACTCAATCTATGCTAAGAAGAAATAGAGAAACGAATAATCAAATGCGATGGGGTAACGGTGATCATAAAATGATTATCTAAAATACATAACGAACTTACGAACATTATGGAATTGTAGAAATTTTTTTTTAGCAAATCACGAAAAGAATTCAAGAATTCCGTTTGTTTGTTTATTCATTTCGTGGAATCTTTTTCGTTTTACTTCCAATGAACCATTTTACTTTTGTTTTTACAAAGATTTCGAAATAAAAGAATGAAAAAATGAAAAACAGGTTTGTGAATTTCAGATCCGAGCTGTATAAGAACTTATGATGCACCTTGCATCTCGAAGGTTTACTATATTTGGAGATATTTTTTTACTCTTGAATCATCAACAAATCTTGAAGCTGTTTTTGGAGCTTTATTCGTCATAATTGAATATAACTTTTTTTGTAGAGCTATTGGAAAATTCATCATTTTTGGGGATAAATTATATTCCTGCTGCAGTATATTCCTCCCCCGGTATAGGCTGTTAAGGCAACTGTAACTTGAACTCCTTTCTTTCAGGATTAACAAAATGATGAAGTGGTCATTTGCATGTCTACTTAACAGAATTTTTAAGAACATGTCTAAGAAGAATTTATGAAGCTAATCTGTGGTGAATGTATGAGATGTTTTGGTAATGAGCTTTAAATTTCTACCGATGTACTGACCAGTGAGTGTCAAGCAAATTCTTAGTTATGAATGGTTCAATATTAGCTTATGGGATGTAGAAATAGAAAGAAAGCATAGTAATGAACTGATGAGCAGGGTCATGTGCATGAAGATCACAAATTATGTACTTGGTTAAAAACTCATGTCCAATACTTAAAGTAAGACAAACACAATATGTACCTCAATGTAGGCTTTAATAGAACAAGCTTTAACTTTACTCAGTGGCTTAGCAAGGTGGTAGTTTGGGCCTTTTACTCCAGGTGTCGTCTGACAAACTTAAACAATCCTATATAATGAAGCTCAAATTTTTTTACAGGATGTCTAATTTCAAAAATGGGGCGCAAATTACTGATTTGGCTTCTATTGACAAAAACCTTTGACACTCCACTAAATTCACATCATAGGTAGGGGGTCGTTCGCAAATTACGTCACGCTAAAAAACGACTTTTTCGACCCCCCCTCCCTAGGTAAAAACTTGAAACTAGATCCTAAATTTTGTGCTTACTGATAAGAGCTGCAGCATCCTAGCTAAGCCATTGATCAGATGGTTACAGCTACCAACATCTAGAATTTTTAAATTTAATGAACTATATTTTGTTAAGAATCATTTTAGAGAAACTTCATCAATTGACAAAAAACGATAATTTGAGATGGGTTCTAGTTTAATGACTCTTAATGCAAGTAAATTAACACCACCTCTAATCACAAGAAATTCTTTCATTAAACTCTCAAGAACTAGACTATATTCTATCATAGTCAACAGTCTTCCTCATACAACGAAAAAGTAGTTCAACCATGTTTTATCCAACTTCCTGATCAGCTGATTATTAAAAAAATTTCTCCAATAAAATTTGCACATTTCGCATATTTAGGCTGAATAAATTTTTTTCGTATCTTCTTTTATGACCAATTCAAAAATAAAAACTTTTTGTGTCACCAAAAAAAAAAATTTGAAATATCCTCAATTTTCTTTTCGTTGAAACTATTTAGTTCATACTAAAATTATTTCTGTCTCATTCATAACTGATTTAAATTCTGTGTCGCTGTGTCTCATTATTATTCTGTCGCTTCATTTTCAAATTTTTATGTCACTTTAATTCCATTAGTTTTTTGGGGGATCTCAGCACTGAATTTTTGATTCACTTGAAATTTTGTGTGGTTCGGGCTAATAATTCTGACAAAATTTTAATCGCATGCTTTCGTGCACAAATAAACATCATAAAGGTCTCATAATTTGATTCCGTTCTGGATAATAACTGTGTTTGTTGTGATTGTGACTTTTTTTGTTCTTTTGCACAACTTATTTACTTTTTTTTCTCATTCAATTTACCTCAACTAAATCACTTGCTTATTATTATTATATATTTTTCTTTCACTTCAAGGCACATCCAATCGAAGCAACGTCCATCCAGCAACTAACTCTTTTCATTCCAATATATTTTTAAATATCAGCTAGAAAACAGCGACTTAATAAAAAATGAAGAAGAAATGTGTGAAAAAAGAAATTTTTATTTCTTCTCTGTCTTCTCTCTCACCACGCTTACTTCTTGTCCAGTCGATTCTTGTTGTTGTTGTTCTATTCGTTCACCAAAAATAGAATTCATTCAAAAAAAAAAATAAATTAAAACTTTTTGGTGAGCGCATTATGGACAGTGAAATGAAGAAGAGACAATGCAAGTTGAATTGTTTTTAGGAAGGCATAGAAATAATTTAGCGGACGTGAAGCCATTGCTATGCAATCAGATCAGCAAGACATCGAAGAATCGGGAATTGAGCATTTTTTTCGTAGAATAGACATGGAGAAATGAGAGAGAGAGACGAAGAAGAGAAGAATAAAATAAACTGTTAAAGAACATCGATTGGAAATGACTTTAGAAACGTTATGAATAGGCAGATGAAGCAAAAAGGTAATAAAATGTGGAGAAGAAAACAAAAAAAAAACGAGAAATAAAAAGCTTCATTAGCTTTGATCTTGACAATTTATGAAGTTCTAATTGGAAGATTTATAGATCAAGTCAAGCATTTTATGAGAAACGTGAGCTTTGTTTCACTTGACTAGATCTTAAATTACATTACGTGCTGTAGAATAAATCACTGTATAGTCAAGTAAATTTTAGTTCACTTAAAGTTCAGTCATGTTATTGGGTCAGATTATTATCTTTATTACTGTCGATGGTAATTTTTCAGCCTGTTAGCACTTCGTGTCGAAGGAAAATGTTAAATTCTTTAAGGTAGGTGTGATGATTGTTTTATTGGATTTATCTCGGTCATTGCCACTTTTTGTCTGGAAGTTTTGTTTGGATTGAAGTTTCTTTTTCTTACTAACTTCTCTAAGGCGCACGAAAGCTCAATGCAACCTTATGACCTTCAAAAATTTTCGGTCCTCCTGGTGATATCAAGTCATCCTTAAAATCCGAACCTCAAAATTTGTATTTTTTATGATTTAATATTTTTGAAAAGCAAAAAATTAAAAAAAAATAAATATACTATTTATCACTTATTATGTAACGCAAAAAACGAGTTTTTAGACCCCATCTCCCCATTCATTTCATACAGAAATATTTTTGAGTTGTCACAAAATCTTAGACCCCCTCACCTATGTAACATGTTACTTTATAAATGAATGGTCTCTTAGATTGATTGATAAAATCCGGTTCAATTGGATTAGTAGTGTTCTCAGCTGAATTCACCGAGTCAATGATACCCTTTTACATTATTATATAGATAGGGTGACCATGTAATTTTCATGAAAAATCAGAAAAATTTGATAAATTTTCTTAAAAATACAATATATAAGGCTTCCTAGCTTCTTATCTTTATTCTTTGTTTGAAACCTTGACAGGACATAAAGGAAAATTTGAAAATTAACGGAAATTTTCATGAACAAAATACAGGACCTGGAACAAAATTTTCAAAATTATACAGGACAGTGTTAAAAAATTTAGAACTGTTTGTTGAAAAACCAAGCAGATGGTCACCCTAGTCTTAGATCAAAATTGGATTTACCTTAGAAATAAAATTGAGACTTTATATAACTCAGAGAATTATCCAGTAAGTTTTCTTTCGAATGAGTAATTTGATGACATCATTTTGAAAGCTGACTTGAGTCGATGAATATTTCACTAACTGCTGATGTTTACAAATCCTAAATGCATTAGTTCCAAATTATTTGTTTCTCAATTATGCAACAAATAAAAACTGAAAGTTGTGTGTCATTTTTAAAGATCAAGCATCTTAATCACCAAATTTAAGCATTCAAAGTGCAAAAAAATTAATTAATTACATTTTCTTTCAAAAAACGTCCATTCACTTCAAATTAAAAATTTATTCAATATCCTGATCAGCACAAAAAAACATCAGTTATCTCAAAATTTAAAGAAATGAATTATTCACGCGATAACAACAATGATTAAGCCTCGAAAAATACACGGATCTGAAAGAAATTCATTAAAAAAACTTTACAGTCAGCTTCTCTTTCACAGAAAGAAAGAAAGAAATTTATGATTTTTTTTAAATCTGCACAACAAAATTTTTGACATGTGAGTCATGACTGAAGATTTTTTTGAGTGAAATACTTTTTATCTGCAAATTTTATGCAGGGACTTATTGACCATAAAAAAAATCTTTAAACACCGAAAATCCAAACATTTACTTATTTCATTAACATTAATTGAATTGAGTTGAGTTTGTTGTCGGTCGTTTAAATTTATCTTGGAATTCTCGACTTTCAAGTTGACTTGATGAGTTAGTCAAGTAAATAAGTCAAGTCATGCTGCTCTGTCAAGTAGCAGAATCACATGGAAATATTCATAATCTACTCAATCTACTGAGTAGCTCAGTAATTCTCTCGAGTAGCTGCACTCCTTAATTTTTAAACAGCATAATAAACATTCCCGTCCTTCAAATGTATCAGAACAATTCAAAATGAAACAGGACTTATGATGAAGATAATAATAGCTAACAGAAAAATTATTTTCCAAACAATTTATTTTATTTACTCATTGAAGGGGAGGATTGCATATCAGATGGTGAAAAATAGTAGAAAATGAAAAGAATGGAAAAAATATGATGAACGTCTTTCATAATTCCGCATTTTCTTTTCATAAAAATGTTGCAATATTTTTGTCGTATAATTCTCAATTTTTGTCTGTTAAGTGGAAATCCACATCCAGGCATATAACCAGGGAGGAAGGGGGTCAATCCATTAAGTATCTTATCCAAGGGGGTCATTTATAGGAAAACATAGCAAAACTTTGCCACAAAATTTTTCGATTCCAACAAAAATTGAAAATTCCCTTAAAAAACTTCTAAATACAACCCAGAACTGGATATTTGTATCTTTTTATGTCAAATATTTCAGGTCAAATATTATCTAGCAAATTGATGAAATTTTCTATCGAAGGGGGTATTTGACACCCAACATATACCCAAGAAAATGTAAAGAAAGTTTATTGTGGTCAGAAAAAAAATGTTTAAATTTTACTATCTTTTTGGTTAGGATTTATTGGTTTATGCGCTTCCTAATAAAAGGCTCTCCAGACAAATGCTATCATTGGGGTATCTTGCTGGTCAACCCCCCTATTTTTTTGAAAAACTAATACTAGCGTAACAAAAAAATGTCATGATTTGAAAACATATCACCAATTAAAAAATCCTGGATATCCTGGATACGCCCTTGAATGCTCCACTTTCCTCTGAACATACCATAAATTAGTTTAGCTCTGTGCTGGTACTTAACATTCCTTCATGTTGCAAATTTTGAGTAAATTTAAATTTTGTGCCAATACCATGCCAGCTCCAAGGGGGGAGGGCTGATATGGGTGTTCAAACTATCCACACCCATTAAAGGAAATTTTCTTTAGATAGAAAATCTGGGTATGCCTTTGAGTTCCACACCAAGCTGCACTTTTAAAACTAACTAATATCCTACATCAACCCAAAGCGTGCAACAGTTGCTAGTTCAACACATTTTCAAAAGTACATAAAACACTACACAATAATAGTTTTGTATATCCCATCTCAAGATAATGCCATGTCTTAAAGTGCTCATATATACGCAGATAAATGCTGAAGGAGGAAAAAAAATATTATTAACATCTCGGAAGGGTCCGAGTTCATCAATTGTTTTCGCAATGGAAAAAATATTATTGCTCAACATTTTTACGACATTGTAGTTTGTGAAAAATTGGCGAGGGGTGAAGAAAAAAAATATCATTTTCGTATTAACGAGTCGATAAAAAAATATTTTTCATCATTTTTTTAGTTCAAAATTGTTTGGGGGAATTTTTTATTGTTATTTTTTTTCTCCATCTTCTTCTTGTTCTACAGGAAATTTTTTTCCATGTTACGTGCTGACGTTGCTACATTTACAATTTATCACATTCATTTTTGTTTGATTAAAATCATGTTTATCAATTTTTCTCGCTCCTTTGTGGATTTTGTATCGATAGCAACCAGCCATGAAAGAGGCGATAGAAATGAGAATGAAAATTTACCCAATTTGATGATGAAAATTTCTTTTTTTTATTATTATCGAGAGAAAAACTTTGTCTAGGCATTGTGAGGGCAATGAAATATTGATTGTACAACTCACACTCTATTTCCCCTTTTTTGTTGGTCAATTGAGTTTTTCGTTACTGTGATTGCTTTTTTTTTCTGTGATGAGTCATTTTTCATAAATTTTCACATTGAGCTGGGAAACGTGGATGAATGTTGAGAGGATTTTTGGATGAATGTGGAGGGGTAATGCCCTTAGAAGAAATTAACTTCCATGCTATGGGTGGAAATAAGATGAATTTTTATAGAACACGTTTTATTCTGAATTTATGAATTATTCATTAAAATAAAAAGGAATCATTTAAATTCGTCTATAAAGAGAAAAAATGAAAGTAAATTGAATATTTCTTAAATGTTTTACAATCCTCAGTTTTATTTTCTTGGGGTGGATTGTGAGTGAAATTTTTTCTAGTTATTTGTTTAGGTAGAATTACTTTGGAGATGTTTAAATATTAGTTAATACTAAGGGCAGTTAGGGGCCATTCATAAATGACGTCACTCAAAATAACAAGATTTGTAGACTAAAGAGGGTTCCCTATGTCACAAAATGTTCAAACAAAAATTCTTCTTTTGTATGAAAGTGCCACATAGTGTCAGAACTCCTCCCCCCTAAAAATTGGACGTTTTATATGAATGACCCCTAAGACATAATGCATTTTAAGCTCCCTAAAATATTCTAGATTATTCTTAAAAAACCTTGTCACAGGAAGGGGGTAAGTAAGGGTCTAAAAATGTCCATTGTGATATGTATATCATCCTGATGACCCCATTTGTACCAAAAATTCGCCTTTTCTTAATATTCATTAAAATATACTTCAACTTATCAATTTAAAATTCATTAATTGCACAAAAATTGAACTTTATCGACTAAATCTGATGATTAAACAAAAGAACAAAATAAATCAGAGCAGGAATCGATCCCTATAATTTTCAATATAATGAACCTAGTCTCTTCCATATACACCAAATATTCTATCCAACTATACAACATGGAAGTCGACAAACCTCAATCATATCCATCCACAATGTTCCTTTAATATGTGAAGATTAAATTTTTCATTATCGTCGATAGATTTGACCATTAATAAATAGCCAGGAGGCATAAAAATAATATTTATTATCATCTCACCATTATCGACTACAAACCAAATCCGATTTTAATTTATTAAATTAGAAAAGGAATTTTCCTACCCTGAATCTCCATCCCTCTCGACTCATTGTATATCTTAAGGATTATTTCATGCTATATAGCACACACTTATATTATGTGTTATATGATGATAGTCATTTCATAATTTACCCATTAATGCGTTATCTCTTTAATCTCAAATCCATTATAATATGACATACCACATCGGTTCGCGTTAAACCGTAAACAATTCACAGCTTTTATGAATCCTATTTAAGAGTCTTATGCGATCATATAATATAATATTAATACAATTCCCCATCCATAGTCGCACACGAGTACATAAAGTGAGGCAAAAATAAAGAATTTATCCATTTTGCCTCTCAAATGCAGGCGCCTTCTCGTGCTGTGCTTTAATTCCCTATTTTTCCCCGCAGTTTTCCATCAACCGACATATTCACTACAGTAGACACATTCAGTACAGTGTAAGTACACCGAATGATGTTTGATGTTGGGAATATCATTAATATTATGAAGCATAAGAATACGAGTCTCATTGAAATGTAAATTTAAAGATTGTGTATGCACAATGCTCACATATACATAATATTTGTCGTTTGACGCCCTCAACATGATATGCAGTCAGTCAGCTATTTCTTTCTTCCGCATTTTCACCCCGCATCATATACGTAATATGCTATTGAAACGTGCAGCAATACATCTTGAGAATTTGTAATATGAGAAATTTTTATTTTATTTTATTTTACGATTTTTTTTAAACATCATGATACTTCGTTACCGTATCATAGTTCGAAGGAGCAAGCAAGCAAATAAACAGAAAGAAATTTTCAAAGATTGGATAAATTGGTACCTTTGTTAGGAGGGAAGACGATATGCTTGTCTTAGATTGCCTTCTATTTCATCGATTATTTTTGCCTTGAGGGTGTCAAGTTCTTCTCTTCTTCTTAAACATTATTCACTCTGTTTTTGTACTAAGGCAACAAGAAACCCCTTTTTCATCTTCCTCATCATTCACTTGCTTACGATTCATATGACATTAGAAATTTAAGAGAGTTGGAAGCTGGTTTGATTAGATTTGGGATTGGAATGTGGCGCATTTTTTCCTGGGGACCAGTAACTAAATTTGATTTTTGGAAACGTTGTTAATTTTGGGAAAACGTAAGATTTGACTATTGGTAGAAGAACTAGACATCGAGGCAGTGAATCAAGACAGTCTATATAAGGTAGCGCAAAATTAAAAATGTATCGTAAAATATATTACTAGTGTGCCAAAAGTTTGGATAAAGGACATAAAGTATATAATTTAGCCTCATTGTATGGGAGGACGTCTGATTGAGGTCATGGATCATAATTGATCTGTACGGTTAACGAGGGAAGTAAGTAAATATATGAGAACGTAGGTTCAAATCCTATCAGAGGATAATCTTACAATTTTAGAAAATAATGGTGATCCTACTTACTTTAATGACCCCAATAATCCTATCAGTTATAGGGTAGGGTAGGGTACACCGGGTAGCCCTAGAAACCGGCCGCAGGTTGTAACCCTTCTCATGTGCCATTTGTTTTATGAAAAGCACTCACTTTATGTAGCTTAAAAAGCATAAAATAAAATAAAATAATTTATTGAAAATTTTCCATCATGTTCCAATCGAGATGAAAGGTCTCTCAGTCATGCAGCTTCCTTCATATCGACATCTTAAGAAATAAATTAAATGAAAGTGAAGTTGAGTGGAAGTTGATTGAAGTTTTTTTACATCAGTTGATACTGTTTATAAGCAGTACATTAATCATTTGATGTGCGACAACATTAACACTTGATATGAGACACTTTGAAGGATTGGCAAAGGGGTGCAATCGATTTATTATGAAAATATGATATTGTTTGCCAATATTTGAACTAACTTTAATAATTCAACAATAATTCAGAAATTGACTGTCTTATGTCTAAAAATCAGCGACTTTATGTCAAAACCATCAAATTTCTCAAAAAAATATTCAGTCAGACAAACTGTCAAGAAAACTAAAAATTCATTTGACAATCACATCAGGAAGCAAAAATTTCGTTTAAAATAAAAAAGGAGAAAATTGTGTCTCCCCCAAAAAATATATTTTTTACGAATTGTTTCATCCAATTTTATGTTGAACAAATATCATGCCTCTCCCCTCAATATAAGTCTTACACAATGTTTATAAGGTTGATAAGAAACAAAATTGCGTTTTGTTTTTTGAGTGGAGAGAACTCCTTTCTTTTTAAATGCTGGTTTGGTAAAATTGGAAAAAAGTACATGAAAGAGAAGTCGAATCAAAAAGCCGTCAAAGTATGAAAAATAAAGCGGGAGTTGATTGTTTGATGAAATTTCAAAAGGTCGTTGCTTTCTTTCTCCTTCTGTCTTCTTTGATTTTCATTTCAAACTTCATTCTTTTCACCCATTTAAAGAATGAAATGAAATCGAGAGAAAGCAGAAGGGGACGTTCATAAATGACGTCTGACAAAAAAATGGGGCTTTTAGACCCCCTACCCGTTTGCAATTCATGCAATAATCTTATTTTCAAGCACCATTCAGCTCCTAACACAGTGGCGTAGCAAGTAGGGTAACTAATGGCGTGATTCTAGGCATCTTGTGTAAATAGGCACTCCAATGCCACTGCAAGGATGAGGGGAGGGGTCTGAGGATGAGGGACCCCTCAAAAAGATGACATCATTTCTAAACGACCACCAGAAAATACAGCAAAAATAAAGAATGTTTGTGGATGGAAAAAAGGAAAATTGTGAATGAATGACGAAGAAAATGCTTACGGCATATCCTGTCAAATGAAATAATTCCTCTATTCCTTTTGTATGTGACTTTTTTTTCACATCTTCGTCTCGCTTTCTATTCCATCCACAAAGAAGTAGCATTATTTCAATGAGTTTAATTGCAACAAAGTGGAATGGAAACTTAAAAAAATCAGAGGCAAGAAGCACCGAGTGAATGGAGGATAAAAAGTTAATTGAAGTCAGATCTTGTGATCATAAAAGATTAAAGGAAATGTTTGAAATGTGAATCCTTTTGTTATGCATTTCCATATGTACATGATTCGTATGATTTATGAAGTGTTATGACATATTTGCCATGCTGCATTCTTTTTGAGTTGACTTTTGTTCATTGAAAAATGAAATGAATCTTTTTTATCCTATTTTGTGCTTTGAACTTTGCGTTTGTGGATTTTTATGCTTTGATTTTTGAAATTTTCAAAAACAAGGATGTTACTCATAGCTACTCATAGTTCCATAAAGCCTACAGAAGTGCACTGAAACACAAACTTTTTATGTAAAGTAATTTGATGTTGAATCGCTAATTAAGGCATACATTTCTCTACACTCTGACGATCACAATGAGTTGCTACTGATGTTAATTATTCGCTGTGCTTCATATTCATAAACATTTTCCACATTCAAATCGTCCTCAATCCACCAAGCAAGTGCCATCAACCCAGTTCATTCTCACACAACAAGCAAAAAATAAATAAATAAAAATAAAAAGTAATTCAAAAGGGAAAACTAGTTTATTGCTTTATATCCGATACAAAATAGTACAATAGATGCTGTTAACTAAAATTTTTTTTACTGCAATAAAATCCTCAATGGAATTTATAGGAAAATTTAATTTTCTTTGGTGAGTAACGAATGTCAAACGGAAGAAATTTATGAATGTGAATTTAAATTTTCTGTAAACTAACAATCAGAGGGGATGGAATTGTGTAAAAGGGGAGAAAAATCAGCAGGCATGCAAGTCAGTTAAGAACTTTAAAAGTAGTTGAACACTAAACTACTTCTCGTTATTATAGAAATGATGGAATTAAAATCCTTTCGGAGCTCACAACATGAAAGTCGATATAATTTCAGAATTTCTTCTTTGTTCAGGAACAAAATTGCGTCAACGAGTGAGAAAACGGGAAGTAGGATATTAAAATCATAAAAACACATCTGAATTACTCCTTTAATTAAATTCTATATGAACGCATAATTTATTACAATTGGGGTTCATTGAACAATGAAGTGAGTTTAAAAGAAGGAGAAGAAAAAACACAGAATAAAAATTTAAATTACGTTCCTCACCTCTCATCTTATTATGCCTACTTGTCGCACGTAAAAATATTCATTTAATGTTCATTCATTCAAGTTTTGTGTGCTGTAATGTGTTTTTGGATGTATTCAAAAAAATAAATTATTCAAAAATTATATTCTTAAAAATTTGTGTAAGTGAGATAGAAAATTGTTATCAGGACACAAAGGGAAGCTGATGGGTGTCAATTTGAGGACTTGCGAGTTATGATTTATTTTGGGTAAATGAAGGTTTTAAGCGCATGCATTCATTGTTGATGATATGAACAGTTTTTTGTTTGAATAGGTGTAAAAATTGCATTCAGTTCTTTTAAGGGGTTTCTGTCACTTTTGGATCCATCTTGGCTATTCCATTGACCTAAGTCAGTCAAAATTTATTGAATATTTTCTATTCATTGATATTGCACCTCGAAGTTTTATCCAACTGCCAAATATCTCAAATTTCTAGTTTAACAATGAAAAAACATAAGAAAATCTTAATCCTAGACCCAGACATCATCAACATCCAGTCACAATTTACATTTTTTCTCAAAAATTAACGCTAACTACATTTCCAGCTTTAGGGACATTCCATTCTAAACAAAAAAGTTCCATTGATGACGAGAGGGTGAATTGTTAGCAAATTACACAATATTGAGGGTGCCAAAAAATTGAATGACGTAATGGAACAATGAATAGGCCTTTAATGGATCTCTTGAGAACAAATTTACGAGTCAAATGCAGAGAAGGATTTTTATCACCACTGCTGTTGTTGCTGTTGCTGTATTTACTCGTATGAAAATTGTTTCATGATGGGTTGCTGAACAAGACAACATTATTATTTGAAGAAGCAAAAAATCCACTTTACAATTTGTTTACTTTCATTAATCGATATTTTCTGCTTCCTTTTCATTCCGTTCCCTATTCCATAATTATTCTTTCACTTACACTTCACTTCACTTGCTTGCTTGCTTCTTATTCTAATATTTGTCTGATATTATTTTCATTAAATAGATAACAGTGTGAATGAGAGTGAGGAGCTGAGATTGAGGAATGAATGACAATAGAAAGGAACTAAGTGACATTAAGATGATAAAGATGATGATGATGCGATTTTTATCATTCTCAAGATTTTTTTATTATTGAAGATTTTTTATTTATTTTCGTGTTAATGAAAGTCATTTGTCATTAATGAGTCAGATACTTCACGTGCAGGGTTTGGTGGAAATTGAATGAGAGGGAAATAAATTTTGATTTGGGATATTTTAATTAAAATTGAAATCAGGGGTGAATTTAGAGACACAGGAGGTCAAATTTGGATTACAGTGAGTGCTACACAAGAAGCAACACGAGTTTGACATGTGTGGTAGAAAGACAGCACGCGGAGGAATCAGAATTTAACTGAAGATTCATGCAAGGTTTTAATTTAGTTTGAACATAGAAAGTTGAATTTTTCTGGGCATTTTCCAGGAGCTGCCAATTGTTCCTTGAATCTTCATTCCAACATTCAATCAAAAAAGCAGCTTCCAGTAGAAATCATCTTCATCCCTGCAACTTTAGAACATAATCAAGTAAAAAATCATAAAAATGTAATTAAATTTTTCATTTTCATTGAATTGCCATCATATCTCCTTGTTCCTTCAATTTCAGTTCTTACGGCTGCATAGCGGAAATGAGAAAAGCAATAAAAGTTGATAATTCAGAAAGAAGCGAAGGCGAAAATTTGTTCAAAAAGGAAACGCAATGTTCTGAAAATCATTTTTTTTATTTGCTTAATTTTTTTCACTCCTCGTTCGCTTTCTTTTTGCGTTCCTCAAGGGCATAAAAATCTAGAAGAAATGCTTGACAAGATTCGAAGAAATTTAAATCAATTTTCTTTCCCTTTTTTTGCTGCTCTTAAATTTTCTCTTTCATTTGCCGCTGCTCTGATAAAAAATAGATATAGTCGATGAATGAAATTAAGTGGAGGAATTGGGGTCGTTGACACATAATGTCTAAAAAAGGGAAGAGGATGCGGAAAGGTGGAGGGGTCTGATACTCTATAACAATTGAAGACTATGGCAGTCTGGTCAGGGATGTAACCAGGGGGTGATCCTTAGGTGCCGGGCACTCTTCCCCTCTTGAGATCAAAATTCAATACAATTTTTTAATTTCTTTTATTTTTAAATCAAAAAATTAATTATTTTAAAGAAAAATGTTGAATACTTTTCGCAAAATCAATCTTAATGTCTAAAAAAGTATAAAAATTTAATAAAAAGGTTATATTACAGTTATTTTTTCAAAAATAAAAAATTGAGCACCAACCTTCAAAAATCCTGGCTATACCCCTGAGTCTGGGTAACCTAATAAGAGACACAATACTGAGAATTACTAATCTTATTAGAAGGGTATCCAAAAAAATCCAATTATTCCATAGACGTCGTTTTTAAACGACCCCAAATAGCTAAAGCAAGAATAATGCGAAAAAGATATAAAACGAAATTAAAAACTGTGAAAAATCAGAAGTGAAAATTGCAAGAAGAAAATTAGGTTACGATGGCAACTCGAGGCAACAAGAGGAAAAAAATTTCAACACCTCATTTGACGAAAATAATTTTTTTTTCATATAATTTTGCCGAGGGTGCTGCAGACGAGAACGAAAATAATTTTCATGCTGTATTTGTTTCAATAAAGTCATCAACAACACAAAACTCTACTCCTGTGAAAAATATATATTTTTCCGTCATCATCATTAAGCAATTGCTAGTTTAACCGTGAAACGAGCAGGAAAATTTTTCAAAACATATCATTTTCTCCTGCTTATTTCTGCTTCTTGCAGTCGGAAATACTTGCGAGCAATGAGCAAAAAAAGAAGGAATATGAGAGCAAACAATTCTTGTTGTACATGAGAATGCGAGGCTGGCAAAAAAGGCATGGAAACTTCCGACAACATTGTTTTCTTTTGAACTTTTTTATTTGACTTTAATGACGGCAGTTGAGTCTTTAAAAACATTTCATCAACATACTTTAATTTTATCGGGGTTTAATGAAGAAAGCTTGCGTCATGTTGTCGATATAAACATTTTAAATTGTTTTAATTGCCTGAAAAATTCCTAAACAATTTAGGCATGATTGTGTGTATATATGGCATGTGCTTGCTTGTTTTTCATCTTATGTAAGATTAAATTTTCGTTATTGTTGTTATTATATGAAAGACTTTAAAGGACGTAGAAAATTTAATTTTACGAAAGAATTTTCACCCATTAAAATTTTATTACATAGAGAAATTTTATGTATAGAAAATGTTGTTCCTTTATGTTGCTTTTAATGATTAAACAATGGATTGTTTGGATGAGGAATGTGTGTCAAGAGATGTTCGATATTTACAGGAAATTTTGTTTTGGATTAAAAATTGATTTATTTTGTAATTAAATTATTAAAGCAGCGCTGCTCGAACTGGGTTTCAATTTTGGTTAAAATTCAATTTCAGGTAAAATCTGAGCACCTTCTATGACAGACAGTACACCACTAGTTCAGTGTGTCACTCTCAAAAAAGTTCGAGAAAGACTAACACAAGGTCAGAATTTTCAGGATTTTAATCTGGGATTTGCTCTATGAACCGTTCATAAATGAGATTATGCACGGAAAAAACGATGTTGTAGACCCGTCTATAGGAGTCCTGAGCCCCTAGTGCCCCTGTCTACGCCCTTGCACTTTAGGTACTCTAATTTATTTTTAAGAAGCTTTTCTTTCACCAAAACCACCAAATTATAATTGAACCTATCCCAGCACGAAACATTTAGACCATCAAGTCACATGTTCATTAATAATACCCAAAAAATATAAGTTTTCCACACTCCCTAAATGAAAAGAGATCTCCAAAAAATCTCACATATTGCGCATAAATAAATCCAGATTTTAGAATGAACAGTAAATCTCGTGATACTATAATACCCCCGTCTTAAGGCATTTATTGATTATTTTCGAACGGCAGATGAAATATAATTTTTTTGAAACATTCTCAAGAATTTTACTTTCTTTTCCTCCGTTTAATACGACTGGGATATGTCATTCAGCAAATCCTTACGATTGGAAAATTTCTTTACATCCTAAATGTAAATCAAATGTATGTTAATGCAAGAAAATCCATAAATACATCCATTATTTGTGTCATCATCTCTTCCTCCTTTTACGATATTTATTTTTATACGGAATTCAATGCCGAGAAGGAGGACAAAAAATAAATAAGAAATGAGTGAGAGACAAAGCAGACGACGAACATACAAAAACGAATGAATGAAGAAGAAGAATAAAGTTTCAAAGAACGTGATGACGATTTTAAACATCCAAATGTCTGCACATGCACATTAAACTTGAGGGTGTGAGAGATAGTAAGACTTAGAAAATTCAATGAAAATTCATCATGTGGAAGGATTATTATGTGATCGAGGAGTAGGAACTGTTGGAAATGTATTTTTGGATGATATGAATATATTACTGTTGAGTTTATTTTAGGTTTGATGTGATCTAGTAGCTACGTTTGCGTTTTTTAAAGCTATTCTTGAATTTTCAGGATGATTTCAATTTTTTAGGGTTGGCCATATTATTATATTTCTACTTTATAAGCACAACAAAGGTAGTCAATAGTAAAAATTTTGACCAGGACGTCCTGGATCAGAGGACAGGTGAATTTACACTTAATAGTTATTTTAAGCATTTTCATACCGGGATTTCTTAGTCACATGCTTTGTTCCTGGTCGAATTTAAGCAGAGTACGTTGAAGATTTTTGACAGTCTTCTTTGCATTTCATAATAAGTGAATGGCCCCTTAAGAAACTGATAAAAATATTTGGTACTAGGATTGAAGCACCGGCATTTAGTAGCTATGTTGATTCTGTGTAGTCATTTAATTAGTAAATTTTGGTGTCATTCGTCTAGACGCTAAAAATGCAATGCCAATGGGGCTTTATTATATACAGTGTGTCCTTTTGGAATATATAATGGTGAATAATTTGGATGACAAGGTGTATTATGGAGCAAATCCTTAAAATAGTGATAGGAGTAACCCCGATGAAAAATACTACAAAAATTCGACTTACATTCTGAACTTCTTGCGGTCAATTTCTTTGGTATACCCAAGCTATTGTTCTAACTATGTCAAGGCTATATCCAAGAAATTGACCCCTGGGGTTCACTGTTATCAATAATCATCTCAAAACTTTAAACTTTTGATTCAATAATCCATTTAAAATTCCAACATAATTTCCAACCCTTTAACTTCAACCCCAGCTTCCACTCCCTTACCATACAATGTGTCACCTAAAAAAATCTCCTTTCCATTTGAAAACAATTCATTATAAAATTATTCAATATTCATACGAGTGGAATAAAGAAGAAGAAAACTTTGTTGAATAAGTGAGTATGTTAGGGACACATAAAGATTGTCGAGTAAATGAAATGTATGATGATCCACTTATGGCACATTACGACATGAAAATATTAATGGATTTTAGTACTCAATTATCACATTTTCAACATATTTGCATATCTCAATAAAATCTCATTCTACAGACATCATAAAAACATTCAACATAACGATGGTGGGCCGTGTGTGTGTCTGAAAATAAATTTAACGCATTAGATGAAAATGGATAGGAAAGGGACATTTCAATTAAGGTATAAACACAAACATACACAGTCAGGATTAAATAATTAATTTTGTGTATGCATAAATTTACTTGGAAATTGTAAAATAATGCTTAAATTTATGTGTGCGGGGGTTGAATTTATAATATTACAGAAGATTGGGTGACACTGTCACTATAACGATTTATTATTATACTTTTAAATGAGTTTAAAAACCATACAGCATTGAATGGCTCTAAAAAATGAACGCAAAATACACGGACTTGTGTAAACGACACGGAGCCAACTTCACGTTGCTTCTCTCCCATTTGTTTATGTTCGATCAAAGATAATGGAAGTGTAAATTATTTTTCTGTGAAAATTTCCCTAATTTTCCGGGTTAATCAATAATATTATCAATGTAAAGTGATGTTAATTTAATCATCTATAGTGAAAAATTTCAACGACTATATTTAATGTAATTAAAAACTCATTTACAGTGCGAGAGAGTTCAATTAATCTAACAAAAAAAAAGTTCTTGTATAGAAACGGAAGAAGAAATTTTTCTTATGAGAAACTAAAAAGTGATCGATCAAAGTCTTATCAGTTTTTTAAGGCAAGAGGAGAAAAAAAAAATAATTTTTTTAATAGATAAAATATCATTGAAATGATATATCGGTTGTGCTACGAAGCCAATAGATAAGACGACATAAACAGTGTCTCATTTCTCATAAAGGAAATAAGAAGTTAAGAATTTTGTTACAAAAAGCAAATACATAAAAAAATAAACAATGTCGCATTTATTTAATGCCGCTATCATATTCGGATTATATTTATTTGTCTCGACAACACAGGCCACTTACAACTTGTATTTGAATGAATATGAAACCATGAGATTGCTAGGTGAGTTAATTGTAATTAAATTTTATGACGGAAACATGAGACAGCCAGAAAGCCACAAACAATATTTTTATTTCATATTCTCTCTTTTACCTTAACTGGATTTTGTTTATGCCTTTTTAAAAAAAACTTTATGTATATTGTATGGCAGTAAGGTAGAAATAAGAGATAGGAAGACAGTGAAACACAACAAGTTAATTAAATATTCATGAAATATTGCGTTATCGTTGGCTGTGTAACATGAACCTCGTTATCTCTTTAAGCATTTATGTTGGAAGGCATTTGAATAAGCCTTAACAATTTCCTTAACACTTATTGCTGCTACTTTTTCTCTGATAATGAATTTTGGTCGTGTTTGTGGATTTGGATGGTGGATGGTCAGGTTTTTGTTGTTGTTGATGGAAGAACATGGATTTGGTTTTTTCGGTTGGGATTATGCAAAGGATATCTTTCGGTTAGAGTAGACATCAATCTGATAAGTAGTTGACGAGGATGTCACTTTTGGTAAATGGTTTTAGATTCAAATTAGAATTCATGACCGTTTTTTAGGCAGTACTAAAATTGTTTTTTTCTTCAAATAAGCGCCCAAAGACTTTATTTATTACTTAAAATTTTTTTTAAAAAATAAAAAATAAAGTCGATGCTCTAGACGTCTCAGACACGGGTCAAAAAATTAATGAAAACATTTATACTCTGTAAATATTTTTGACTTAGACATGGGCCTCAAAAATTCTTGCTATGTCGCTAAACTTATCTAAATCTTATCATGAAACTCGGATCCTTAACAATTTCCATAAAATTCAAAGTTCATGTCCAAAAGTTAACCTCAAAATCTTTCAATCAAAATCCCCAAGCCAATACGCACAGATACATCCGATTATGTCATGTGTCAAGATGAGGATAGAAACCATAATATTTAGAATCTCTCAATATCTGTTTTTTGGGACACAATGTTGAGCTGAAAAGGAAGAAGTAAAAGGAAATTTTAAAACTTTTTGTTTAACTTCTTCCTAATGAAATTCACATTATCATTCCTATCCAACAACATTTGAGCTAACGAGCGACCCAGGCATTGTTTACTCAATAAGAAAAGTTTTCGTACGTTTCCAATCAGGAAGGAAGCTTCAAGGACTTAAAGAGAAGTGAAAGACATTCAATCAAGGAGAAGACAGTCAGTTAGTTGTGTGAAAATAAAGTAATTTAAGTTTTTAATAAACTCATCTTGCTTCTTTTTCTGTTCCTAGAATGCAGATCCTTCCTAAATCGTTTTATAACCAAAGAGAAAACAAACAATTGAGCCTTTTTGGCTTTTTATTTCTTAAGGCCAAAATATTTATGCTTGAGCATATTAAAGAGAAAAAGAATTGTTGTTGATGTTTAAGGATTCAAAAGATGTTCCAGAACGAATCATAAATCAATGTCATTGAATTTTTTTTTCTGTTAGTTCATTCTTTTCTTTTTCCTTCTTATTCTTCGTCTATTTCTCTACCAAAAAAGTCTATTCTCTTACCTGCCCCAATGACAGATTAGGGACTATTTTCTTCTTAGTGTCCACGACTGCTCAGAATTTTTAATGGGTTTAAAAAATGGTCGATGAAAAATTATGTCCCAAAATGGAACTTTTTTGGACCCCTACCTGTTAGATCAGAACTATTTATGCCACAGGATGTCCCAGACTTCCTTCTCCCCTCAAAAATGCTTGACATCACTTGCAAACGACCCCAAAGAGTAGCAAAAAAATGAAAAATCATAAACATTACACAAACACACGTGAGTGAACTCACAAGAAATAATAAAAATATTCTTTAAATTTCACAGTACGAAAACAAAATCTTTTTTAGGTCAAGATACAGAACAGAAAAGGTAATTTAATGGACACTCACAAATGTCGAGACAGAGAATGCTCATTGAATAAAAATCAATTCAATGCGTGTGTAAAAAAGAGTAATTGTGTAATGGCAGGAAGAATTTAGGGATCTAATACATAATTTATTAATTAAAGTGAGAATCAGACTACCGTCACCTTAAAAAAGTCCGTTAGAAGAAAATTTCAAAAATTTCATTGACCGTTACAAAAATGAATTTTTTTGCGAAAATCATACATTTAGCTTCTTATTTACACAAAACTTAACATTCTTATGCTTGTACAACTTCTAATCAGTCATAAGATATTGATTGTGTAGATAATTTTAAGTAAAATTAAAATTTCTTGACATAAACAAAAATGTAAACAAAAATTTGGTGAAAATTTTTTTGAAAACATTTTGAATGAAATCTCACTTAATTCTATGTTTTAGCAATCTCTGAGCTTATTAAATCATTTAAACATCATTGATAATTGTAATAGACTATAAAATTTGATTGTTTAAATAGCTAAAATGATGAAATCTTCAAAATAAAATTTATAAACAAAAAATATTCGAACGAAATGTCGAACTTTTAAAATCAATGTCGAACTAATGTCGAACTTTTCGAAATTCAGGTGACGTTAGTCTGGTGAGAATATAGTTCGACAGTCAGAGAATGAATTGCTTCCGGTTTTTTTTTGCTGCAATTGAAATAATTTCTATTTTTTTCATATATGAAGTAGATTTGGAGTAAATGTGCTGTGTGGCAGAGATGGTGGAAGATTTTTTTATCGAGATTTTCTCAGTTGGAGAAAGAATGTGTTTATATTTGAGAAAAAGAACTGCAGTGCTCTTGCTGATTGAGCAGATTGTGTATTTGGAAATACATGTGTAGATACTTGTGTAGTCTTTATTGTAAAATCTGTTTCATTCATTCTGGATATTCATGAATTGAGATTTTTTTTGGAGAATCTTGGTCATGTTTTGTCTATGATGCTTGAGAGTTTTGTGCAACATTGAATGAGAATTTTGAGGATGACTTTGCTTTAAGATTGTGATCTCTTTTAGGGTAGACTGAATTTTTTTACTGAATTTGGATAGAATATTGTCAATCTTTGTCGTTTTAACGAGGACAGTTCTGATATTTCTAGAACTTTCTTGGGTATACTCCAGCTATTGTCTTTAGTATACCCAAGAAACCGAACCCTGAGGCGTATTCAGATGGGTTCAGACCCACAACAATTCTCATCTTCACATGCATTTCCTACATCAACAAAAAAGTGTTAAGATCCCAACGTTATTTCACGCATCTGTGAAATCATGTCTGGTGTTTGATCGACCGGATTATCTATTCAAGTTGTTCTTCTTTGTACAAACTTTTGTTCATATTTTGTCATTCTTTAAGTCAAACTTGTTCTCTGTCTTTTTAGGGATTATCTAATGTGCTACAAAATTCTCATTTAAATCCTTTGAATGACAGTTCAAGTAAATAAATAAAAATTCTAAATTTTTAAACAACCTGCTACATTTTTCAACAATTCCTTGACTCAAATAAAAACGTCTCTCCATAAATATTCTAACTAATGAAATCAATACCCCCTCATGACACCATACTCATCATCATACATAGTTACACATATTTTGCTATACGCATGTTTCAAAAATATGTAATTTAATATGCATGATCTAATTCCAACTCTGAAGTCCTACACATAAAGTCGACATACAAAACAAAATAATATTTCCCAAATAAATGTTTAATGTAAACATTACAGTAATCACTTTCTCAAGATGATACTTCCCTCGTGGACAATTAATATCAGTTTCATTCATGCTTACTCATTTCTCCTCACATTACGTTCTCCAAAACTTGATTGTTTATAGCTGAAAACAGACAGACGAGAAGGAATTTACGCCATTGCGGAATGTACTGAATAGAATAATATGAGTCTACAGTGAGTAGGAGCTGGATAGAATGAATTTGTAGAATAAGAAGAAAATAATAGAAATAATATTTTTATAAACTGTGGGGTCGTTCATAAATGATGTCTAGTATTTCAAAATGAATGGGTCTGACATTCTATATAAAAAAATTATTTTGACAGACCTGAGGGAGAGGGGTCAAAATATTCCAAATTAATACAGACATCATTTATGAATGACCCCTGTAAAAAATAAATAAATAGACTCGGAGATTCTTTTCGTACGCTGAATGACGGAAAAATAAGAACTGTTTTTGTTGATGCTTGAAATTGTGTGGAACGAATGATGATGTCTTTTTCAATTATCCGTCATTTCAGTTTCAATTTTTAACCCTCTTGAGAAATAGCTTTTCATTCACTTTACGTCGAGAGTGTTGATGAAGAAATAAGAAAATACACAGAATGAGAAAGAGAGACGAGAAATAAGAATGAAGTAAAGCTGGTTTATGGCACTACTTGAAAGACATTTTAATAGATGCCATAATCGGTTTTGTGTCAGTGATTCAAATGAAAAAATATTGTGAGAAAATTTATTTTTTTCAACTTGCATCAGCTTGAGTGTGAGGGCATGATCGTTTCATGATATGGAAAATTTTTATTTTCATTTTTCTGTGTCCATTAAAATATTAATTAAAGAACATAAGTGCCGAAACAAATATCTCTATTAAATAACGCTTCATTTCTCTCCCTTTTGTCGGTTGCATTTTTATGAAAAATATTAGTGCTTGCTTTTTGACAAGCTGTCTGTCTATTGCTTAGTTATGATGAATATTTTGATTTCTATTGTAGAATGACATCAATCAGTCATTATGGTGTCATAAGTGAGGGTGATGAGTGTTAAATTATCTGATACGACACGCAAAATTGCTTCCAGATTTTTTGGGACGAACTTTTTGGCACTTTCTACATCTTATATTCAAATAGACTATTTTTGGTAGAAAATTTGATCAAAACATTCAGAGGCTGGTTTCTAGGGCTAACCTGGATACTCTACCCTTGGCAGGTAGGATATACCTTAGGGTACACTAGAAACTGACCTTAATTCTATGTAGAATCGGCACTTTCCTGTTATAAAGCTGCAATTTTGTCATTATTGCCATTTAAAGAAACAAATTGGCCATCGTATGGTTAGCGTACTTATAAGTACATACCAACATGGTTCAAACATTAGATCGGTACCATACCATCACACATTAATGTTGGCAAAGTGCCAGAACCCTCAGAAAATAACTGTAAATCTTATTTTTCCATTCCTCACTTTGATTATATCTTCTTTTCTATCCAAACTGATAATATTCTCGAATAAAATCGATATCATGATTATCTCATAAGATCTAATAGAAAATCGATCATCTCCGCAATAACCTCAAGCTCTTCTTTTCCATTCCTCTCTACATAATTTTATTATAACTGTTCTAGTTCATAGCTAAGCCGAAAATATCGTAAACTACAATCGCCTCAAGTCACATATTTAATAAGTCATAAAAGTGTTATCGAACAGCATTTCCATTTCAGGGCATGTTGCGATTTTATAGTTTTGGCATTAAAAAATATCAAGGATATCTAAACTATTTCCTACACAATCGATAAATAATCATAAAAATGCGCTCAAATTCATTGAGCATTTTTGAATAATTTGTAGACTTTTGAGAAATTATTTTGTTGCCATAGACGAAAATGCATTGAGAATGAAGTAGAAATGAGTTGAGAATAGAGAATAAAACATAATCAGAGGGACATAAAGATAGGCAATTTTTTGCTTGAAATATAAATTCTCTCCAGTATTTTATATTATAATGCATAATGTTGTGTGAAATATTCATGAAGAGAGTGTGGAACAAGCATTTAATGGAAATCATAAATATTTCAATATGAACATTAGGAAAACATGAGCATTCGTTTCCCCGGGCCTTCTTCTAATGTGAATTTTATTGCTCCAATGAATTTATATGCTGTGAAATGCAATGATGCTGCTGCCGTTCGTTTTCATATTAATTCTCATTTACATTTGCCTAATCGGAATTTTGCTCTTTTTGCTCACTGATGTGTCTGGTGCTGGTTACTGGTTGTTGCTGTTATAAAAGAATTTGTTCACAAATCGGATCATAATCTGTTCTTTAGAATCCAGGGTAATAAAAAAATATAAATTTTTTTTCGTTTCTTCATTTTTTTGGAAGGTCATATACAAATGGACGCAGTGCTGAGACAGCTTGAATATTGTATAACAATAATAAATGTAAGGCAGTAAAAAGAGAATCAGTTCTTTCAGTTGATTTTTTTAACTACCTATAAATCACTGACTTGATTTTATTGCCTTTTTTTACTTCTTCTTCTTTTTTCTTGTGTATATTTCTTTATTATCTGAATTGCCAGATGCTGATGAGACATATATACATATACAGCATCATATAATGACGATCATCCATATGAAAATAATAAAAGAGAATGTTTAAACTTCAAAAAATTCATAAAAATCATCTAAATGACTTGGATGGAGTTGGATTGAAACTTTTGGAATGGATTTTAAATTGATTTTTAATAGAGTTGGGTGTTAAGGCTCAATATTGGCATTCGAGAATCTATTTAGACTCTATAGTATCCCCCTGGAGTCTTGAGTATCTTTTTCTAAAGTCTTGAGCAGTTTTTTGATTCATGAGGACTTTTTGGACTCTGGAGCTATTTGCTTAGTATATCCATGAATATATACTATCTCAGGGATAACCCTAGATATATATATATATATATATATATATATATATGAGTGATTGTGAATGCTTTTTGCGCATCTGCATTTTGCACATATATTTGTTGATTTCTCATTGGATTCACATGGAATGTTTAAGTATTATATGTCTTTTTAAAGGTCTCTGTTAGTACTATAATTACATGCTATAACTGATTTTGGAAAGTTTGCGGAACTGCCAATATTTTGGTTCCAATGTTGACCAAAAAGTACAAATTTAGTTTCTGGTGGATATCTCGAGCTAGGCTTATTTGTTTTCAGTATTTCTACTGCTATTTAAAAGTACTTTAAAAACCTAACAATCTATGCCTTAATATAGAATTTTTGGAAGTGCTGTTCACTAGTTATGGACGAAGAAAGATCAGAAATTTTCAAAATTAAAATGCAAATTTCTCAGCATCTAAGCAACCATTTTTTATGAAATCTTCACTAAAATTCTTATTTCAAAGCCTACTTTTATGAACATAATCAAAACAGGGCTTATTCATTAGTTTTGTCACAAATTTGAAATCTTGTACTTTTTCTATACTTCAAATGTATGAAATTTTTTCCTTTGAAAAAAAAGTTGTGACAAAACTAATGAATAAGCCCTGTTTTGATTATGTTCATAAAAGTAGGCTTTGAGATAAGATTTTTAGTGAAGATTTCATATAAAATGGTTGCTTAGATGCTGAGAAATTTACATTTTAATTTTGAAAATTTTTGATCTTTCTTCGTCCATAACTAGTGAACAGCACTTCCAAAAATTCTATATTAAGGCATAGATTGTTAGGTTTTTAAAGTACTTTTAAATAGCAGTAGAAATACTGAAAACAAATAAGCCTAGCTCGAGATATCCACCAGAAACTAAATTTGTACTTTTTGGTCAACATTGGAACCAAAATATTGGCAGTTCCGCAAACTTTCCAAAATCAGTTATAGCATGTAATTATAGTACTAACAGAGACCTTTAAAAAGACATATAATACTTAAACATTCCATGTGAATCCAATGAGAAATCAACAAATGTATGTGCAAAATGCAGATGCGCAAAAAGCATTCACAATCACTCATATATAGACCTAGGGTATACCCAGGTATATTCAGGGAGGGGTTTTTGGGGGTCAAACCCCCCTTTTTGTGAATTTTTTTTAAATTTGCTATGTTTTTGCCCGTCTATACAAAAAAACATTCAAACCCCTCCTTCAAAAAATTTCTGTACACGCCCCTGGGTATATCGAGCAACCGGTCCCAGGAGTAACCATTCCATACTATTGAGCAGTCTTATTTTAAGATTTTTGGTAGGGATTTTGAGATCTGAACTCTCAATTATCCTTTTTGGAAGCCTCAAATACCATTATCAGTTTTGGGTTACCCGTTTGGACCCTTATGAACCTCTGTGGAATTTTGAGAACCATCTCTCTTATCTTGAACTTTTATGGAGACTTGAGTGACTTCTTAAATTCACAAATAACTCTCTGAACTAATGAGTATACCACTGGACCCTTCACTAAACATCTGGACACTAAACCTTAGCATCACCCTGGATCCTTAGCATCACCCTGAACTCTCAAATCAAAGCTTTCCATTTCATGTCAAATTCAATTTATTACAAACCACTAAAATTTCACATCCAACCAAAAATCTCAAGCCAACTTCCAACAAGTCACTCCCAAAAAATAGTTTATGACGAATTTCCTATAAAAAAACTTGTTTGTTTTATCAAGTGTTGTGCAGTATGCATGCATGAATATACCATAAGACAAAATCACACGTCGACGCGAGACTTTCTTGCTGTTAATTCACAATTCTCTTCATTTTCTCATTCGCATTAATTCCACACATATTCTGCTTAATGAAACATGAATCGCGTTAAAAAACCAATAAAATGAGGGGATTAAAAAACAATATTTATAAACAGACAGACACAAAAAAGAGCAAAGGATAGAGCAAGAGACGATGATAATAAGAAGATGAAATGCGAGATTCAGGTAGCTGCAAAGTGATTATCATATAGTTTATTTCATATCTTATTTGTTTTACGACGTCAGTAGATGAGTTGATTTGAGGTTTTTCGATGAATGGAAGCAAGCAAGCAAGAAGAAGAAAATAAATCGATACGACAAAGTTGCGGTCAGCAATCTTGTATAAATTTTCAGCTCTTACTCATGTTTATAAAGAACTTGAGTATTAAAAAAAATGAAAAATTGATAGCACCTCATGCACTTGTGTTGTTTGCACACCTCTCCATTCCATTCACCATCTCTGCTATCTCCTCAAACACGCTCTGTTAATTTTAACATGCAAATCGGCTTTGAGCTCATGCTGATGCATTCAAATATTTGCAATATATGCAGATAACATAAAAGAGGTGTTTAATTCACATCTCTCCAAGCACTCTTTTCAACTTTTTTTTTATTTTTCATTATTTCAAGTACCTATGCAAAGTGCTTTTGTATACATCCACATGTATGCACAAACGTACGTACAATGTAAAAATAAAAAGTGTTATGTGTAGATAAAAAAAATTGAAAATTGAAAAGTGTGCTGTAGAGAAAATAGAAAAGAATAGATCTGCAAACAAGTTGAGAATGGTTGTAAATAAATAAGAAAGTCTGAAATCCCTAATGAGTGGAACGATGGAAATTGCAGCGATTTTTTTTCTTGATGCTTTGATATTCTGCAATGCAGTGATGTAGTATTCATGATGTATGGTGTTAAAGTGGCTGCTGGTTTGAATTTGCAATTGGATGGAAAAATGTGGAATGTGTACTTGGCGGAATCTATTGCTGAATTTTAAGAATGTAGGCTCAATTTTGACTTACAATGACAAAAATAGAAAAATTTAAATACCTAAGAGTGCTGAGTTATTGAATTATAAATTTGATTGAATCATAGTAATCATTTTTGTCTGTAAAAATAATAATTATTCATTGTGAAAAAGTTTATCGTTTGATACTGATTGTTAAATTAAATCTTGTTAAATAAATATCTCCTGTTTCTTAATCTAAAAAAGAGTGTTGTTTCAAGTAAAATTTCTTAAAAATATTGATTAGTCAATAAAGTATTGGATGAGGAGCCTTAGGTATTGGATTGTTCGTAAATTAAGTCAAGTTTTCTGAGGGTCAAATATAATATAATCTACGAACAACCCCAAAAACCCACCAGAATTTGATTAACGAAAAAATAATGTAGCCAATGGTGTACCTTTTGACATATTCTTAGAACTAGTCTAAAACCTAGTCTCCAGGGGTCGGTTTCTTGGATATATTCAAAGGTACTTCGATATGACAAGGGTATATCCGTGAAACTGGCCCCAGGTGTAGGCTATTGGTCTAGAAGGGAGTTAGGTCCAGGTCCTCTGTTCCATGATACTCTCAGTATACTATTTTGCATGGTCTTAACTTCCTTCATAGTATATATGTTTTCATAAGATTGATGTACTCCATAACCAAAAAAGCTTACATCTCCAAACCAAAAATCTTTCCATTTTGACGATCAATTAATTAAATTTCAATAATTCCGAAAATTAACACCCATTAAAATCAATTAATTACCCAACAATCATCTTCAAGACAGCCACCAAAACCATCAACACATCAACAACCTCATTTGTCAATAAAACCGCCTCAAATTGTTTCTCTTCTATATTTAAACTAAAGTTGACTCGTGTTGAGAGATGTAAAATAAAATTAAGTGACACACTATTGGTAAGGCGGAGATAATCAATTTTCGAGTGCCATTTATTTGCCTTTTTAGAAGCTTTTTGCTAGTTTTATCATCATATACAGCTATGCTTTGCCTTTTTTATGCTTCACAACCCATCACTTTGGCGCCTCGGATGCTATGTGTATACATATTCTTTACTATCCTCAATTCTTCTCTATTTTTATTTCGTATAAATGTGCAGCAACTTGATGTACGGAAATTACATTCAATTTAACTTAAATGTACATAGACAAAAAAAAAGAGAATGTAAAGAGAAGGAAAGAAAAATATACACAGAAAATGTTGATGCTGTACACTTTTTTATTCAACATCCATTCAGTCTTTGTGTACATCTTCTTTCTCATCTTCAACTACTGTCAATATGTCATTTGATGATTATGCTGCTGCTTGCTGAATGAATATTGTACAATATTGAAACGGAGTTGCAGAAATTTCATTAAATATTGTGATATGATCGATTGATATGAATGAATACAATGAATAAAAGAGAAATATGATGAGTAGCAACTGAGTGGAGATGGAGAGATAGTGGATATTTTTTATTGTGTTACGCGAAATGCTTTTTAGTTGCGCAAAAATGCATTTTAATTAAATGCAATTTAAAATGTTGAGTGGAAGCGTGGTACAAGTATTATATTTTATTTTTTGCTTCTTTTTAGCATGTGTTTGGAATTTTGTTCGGAGTGGATGAGGTGTGAATTTTATCGGATTGTCTGGGGGAAAGTTTGGGAATTATTTATGATTTTGGGAATTTTCTTGGGATGGAGTCACAGTTTAAAATTTGGTTTGAGAAATTTTTTAAAGTTAGTTTTGAAAATTTTAGGACTCCTTGGTGTCGTTCAGAAATGACGTCCATCAAAAATGATACTTTTAAATTTATCCTGTATCTTTATCAAAATAAATTTTCTTGGATGGTCACACAGTTGACAGCCCCCCCCCCTTCAAAAGTGGACTTCAATTACGCCATTTAAATCCTCTCATATTATTTGGCTTTTCATCTACGTTAAAAATAACTAATTTGGCCCTTCTGTATAAAAAATTTGTAGATTTAAATATTTCAATATTTTTTTTAAAAAAATTAAAAATTAATATTAGGTCGTTCACTTTTTACAGTTCTACTCAAACTACTCACTAGTGTGTCACGATGTGATTTCAGGTGTGTCGCGAAAAGTTTGGCGACACAATAAACATACAAAATCCATTTTTTGCTAAAAAGTTTGAGAACTACTGACTTATTACGTTCGTTTTTTTGAAAGGAAGGGTCTGAGGCATAGGCGTACCAAGAGGAGGGATCCAGAGCTTTCAAACTATTTTTTCTAGAAGATTACATCAACTTTTTCTAAAGTTCTGTTTGATTTACAGTTAATTAGGTGTAGTGAATTTGAAGGTATCATTAGTTTTTCAAATGGGTTCCATTTATACTGAGTTTCAAAATCCGAACCCCTCATCTGGGTACGCCCATGGTCTGAGGTTTTATAAAAGATTAAATAAAATAAAAAAAAATTAATAGAAAATTTGTAAAAAGGTAGGTGAACAAGTGAAGTGAAATACAATTTTGTAATAGGAATTGAACCTTCAACTTTTTATAAATTTCATAATTTTTCTTAATTTCTTATTCCATGATTCACTGCAAAATACCTATATCTTATTTAACTGCGCTTTCAATCTCCAATCTATGATCCCACATTGCTCCAATACGTTTTTTATTCCACTCTCTATATCTGTTGTGTAGCATCAAAAGGAGAGTGCTATGGTAGATAGGAACAAAAAATATATAATACATAAAATTTTCATGCAAATGGAATAATAATTAGATTTTTCATGAATAAATTTCGAATGACGAGCGAAATGCATGAAAAAATTTTATTCCTGTTGAAAAAAAAATTGCATCAAAAAAATGGGGAAGAGAAATTGAGAATGCATTTTATATTATTAAAATTGCAGCAATGTTTTCACTATGATAATGAAAAAGACGATAAAAGTTATGCACTTAATAATTTTTTTATTCCCTCTCGTTCCACGATGACATGCCATTTCTTTAATAATTGTGTGCTTTTTTAAGAGGATGAAAAAAAGAAGGAAGTACAGTACACTGTTTGTCTTAATGATTTATAGCGTCAAAAATACTGAAATATTGTTGTTGATGGCTATGATAAACTAAAGTTTAATTTATGTCGAGTAAGATAAGTGAATGTGATGTCCTATTTTAATGAGAGTTGAAAAGAATAATTAATGATGGAAATGAGAAGTTTTGGTGTAGTTTTTTTATGGGAATGTTTTACATTTAACTCATTTTTTAAATTAATTTTTTGCATGCTTTTGATGTTGAATTTAAGGAAGGAATTTTTCATAAAATTGTTAAATTTTTATTATGCAAATTTATTCCGGGGAAGTTGTTTTTTTCTGTTGGAATTCCTTTTTGGAGATAAATAAGGGTTAATAGTGAATGATACTCAGTTCAATGCTCTGTTTTTGATGAAACCTAGGAGGTAGTTTGGACATTACGGAATGCTTTGAGAGGGGTAGGGGATCAAAGTTTTGTTATGCTTAATATTAAGATTTTCCAGATTTTCTCATAAAATTTGTTATGGGGGGAGTCAAAAATGACCATTTATAACGTTACGTAATACTTGGCTGCCTCAATCTAGCCTTTTCAATACTTATAGTCTAAAGTCTATCTCTAACAGTCAGGGACGTGCATTAGTAGCACGTAGGTTTATAAATCAGACCACGTTGAAGCCAAAATGACCAAAAACTATTAAAAGTTGTAATATTCAACGTTAATAGTCAATCGTAATCCCCCTCATATGAAATTCTGGCTATGCCTATGGCACTATTCGATAATTTCACACAGTTTTCCTGATTTTATAATTCCAATGTCTACAATACTTGTATATAGCGGATCATAGTTTGAAAATCACAAAATTACTTCCATTGTCAATAATAATCAAAAATCTTTACCGTAAACTTCGGCACTTTCCAATTTTCAACTTTATCATCCAATAAAATATTCCACAAATCAATTACCGCAACGGCGACCTTCCAATTAACAAGTAACACTTACCAAACCTACAACAATAAACCAATCATTTCCGATCATATTCACAGGTCTATAAAACAATCATATTGGAACCAGTTATATTGGTGATATCACTATAAACACTTCAGATTTTCAAGTACCGTAATGCGATGTATCAACTTTCCACGAAACTCAAAATTTGACTCTTTACCGCCACTTGAAATGGAAAAAAAGCCGACATGTATTGCTGATTTGTGTCAAAAACCATCAATTCAATAAATCTAGATTGGAGCTAAATGCATAACAAGCACATAAAATGATAATTTTTTATTGACTTTTTATAACCAGGGAGACGAATTAATAAAATATCAAACATCCACTAATTTCTCAATAGATATGCACAAAAATTGCGCTCTGATAAATTTCCATCAATTTATTGATTGAATAATTTGAAAATTTACATGCTAATTGAATGTCCAATATTGACAATTTATCCTGATCAATGCAAAAAAATTAATTTCATTGGCAATAATAGAATTTTGGCGAAATTAAAATTCCTACAAATGATAATTGACCTGCAGGATGTTCATTAATTTGTTTATCAATATCATGTTCTGTGTAAATTAGTTTAAAACATAATTTTCATGTTTTTGAATAGCTCAGATAAATTTTAATTGCGAATTATATTGACTTTGGGTAGATAATTGGGGAATTTTTGGAGCTATTCAATTTATTTTAGATATTTTGAAGCTGTTTAACTTAATTTTGTGTTTGAATTCTTCAGATTTTGCAAGGGGAGGGGTTTTAGAGCTGTGAGCCTATCCCATCGAATTTTTAATTCCTATAAACATTTCATGACTAGGAGATAAAGATTCCAACTCCAAATGACACCATTTGTGAACAAATCTTTTACAGCATTAAATTTTACACAAATTTTGTCACCTTTTTGATCCAATTGCCAATAAATTTAAGAAAAAGTCAATTGACACCCAAGCTTTAGGTCAATTTATTGCCATAAACCTCTCACATACAATCACCATTTCCTCAAAATTCGGTAAAATCCCATTTAAAATCCCATTGGTGATTTTTATGAACCCCAACTCCTCATAAAATCTGGAAAAAAATTGCACAAAATTCAATAAAATTTACCAAAAAATCCCAAAATATTTAACATTCTTTTGGGGTTATTTGCAAATGACGTCCATCTAAAACGGAATCTCCAGATCCTCTTTGATCATTTCACTGTCATAAAAACTTCAATCTATGGATGTCACAAAGATCTAGATTTGCTTTTCACCATCTAAATATTGGACGTCATATGTAAATGACCCATTAAAAATAGGCTGACCATCTGCTTGACTTTTAGAGGACTGGGCTCTATAATTGAGTATGTTCTCTGATTTTTTTGCGATTTTAGCAAATGTCCTCTATTTTTCTTACCAAAAAGTGTCCAAAATTATGTACTTTTTGCCAAAAATTAGTTTAATTCTGTTAAATTTAAGGAATGTCTTCTATTTTTTTAAAAGAAATTCTGGTAACCCTAGTTAAAAATCAAATAAATTCCTCCACATTATTTATGGATTATAGAATATCCACCTCCTCATAATCCACAGCAATTCGATCTTACGCTGTACCAATACAATAATTTAACCTTCTGTAATGCAACAGCTTTAAAGAAATGAAATTTCCATTATTAACACATAAATTTTATCAGCTTTTTTACATCACAGAAATATTTTTAAATATAGAAAAAAAATTAAATATTCATGAAATTGCAATTGCATATCCCGGAGTAACTTTATCTTCTTTATTTTCTTTTTTTGGGGTTTGTTCAGCTATGATGTCATATTTTGTGGTAAGGTGGGTGAGAGTGTCTTGAGCTGTGTGATATTCAGGAGGGGTCAAAATGTTCTTTTTCCCACATAAATTTTAATATTGATGGTGTCCGGACTCCTGGCTACTTCCCTGTATCCACGGAATATTTCTTGTATAGAGAATTTTAAGGCTGTTGCCGTAAATACATAAAAAAGCAAATTTTTGACAGACGTAATTTTCAAACGACCCCTGCTGTACGTTCATATTTATTTACATAGAAAAGCAGTAAGAGGAAATGAAAATTATTATAAAGAGCGCATTTGTAATCAATTAATGTTAAAATTTATTCTCATTCAGAATATTAAAGACAAAAGAAAGGAACGGGAAGCGAGGCGCAATATTGCTAAATGTGAAGTGTAATAAATTTCCTTTATACCTCTCACCTCCTCCTCGTTCAACATTTTTTTTACGTCTTTCTATCTCTTCATTATTTTATTCATATTCTTGTTTCTTATTATTCCTTTGTGTCGGCACTTCTTTTATTGTTTTCCACGAGCATATTGTGCGCGCGAGAATGAAGTGCAACGAATATTAAAATGACTCGCTTTGAACAATTAATATGAATGATCGTTCTTAGTAGAAAGAACCCCAAAAAAACTAAATTCAAATGAAGGAAGATGAAGGAATAAAAAAATTGAATCTGCCCAGCACGATTCTTTGTTTGTTTTGTTCTTCATTTCATTCTACTTTGTTTTGTTTTGTGTATTAAGCTTAAAATTTCATGTACGACTGACCATCATCGTTAATGAAAATAATAAGAAATCGTGGCAAATGTTTTACTTCTCATTACTAGGGACGGATTCTCGTTAGGCATGCATGGGATGGTGTATTCTTTTTGTTAATTGGATGAGTGGTGTTGTAACTAATTTGATGGAAAGGAAGTGATGTAAATCAAGGTGTGGATTTTCTCGTGGGATTTTAAAATTTGCAGATTTTTTTTTTAAATTCAATCTTTGAGGATTTTCTGTTCTCCTTCTCAGTGGTATGGCAAGGCAACAAGTATCTTGCAAACTTGATTTATATAGACTACCTTAGAATTATACTGTAAGGGGTATAGTCTAGGGTTTCTAAGGGTATCTAAGTATACCAGTGATTTGACAAGGGTATCTTCAAAGGTATATTCTTGATCACTGTTCCTCAAACTATGCTCTGTGATACACCCTTCAGATGAATCGCAAAAAATACAGCGTTTAATTTTACATTTTGGATCTTATAGTCTGCCTTCACTAAGATCCTAAAAGGACACAATTATGTATCTCACAAAAACGTACAACATCGAGGTTTTCCAACCAAAACACTCCCAGATGTACATCATAATTCATGTCAAAAAGTTATTATAAATTACACAAACCACAACTCTTAATTTTCATCATTATTTTAAAGTGGTTAACTTAACGATAGACAAACACGAGCATGTTCACCAAAAAAAATTATTTTAAGGATCTTTCAACCACAAAATTCCCGTGTTTGCTGTCCATAACCTATTAGCATGTGCTTAGTCTGTGGCTTAAAATTTTATTCCGCGAACTTCAAATTAAGAGAATTATTTAACGCTAACAAGAACAGAAAGAATAACAAATGAAGGAAGTGAAAGGAGAATATCGACGTACTTACACAAACATTATCTAACTACATGTGGTCTTTAAGATTACGGGTACAATGTTTCTTGTTTCTCTCCTTTTATCCCCTCATTCCCGTATCATGTTGCTTAGCGCGGACGCGCTTGTGTATACTTCTCTTTTTTATTAATTTATTTATGTTTATGAACATCGTTCCTCAAAAAAAATAACAAGGCGCAAAAAGAACGAGCAAAGAAGGAGAAGAAGAAGAGGAACTGAGAATAAGAAACATAGGCTGTGATGCTAAAGAGATTTCAGGGATTTCGATATGAAAATGAAATTAATGAGAATTTTTTAAACATTTTGTTGGTTTTTTCTCTCCACACCATTCGTGATCGCTGGCTTACTGTAGCCTTCTGGTTAATGAGTTGAGATCGTTTTCTTAACAAAACATTATACACTTCACAAATCTTTATCCATTTTCATTTTGTTTCTTGTTTTCTACTTAATTAAAACTTTTAAGAAAACGTGGAGAAACAAAAGGCAAGAACGAAAACTTTTTCATTTCTTCTTCTTCTCACGTCTTCTCATTTCTGTGTATCCACAATATTTTTTTTGAAGCCTAACGAGCCGACAACATGTTTTCTTATGAGATTAGATTATTGCTGAATTGAGTATATTTCCTACTAATCGTCACAGTTCAACAGTTCCTCATTAACTTACTAGGAAGAAGAATTGCTCAAGTAGCCGAAAAGAATCAATTGGGGTCGTTCGAAAGTGACGTCTAATATTTATTAGAGGGATGAAGCTTGAATCTCTGTGACACTCCAGAATCTTTATTTTCTTCCTTCTAAGATCCTAATTGACATCATTTGTGAACGAACCCCACACCTGAAAATAATTTCGATTTTTCCTTCTTTTTATCGACATTTTTCTTCTCGTTCTACTGCTCTTGCCTTAAATGAGAAAAAAATTCTAAATTCCCTCCGTACTCCGTTTTCATGTTTGATTAATTGGAAAATTCATGCTGCGCAATGTAAGAAATGTTTAAAAACGGCAGCAGGAATGACACCAACAGTAACAAAAAAATGAAATGTAAATGTTTTGCATTTTTTAACTCATTCATGAGCCTGACTTTTTTGTGTATACAGTTAGTTGTTATCGGGACTTATATGAATGTTTTTATTTTGGTCTCTGATGTTATTATGAATGGAAAGTAACAATGTTAATTGGAATGCAATTTGTCCAGTTGTAATGGTATTTTGGAATGGGAGATTGATTTTAATTGGGTTGTTCTAGTTTTGTGTATGATGGGCATCAGTGGTGTAGCCAGAATTTTTTTGAGTGGAGTGTGTTTTAAAGTGTGAACATTAATTACATTGAGAGGGGTATTTTCAGGTATTTTAACACCTAATACACCCCCGATGTTAGTTCTTGATTCTGATGGTCCTGGAAAGCAGAAATGTATATATTTTCAGTACTTCACTAACCATGAAAGTGGATTAGATAGAAATTCGTCATGAAGCTTTCAACAATCTTGCTTCATGCCTAATATTAGCCTTTTTGAGCAATAACACGTTTTCAGTGTTGATAGAGAAAATAAGGGGGTTGCAGTAGAGACGTAGCCAGAAATTTTCATGAAGGAGGTCCAAAAAAATTTGTCAATAAAATTTGATTTTCAGATAGGGGTACGTGCCTTTCAGAGTACCCCTGGCTATACCTCTAGATTTAAGCTGATGCAAATTAATTTTGAAATCTAAAAAACATTCCAAATTGATACACGAGAACTCAAAAAAGTACTAAAAATTTTAAAGCTTCTCAATCACCATCAAAATTTAAACCTACTGTCATTTCCAGCATCTCAAGTACAATAAAAAAAAATATTCCTCAAATTACAATCAATTCCATCTTTAAATTCCAAATGACATTCCTACACAGCAAAACAAAAAGCTCGCAACAAAAAATAAAATAAAATCCATCAAATCAAATTACAAAATCATTTGATCACTCAATCTGATGATCTAATCGACAAATTACTTTTTTGTTTAATTCCAAAAAAGAATCAAAATATTTATAAGTAATAAAGAAGAATTCATATTAATCCTATTAGTCTAATATTGAATTTCACGACTGATTTGATGTCGTTAAAACATTGATTTTCATATTTACTTTCAATAGCTGTGATAATGCGCTTTGGAATATTTGTTTAAGCATCTTCTTCTTGTATTGTCTGTTTGTAGCAGGATCCATACACCAGAAAATGAGATATTTCAGAGAAATCTGAATATTCAGTATGTGTGCTCTACGGGTGTCTCAAAAAACCTAACGAAAAAATAACAGACATTGTGAGACACACAGAGCGAAGATCATAAGAAATTTGATAAAATGAAGACGAAAATGAAGGAATAAATTTACAAAAAAAATATAAAATAAAATAAAATTAATAACACAGAACAGAACCAGATTGAATCAATGAGATAACGAGTGACAATAATTTTTTTTGTGTGTATGTCTTGCTATAGCATATGTAACATGAGATGTCATGAATTTAAGCAAGAAAATATAAAAATTGAGAAGAACAATCTCTTCACGATCAGAAATAATTTATTTATTCATTTATGGGTGTTTGTTGTGTGTTATAACTTGAAACTCTTTTATTCGATTCCTTCCTTCTCCGTTTTCATTCTTCTTTGTCATCTTTTGCTTAATTTGATTAAGGCAAAAACACCTTTTCGGATTTTTAAAAAATGTATTTAAAATTGAGTCTCAATGTGAGCAGAAATGAAACATAAAACCACTCGCTGAGCTCTCCTCTTGTGATACTATCGCGCTTTCCTGTATACATGCCACATCTTTTACCACACGAATAGTGCTGAACTGCTGTTGTCTTGCTTGCTCGAGCGAAAAAATTGTGACTTGAGTTGAGATTGTTTTTTTTATGTTTCAACACGCAAACGATTAAATCTCTTTTCCCAGCTTTTTCTTCATTCATTTAAATCCCCTCGCTTAAAAAAAGTCTGATGAACTTTAAGCACTAATTAAAAATCACTTAGATACATTATTTTCTGTTTCTCTGTTCTTTTTTCTCGTAGTTTAATGCTTAATAGTCTCACTCCTATTTGTGGTATGATTTTGGGGTATTCGATGAGAATTGTTGACTTAGATGGTGACTCCGGGATGTCTCAAGGGATTTTTGGGTTGATAGGCTCTAAAAATGTTTGGATATAGACTTTTTAGGTATTAAATTCTCATTGAAGTATTTTAATATAAATTTAATTTATTTTTGGGGTTTTTTTTGTCACTTGAGAATTGGGATCATCCAAGTATTCTAGTACATTACGTCGTGGACATTCATATTGGGTACCTTAAGCTGTTTTAACTTTGTTTTTGACTATGGGTACCCAATCTTTGCCCAAAGCTATATCTTAGCATTGTGTGTACCAACTAAGAGCTTCCTTTGTCCACTGATGTAACTACAATTTTATGGAGGTCCATTTTAAATCAGGGCGAGTTCAATTTATTACATAATAATAGCAGCTCACGGTTTTGCGTACTTACATCCGGCCCTCACATAATTTTTATTAATTCCACTATAATCCATCTCGACAAACTCCGAAAAATAATTCCCAAAACCACATCACCCCCTACCATCAAATTACTTAAACGCTTTGTTGATGTATATCATAAAATCATGCGACAATAATATGAATATTCATTCATCAGTTAATACCATCTCTTAAATTGCACTCTAGTTCGGTAAATAGAGGCGAAAAGACGTCCGTCAATGTAGACAAATTTAATTAAAATCAATTGAATTTAATTAAAAATTTTTACGTACAGTAAGGCGAGCCGTTGAGCATAAAAAAACAAAATAATTTTATTTCAACATTTTCCCTTCATTTGATTTGTTGATTGTTGAATTTTGGACATTTATGGATCGAGTATTTGACTTCGATTTAATTTTCAATTAAATGCTTTGAATGAGCCATAAATGGAATGAAGCAATTGCTTGTTAAGAATCTCGTTCTTGACTTCACATACATAAAAAAGCAGTTTTGAATTTAAATTAATTATTCCGTTTTATATTCATTAAATGTGCTCCACTCGGATCTTCCTCTAATACACATTTTGAATGCATCTGACATATATCATGTTGTTCTATTGAATTTTAAACTTTGAAAGTATTTCCTTTCTCTCCTCATTCCTTTCCCTAATTATTCAAATTGATTTAGATACTATTCAGCGTGACTTTGGTGAAGTTAGTTTTTATTTTTGTGGGTTTGATTTAATTTAATTAAAAAAATGTTTACTTTATTGTAATAAGATGAACATGTAGGAATTGAAAGGTTTATTGGCTAGAGGTGTGGCGAGGCTTTTAGAGGATTTTATGATTTCAAGGTTAGAAGAAGTTTTTACTTCAATTCACTTACCATTTTAGGCATCTCTTGAAACTAAATAATTCGGAAATAATGTAATCGAGTCAAGTAAAATCATGAATAAAGAGCACTGCCAGTCATTTATAACGTAATGCATAAAATGAATTCTTCAACCTCGTTCCCTAGTGGATGAATGGAAGGATATGCATGTAATCACTCATTTTGCGGAAGTGAGTTCACATCCCATAATTTGCTTAAACTTATTTTTCAAAAACTTTTTGGCCGTTATTTTCAAATGTATTTAATAGTTATTTTTCAAATATTTTTTGACTGTTATTTTTAAATTATTTTTGAACTTTTTTCAAATATATTTTGACCGTTATTTTTCAAATATTTTTTGGCCGTTATTTTTAAATATATTTTGATCGTTATTTTTCAAACACTATTTTTAAATTATTTTTGTTAGAAATGCTAGTTAGAAATGCTAGTTTAAATCAATGCTAATCATATTAATGCCCAGCACAGAAGTGTAACTCCAAATTTTTCGAAGGGCAGACTCTCAATTTTCAGGCATCAGTTCATTATTCTTCCCAAAAATAATTTTATGTTACTATCTAGCAACTTATAAAGAACACTAACAAACAACATAAAATTCAACCTTTAAAAAAATCTAATTGAAATTCCAATCAAACTTCATCCAAGTCATTTCTCTATACACGTTTTCTATTTTTCGTCACATAAAAAAGCCACACAGAGACACGAACAAGGCAAGCTTCTAGGGTTTAAAATATTTTAATTTCAATTTTATTTTGTTATGTTTTGGTTTCGTTTATTTTTCTCTCCCAAAATAAAATATTTTCTTTCCTTCAATCAAAATGTCAATGGAGTTAGGGTGGATCACATTTTGAGATGAAATATCAAAGCTTGAACCGTAAACTGTGATTGATATTTTTTTGTTCTCTATTATGTCTTTTATTTTTCCATTTAAATAACAAAAGGCAAACTAATTAAAATAAATCGCCGCCTTTTTCATGTTGCTCTTCCTCACACACATACCCTAAATATGCTCGATATTGCAGAGAGATAGAAGGTGAAGTTACTTTTTTGTGTTATTATTATAACGATCATCAAAGGCAATTTATTTGACTAAGGCAACATCATAAACTGTATAACACAAACACTATTGCTGTGGGTTTCTGAATGAAATCATTTTCAGAATTTAATGACTTTTTTTGAGAGAAATAAATTGTATATATTTTGTGGCAGAAGAACAAAAGACTAGAAGTTTACGTAACGTACAATTGAAAATCATCATAATCATCTCCATCATCATCAGTCATATATCATTTTCTCTTTAACTAAATGAAAGACTTCTTGATCTATTGAAATGACAGAGAAGCGACTTGACAAAGACAATGACGGGTGCTTTTTTAGAGCATGTTTACTATGTTCTTGGTGTCGAATGTGCTATGAAATTACGGTTGGCCTGTTTTACTGTTTATTTTGGTAGTTATTTGACGTTATGAGTTCAATTGAGCTTACTTTTGCATGATTATGTTTGTTGATGTATCTAGAAGGTGTTTAGACGGTGAAAAGGGATTGGCAGACAATTCCGCCTTGTTGAACCTAGCTGAAATGGTCACAAGCTTAGTAAACTCATTCTTTAACGTTTAACGTCACTAGTGAACGATTTTTTCAATTATAATGAAAAATAATTCTCCTACCTAAAAATGCACTCCAATTCCTCATCAATCGCAATCATTCCTTACTTGCCTCATTTCAAACTTCTGTCTTTTATATTCTTTTTCATGTCATGACGAATAGGAAATAGGGATCAGCAATTTAAAATTATATTCACTCTTATAATTGATGATTTAATAAAAATTGAGCTGCGTGGGAAGTTCCACGTCTTGTTGTGCCTGATCAATATGCAAAAAATAAATAAATTAACTTTCTTGGAAGACGTAATTGGTTTTTGCGAGAAAATTAAAAATTCCTTGAATACAATGCTGAAAATAAATTAAATGTGACATTTAAATGACTTTAAATGTAAATAATTTTCATGTGGAGTAATTTACTGTTGATTGAGAGCTTTAAATTTCTCTCGAGAAGTGACGAATTTCAGATTTTCTTGGAAGGCAAATGCGAAGTTTACACAAACAAGCTGAGTTTATTTTAAGTTGATGTAAATTTAATCGAATGATGTTGGGAATTATGGTTGATAATTTTGAGGATTTTGAATTTTAAATCGTAATTATAATTTTGTGAGATAATGAATGGAGGCGAGGCTGGTGGGATGAAATATGAAAATTTAGTAAATAGGATTTAAAATGTCTGTAAAAATTTGAATTCTGTTTGAATTTTATGAAAAAGAATTTTAAAATAAAATTCATTTGAATTTTTAAAATTTAAATTTAGAACTGCCCTAAAAATTGACAAATTGATTTTAAACCCTTCAATTTTGTCATTTATTCTATTCGCAACTCATCAAATTAACTTGTCTGTGGCTTATAAAAATAATATTCACATCGACAAATCTATAATTACCTTTCAAGAATCCCATTTTCACAAATAAATCAAAAACCACAAATCAAATTCCACATTTTAAATTGAAAAATTCTATTTTAAAAATAATTCTAACTCCTTTATTTATTCACATGACAAGAAAATAAATGAAAATTACGAGTCATGACAAATTTCAACAAAATCCCAAACAGACAACCGCGATTTTTCACTCGACCCAAAAAATAAATTTGTCACTCTTCTGTCTGACTTCATCACGAAAATAAATTTTCTTAGACACACATATTAATTTTGAAGTGTAAAATGCTTATTTCAAATTAATTATACCTCCACGAAATCAGTGAAAGAGTGAAAGTAATTTGCTAAAAAATTTGCTATTTAGTGCAAAATGTGTCAAATTATTATCTACTATGATGCATGATATTTATCGCTACTTTCAAAAAAAAATTATGAAAAAAATTTCTAATGTTTAATGGATTGAAAAAAAAATAAAATTTTATTGTAAGTATGAGTCATTTTCTTGAGATTGAAGACTGTAAAATGATTGAAGGCATTTTTGAGTAGCAGAGTTGAGATGGGTCAATAGATATGATGTGATGGGTCATGATCTAGATACATGCTGCTCATCTTTTGATTGATTTTGGATTGATTTGAGAAATTTTTGAAAGGAGGTGAAAATGTGGGTTAGAAATTTTGTGGACAGGAGCGTATCCAGGGGAGTGATTTGGGTGTTAAAAGACCACCCTCAATGAAAATTTTCTTGAATTTGGTATTGTTTTTAGGAAGTAAGTCCCAAAACACCCCATAAAACTTGCCGTCCATGTAAAAAAAATCAAAACATCTCCAATTGCTGGCTACGCCTTTGGTTGTGGATTAAATCCATGAGGATGAACATGAGCTGGTTCCTTGGGTACACCCTAGGGTATAACCTAGCCAGGGGTAACATATTTTTTAAAAGCAGATTTCTTAGTTGCACAAAAATACTCTTTATAGTATTCTCCAACCCACTATACCCTTAGGGTATCTAAGAAGCTTTAGTTTGTCTCAAAAAATAAGCTCTTCATTCATCAAGATCATTTATAGCCTCAAAATTCATAAATTAAGTAGACTGACTCCTAATACACCCAATTAAAATCAAATAAATCATTCTCCATTTAAATCCCCACCAACCAACTCTGCCCCAAACGACTACAAAACCCAAGCATACTTTCAAAATATAGATTCTAATCTCACCGTCATATAATGCTTATGAGTCTCGTTATGATCTCTTTTCACATCTTTTTTTTCTCTACAATTTATAAAAATAAATTGTCGTCATACTTTAATTCATAACGATTCATTTTAACTCGTTAGAGAGATACATCTACACAAGGCATCGGGACTCCCAAAAAAGTATACTTGTGAGTCAGCATTGTACTGTAGAGTATACAATAAAATAAGTAAAATATAGCTTTTAAGAATAAAGTGCAGTTGTTGTATAGTAAATTATAGCGAAGTTAAGAAAAGAAAAGCAGAGTGTAGTAAAGTGTAGTAAAATTTAGTAAAGTGACGTAAAGTATAGTGAGTGTAGTGAGAGTATAGTGATAGTATAGCAAGTGTAGCAAAAGTATAGTAAGTGCAGCAAAGGTAGAGACAAGTGTAGTAACTTAAAAATTTAATAAAATAACCAAAAAATAATTTTGTTATTAATATCTAAACTTTAGACACACAATTTGTGTTGACCTTTTGTTAAAATCTAAATTCTCCACTGCATGTGCCCTCATGTGCCTTATAATATTTTAATAAATAGTATTCTTTTTTCCTTCTATTTTTGATTGAATTGTATTAAAAATAGTGGATTGAACTTCACTCCATTCTTCTTAATATCATATCTTTTTAAAATATTATTTTAATTACATCATTGAGTTTTCAATTTTAGAAATGGAATACACACAACATTTTTAATCATATTTCTGATCCTTTAAACTTTGGTAAATAATTAAGTTTGGTATCATTAGAAAGGTCTTACTTGTGTCTTACTATGGGTAACTCCATGAGTGAAAACATTGACGAAAATTTTTGTTTTCCTTTTTTTAACATTAGTTAGTAAATCATCACTTAATTTCAAAGGTTTATCTAGAACCTGATAGGTTTCTTTTGTGATATAAACTTTCTTAATTAACAATATCCCCAAAGAGATATTTTAATAATATTTTGTCAAACAGTTAACTCTTCAAAAATCGTGAAAAATCTTTTAGAAAAAATTTCCCTAAAAACATATTTTTGAATGTGTAAAGCCATCAAAAGTTATTTTAAATTGAATTATCTATGAATAAAAGTGACTTTCGCGCGATATTGTGCTGTATTTAACGAAAAAACTGCGAAAAACCTTGTCAAACAGTTAATTTTGTAACGAATTTTTCAAAAATTAAATTCATTTGTTTACAAATTTAATTAATTTAACTAAAGATATTTGGACGGAAATGTTCATAAACAGATAGAGAAACATTGAATGCATATGGCTAAGCTTCAAAAGTTGTGATTTTATGCATATTTTGTTATTTAAAATTTTTGTAAAAAAAAATCTCAGTTTCGTTTACTCATGGAGTTACCCCTATTCAAAATTCTTTTGAAAAAGTGACACTGTGTCTTCGAAGCTGCAAAGTTTTGGATTATGGCGATTTTTAAAAAAAAATTTACATATGAATTTTTAGACTTTTTGCTCTTACTTTTTCGCAATCACACCAAATCAACTTTTGGTTTTCGGATTAAAAATTTAATTAAGTATCTAGTTTATTTACTAAAATAATTAAAACTGTTTTTGTTCAGCCTAAACCATTTTTAAATCAGTTTTAGTCATTTTAGGACTAATTTTGATTGGTTTTTGTACCTAATTCCAAAAACTGATTTAAAAATGGTTTAGGCTGAACAAAACCAATTTTAATTATTTTTAGTAATCCTATAATAATTAAATTTTAAAACCAAAAACACTATGACCAAGAGCACTATGGAATCCAAATTCAATTCAGTCATCGCTGTTCTTCAGTCAGGGGCGTATTCAGGGAGGGGTTTTTGGAGACTAAATTTTCCCGTCCATACAAAAAAGTTTCAAAACCACTCCCTCGAAAATTTCTGGATACGATCCTGAACTTTCAGTATATCCTCCTCGGCTCTACCAAACTTTAAAGGATCAGAAATATGATTAAAAATGTCAAAATTGCTGTTTTCCCATTTTTAAATGGAAACATTTAAATAAGAAAGACATAAAAAATATTTTTAAGTTAATTTAATAAAAGTTGTGGAGCATCTATAAATTTATGTTCTCCTAGACGACGACATTGTCTTTCATTTCCTTTTTTGCGAAATATTGAAGATATGCATGATCATAAAGTATAATCATTATGGTAGTGTTTTTATAACTCTTACACAATTTAATTTACTGGTTTTCGTGTTTTTCTTTAATATTTAACTATTTTTATGTCAAGTAAACTTAAGCGGGAGAGTTTAGGATTTTCAAGATGAATAGATGTTTTAAGGAAACTAGCCATTGAAGGCGTGCAATGAATTATTTTTAAAAAATTTTCACAGGTAAAAATGCAGAAAACTGAAAAATATATGAATTTTTAATGCAAAAATATTTTATTTAAAAAATTGAACTAAAATATAAAAAATTAATAGAAATAGAGTAAGGTGTAGTAAAGTTTAGTAAAAAATAAAAAAGTAAAGTAAAATGTAGAAATAAATGTAAAAGTGTAGTAAAGTATAGTGAAGTGTAGTAAATTATAGTAATTTATAGTAAAAAACAAAAAAGTGTTGCAAATTATAGTAAAGTGTAGTAAAGTATAGTAAAATGAAGTAAAATAATAAAAAGTGCAGAAGAAAAGTATTATAAATGAATAAAGTGTAGTCAGAAAGTAGTTGATTTGCTCAGGGTGCTAAATTGTGATCAATTGTGAGATGAGTTTAGGAGATTTTGAGTAAAACTGCGTAAAGTATATTAAAAATCGAGTTAAAAAAGAAATAGTGCACGGAGTCCCTGGGCCTTGCATCTACATACTTTCCATATCAATTTAAATAAATCGCTAGAATATAAACTTCATCATCGTATTTACCTTCATCAACTCGTAGTCTCTCTTTCATTTTTCATAATAAATTTATAAATTAAAAATAAGGCAGCTTTCCAATTAGAGAACATTTTTTAAGGTTGAGAGATCGAAATCATTTCTAGAGTCTGACGAGTTTACACAACCATTACCTTAAATGAGTTTAAACTACTGAAAGTTTCATCGCCAAATTAGTGGAATAGGAATGGGGTTTGATCTTAAATGACGTCCATTGAAATTTTCATACAAAAATTTATTGTTTGATTGGTGTTTCATATCAAACAGCTCTAGCATACCTTCCCATCTCTTTAATTACTAGACGTCATAACTAAATGATCCCAAATGAATGAGAATTTATTTTAAAAAAATAGTGAGCATAAAGACGTGAAAGAGTCAACAAAGTAGAACCGTAAAGCGACTTAAAATGTCATTAATTTTCCATTCAATTCATTTAACTTTTTTCTAATACCACATAATGATGTTTGTTGTCTTCTGATAGGCTCGAATTAATTTCAAATGATTAATTTCTCAATTTTCGAAGCGATGGAAATAAATTTTCTTTAATGTTTTTTTTCTTCGTTTTTTCGCCTTTTCTAAACATATTTATTTTATTTTTTTTCTGAATATTCAAACTGGTTTTCTTGCTGACGGGAATTCTAATTTATTCACGTTTTATTCTGTCTAATAATATTTTCTTTCTCTATCTTGTTCTATGCTGTATTTAAACTTTGCGTATTAGCGCACTTCTGTTGATACTAGAGATTTTTTTGCATTGTCTGGGTTAAATGAAGCTCATTTCTTTTAAATTGAATTTGTGAACGAGTTCATTTCTATTTTGTTGAACTCTTGCCATCTTTTCCTATCGAAATGTTATCAAAAAGTAGTCAAATTGAGTACTTAAAAGCTTTAAATATAAGTAAAACTTTTCGAGGTGGAAGAAAAAACAAAATGGCGGATTGAAATAATTTTTGAATTTTTCAAAACCGTTAAAGTCAATTAATTTTCGTAGGCTTCCTGGATTTATTATTTAATATGAATTAGCACGAAATATATGAGTTTTTCAAAAATTTATCATCAATTCTGTATGATCCTACAAAAACTGCGCTACTTCCATAAATTAATCGCAATAAAATTACTCAATTCTTATCCACATCTCCACTCTACTCTCATGTTGTTTATATTGTAAGAAAATATGCTTAGAAAATAAGAATCAGACGTGAAATTTGTTAGACATGAAAGGCCTCAACTCTTTCTCTTCTTTCGCGCGTTATAGAAGGCGCGCGCCGCTTGAAACAACCGAAACAAGGAACAATCAATCGACAAAATGATGCTGTCATTTCTCTTTAAGAACTCAAGATTTAAGAAATAAAAAAAAATAAAATGAATAAAATTGCTCTAAAGCAAAATGAAGAGAACTTATTTATTGTTTTATAATGTACAGACAGACGTACATCCAACCATCCAGTCAGAAAAGAAACAAAAAAAAGAGATTTTTGTCGTAAACGTTTCAATCAATCAATCGCTGGAACACATTACATTACACATATCTGGTTTCTTCCCAGCATTCGTTAAATTTTTTTTATCTCCTTTAAAGTTCGCTTCACTTCTATTTCGATCTTTTTGCTCTCCCATCATCCGTCCCTACGTGATATGAACATTATTTGGAAAACATTTGAGTATGAAAAGATGTTTTTTGAGGTTAGGTAACTTAAAGGCGATTTAGGAGATTGAAAATATTTACCAAAAAGTTAAGTTTTTGTCTAGATTCAGTTAAGATTTGAGGTTGAATAATTGAATCATATAATTAACGGTTTTTGAAATTTTAAATTTTTCCATCCACCATTTTGTTTTTTTCATCCACTTCAAAAAGTTTTTCGCTGAATTATCGACAATTACGATTAGATTTCGTGACCTTTTGATCAATTTTGATAGAAAAAGATGGCAATGGTGTAACAAACCAGTAAATAGCTTGCTTCAACTCCAAGAATGCAAAAATTAACTATATTTTCTCAATTTTACAAACACGTGTTTTAAATAAGTTTCAAATAAAAGCATCAGCAGCCAACCAGACATTCGTGAACCACCAGAAACCCAATCTCATTTCAAGAACTCAACACGATAAAAAAAAATTAAAATTAAATAGAGAAAGGAGAGATGAATGTTGGAGTGAGTGAACGAGAGATATATTGAGAGAATCCCCAACTGAGATGATGGAATGATCTCAAGATGAGCTCTTGGTGCGTCGAAATTAAATAAATTTTTCAATATTCTCTTTCATTTAACTTAACCATCACTCGTTTTTCAATATATCTCTGTGTTTTTTTATATATATACAAGAATTTTATGCATGTACCACCAGCTGCTAGAGGACATCCTTTCTGTATTTTTTTGCCATCGCTCATTCTCATACCCACAGCATCTCCACTCGATTTTCATTTATTCAAGCACACACAAAAAAAAGTTGTTGCTGGAAGGCCACATAGTGTGATTGAACATTTTTGTGTACGCTCATTTGACTTTTAGTTTAGCATTAAAAAATTGTTTATGATTATCCAATAGCAGCAATTCTCGTAAATTATAATGTGAACTCTTTCTCTCTTCTTTTTTATCTATGCACCATAAGTGGAATAAAATGAAAAAAAAGTTAAAATTGAAAAGGATTTTTATTATTCATTCGGCAAACAACAAAAAAAAATACTGAATTGGAAACCTCGAATTGCAAACAATTGAACGTGTTAATATCAGAAATAGAGGGTATTTCACATTCATTTAATATTATATATTTTAAATATTTAGCAGTTTTTGTATATGTGCAAAAAAGTGAATATAACGAGTCGGGGAAAAATCCCTCAAAAACAGATAAAACCACATTTTTCCCAAAAACTCATCTCTCTCAATGCCGTGTGTTTTGCTCATATTTCTCTCGATATAACAATTTTAATTTTAATCTAGTGATGGAAACTTTATGAATGAGTGAATGTTTGTGTAATGTAATATGTGTAATTTTAAAGGGAATAAATTTATGGGAATTCAGTCAATTGTTTTGAAATTTTTGAGGGATTTTATGCTACAGATTGCTTGAATTCTTGGGAATTTGCTTGAATTATATCCTATTACTCAGTTTACCAACAAATTTTTGAAGGTTTCAGCAATTATCGTCGGTATTTTAACAATTTCTTCTAATATTTTTCTCAATTTTCATTTTTAAGTCTCAGTTTTGATGTAATTAAACTTATACCAACTTTTTCTGATAGAAATCATTAAAATTTTATGAAATATAAGCTCTGAAATGTTAAAAATTTCAAAAATCCTTTTGAAGTGGTGAAAAATTCTTGAAAATAATTTGAAATTGTTGAAAATAATTTTTGTAAATTTATTTTGAATAAAACTAAAAATTCTTCAAATTTTTTGATTTTTAAAATTTTGTGAAATTAATTTTGATTAATTCACTAACCAAAATTCAAAAGTGAAATGTATTTCTATTCAATTTCAAATATAACAATTTTAGTGTGATGCTTATTGATCAATCAATTTCACAGAACCAACAAAAACTCATTTCAATGCTAATGTGATCCGGTTCGATATATGATATTAAGAAAAGAATATAAAAACAAATTTCATGAGTTTTGTTAATTTTTACTTCGATTTAGTTATTAATTATTAATTTTTTTATTTAATTTTTTTATTTTATTTAATTTTTTTTAATTACTTAATTTTTATTTTAATTGTTTTTTATGTTAACGATCAACTTTTCACTTCCAACTAATTCAAATAAATAAATTTTTATATAATCATGGATAATAAAACTCCCCAAAAAGTTTCCACCTCACGAGAAAAATTTTCAATTGTGAAAGACACGAGTGGACATGAATAAAACTGGTTGGTTTGGAAAATAAAATATTTGCAATTAAAAATTAATTTTCCGCTATGCATAAACAGGGATATCCATTTAATTAATTTTTTTACTCTGCGAATTCGAATTCAGTCAGTCTTTTTTTATCCTCAATACCAATGAGAGCCATATCATCATCATATGATCATCATAACTATGAGATAAACATTTTCCAACTATAAAGCATACGAAATATGATATTCATTGTGAAGGATTTCTGTGGTCATGTGGCTACACAATATCATGAGGTTTTTGTTTGCACTTCGAGATTGAAATGAAATATAGTTGAAAGGGAAAAAATGGCATGTTAGTAGATATTGTGAATGTGCATATGAAATGTTCATCCAACATCATCAGACAACTTTTTTTTCACAAATAAAAAGTGAATTTTCTGCGTACGGGAATTGTTGAAGGATGGACTTTTGAATGAGCGTCTGGGTTAGGGGTTTTGAGGTTATTATTTTATATTTTGGCTTTTTTTACTAGATTTTGACTTAAAATTGCCTAATTTCTCTCAAAATCACTTAATTTCTCTCAAAGTTGCTCAATTTAATTCAAATTTCTATATTACAATAAACTTTTCCATACAAAATCCGAGTCAACTTCAATCTCTGACTATAAGAGCTTGAATCGAGAAAAATCCCCAATAATATCCACCAGACACACCATATTGACCAATGGTTTATGCATTTCTATCACAGCAAACACACAGCTGACTACTCTCCAAAACTACGTGCATCTAAAACCGATTTTTTTTCTATCCAGTCTCATAAATGGCTCACATGCCGGTAGATATATTGAGATGAAAGTTTATATTAACAGAGTGTCTGCGATGTCTGATAACGAACTGAAAAATGATGTAATAAAAATTAATATCTCGTTTGCTTTTATCATGTACTGCGGTAATAGCCCATAATAACGTTAATGGATTTATCTGATGCTATAATGCATAAACAAACTTTAAACGAAATATATTCTCATAGATAGTTGAATGGATTATTATTGTGATAAAAAAAGGTTGTCGTTCCAATATGTCTGATTTATTTCATGTTGACTTGCTATGTTTGTGCCATCAGTTTTACTATGGCCCTGTCCAGGGGCGTATTCAGGGAGGGGTTTTGGGGAATTTTACCTACCCTTTTTGGGAAATTTTTTCAATTTGCTAGGGTTTTTTAAGAAAAAAATCCCAAAACCCCCCCTAAATTTTCCCTTCCATACAAAAATATTTCAAAACCCCTCCCTCGAAAAACTTCTGGATACGCCCCTGGCCCTGTCTCACTGAATTGCAGATGAAAATTCCATGCCATTGCAAATATTTTTATGGCCTTGTGCACACACGTAATTTTATTTTTTCACAAAAAAAAGTGCATTTAACAGTCGAGGAACGCTGAAAAATACGGCTTGTGGAGACAATGAGTAAAGTGAGGTGATAATTATGGAATTTTTTGGGGCGCATTTTGGTATGTAGAGAGTTGGGGCATTGTAGGAGGAGGGGTGTATATTTTGCTATATTTTTGACCCCTTCCTACATGAAAATGCTTCCACTCATAGATATTAACCGAAAATTAGCCATTTAAATTGAAATTTAGAAACTAATTATTTAACGGTTTCTTGAAATTTGAATTTTTATCGCCCGCCATTTTGAAAATTTCTTCCACTTCAAAAAGTTTTTCTCTTTAAAAACTCAAATTAAAGCTTAATCATCTCTCAATTCATCAACAATTCAACAGCAAAGAGTAGCAACAATTGCATGAAAATTAATCAATTAAATTATTCCGAATTTTAATTACCAGTTGAAGCATTTTAACCTATAATTGAGTTCATTGTGTGTCTTTTTATGCATTAAGCTTCAGCTTCATCATTATCCGTCCAACAAAATCCTCAAAAATAACAAGCTATCGAGCTATCAACTATTAATTAAACCCCACAGTCAAAAGTACAAACTGAGCACATTTTCATTGAATAAAAGTGTGTCATGAGTTTTTCCCACAAAGCTGGCTGCAGATATAAACATAATGAGATAGGTATAGTAAAGTTTTTGGCAAGCGCTTTGGCGGTTAGTTAAACTTGTCTGCTATCATGTTCAGGCAGGTAATTTAGATAGAAATACGAGAAATTCTTTTTCTGTGGGGTCGTTCGGATGTTACGTAACAGTAGGAATGGGTATTTTAGATTCCTTGTTACATAATTTGAATGGAGTTTTGAAAATTGAGCCTTGACATCCCTCCCCTCAAAAATCATCCCATAACATCCAAACAACCCCTATCCGTGTTCTATACGATGAGCTTTCTCCTCATCCACTTGTTCTTGTGTATTTTGGTCGTTCATCTCACAGATGAAGCAATTAAAATTCCATTTAAAATTAATTATTTTAAAAAGATGAGGAAAATGTGTTCGACATAAAAAAATGGTAGAAAATAAAATGAAATAAATTAAAGTACTTGACGGTTCTTGCTGTTTTGTATCCAATTCCATTTATGTGAGAAAAAAAAGTTTGCAATCTAAACTTGTCTATAAAACATAATAAAATGGAAAATGTTTAAATATTTAATCAGGCGATGTTGCTTTAACGTTAATGATTTTATTGCTCTGAACGTTGTCAATTAAGACACCTTTGCATTAAGTGGATTAAAGAACATTTGCAATTGCTTGTTTTAAGCCATAACAGCACGGCAGCAATCTAGAGTAATTTAAATTATTCACAGCAATTCAATTAAACAAGATGTTTAAGTTGCTTTTAATGACATTTTTAGCTGCCTATAAACCTGACATTTTATTGAGACTTTGAGTAATTTAATTGACACATTGAATTGCAATTTTATTTGACTTGTTCGAGACATAAAGTAGTAAATTTATTGATTTTTTGTTGAGCAATAATAAAAAACTTTTGCAATTGTTAAAGATAATTTTATTGAATGGGTAAAAGTCAGATATTGAGTATCACTTAACCGCTCACACACATGCGAGCCTGTCATATTAAATATTGGAAATCCTCTTCGATTCATTCATAATAAATTGTTTCGTGTGTTATCAAAAGCAGAAACCTCAACATGTCAAGTTCATCTTTCACTTTCTCATTTCACACAAAACATACTGATAACTTTTTTTGTGTCTGTAACTTGCTGTTGTTCTGATGTGTCTAAAAGCATAAATCACTTCAACATAAAATGTTCTTCCCAACTGATTTGGGTATGTTCATTGATAACCCTTTTTAATGTCGAATCTTTTTTGTTTCTCTCAAAATATTTTCGTTATGATAGGTTATGGAGGTGATTGTGGTTGTTGTGGACAACAGTTTGTCTGTGTGATTTATTGACTTTTGGTTCAGATGTGAACCTCAAGTTATGGGTTGAAATTTTCTATTTTTTGGTAGTTGTTGGATTCTTAATGGAAAATTTAATGCATTTTTAAAATTCAAAATTTAACGGATTTTTCCAAAAGCGCAATCAAATCCAATTCCCAAACTACTTTCCATACCTTACCGTCCATCTGTGAACTAAACAACAGAAAAGTATTCTCAATTATTACACGCAACACATTCATATTATCTTAAAAAGGTTCTGTTGGTGATTATTTTTATGAGAATTTTATTCGATAACTGACAGAGATTCTCACAATTGGACCATTGACCTTATCTTAAATTCTTCTGTTTCATTCTCTTATATTTCCATTCAATTCCTCTTTACACTTAGCTCATTCAAAAAAGTCAAACAAAACATTTTGAAAATCATAAATTGTTGTGAGAGATAAAAAGACACAGAAGAGACTGAAAATGGACAAGAAAATTGCGTGGGTGAAGAGAAGCGACAAAGAAATCGAAACAATTAATTTGAATAGATCCACATGGAAATTTATTGAGTTCTTCTATCGATTTTGCCGCTAGCTCGGCACGAATTCAATCAGATCTTGACAATATTATTGTTGTTGCTGTGCTTATCGATTACGAGAGTACAGCATCAAGCTCTTATGTAATCCCTATCTGAATTTGCTGTTGGAATTTTCATTTCCTTCACGAGGTAAATACAGCATTAACATAACGGGGATTAAGTTTCGAGTCATACAAAACAACAACTTTTTTGGCAACTAAAATTACAAATCTTTTCATTTATTGTGACTAACGATGTGCCATTTTTGAGATTAGAAAGATGAAGAAGAGACATAAAAAATAAAAAATTTGTCGGTGCTGAAAAGAAAAGACATAGCAACTTGCCTCGTTGCGTATTCAAAGAGAAGCGAGTAATAAAGAAGCATTTGATTAATGACTATCCAATTTATCCGTTTTGTCTCATTGTTACTTGCTTACTTAATTCATATACAAACCGAATTTATTATCGAGTCTATGAGAATGTATTCATACAAACTCACGGAACCCGCATTAAAGTGAGCACAATAAACGCAGTTAGTTAGCAGGCATAACGCGGTGAAAAGAAAAAAAAAAGTTTCTCATGTGAGACGATCTCGAGAAATAAATTTCAATATGTTTAAAAACAATGCAGAGGTGTTCGCAATGGGCAGTCACGGCGCATTTTGTTCTCAATTGAAATTTATGTGCTAATCGAAATTTATTGAATTGAGTTGTGTAGCTGATCAATTTGGGTGTTGTGAACTCAGTGTGACTTTGAGAGTTTGGGGGAATTTTTTAGTTTATGACATGGGGTGGTCATGTGCTGTTTATGGTAGAAGTAAATGTATACTTTGAAATAGATAGTCCATGTGTCTTCTTATTGTCAGATTTTTTTTGAAGATTTTATATTGTTTCATGATTTTTGGTGGTTCTAAGGTCTAGGACTGTCAAAAATTGTAGAAGCTCAGAACTTAGTCAACATGTTCTCTACTAAATGCAAGAATCCACCCCATGCTAACTAGTTCCTTATAATTTTGACCAAAAATTCTAAATTTTCAAAGTTTTAAGACGACTTAGTCATCAACTTAGTCATTTCTTCTTGAATCTGCAATTATTTCATTCAGAAGACAACTTGACATCTCTAAATTAAATCCACGAAGTTTGACAGACAACCAGTCAAACCAACATCACAATCCCAGTCATGTCAGAGTCGGAAACAAATGTGTAAAAATAAAAAATTCACTGCTTGGTGCTCAGAACACTTAAAGAGCTGTTTGTGAAACAAAATGGCACCAATAAATCAATATAAATTATGATTCTAATCATTTTTGTGTATGGGCAATAAAACAAAAGACTTTAAACAAAATAGTGGATATAAAAATTGAAAACTGCGGGAAGCATAATGAGCAACTTGAATAAAAATGATTAAAATATGTTTCATGTCCAAAAAATACAGTTTTTACCAAAAATAGGGAGGAACTGTTGTCTTGAGCGTGATATGCCAGCACTTCCAGAAATGAAGCAATTCCCCATGAGATAACTGACACAATATGACAGCACAGAATGACTAAATAAACTCAATGCTTAAATTAATTTTTATTGTTCATGATTATTTTATTGAATATCATAAAACTCGCGATGATTTATGATATTTGCTGCTTTCCATCTCTTCCTTTACAGCTCTGTTTGTGCTGCTTCACAAAAATTTAATTTTTTTAATTATTTCGTTCTATTTTCGTTCTGGTGTCTCGTGAATGTGATGATGACAAGTTTCTTTTACAGTAAATTAAATTTTAATTATCTCTTTTCCTTCTTTTTTGTTGCAGGTATGTAGCATGTGATGACATTTGCAGTAAACTGATTGACATGTTCCTTATTCATTTGGCTTGTTGGTGAATTTTTAAGAATTTTAATGAGGTAATAAAGAAAAATTTTGCTGGGATTTTATGGGGGAATTTGCAGTAATTTTTTAAGGTTTTTCTGGTTTATGGCATGCTATGAGGTGTTTAGTCTGGGAATCTCTACCTCAGATTATCCACAAATAATATCTACATTTAAAAGGAGGCTAAATTTAATTATCCTTAGATTATATTTTCAATTTTGACTGAATCGAGACTAAGATAGACAGTTTCCAGGATTACTTAAGCCCAGTCATTCATTCATATTCTCTGTAGCTGTAGGTCATTATGTGGGCAGCGTCTTAAGCACTTTAATAAGGATGTTGCTATTATTGAGGATATACGGAAGCAGCGCTATTCGGACATTATTGGATTTATCAAGGATATAAGGATTTTATCGTAGAGACTTGGGATGGTACAACAGATCATCGATCGCAGTGCCTTTTTGCCTTTAGCAAACCCATTATTGTATTCTATTCTATTCTAAGCCCAGTCCTCAAATTGTATATCTAGTTCCTTCAATTTTGACAATTTCCTTAAGTTTCAGTCACTTCCACCCAATTACTGTCAAAATAACATCAATCTCCTCACACTTTATGCCTCAAATATCCATAATAATTCACATATCTACATCAAAAAATCACAACGCCCATGTCATTAAATGCATTTTTTTGCTCACTTCTGTTTGCATATCAAAAAACAAACACCAAGTGACAAAATGCAGCATGCCAAAAAATCCCTAAAAATCCATAAAAATATTAATTCAGTAATTTTTCACACGACTATAAAAAAATAAGTAATTTTCCCGCAATCGAAAAATTTTTCTCTCAACAAAATGCAGAATAACAAGCAACAAAAAAAGGCATAAAAATTGGAATAAAAGATGAAATGAAATGTCATAAATTATGCATTAAAATCCATAAATAAATAACGAGACAGTGAGCATTGCATTGGAAGGAGAGAGAGACAAGAGTCAATAATACGAGAGGTATTTAAAAATACATTTTGCATCAGCAACAGCACCCCTCGTTCACAGAACAGAATCTTCATGCAATCATCAGGCATGAATGAATGAATATTGAGCGTATGTTTCAATGTCTATGCCGTAATAATGTTTAGATCTGTTAGAAATGGGAAAGAGACATTAACAAGGAAGAATTTTGAGTTAAAAAATATTGCATAAGTGTGCGAAAAGTTAATGATGCATTGCACAGTGCAGCCTGTCTCTTGTTTAGAATGTCAATTTAAGGATGAGTGTTCTTACCCTTCCTCAAGGGATTTACGCTTTTAAAAAATTGAAAGAATCCCAAAAAAATAAATATATTGAAAATATCCTGCGGGTAAAAATTTCTTTTCTTTCTCAAAATTAATTTCCATTGACGCATTTTCTCTCTCACTTGGATATGACTTGAGGGATTTGAATGTGCAATAAAATAAAATATGTGAAAAACATAAAACATTCATGTTGTGCTTCATTGAAAAGTCAATAACAGAAAGTAGCAAACGGGGTGGAGTTTATTACATTAAATTATCTGATGGAAGTTTAGCAGTCGAAAAATCCACTTGAAGAAGAAGTAAAAAAATTAAATTTAGACTTTTATGGTTCATTAAGTGTCGTATTTTCAAAAAAAAATATCCAAGTAAAATAAATTTATTTATTATATTTTGCATATCGTCGATAATGAATCTAAAGTAGGGACACAAGAACCCCTTTGTGTGCTCGAGGAACCAACATTAACATTCATAACAAAAAAAGAACATTTTCGATACAAAAAAGGGCAAAAGGAAATGCGACATAAGACATAAATCAAGTGACACATAATAAGTGGGTGTCTCTATACATTCAGCTTCTCTTTTTTTTTGCAAAAATACGACATAAGATGACAGAAATAGCCATAAACATAATGTCGTCGGATATGTTGAACAAAACACAAAACTTAAGAAGGCAGAACTGCTTTCGTTGTAATTATGAATAATTAAATGCTCAATTTGTTAACGTTAAGTGATAAGTAATTGTTATTTGATGCCTTTAGTTCTTAAATGATGATTATAAAGGATTCATTTTCAACATTTTTATGGATGGCAATGAATTTTCCATTGAAACTATTTATCTATTTTTTTTTGTTAGATGCCGTGTGGGGCCTTTGTTGATGTTTCTTAGCTTTTTGTTTGGTTTGATTGAGGGTTTGTGAGCAGATTGTCCATTTTTTGGGTTTATGGGTCGATTTATTTGATTTTTGAAGCTTCTTTACCTGAATATATGCATGGGGCAAGGGAAAAAAATTGATTTGAAGGGTCACACAGTTTTAGAACCCCCTTTCCATCCTAAATATTGGATATTGTTTGCTAATGACCAATTAGTCATTATGTAGTGACAGGGTATGGAAGCAAACATTTAGGGGGTGTTTTAAGAATTTTCTCTCGAAGAATCCTAGCAAATTGAATAAAATTTCCGTCAAGAGCACCCAAAGTACCCCCTGTTTACTTTATTTCTGGTTTTTTAAACTGGTTTTTTTTATTTTTAATAAAAATAAATAAAATTTGTATTGAATTTTGATCTCGAGAACAGTAGCTGAACACCAAAAGACCCCCTCCTAGCTGCGTCTCTACGAAGGACCACTTAGTCGTATTACAGTGGATTAACCAGGTTCCAAGGTGTCTTGGGTAAATTTTTTATCCTAAATGTCGGTATTGCATGAATAATACAAAATACTAGCTTAAAAATGTCAAGATTAAAAAATTTCTTTCATTTTTTTGTAAATTTTTCTACAATAAAATTTTTGTCCTGCTTTTCTTCATTTTTAAGTTTAATAATATCCAAATTTCACCTTAATTTTATTGCATATTCCTTTTTTAAAGACCCACCAGATGAGCACTTTTGCCATAAATTTTAAATATTACCCTCAATTGTTCACTTACTTACATCAAGTCCTCAATTCTAAGAAAAACGCATACTAATCCCTCCTAGACGTTATTACTTGCACATTTATTATTATTCTCAAGATCCTTCCTTAAGATTGAACGGAAAATGAGCAGCAATTTATCAAAGTTTTTTTTTCATCCATACTGTGACCTACATTATGGTTAAGATATTTTTGGCATTTTTTTTAAAGACATCCTTAAATATATAACATCAAATTGAATGAATTGAGTGAAATTTTTTCTCCAATTTAATACGGGTCATAAGAGAAGAAATGAAGGAAGCAAAAAAAAGAAGAGAACTAATGATGAGCGATTAAGGATATCAATGTTATGAATGGAACGTTAATTTTGTAAGGAAATGTTTCAATATGAGCAATTGCTCAACGTCGTCGACGAGACATGAGTCAACAAAATTTCCTGTCGACCAAGTAATTTATTGTAGTTTAATTCTTATTAGCATTTATGCTTGTACCTGTCTACGTTCCAAAATTATTCAAAATTTAATTTCCCACTTTTTTATACAGCCAAAAAAAAAAATTGAAATGCAGACATGATTTTTAATGAAACTATAATCGCAATCAGATTGTTAACGGACATAACATTTAGGGGGTGTGGAAATCACAATCAAAATAATAACAATCGACAATGACACCAACCGATGCGATTATAATCTTCACGTAATCATAAACGCGTGTTTAATAAATTAAAATCATGTTTCATGTCCAAAAAAAATATCAATTTCAACATCAAAAGCAGGAAATTGAAAAAAGCAATTTTGAGCATGAGAAATTTTCTGCATTTTTGTGGCTTTGGCGTTGCCATTGACATCGAGTTCAATTTTCATTTTTTAATATTCCTTCTTCTGTGGTTTTCACTTTCCATTACCAATATTCAGAGTATCGATCGATATTCATGAACTGTATTGGTGCGTCTCGTACATGCATAATGCTTCTTTACAACACTCACTTAGACATTGTATAATGTCATGCAGGTGACAAAAGAGACACCATTACAAATTCCTTTTGTCTTTCTACTTTTCGGGATCAATTCCATTCCTATGAAAACAAAAAAAAATGAACAAATCGTTCAATAAATCAGTTTGCGTTAGAGAAGACGTGGAACAAAAAAAAAGTATTGAGTTACATGCAGGTTCGGTGAATTATGCAGGCTAAAATATCTCTGAGATTTTTATGCTCTCGTGATTTTTTGGCACTTTATGCAGATGGAAATTTTTTTAACGCAAAACGATGGCAAGTGGGAACTTTTGTGTGCGAATGTGAGATTGTGGCGAATTTAATTTCTCTTTGGGGATCATTAAGAGGATTTATGGATTTGAATGTACATGGAAATATATTTCTTTAGACATAATTACAGAAGTAACAGGATACGCAATGAATTTTAGGTGTCTCATTATTAGTTTTATTGTGGTACTAAATTGTAAGGGCAATGGTGCTTCTTTAGTTTTATTTTCAGTCACATAAATTAAGGGCTAGATTGCTTTATGCAAATTTGGAGATATTTGAGAACAAGGGGGAAACTACTTGGTAAAATAATCATTTTCAGCCAAAATATTTTTCTATTACGCGCTTTTTGAGCTACAATTCAAATTTACACATATTTTCTGGCAAAACAGGGGTTTAATAGTTCTTATGTTAAGGTTTTACACATGATTGAATCAAAAATTTGATTTCTTGACATCTCTGAAAATTTTCCAACAAGTAGTTTTCCCCTTGCTTGGAATTATTATTCCCTAGCTTCTATGTTTGAGTATGATATAAATTCATTGTACTCAGACAAGAATATGACTAAACCCAGCTTAACCCCCAGGCTTAACTGACTCTGACCGATTCTAGTCTCATACATTTAGTCAGAATTTGGACTGAACTGAGTATCTGGTTCCTGAGACACCAAAATTTGTTTATATAAGTCTAGATTCAATCTAGTTAAAGGGAAACTTCCAGTCTATTTAAGAAACAGTTTTGGTTCGGTCAACTAACATTTGGTGATGGTATTGCCTGGTTCATACTGAATCTCTGCCAATTTTTATGATTTACACTAACCCAAGCATCTGTGTTCAAAACTCTGTAATGCAGGATATAAAATAACTCCTAATGCTGCAAATTTCAAAATTCTAAAGCTGCATCCTTTAATATTTCATACAAAAGAACACAATATAATCTTTAACTACAACAATCCAGCCTCCTTGACAACCCAAAATAACCTCTTAAATTTCATACGCAGCCTCATAAAATCATGCTAAAAAACTACAACATAAATGTAGTAGAAGATGGCAAATACGAGAGAGAAGAGACCTTTAACATGCAGCACTGTTCATTCAACCCATTCATTCTCTTGGTGATAAATCGTTCAATATTAATTTACATGGCTCGGAGCCAATTTGTTTTACTCAATATGTTGGTTTTATATTTCACATCAGCCCCAAACACGTAAAGTGAGAAATTTTTTTAATTTTCTGTTGTTGTTATTCTTATTTCTCCATGTGCAAATGTCCAGGAACAAGCAGCCCTTCTTGCTAAATCACCAACATTGTGTGTCTGCAGAACGTGTTTAAAACTTAACAATAATCATTTTTTTATGAAATGCAAAATAAAAGAGTAATTTTGAACAAGCACTTTTGGGTCGAATGTCTCATGGTTTAAAACCAAAATTGAGTGAGTATATGTGCGGTGAATGAGTGAATGGCACTTTTTGATTGCTTCTAAAATTACAATTTTTATTGACACCACCACAAAATATTTTCTGTTTCAGCTTTTTTTGCATTTATGATTAATGAATATAAATTTGTTTGTGAATATAATACGAAATGTATTGCACGTGAAAAAAGGGAGAGAAAAATATGAATCTATACGGGCTCATTAGTCATCGACAATATTTTGCTTTTCAATGAGGAAAAATGCTTGAAATTTGACACTTTTTTTCCTGAAAAATATCTTCAAAAAAGTAATTTCACCCCTGTCATTTAAAATATTTATTCATTCGTCTTTCTTGTTGCCACAAAAAATTTTTTACCATGAAATTTATATTTTAAAAAAAATTATAAATTGCTTGTTTGTTTATAACACAAAAAAGATTTATTTGAAATTAATTCGTCCATGATTGAGAGCTTTAAATTATTTGGAGTGTTGGGATGAAAAAAATTAGATTATGTTTGTCAACTTGGTTTTTATGGCGCATTTGAGATGGATTTGTAGTTTTGTAGATTTTATTATGAATACAAAAATTTTAAATTTGTATGAAAAAATTTAAGGACAACTTTTAAACTAGAACCTAAAAAACTTTTTTAAACATTTTTTTTTTAATTTTTAATAATATTTTTTAATTTTTTAATTTTTAAAGATATTTTTAATTTTTAGAAATGTTTTTTTAATTTTTAAAAATGTTTTTTAATTTTTAAATTGCTTTCTTAAATTTTAAAAGTACTTCTTAATTTTCACAAATATTTTTTAATTTTTTTTTAATTTTTAAAAATATTTTTTAATTTTTTTTAATTTTTAAAAATATTTTTTAATTTTTAATAATATTTTTCAATTTTTAATAATATTTTTCAATTTTTAAAAATAATTAAATTAATTAATAAAAATACTTTATGATTTCTAAAAATTATTTTTAATTATTAATTAATTTTGATTTTTAAAAATTACTTTTAAAAATTATTTTTAATTATTAAATAGTTTTCTATGTATACCCCATAAAATAAGTCATACTTTTGCAAAGAAGTATATTAAGTAAAATCGCAGAGGTAAACTGCCACAAAATTCAATAAGACCTGATTTTTCTACTGGACAATCTGACGTCACATCCTCCTCGCAATTGGTCTTTCTAAATAAATCATTCAAAAAAACATTATTTCCAGTTTCACTTTAAAATGAAATTATTCCTTTATTTTCAAACTCAACTCAATTCGCATGAATAAAAATCTACAAACAAACGAGAATGATAGAAACGATAGAAGCAGAAGCAGCAGCAGCAAAAAAAAATTCGAAAAAAGTATTCAAAGTGTTCACTGATTCAAAATTATGTTAGCACATCTGTTTGTTTTCTGATAAACATTTCACAATTGGCATAGCTGATAGACATGCCATTTCACGTCTCGAATTTTTAATTAAAATTTACTGTCGCTCTCAAACAAAAAAATATTTGTTATTTATGAACAGCTTCACTGATGATTCTTTATTTATGGATGTACAGTTAATAATAACGACAATAATAACAATAATAATGATGGCGATGATGATGATGAGACAAAAAGTATATTTTTAACGTCTTCTGTATGTGACATGTTTTCATGTCCGTTTCGGGCAGCCAATTTGAATAAATTTTAAACGATTATTATTATTTTAACAAGAAGGAATGGCCTGAAGAGGAAATAATTCTTCTTCATCATCTTTTCTTTAACAAATTTCATGTTTAACAAGCTCAAAACTGCAAAAAAAGCAGAGCGAGAGACGAAGAACAAGAAGGAATTTCCTTCGTAAACGAACCAGAAAGTCGACACCAATTGGCCGAGCTTGCATATATAATAAAGAAAATAAATTAAATTAAAAAATATATATTCGACAAAATGTTTGTTTATAGTCAAAATAAATTTTCGATAATTAATAAAAAATGCTAATCAAATGATGAGACTACAACACACACGAGATGATAATTTTGGAATAAAAATGCAAAGCTGATTCATATCTATCGCTCTCTATGTCGTTCTCAAGTGGTTCTCTTGTATTTTTTTGTATTAAAATATATTATGTTAGAAGTTGGATTGTATTTTTTTCAGGGAGACTATAGCGCAACTGGGCTGTCAAGTGGATGTGAAATAATGGAATGAATGTCAAGGAGGTCAGACTTGATTGATTGTATTGGGCTATTTGGTTTTGAATTAATAGGATTTTGATTAAATTCTTATTTGCTGTGTCCAGATGTTTTGATAGACAATTATTTTTAGCTTTTTTATTGAAAATTGTGGGTTTTTTTAAAATTATTGACTGGATCAACAATATGTGGCATTTTATAGAGCAAAAAATACATTTTTAGAAAGGTTAATTTTGAGTTAAATAAATGTTTTGAATGGAATATGCCCACGTGTGACTTTTTAGCGGGATATTCTTGTTTTATTAGCCTAAATAGTATATGCCAATATAGTGGTCATGGGTTCGAGACTAGGCAGAGCACTTTGTACCTTTTTTGAACTAAATCTACTGATAACGGAGTGTAAAGCTTCTTTTTGTTGGGTGTAGACAGTAACGTCATCAAAAAAGTGCTTGGAATCTAATTAACGCTGATTATTGTGGTGCCCAAGCAGAGTAGAATTTGGGATATCGAACCATACATAGGCAAATCTGGCAGGAAGAGAGTAAGGCCTCTGTGGCTGAGTGGTTAGGCAGCAGACTGGATATCTGCATCAATCTTTTTGTAAGTATGTGGGTTCGATTCCTACCAGAAGCCGATCTCTCAATCATGTATACAGAGTATTATCGATATGACAAGGATTCGCACAATGCTCACGACATTACAGTTATTTAGGTACAACTCCAGTAATCAGACTAGTTAACTCTCAGTAGCCTCGTAATGCACCTTAGTGAAGCTCAGATCAATCAGGACATAAATTTTTAGCAGTTTTTATTTTTCATATTTTATTGACCAATTTTAACTATAATTAATCTTTTAAATATCTCAAATTATCCTTAAACATACAAAATTATTTTAGCATCGTCCAAGAACCTTCAACAGTATTGACGTTGCCATCAAATTCCCTCCTTAAATGTACATCTGTATCCAATAATATACAAAACAGTCAATTAAATTAGTCAGTAATATCCCTAACGTATTAATTAAGACAAAGTGCCGTAACAACTCGAAGCACATCCCCTTAAAAATATTGCATATCAAAAAAATGCCACCAAATCATCATCGTCTTCTTCAATATTCATGAGCAACATCGAAACTTATCACTCTAATCCGATCAAAATTGCTTGTTTGCAGTTGTTAGTTTAAATTTATTTTTGGTCGTTTCTCTTTCACTTCCAATTTCTGCCTTTTGGTCGCACACTTTTCTTTCATTTTTTTCTGTCTCATTTCTCATTTCCATAACAAAGTTTTTTATTTTTAAATATTTATCCAATTAAATTATTTAAGCTGTCGTGCTGGCTTTCAAACAGCCTTCGTTTATTTTTTGTTTTTGTTCATTTTTTATTTTAATTTTTATTTAACTTTTTTTTGTGTGTTTGTCTCAAAATAGAAAGAAAGCAGCACAGAGAGAGAGAGACAGTACAAAAGGTGGCATAACGATTTTGTTATCATGCCATTCTCGATAAATGTTGTGTTTCTCATTATGTTGCTAAAGGCGAGGAGTTTTATCGCCTATCAGGCATTTTAATTAAATTAATGAGACTTGGACAAAACAAAAAATGTTTTTTTGTTATTTTTTTCTGACTTTGTAGCTCGCTTGATTCACTCATTAAAAATGAAATAGAGATGGAGATATAACAGCGATGCAATTTAAAATTCAAATTTTTTTCTCTCGTGCTCGCGAAGTCATAAAGTTGCTTGAGCTATGAGCATTACTGCTCATTAACCATATATATATGTGTAGGAGTGTAGTTAGGGGTCGGAAATCAACCGAACAACCTAAACGGAATTTTAAAAATAATCTAAATAATGTTTAAAAAGTGTTTAAAAAAATTTAAAAAATGTTTAAAAAATAAATTGAAAAATGTTTAAAAAATAATTTAAAAACTGTTTAAAAAATAATTTTTAAAACAATTTTTAAAAATTCTATCTATTTTTTTTTAAATTGTTAAAAAATTCTATCTAAATTTTTTAAAAGTGTTTTTTTAAATGTTAATTCTTTTAAAATGTTAATTTTCTTTAAAAAATTGTTAATTTTTTTTATAAAATTGTTAATTTTTTGCAAAATTGTTAATTTTTTTCAAAATTGTTAATTTTTTAAAAATTGTTAATTTTTTTTAAAAAATTGTTAATTTTTTTTAAAAAATTGTTAATTTTTTTTAAAAAATTGTTAATTTTTTGCAAAATTGTTAATTTTTTTCAAAATTGTTAATTTTTTTCAAAACTGTTAATTTTTTTTAAATTGTAAATTTTTTAAAAAAAATTATTAAAATTGTTAATTTTTTAAAAAGTTTATTAAGCAACTATTTGGAAATTGTTTAACCCTTTTTTAAATTGGATTTTTTTGTAAATTTCCAAAACCTCTAATTACGGCACTGCATCTATAAATTATCATCAGTTGTTCTCTGTTGTGACTTCATAATATTTGTGGATTATTTAATGAAATTAAATTCTTTGCTTTTTATTACATCCATCAGAACTCACCCTGTTTCATTACTTTATTTCCTCTCTATCTGCTCGGCATTTTTAATAAAATTGATTGAATGTAAGCAACGAGTAAAAGTTTTTTTTTGTCTGTTATTTCGTGAGGAACATAAGGAAACTTAAATTTATGCGAAAAGTTTTCGCGGCCATAATTCATTACTCATAAAATATTTTTTATGTGAAAAAAGGAGAAACAATGAAGAAGAGCTCATTGGGTGGGCTTGATAAAAAAAATTGTAGGGTTTTGAATTTCAGAGAATTTTTTATGTTGTCTAATCGTGGATAAAAAAAATTATATGGCGAATTTTATCAATTTTTGAAACTAATACCTTAATTATTTATAGAATTTGATATAAAATTTGATGAAGTTGCTGATTAGAAGCTGTCATTTTTAATTAGTTTTATCAGCAAAAAAAGAAAAACCATGCTCATTTTACGATGTATTTTTTGAGAATGGAACTCATTACTGCATCGTGTTTATGAAATTATTTAATATATGTACAAAATTTTGTAACTTTTCTTGTAATCAAAATTGACAAAATCTCAATCATATCGAACAAAGCAAAAATCCCCAAATATCAGCCAATCAATAAAACCACACAAAAAAGTCCATTCACATCCACAATCCACCAGAAAATTGATACCTACAAAAAATTTGACACTGGCAATTTGTAAATTTATTTATTATCCAATTTTTCATCATCTTATCACTCGTATCTCGATGTTAAAATCTAACATCAAAACTAATAAGCAATTTATTGTCGAAGAAGCCAAGTTTCAAATTTCAGCTATTAGCTCATTAAAAAATATTTTTTGCAGAAAAAAATATCCAGCTTCTCTACCATCATGATTTTTTTCTCATTCCCATCCGATAAGTGAATATCGTTAAAATTGAAAAAAAAAACTTTAAAGAAATTTCTGAGAAAAATCAAGATCATGAAAAGGAGATGTGTCTATAAAATGCGCGCACCAGGTGTTCTTGAGTCTCATGAAGAAAACACAACACAGACTCTGTAGTGAATTAATCTGAAGAAGTGAACGTTCAAAAGGGAAATGAAGATAAAGAATGTGCTTCTTTAATGAAAATATATTCTTGTGTAGAGAAATTATTATTATTATTATGATAACTCAGATGTGTTCAAGCTTTTTTATGAATCCCCTCCGACATGATTCGATGAGATTGTTTTGATATTTTTCTTGGGAAATCGGAGGCTTGTGGGAATCTTTTTGGATGGCATTTTTGGGGATTGTTAAGAATTGTGACAGGTTTGAATGGAATTTTATAGAAATTTTTAGGTTATGTGTAGAATGAGTGGAAATTTGAGGTTATGGTTAGACAATTTTAAGTTATATTCAATATCATTGATGTTAAAATTAGAATTTTGAGGTTAAAATCAGAATTTTGAGGTTAAAATCAGAATTTTGAGGTTATGTTCAAAACTTTGAGGTTAAGATTAGAATTTTGAGGTTAAAATCAGAACTTTGAGGTTATGTTCAACAACTTTGAGGTTATGCTACAAAACTTCAAGGAAAATACCAAATATAGTTCAAACCTAAGAATAATAACCAAACAAAATAAGGCTACCAATCAAAAATCATTCATAAATCACCAAGAAACCCGGAAGCTATGTGCTAAATTAAATTTCCTCGTTAAAATTCAATCAAACCTCCCAAACAAGCCTCCAAATTCAACAATCACATACCTCATAAATACAAAACAACAATGTCAGACAAAACAAATCACAAAAAGTCAGCCTATGACTCGAAACACACAGTCCATGAATCACTGCAGCGAACTCATAAAAATGATTTGTTGTAACTGCATAGTTTAGTATGGAAATATGGCAAGACTGTCAACAGCAACAAATAGTTCTTTAACGAGTTCTCAACTGGCTTTATTTTCTCCACAAAAACTCGATATAAATGAGCGACGGGATAGGAAGAAAAAGAAATGAAATTAAAAAAATTAAAAATTAACTTTTTAACGTCATTCTTGGGAATTTTTTTTTCTTTCTTTTTCAACTCTCGTTAACTTGTGCTATATAATCTACAACTTTTAATCAAATACAAATCTAAATTATTTGCTTGTTTTTCTCTCGACTTTTATGTTTTTTGATGTTTCTCTTGATATTTCTTTTTCTCAACTTCTCATGCCATTTCAATTTCAATTTTGTGAAGTCGATGGAAGGGAAATTAAAAATCGTGGTCAGAGAATGATGAGGCGCATTTTGGTATGATTGAATGTTTTTGAAGATTTTAAGATAAAATTTAGAATATCATTCTAAACTATTGTTCTACAATAAACAATGATTGTTGCAACGGACTTTTGGGATTTAAATAGATTCAATTTGCTGATTTGATTCGATGTCAATGATGTTTGTTTTTATTTTATTTTGAATAGATTTTCTCGATTTTAATGGCTTTTAAGGGAGATTATTGATAAAAACTTAGCAAAATGAATTTAAAAAAATGGTAAAAGTTCAAAAAGATTAAAAATTCAACAAAAAGTTGCAAAATTCAAAAATTCAAAATGGAAAATGGGCGACAAATTTTTCTCTCACTTCAAAAAGTTGTTTGTTTTTTTTGGAGCAATAGAGCATTGATTATACAAAACTTCCATTGAAACACATTAAAAAAGATGGCAGAATCCTAAATCTACTAAAATATCAAGTATAAAACCAAAATTCAAAATGGACGACAAATTTTTCTTTCACTTCAAAAAGTTTTTCGTTAATTTTGGAGCAATAAACCATTAATTATACATAACTTCCATTCAAACATATGAAAAAAGATGGCAGAATCCTAAATCAACTAAAATAATAAGAATTAAACAAAAATTCATGACAAAATTACACAAATTTGAAAAATCCAAGATGGCTGACATTTATTTTCCTTCTCACTTCAAGAAGTAATTCTCATCTTAAACACTCTCAGACCTCAAATCTCAAGACATCACAAATCAAAATCGATCAGCAAAAAAGTGGCAGCAAATAAATCTTGCAACTTCTAAACTGATAGCTTACTTCATTTTCTAACTTATGACATGTTAACTACTAGTAAAACTATTCATCAATCAAAACCTACAACATCAATCACACGCGAGCTACAGCCATCCAGTCAGTGAGTTGGGCAGTCAACAAACCTTCGCAAAAAGTCTGCTAAAGTGGAATAATAAGAACACTGTTTTCGTCTCTCTTCCTTCATCTCCATTTTCGTGTTATTTTATTTTATTTTATATATATTTTTTTGAAGAATTGAAATCTCGAGTGCTTGTTAACGATTTGATTTATTTTTATTTGCACTTTGGAGCCCTTTTCTCGAGATCGAAATGGTAGTAAGGCAGACAAGTAAGCATGAGAGTTTATAAATATGGAAATGTAAACCACAAAGAGATCGCAAGTATTATAAATTTGCTTATTCATAAGCCATAAAGTTATAATAAAATAAAGGAGAGTAAAAAAAAAATAAAATTATTTATTGTACAACAAGGCATAAGAAGAATGAAGGTGGTAAGATGAAATAAGAAGAAGAAAAAAATCACTATTGAAGTCACTTTTTGTGTGTGGTTTATTATTGTGCTGCACACTAAGCCTTCATATTCGCCAATTCTACACAATGTCTTGCAAATTTTACGGTAGAATATGCAACAAATTTGATTTCGATTTATTTCATGTTTCTTTTCTCTTTATTACTACCCATTTTTCAATGTAATTTATTGTTTAATATTATTTATACACACAATGGATGGATATCGAGAGAAAGAGAGAGAGAGAGATGGAAATGTGATTTATGGCAATTGTAAATTGAAATTAGAACTACATGTATAATACGCAAATGATACACTGCCAAGGCGACTTGATTTCATGTTCACTCCTCTTACTCTCACTTACGTATGCTTACTGCTTAGTTTTTTTGTGAACCTTTGCTAAGTATGTGGTACGATCAGGGGGTGGACATAAAGAATTGATTTTTGTAATTAAGATGCAGCTGGATTTTATTTTATTGGAAATATTACAATGTCGTATATTGGATATTGAAGGCCGCTTCTTCATGAACTCATAAAACTTATTTGATGAAGAAATGCATGGAATGTGAATTTACAATTTGTTAAGGTTGATACAAAAATGTAAAAGTCCCCAAATTTCTGGCGTTGTTATATAATCGATCATTCGGTCATAATTTGGATTAATTTCAACAAAAATCATCAGTCGTTTAAAAAATTCCTAAAAATCACCATCCCTTGTCTCCACTGAAATCTTTTACACACATGACTGTTGAAAGTGGGCAACCAACCACTTTAATAACATTATTGTAAATCCAATAACACAATATCAAAGACATAAAAAAAAGAAAAAGTAGAAAATTTACAGCTGCATAGTTTTGCGGTAATTTGTCTCTACATTTTTCTACATTCTATCCACAATCACACAATAATTATTCACCATCGTCGTTGGTACACATGCACTTATTTTGCATATATTCTAGATTCAGCTCACCGTAAAAACTGTTTCTAATTAATTAGCTAGTAAAACACACATGAAGCGTTAAATGTAAATTACTTTATGCATGCATGCTGAGGTCTTGAGATTCTTGTGCAATTTTCTTCTCACTTATTTTGCATTTTTCGTTCGTTCGCTGCTTTTTTTCTCGTGAGATTTGCATGTTTTAATTTACATAGTATTAAATTCTAACGAGATGTGTTTTTGCGATGTGATGAATGATTTTATTTAAATTGAGTTGGATGATGAGATGGGATGGAGTCGTGTGGATTGGTTTGTGTTTTGGGGAATTGCTGTGGATTTTTTAATTGAGGAATCAAAGTATTGCTAAAGGCAGGGCTATGTACAGACCCAACTGTTGGCTTGACGTCTTAAAGCCACGTTAATTGATTTTAGAAAAAATCCAAACATAACCTCAAAAACAGCAACCCTTCATCCATCTCTAGACTACATAACAACAATCATCACAGACATAATTTCATGTTAGTTTTTTTGACAAATTTGCGCTATAAAAGATCGAGCATCCTCGAAGCTATATTTTTAAGAACCTTTCCGCGAATTCCCTTGGTGAAAAAAGAGCAAATAAGTATGCGCGTTTATCAAGTACTCTGCAACATTTTCATGGTAATTTATATTCCATGCATTTTATGCCGTGAATGGAGAAGCGTTTTCATCACTTTCGCAAAACTGTTGAGCTCTCATTCACGTCGATGATGAATGCAATAAACGTATGTACGTATTTACTCGACAATTTCTTATTTTACTTAAATTCAATTCTGCGAATAATTATAGTAGTAATATGTTTGAGTGCACGCGAGACTGCAGTAGCATGAAGAATGAAGGGAGATTCTCAATTCTGTGGTTGTGTTCTTACGTATATGTGAATATATTACATTGATTAATGTAATTAAAGCTGCATTCACTTCTTGTTTATACATAATTTTAGCATGTAGTCATAATAAATTGGGATGTACATAGTATGGACATTTTGGACGGATGACTGGTCTGCTTAGAATATAGATACTTAAATACTATACTAAAGACTATAGATTGGGTATACCCCAGCGGTCGGTTTCTACCCTAGGGCTGGTTTCTACCCTAGGGGCTGGTTTCTACCCTAGGTTATATCCAAGCTATAGTCTTTAGTATGGTAAGAGTATACCCGTGAAACCAGACCCTGGAAGAAAGTCTTTTGTGTGACACCTTGTCCCAACAATATGCCGAAATTAAAATAAAATATTAACATCCCAACAAAATACAAAAACCACTCAAATGATCAAAATATTCAAAAATTTCTCTCAAAAAACATCAAATCATGTTAAAATAAATTCAAAAAAATATCTCAACACGATTTCATGTTTCAAATTAAATAAAATTGACTCGACCATTCATCATTAACCCCACGAAAAAAAGAGATAGAAATGCTCTACAATAATTCCACCCACAATGACCTATATACTTGCCTCACATATATATTTATTTTCTTCTATAAACAACATCACAAAAAAAATATCAAATTGATGTGAAGTCATAAATCCAAAACAGAATAAACTCATCTAAGATGTTGGTGTATAAATTTCTCACATGATAAATCAAAGACAGAGGCAACAAGGCCTTAATTGCATTTTCACAAGATATTATCATGCAGAAGAGAGTGAAATGGAAATGTGAATGCGATGAGAAGTGGAAGTAAAGAGACAGAATCTGAGAGTAGTGAACGCGCTCGGCATAAAAAAAGAGTAAATAATACTGAGGGAAACATGAGAAGCCAATTAGCTGTGTGTGAATATAAATCATCAACTTTTTTTGCATGTCTATGCTGTTCTATGTTATTCTATTTTATACGTACGTGCCCATAATCCAAGAATCTGATTTCAATGCTTGGGATTTGAACAATAATATTAAATCTCAAAACACCAGAAATGACATTTTCATCCCAATGGAAAATCACATTGCGTTGTGGCTATAATGTTTATGTTATGTTATTTTGTATGTAAGTATACCTAAGGATCTGTGTATGCATTTGCAATAACACAACATAATTTTGTTCTTTGGAATAAACAGATGAGATTGAGATTACGAAAAATAAATAACAACAAAAGTAACAACTGAAATTACGATCTGGAGATGGATACTTTTGGGTATTTTTTGGGGAGTGATTAATTTTTTGACAGTAAAGGTATATCTGAACTCAATTTGGAATGGAACCTTCTTATTTAGGACATCTCAGAATAATTCTACTTTATTATTACGAGTTTCTAACCTTAGTCATCTTCAGGGGTGTATTTAGGAGGCTTATGGTCAAATTGTAGGATTCGAACCACAATTTTTATGAAATTTCTATCCGTAACCTTCAAGCATGTAGGAACTGAGCTTCGTTATAAGTGTATATAATTCGAAAATACTACAAAGAAAGAGACCTACACTGCCGAGTCTCGAACTAATGATGAAATATTAAAACACTGAGGTATCAAGCCATTAAACCTCACAGGATGACTATATGGATAAATGGCAGTTCATAGATGATCTCATGTTAATGACTTTTAGACCCCCTCCTCCTCGCTATCACAAAATTTTAATATTTTACTTGTTCAATGGTCATTTTGTGCTGCATACCCGAGCTGTCTAAGTTGACATGGTGTCAGTCTATTGTTGCTTTTATCCGCCTGCATGCTTTTCTACGTTGCCATCAAGGCAATACAGCAGTCATTATCGCTCGGGTATAGGCAAGTTACACTTAGTCTTACTCAGCTCACCAGATCACAAATGACCATAAATAAGTTTGTTGTCGCATGATATGCAGTAATTAGTCCCAATTCATCATTTTATAAAATCACTTACTATAAACCCCAACTCATCACTCAATAGTTCCCCTATAACTCAATATTTACATGCACTTGCACATAAAATAAACAACTACATCAAGAATCATTAAAAACAAAATCTCAAAGAGTTTCCACCTCAAGAGAAATTACTATTCATGGAAATCTATGTTGTGTACCTAAAGATAAATAGATCTATATCTGCATCATGTAAAGATTATTGTTGATATAATATATTCAATGACTATGTTGTTGTTAGTGTTTCTCTGTGTTTTCATAAAAAACCATGAATTGCGCTTCCAAAGGAATATTATTGCTCTGCTTGAATAAATACAATTTCAATTCTGTGGCTGTATATTATGAAAACATTGAGTTTTTATATCTCAGAAATTAGATTCAAAAAGGTTTTTCTTTCTCATTTCTTCATTTTCTTATCGTCTCAATTTTCTGTTAATATTAACATCGTGAAGGAATTGAGGGAATTCCATTCAGCGAATGAATTTCTTGTTGTGTTTATTTATGTTCAACAACGTGCACATGAATTTTAAATGCTTGCAGCACACTGGTTTGTGTATATATAGTAGAAAATTTGTCGGAAATTTGTAATTTTCCCTTTCCGACTCTTTTCACTCACCTCACAATTTCTTATTTCTTCTTCTTCTTGAGAATCTATCCGTTCTTGACTTTTACTATTTTTGTCATGTCATGCTGAATATTTTTCTTGTATTATTTTTCTTTCTATCATGAGAAATTATTTATAAAGAGAAAAAAATCTAGAACATGAAAAATCGACGCTAAAGTCACCTGAAGACAGATTGAGATCAGCTTGTAGAGGAAAGAATGCGGTGATAACTCAAACGACGGACCACAATTTATAATTTCTTTCTATCTTTAGTTTTTTTTATTTATTTTAACGCGGTTTGCACAGAAAATAATTACTGAGGGAAAATTTATGGTTGCTGAGATTATTTTTAAAGTTCAAGATGCAGAAACATGTCTTATTTCTTAGACACCTTGCTTCTTGCTCAGGGATTTTTTGGGATTAATCCTGAATTTCCTCGAATTGAAAAAATTGCTTTATTTGATCAATTGGAGTCACAGTGCCCTAAGCAGTATCCATTTAGTTGCAGATACTCTTTCTCATTATTATTACTTGTACTATCTTGTAAATGGATATGGTTGATCAAGCAGAGGTTGGTCCTCAATCTTCCTTCATTTAACCAAAAATAACCCTGCTTTGCTGATTAACCCTTTGAATTATGAATTAGAGATGTCTTATCAAGTGGTCTAGGTCAGCACTTTATCGAGTATCAACTCAAATACCATCGGATTAGAATTAATACTCAATGATGACACCAACTTTGATTCTACCAAAATAATCTCCATATTGCGACACAATCATCCAAACAATAAAATCAAAACTACTCAAAAAAAATTCCCTAATTTAATGTCTTCAACCTCTTTTTTTACAAAAATTGATTGACTTCGAGCCATCATAAAATAAATTCCATTTTATGCACGAACTCTCGTAAAAATTTTACCCATAAAAATCATTTCTTAACTTCAAACCCAAAAAAAATGTATAAAACAAAGAATTTGTCGGAACACTAAAAGAACTTCCTTCCGACAATTTTTAATTGAATTCTTTCTCTCATTCCTTTTTAAAACGATTGTTACGGTGAAAATCGCGTTCATTACTTAGCACGTCACAGTCTCTGAGTTTTCTCTTCCTCTTTCATTACATTTGTTTTATTTTTAGTGCATTTATTTTCTGACTGAGGTGATGTGGTTTATTTGTTCAGTTTGGGAGTGATTTGGTGGGTAATTGAAGTGATAATGGAGATGATTTGGTGAGGGAGGAGCACATGCTGTTGTGTGGATGCTTAGATTCATTTTTTAATGGTTTAAGTTCGATTTTAGGGAAGTTTAGTCATTATTAATGTAATTTTTTGCTGTTCTAGTCATCCAATTCGGTTTGCGAGTATTTATTGCATGACTAGGTTCAGTTGTGTGGTATTTTCTGGTTCTAAGAATTGAGAAGACTCGTTGAGTCAAGAGAAAAGTCACAGTCCAAAGCTATGTTGAATGAATGATACTTTAAGACACAAAAAGGTTACTAAATCTAACAACAATTGAATTTTTATGAAAATTGCATAGAAATTAAGCTCGTGGCTTACATTTTTAGAATCAATAGACAAAATCAATCACAAAACGGATTCTTGTTCTCAATTATCATCCCACTATCCACCTTGAATCTTTAAATTAAGAATTTCATTGGAAATTTCAAACAAACAATCCACAAATTCATAAACTGCACTCAAATTAAGGTCATTTCTTCATAAAACAGTACCTACAGCTGTATGTAAATCAAATGCGCTGTAGATCCCATCAAAATAGCCTCAATACCAACCCAAACTCACTTACTAGTTCACATCTCATTCTGTTTTATTTTCTAATAGTAAAAAAAGTTTGTAAGAAAATAGAAAACTCAATTTTCCTTCACATCGTCTGCATTTTTTCCATAATCGTCTTGTCTTGACTCGATGGGAGTGAGTAAGAAAAAATAAACATTCCCGAAAGAAAAAATCTATGGAGATGCTCTCAGCTTGGTATGGTAGAGTGAGTGATGAAAAAATGCCATAGAAACAAAAACAAAAATATAAGAAATAATTAAGTTTTCATGTCGCTGATATTTTCAAGCACTGAACAAATTTATGAAGTGTCAGAACAATTTTTCATGATTGTGTAAAAACAGAAAAAAAGAGGAGAAAAGAAAACAGAAATTAGAGACAATTTCTTCCGATTTGAATGAATGCTGAAATTTTTCACAGTTTCGTGATGTCATTAAAAGAGTTCAGTGGAAGATGCGCGTGCGACAAGTTAATTTTAAAATGCCACAAATTTCTCAATAAATATTTCAGCAATTCTCATTGCATTCCACAGCGGCATCGAGCATTAATCGGTAATTTGATGTTCATCTCTGTCTCTCACTTTATTTTAAATACCTGCCTGCTTGCTTTGTTACTGTTTGTACAATGCGGTGGGATTCTCAATGCTTCATGCTTCCATTACTATTTTATTTTACTCTTTTTTTTTGGAGATCATACTGATCATGCCGACAAATGCCGCCAAAAAATATCTGATGAATGATTCGCATAAAGTACACACGATCGGGATGGAGGAACGAAAAGAGATGAGAGAAGAAAAATCATCATTTTTGAAATTGTTTTCAGTCATGTCTGAAAATATGTCGGGTGGAATGAGTGAGATGGAAACAAAAGTTTTGTACTTTAAGTCTTGAAGTGAGGTAAGCAAGTAAGGAAGGTCATTGAAACTGAGAACGTACAATGTAATGAGGGAACTTATTAATAGGAAGATGATGCGGAAAATCAGCAGTTTAATTTGCTTATGAGAGTGAATTAAGGAATTTGAGATTAAGAATTACTTTTTGAATTATCAAACTGCTTCTTAACTCAAGGACCTAGAAATCTGGAACCATGGTAACATTCAGGGGTCAATAGGGGGATCGAGATTAACCTTTCATTTGGGGAGAAATAAGAACTTTTCAGACAAATTCAGACTACCCTTTCATATGAGATTTACTGAGTTTTTTAGACTGCATCCGAGGGCCCTTTCTACATCACTGAACCTTCATCCCACTATAAACCCCCAATTCCTTTCTAAAAACACAACTTCATTCCGTTTGACCTAGATTCTAGACACTTAAGAGTCATTACGTCCAACATTTAGGATAAAGGGACAATGATGTAGCCTGGGGAGAAGGGATTGGATGCCCGGATGACCCCCTTCAAAAATCCTGATTGCATCCCTGTGAAGGGGGTCTGGAGCTATATGACACAGAAGCAGTATGACAATCATTGGTCGACAAATGTCATCACACTGATCTGCTGAAGAAAACAATTGACGAGCACTCAAAAAATTTGATCAAATCATACTGAAAGCAATAAATCAGTTGAGAAATCAACATTGACCACCCAAAATGACCACGATTGCATCCAACATCGCTCACAAATCCCCAAAAATTCGGAATCAATTCGTGAGTGAGTGAGAAAGAAACAATGAAAATAAAATGATTGAAATATTTTGAAATCAGAAATTAACTTGCAAGTCCAAACATTTCTTTTATCACTCAATCAGCCCCGTAAAAAAAGAGTACGAAAGAAAAAAATAAGATAATTGCTGAAAGGTCCATTGTGTACAATTCGGCATTTTGAAAAATACATCTCTTTAGCGATATCGCTGAAAAGCCACAATTTATCGTAATTAGAGTGAGGTTTCTCTTTTCCATTCTTTTCCTCTCTCTCTTCTACTGACTGTTGTATATCATGCGTTACTTTACGTTTTTTTTTGCTTGCACGCTTCTTCTTCTTTTCCTCTTTCATCAAGCAATAAAAATTCTGCTCGTTAAGAAAATGAGAAGAAAAAAAAAGTATAAAATAAATCGATCAGAAAATGAAGAAAAGAAGTAGAAAATAAAAAAAATTAAAATTCGATGGATAACAAACTGAATAATAAAATAAGACTGTATGTGGAATTTCACAAGAAATCTATTGCGATTGACATGCCAGTGATGAAGTTTCTTCTCACTCTGAATTAAAATATACAATTTGTAAGTTTTGATGAATTAACAAGATGACTGGCTGATTGCAAACTAAGCAATTCTATGTGGTCGTTTGTAAATGACGTCGTACATAATGTGACAATTCAACTAGGGGCGTAGTCATGAGGGGATTGGGGAGATTTGTTTATTTTCAAGAGGAGGTTACTAATGGGTCCAGATCCCGACACCCCCCTGGACGATGCATAATACGTTTTAAGATGGATCAATTATTTTATAAATTTTTAAAAAATGCTAAGAGGTTCAAAAAACATATTTTTTACAGACATCATTTGCAAATGGCGCCCCAAATCTATCAAAGTTTTCCTTCTTTCTATTTTCATTCAAATATTTGTTTTACGATTACTATCAATACAATTAGCTTAGTCTACGATTATTTTTAAATGGAAATTTCTATTTACGTTATTAAATTGCAAAAAATAGGTAGTAAAAGAAAAGAGATTTAGAGGTTCCGAGTGATCGGAATTTCTAACGAGTCTTGAATAATAAAACAAGAAGAAATGAGCAATATGTTAATGTTCTGTTTATGATCATTGAATAAATTGGTTGTTTTGTCATCGATTTCACAGGAAATGTTAAAGTCAAGCGAGAATATTAAAAAGATTTTTTTATTTTTCAGAATTTGTGTTTGTTTGCTTAAGCTAAGCGCATCTGGCTTTTAATTTTTATGACATTTTGGTGACGAATCAAAGATTTTTCTATAAATATTCATTAAAGTCATTAGTAGAATTTAACTGGAATTGCATCTACGGACACGTTTTAATAGCTGTTTTTGATTTTTTAAGTGCCTGAAATGTGATTTCATTGGAAGAGTTTAAAATAGAATTTATGGCTGAAATATCGGAGAATTCGTGGAGATTTTTTTTATTGATTTGAATTGATCACGATTATCTCTATCATAAAAATCAAGTATAATGATACTAACGGTTTCTAATTGAGATAACAAGGTGTTAAGAAAAAATTTTAATTTCGGATTTTGATAAGTCTGATTTAATTTTGGGATTCAGACCTAACTGATGGGTGTAGGAGTATTTAAGGATATTTTTTTAGATGACAAGAGATTGGACCTAATCGAGAGGGAGTTCGGATTTTTTTCTTATACATTTTCAATTTTTTGGGGGGTGCAAACTATTTTCTGATTCAAATTTCAATATCGAGGAGTTTTTGACCTCCCTTTAGACCCCAATCTGACCCTCCAATGAGACCTAAGTCAGAAAATTACACAAAACAGAATTGGCAAAATTTAATTTTCTAATTTGAGATTAGAAAATTCATCTTATTCAAACCAACCTTAAGTCTCTGCATGATAACAGCAAAATAAATGTTCAACTTCAAAATCCAATCCAGACACTCGCAAACAAGAATAGCATCAACCATATTTCATGTCGAGACGTCTCATTTCGTACCTCTAGTGACGCTGTATGTACATACAAATGTATTTACATCTTGATGATTGCAGATTATGATTATTATTTTCCTTTTGTTAAATCTCTTTTCATTTCTTTGCACACCATAAGATGAAAATGTTTCTTTTATAAAATGCCGACATTCATTGGTTGATATATAGAGATTTTTGGCACCATTCGTGAATAAAATCAACATTCTTTTATTTTCTCTTCCCTGAGATTTCCTGTCTTTTTTTATCACTAAGCATTCATATGAAAATAAAAAATAAATCTGAAGACGAAGAATTTTTTTCCTGTATGTAAAATTTAAGAAAAATAAATTTATTATTATATTTGCTTCTGAGACGACAGCAATCAGAAAAATTCTTATTTTTTTTGCTTGTTCTCATTCTCTTCGTATTTTTTTATTATTATAATATACATTTTCTCACTCTGCCTTGAATATCTCAATAATAATTTATGCAAATTTAAGTTTGCTTTTGAATAGAGAGCAAAATCATCAACAGCAGCAACAGCAAGACAACTTTCTGTAGATTTAGTTTCTTAAACAGACTCTTTTCTGGAGCTTTATTTGGGAGAAGCATATGTGCAGAATTGGGGATCGTTTTGGGATGGTTGGTGGAGCAGCTGTTTTGAGTTTGATGAATTTTGATTGATTTTGGTTAAAAAAGATTGAAGAAAATTTTTAAAAATATAGTAAATTTAGAAAATGCCCTAAATTTGGGTAGCAACACAGAATAAAAATTATAAAAATTCTAAAGAACCCTAAAAAAATCCATAAATTGGGTGACCCTTGGTTCTATCCCCCGTCAACCTCTAAAATGCGCTCTAAACACATCCCAAAAAAAATCCAAAATCAATATTTCCTTACAATATTCAAACTTTATTTTTTGTACATAAAAATCTTCGTGTGTGCTCTAACACTGTACAATATGCGACTGGATATGAATAAAAATTGAAAAATATATTGTAGACGTGAAAGAAAAGAAGGAGGTGTGACATAAAAAGATTTTTTTTTATTATTATTGCAAAGAAATGAAATGAATTGTATTTCAAATTGAATGCAACTGCCAAAAACACCTCCGGAATAGCAGCTCATAAGCACAAATAGAGGATGAAAGAATTGTGGAAAGAAAAGACTTTATAATGTTCTTTGCATTCGTGATCACATCATCCTCTGTGATGTTAAATAGATTTTGGGTAAATAAGTTATTAAGGGTGTGGATTTAGGGCGCATATTGAGAGATATTTAGGATTATTTAACAAACAACACAATATCATTTACAATTTTCGAAAAACTAGACAAAAATCAAAATTTAACATTTTTAACAAATCAAAATTTTACATTTTTTAAAAATCAAATTTAACATTTTTTAAAAATATAAATTTTAAAATATAAATTTCAAAATTTTTAAAAACTGAAATCAGATTGTAAATTTCACGTATTTTTCTTTTAAAAATTTAAAAAAAAATCTTTTTAATTTAAAACTATTATCTAAAAAAAATTAATCATGTATTATGTTAAAATATTTAGAATATAGTAAGTTTAAAGTATTTTAAATAATTGAAAAAAAAAACATTAAAAATACTTTTTTAAATTAAAAGATTTAAATTTGTTTTTAATTTTAACAAATATACATTTTATTTTTTAATTTATACAAAATATAAATTTTATGAAAAATATAAAAACGTTTAAATTTAAAATTTTTTAAATTTAGAATTATTTTTAAAAAAATGTTTTGAATTCTATATTTATTGTTAAAAATGTTAAAACCCTATTTTTCATATAATTGTCCACATTCAAATCAAAATTTTTCTGTTCAACAATTTTTGACAATCCGCCAGTACATCCCACTCCATAATTCAGTAAACCACATTTTCTTAAGTACCTTTCGAACTCTTTTGAATACGAATTTATATATTTTCAAGATCTGAATTGAATTTTCGCATGTATTTATGAACTTCACTTTCTTCTTTTTATGTTTCACTATATTATTTATTCTATAAAAGATTTTTCGACATTTGTGTATAAAGAAGTTCATTTTTTGCCTATTGATGGCTTTCCTATGGCTTTAGAATTAAGAATCTATAAAGAAAAAGAACTGAAATCAAAGAGGAGAGAAGAAAGCGACATAAAATTTTATTCACATGAATAATAAAGTTTTATTTCGTTTCCGATTTGATTGGATTGCATCCGGCTATATGAATTTTATGATTCAGGCATCAATGTTGTTTTTTACGCGTTGTAGCTAGTTTCTTTGTTCTTTATTCTTAAGGCTCTAAATAAAGTCTGTAAAGGATACTATTATGAGTAAAATTTAGGATTTTTTATTCTTCATTCTTATTACATTGCGTCTGTTCTCATCGTTATTCTTACAACATAAAATTTATTTATTTCCCCAACATGTCTATCAATATATATTTTCCTCCTATTCTTTTTATAGTCACTAAAAGAATATTGGCGCTAGTTTATTTGCCTTAAATGCCGGAAGTTTCGAAGGAAAAATATAGTTATGTGAAGTTTTATTTTCCCTTTCCACTGTTTTTTGCTTCTCCACGTTGTTAACGTGGATGATTTAAATATTTTTTCATTGACTTCAACAAGTTGGGAATTAAAAATTGAAAGTTTTTTGATTTATGAAGCGATTTTTTATAGAAAATCTACAAAAATTGCTTATGTTTCTGTCTTTTTGACCCCCCCCCCCAAATTCTGGGTACTCCCCTAAGTATAAGTAAATTTGGAAAAAATGAATGCATCTTCTTTTAGAATTACACAGAATATACTGTAATTGACCTAATTAAGCACTTTAGATATCCTTAGAAACTTAAACTGCATCCAAGCACAAAGCAATCTCACAACCATCAATTCATTATCTCGCAATCCATAAAATGTATCTGACATCGTTATCGTTGAAACCTTGTCTCAACAAATCCAATGAATCAGAAGTGAACGAGGTCCAATCGACTTTGACATGAGAAAATTCTGTAAACCGAAGAAAGGTCATGTCAAGGCTCAAATCATTATTAATGCAATTCATTCATCTAATCTGACCTTTTTTCCACTGATAATGGATTATGTTAGGTATAAATTTCAAATCACCATGATGTCTACGAAAAGAAAAAAATAAATATAAATTAAATTCAGTCAACCAAACTGCATTAACATAATTTTCCACTCAGAAAATTTTTCACAGGAAGTAAAGTCAGAAATAAGTAAAACAAATAAGTTCATTTAAACACGCGTAGACCGTCTCGTGTCAGGAAGTAGTTTTTAAGGAAAAGAAAAAAAAAACTTTGACATTTTGAATAAACTTCTTGAAAAAAAAAAAATACATAAACTCGACAACGACGATGATGATGACTATAATGACGGAGAATGTGCTCTGTTAAAATAAACAAAAACTTATTGGATAGACAATCGTAGACAGAGAGGAGAGTGCATCGAAGTGACGTTTTGTGTAAATATGGTCAGTTGTGGTGTAATTAAAGCGCATTTATTAAGGATTGAACTGAACTAAACTGAGCTTAACTGAGCTTAACTGAACTAAACTGAACTAAACTGAACTAAACTGAACTAAACTGAACTAAACTGAACTAAACTGAACTAAACTGAACTAAACTGAACTAAACTGAACTAAACTGAACTAAACTGAACTAAACTGAACTAAACTGAACTAAACTGAACTAAACTGAACTAAACTGAACTAAACTGAACTAAACTGAACTAAACTGAACTAAACTGAACTAAACTGAACTAAAATGAACTAAAATGAACTAAAATGAACTAAAATGAACTAAACTAAACTGAACTAAACTGAATTAAACTGAACTAAATTGAACTAAACTGAACTGAAATAAACAAAATTGAAAAAAAATTAACAAAAGTTAATCAATTTAAAATATATTTAGTCGATTTTAACTGCATTAACCCATTTTCTGCGTATCCAAGTCTTCAAAACATAACATAAACATGAGCATCATGACCTCTGACAGCTTGCAGACAGACAGACGGAGAAATTCAAATCAAAAAAAAAACTTTTATCTTTCGTGAAAAATCCGCTAAGAAGAAGAGCATAGAATAATAAGATATATGGGCAAAATGGATATCACATTATCTTAAACTTGATCCCTTCTCTTCAGAGACGTCATATATTTATCCATAAAGACGATTGTATGTACATATAAATTGAGTAAACGAAGAACGAATAAGACAAGGAGCGAAGAACATTGACAAGTTATCAAGAAACCTGTAATATGATATTGAAAACATAGCAATAATATTATATTGAATGTACACTCGCCTCGATGGAATTATCGTCGAGTTCGATGAGACTTTAGGCACATGGTGCTTATGTGTTGTTCCCTTGACATGTGGATTATTTTTTTCTCTTCATTCTTGAAACTTGATCATTTACCAATAATCTAAATGGAGTCCTGAATCAATATTTATTTAGATGTTCATTCTATCGCTTCACAAATTGCTCGTCATACATTCCAATTTTTTTCTATCTCTCACTCTCGTGCTGCTCCTTGTTATCGTCTCGATTTAAATTGTAAAAGCAAATTTCGTCCATTACATCATCGCCTATCCATCTACATATTCAATTTATCGTATCGTATATCGTAATTTTATTTTTTTGGGGTCATTCCAATTTCCCTCTTATTCCTTTTTTCCATCCTAAACTTCTTCTATTTTTTGTATTTTTTTCGATAACTAAATTGGATGAATAAACAAATTATGTAAAAATTCGATTTGATTCTATAATGCAGGCACGCAAGACCTTCACACAATTTAGAGAAAATGTTTATGCTTTTATTCTTATTATTTTGTTTGACTAGCAGCAGACATCAAGATATGTATATGAGGGATATTACTTGTTGTTTATATAATTTTATGTTGATGTACTTTATTGTTTGCATTGTGTATGACTTTGATTCTTTTTAGTATGTATGTCAATTGGGTGGGTGTTGGGTGTATTTTGAAGGGGATATTTTGTGGATTTTAGAGTTGAATGAATGTCTTTAAGAATTATAGATTTTTTTATGGAAGGAGGAAGTAAATTATTATTGGTTCTTTATTTTAAGTATATTAAAATTTTTTGTCAAATAAATATGGAGTTATAAGGATATTACATAACACTAGAAGGGATAACTAGGAAGGAAAACAGAAATTTTTTGATGTAGCTTTTTTTCGAAATTTTTTTGGACTTTTTTCTCATAAAAACCTAAGAAATTAAAGAAATTTTTGAAATTGGTAGGATTTTGAATCAAGAACCCTCGCCTGGCTATGACCCTGGAGACCCTGGGTTGGGTTCAGACATACATCATTGTGCTAAGTCTTGTCATTTTGACGACAATACTCAATAAAATGATAAATAGATAGGCTTTTACTGGGAATCGAACCCAAGATCTCACAAAAAAGATGATTACAGATTTCTGATCTGTTGGACTAACTCGGTTACAAAGAAATTCATCTCACTCTGGCAGATTTGTTTTCATACAGTGTAGATGTAGCCAGGGGGAAGATTGGATGGATTTCTATCCTCCTTTCGAAAAAAATGAAAAAAAATTGTATGTAACAAAAAAAATATTTAAAATTAGGCTTTTTAAACTAATTTTTTTTTCTCGAAATAGACCAAATCCCAATTCAAAACAAAATATTTCATTATCTTTTCATTTTTGTATCTTCAATTCCCATTCACAAGAAACTAAACAAATAAACAAAAGGATCTCAAATGACATCATTTCAGGGTAAAAAATAAAAATAATCGATTCAAAAAATCTTGATATTTTTAAAAAGGTTTAATATTTGTGCTTTTAAATTTTTCTGGTTCAGATATTTCCAAATTTTTAATGAAACGAAGAACTTCTTGACACCTTTTCTGCTTCTTGATATCTTTGCCATTAATTTGATATTGTGTCTCTTTTTGCGATGAAATTCGAGCTTTTTGTCTTTGAGAGCACTTAAAAGGTGAGAGAATGTCATGGAAATTGTCAAGTGATGCCAATTAGAGACGTATGGTTGAACATTTTTTTTGGATTTTTTTTAAAAATTTTATGGAAGTAAGAAAAGGTTGGAATCTTCAAAATTATGAGGAATCTGACTTTGGTGTCTGTTCTTACAAAAAAATAAACTTTTTCTTACTCAATTTATTAATTAATCCCTATTTGGGCATGGCAAGTACCCATGTAACTAAGGGGCAAGTATCTCCGATTGAAATGTTGCAAATCGTCCATTTTCAAGGTTCTAATTCAAACCCAATCTAGTTCTAACAATTTCAATAAAATAAACACTATTATCGCCACCAAATCCTGCAATTCCTAACGTGCCACACTTCCTAGTACGTTCCAATTTATTTATGTTGTTTTGTACATGAAAATTGAATTTTTCTTCCTTCCTTGAACCCATAATAATTCCAATAAATATGCACAAATGTAGACGAAGGTAGAAAAAAGTGTATATCGTAACAAATTTATCCCAAATCCCAACTAACCAAAATATTCCCATACATGTGTATTTGTGCGTATGTCTATGAATTAACGTGCATGAATTACCTGAAAGGTAGATAGAAATGTAATATTGCGGATTGAAATGAAATTAATCATAAATTGAATAGAAATTAGATGTTGCGTAAAAATTTCGTGCCGTGCCTGGAATCCTCACACACAAACAGTTTATGGTTCAATTTAATATGTTGCATGGAGGGATTTTTTTTCGGCTTTAAGGAAATTTAATAAATTGAAAAAGTTTTTTTTTTCTGTTCTGTACTTAAAGAAGGTATAAGACCTGATAATCCGATATCTTTTTTATATATTTCTTCACTATTCATTCACAGCACTTCGTACATTTTATTATTGGTTCTTAACATTTCTCGTCTGTATGTGCCATTGAAGATTGATCACTGAGAAACCTCAGAAATTAGGATATTAAGAAATCAATCTTTTTTTTCCTTTTTTTTCTATTTTACTCTATTTCATCTTGTTAGTTGCTGGTACTTTGAAAGGGAATTTAATTTTCTTTGCTTTATTCCATAAATAATTTTACCATAAATTTAATCCCATTTTCACATCTCATTCTATTTTGATTTAATAGATGTGAATAGGTAAGGATGAAAATTATATTTTTTTTCGGGTTATGAAATTATGATGGATGTACAATTTTTTGGGGAAGCAATATTCTCATGACTAACTTACCTGGCTGAATATTTTTCAAGTGATTGATTCGTTCGGAAATATTTAGTTTCGATGAAATTTCACTGAATTTTTATAATTGGACTGATTTAGGATACGACAGTTTATTTGATTGAAGACACAAAAATGTTTGATTAAAATTAAAATTGATTATTTCAAGGATGTCTGTTGAAAATTTAAAATTATTGATGATTGTGACTTTTGAACAAAATAACCCAAATCATGAAAACCTTATCGTTGTTGATCTAAAATAGATAAAATTATGCTATGCTGCCAGTAAGTTAATATAACTGAAAGCTTGAAGACGATTCAGATTTTGTATAGAAATGTGGACTCAACTTCATAAAAAAATTCTAGTCAACTTCAAACTCAGTTTTAAACAAGGATTGAAAATATAGCCGAAAAAATAACAAAATTACGGTTAAAACTATGGCGTGTTTTTCGGTAACCCCTACCCCTAACCTAGGGTATATCCTTGGCTAGGGTAGGGTATTCCCTAGGGTAGAGGTATATCAAGAAACCTGCTCCTGGTCTCGAGTTGGCTCTTGGCTGATAACATAGTTTTTGTATAAGAGATATTCTTTACAAACATGTCAATCCTGGTCATGTGTTCTCGACTTAGTATTATTTTGGAGCATTTTTTTGGTTTTCCGAATGAGAAACACTTGAAATGCAACGTACAGTTCTTTTTCAACATTAAACGTTACGTAGCAATGAGATGCAATCAAAACGCAAAGCCATGGATCATTCAGATCTTAATGGGTCATTCACTTATTACGGTACGCAAATTAACGGCTTTTGGACTACCCCTTTGCTATAATCTTGAACGAAAAAAAAAACTTTAGTTTAGCCTGTTATAAAATCTTAGACCACCCCCCCCCCCTAAGTGAACCCTTAAAGGCTTAAAATATTTTAATGATATTTTATTGAGTCTAACCTGTTTACCATATGAATAGCTTTAAATTTCATGTGAACTTTTAATATTCCAATCAAATTTTGTAATTTTCAAAAATGTCTACAAAAATCAATGCTTACTTAAATTATCAATACTTACCTCAAATTACAAATATTCTATTTAAAAATCTCCCATACCAGTAGCTATTCATCTTCCCATCCTCATCATCTCAATTTCTCTTCTATTTAACAATCAAAGAATCATTATCCTCATCACAGAACGATATATGATATTTAATACTTATTTTATTTCATCATCTTATTCATCCACTTTTCCTATTCACATAATAGAAGAATAATTTGTTCTGTGAAAAAATAATGAAAAAATAAAATAAAATAAAATAAAAATTACTCGGAATCAAAAGAAAGAAAGAAAAAATTGCATTCGAATAGATAGAAAAGATCTTTGCAATCACATAGCAATATAATCCTTGAGACATGGCAAAGAGAGCAAGTAAAAGGAAGAGGAAGAAAAAATCCAATTATCTTCTTAGTTTCTCTCTGTTTCATGCAATCAATGTGATAGAATTAAACTTTAATTGACAACTTTATTGGAAAATTCTTTACCACAAGCCGTGACCAAAATGAGAGACGGCAAAAAGGAACAAAAAATAAAAAAAAAATTAATTAAAAGAATTTGTCTAACCTTGATTTATGAGAACTTAAGCACTAATTCCACTTTATCTCTCCACAGGACTCTCGGCTGAAATGTATTATGTTCGTGACGGCCACATAAATAAATATGCGTTACAATTCACAGTTCCAGTTGCAGCCAATATTAATGATATTGTTTTTACGTGGCAGAGCTTAGCCGGTCGTACGCTACCATATCGAATTAATATTGCTACTGCAGATCCAATTGTACTGCCACGACCTCAACTCAACATCAGTCGAATTGGCGAGATGCCACAAGAAATTGAAACCTTTTCAATTGAAATGAAATGCTCAGGCATAAGATCTGGTGAAGTGGAAGTAACAATATCCATTGAGATAACACTCAATCGAGCCACAAATAATGTCACGGAATTGGTTTTTACACGAAAGAAGATCTGCTTACAGAATGAAATATTAGACGAGAGTATGGATAATGCGACAATGTTTACAACAATACCCAAGCCATCTAATGATATCATGACACTCATTGTGGGTGGATTTCTTGCGATTATTGTGGTTGTGCTTTTCATTTCCATCGCATACTGTGCACGGAAGCCGGCTAAGAGGAAGCCAAACGTTACACAGCCAGCACGAACATCTAGTTTTCAGAGACTTCAAGCAGCACAGACACAAACTCCGTCGATTTGCCCAACAACACCACGTGGAAAATGTACGGAACCGGAAGAGCTACAGCGTCGCATTGCTGAAATTACCGTTCAACGTTGTCGCGTACGATTGTCAAGCTTATTGCAGGAAGGAACCTTTGGACGTGTCTATCGTGGAACGTACAATGACACGCAGGACGTTATGGTTAAAACAGTTGGACAGCAAGCAAATGAAATGCAAGTTTCATTGCTGTTGCAGGAAGGAATGAATCTTTATGGAGCATTGCATGAAAATATTTTGGCTATTCTTGGTGTGTCCATTGAGGATCATACAGCACCATTCCTTCTCTACGATGCCGATAATAATACAAAGAATCTAAAATTATTCCTACAAGAGCCAGTTGCTAGAACTTTGACAACAATTCAAATCGTTCGAATGTCATCAGAACTTGCTGCTGCAATATGTCATCTACATGCACATGGTGTACTTCATAAGGATATTGCAACAAGAAATTGTGTCATCGATGATGATTTAACTGTTAAATTGACAGACAACTCATTGTCACGTGATCTCTTCCCACAAGATTATCATTGTCTTGGTGATCGTGAAAATCGACCCATTAAGTGGCTCTCACTTGAGGCATTAAGTAAGAAGCAATTTAGTGAAGCATCTGATGCCTGGGCATTTGGTGTTCTCATCTGGGAATTGTGTACACTTGCAAAGCAGCCGTACATTGATGTAAGTAGCAAGCACTTAAAAATATCATTATCACATTACGATATTAAATTTCATACCTTTTTTGGTTCCTATAGATTGATGCCTTTGAGATGGAAAATTATTTACGTGATGGATATCGATTAGCTCAACCACTTCATTGCCCCGATGAACTGTAAGTATTGAATAACATTTCAGCACGAACAAAAACTTATTTTTCATAATTTTTCTTTTCATTCACAGATTCACAATTATGGCTTATTGCTGGGCAGTTTCGATTCTCGAGCGTCCAACGTTCCAACAACTTCAATTATGCTTGCTAGACTTTTACAATCAGCTTACACATTTTGTATGAGGTTTAACAAAAGCTTTCGTTCATAGTGATTTTAATACAATTGACTATGAATAGGAAAGTGAATTAAAAATGTCTGCGAGTATGATAATGTGTTTGGGTGTGACTAAAGCGCATGGGGAATGGGAGGGGTTGTTAGGATGAGAGAGGGTTTGGGGGTCTAAGGGGTCCACTGCAATCTCTAGATTGAAATTTGTATGGAAAAAATTTGAATCTCTTCAAAAATTTCAAATATATGAAAAAAAAATCCAAACACCCTTTTAAGGGGTCATTCACTTATGACGTCCATCAAAAAATGGGATTTTTAGAACCCCTCCCCCCTTATTTTAATTCAAAAAAATTTATTTAATTTAAAGTGTCACAAAATCTCAGACACCCCCTCCCCCCTAAATCATGGACGTCATAAGTGAATGACCCCATTAGTCATCGGAAAATCTCTGGATCTGCAAAAAATTACTAAAATTATAAAATATTGCAAAAAATGAATGAAAGATGTACGTAGTGATGCTATGTGGACACACAGTTAGCTTTTAATGGGAATCGAACCCACATTATCTCATGTAAATGATTTTTACTCTTGCCTAACATTTAAACAATTACTCGATAAATTTCGTAATGACATTTTCAACTATATATGTCTTAGCCCTGACGGATTCACTGTCGGAATCCAAAAAATGATATAAACGGTCAGGCAGGAGCAGGGAACTGTGGATGGACTAAAACTGAATGTTATTCCAAAGAATCTTTTATTTTTGGTTATAAATTTAGAAAAATTATAGCAAAAAAGCTTTCGAATCCCAATTTTTTTTTTATTTAAATCATTTATGAACTGGACCCCTAAGTAGCTAAGGTTAAAATTGTTTATAGTTTTGTCTTAGAAAATTCACACCCTCAAAAGCCCCAAATATAAACACCCAAAATGCTCAAAAATACCTCAAGTAAATCTACAAAAAGTGCGCTGAAAAAAGTCTATGTTTGCCAAAAAAAAAAAGAAGAGTGAAAAGAGTAAACTTTTAATTGAATCAATTTTTATATTGCATGCGAATCAAAAGAAGCTTTAGAGAGAAATTTGCTAGAAAATTGCAGTTTTTTGCTCATATAAAAAAAAGTGAAAAGTTTTTCCAGGGGGAAAACCACTTGGTGGAAAAAATTTCCACCGGGCCTGGTGGAATTTTTTTAGGAAACATCTAGGCTCAAACTTTTGGTCCTATATTGAGCAGAACCATAATATAAGATATTCTGACACCGTTTCCACCAACTAATATTTAAGGACTCAAAATTATTGCACAAAATGTGGTTGGTGGAAAAAAAATTTTTGGTGGAAAATGACTTTTTTCCACCAAGTGGATTTCCCCCTGAGTTTTTCAATGTTGTGAATAATTCAAGTTTTTTTTAAATACATTATAAACTAATCCCATCGTATAACATTAGCAGAAAGAAATCAACTTATGACAAATTAAATTTTTTCAATAGAGGATGACGAAGAAAAAAAATACTGTGATATTAAAATTAATAATAGTAGATTAAAAAAATGGAGCTGAATGTTCCTATAGAAACTTTGATACTTTGTAATGTAATAACAACTTTTTCATTTCAGTTTTATTTTAATTTTATGTTTTATGTGGCCATGTCTGTATGAAAATATAGCAATTGTAATAATAATAAATTTTAGCTAATAAATTAATGAGATTAATTTCACTTTTAATGATATTCAGTCATAAATTATCAAATTTTCTATTACAGTGAACTTTCTGGGTGGTAAAAATATTCGCATTTTTGCTTTTTAATGTAGAGTGACTTTTAATGGAGCTGTTAAATTGGAGCAAGTTATGGTTGTAAGGTTGAATGTTTTGGGTCATTTATTTCTTTTTCAGAATTTTTATAATTTTTTCAGATTTTTTTGGATTTTTTTAACCACAATTTTGAAAATTTTGAAGCTTATTAAGTAAAATTTATCAACTATAGACCACTCATGGACTTGGTTTGTATTTAATTTTCAAAATAAGGAGGTGTGCCCCTAAAACTCACCCTGGATACCCCCTGCCACCCATAATAATTTTTCCTAACCCCTTTAAATTTTGGATGTCATTTTTGAACGTCATCTTTAAAACTTCCTATTCCAATCTATGTTTAGCATTGTTTTGGCTTAATTTCAGGTTTTTGCTCGATAAAAGGTCTCGGTTACAACAATAACATCAACTTGTGTACATTTTTTTTCTAAATAAACTAAGAACTATCTTTGCTTACCATACAACTTATCCTTACTAGGTTACAGTTAATAGTAGAGTAATGAACAATGAAACAATTAGATAACCCTCTACAGTGAACCATTCTCAAGTATTTAACAACAATTTAGCACCGTCTAAATCATCATTCCTGCCAACTCCATCTTTAAACTCCAACCATCAAAGCGATGATAATGAAAATAATTCATTCATGTTGATTATAAGCTCTTTTATGCACTGCAAATAATGATAATGATCTTCATGGTGATGATGACGCTGGAAAAAGCATTCATTCGTGCTATTCTTATGCACTTTTCAGGATGTTTGTGATGAGGTGTGAAAATTACACAGAAATTTAAGCTTCATCTCATTAGATGAGCGTTATGATGATGAAGAAGAAGAGAAAATAGAGAGACATTTATTATCTCCATCATTTTTTATTATTATATTCAAATCCTTTTTATGTGTTTTAAGATTGAAGTAGGAACTTGGTGTCGGAGAAGAGTGGGATTTGGGGTATCGAACCATATGTAGACGAATCTGCCAGGGAGAGAGTAAGGCCTCTGTCGTCGAGTGGTTAGGCAACAGACTGGAAATCTGTATCAATCTTTTTGTGAGTACGTGGGTTCGATTCCCTCCAGAAGCCGATCGATCTCTCAATCTTTACCATAGAGTGATGTTGTTATGACAAAGATACGTACAACGCTCACGATATTTAAGAGTGAATTGAGGGAATTTAAAAGCAATTTGAGAGAACTTGAGAACTAACTAAGAACCCTTTCAAAAAACAAGTCGTCATCCCCAGAATTCTTTCCATTCCTCAACATTTCTTCATCCCAAAGACATTGTCTCCATAATGAGGTGCAATTTAAATTTGCAACAGAATGTCGAGTCATTAAAATTCATAGTAAAATAGCAAATGAGAAAAGAAGAGAGAAAGAAACTTTTGTCATATTTTTATGATTCTCCGACCAAAAAGCAATTTTCCAAGCGCTGATTTTCCTGTCCGGAAAAGGAAAAAGTTCCACAAAAAATAATAGAATTACGAATGAAATGAGTGGTGTCTCTATGACGAGATAGAGAGTAAAAGAATTGAATGGATATTCCTTTATTGCGTCTCCATCTTCATTCCCCTTTCGGCTATATTGAAAATTAAATTGGAAGCTGGATTATCTGGTACAAAGAGCAAAACGTAATATTACCGTTTCTTTTTCTGTTGATGCAATTAGGAATCATCAAATTGTTCGTACTTTTCTCTCTCATTCCTTCTCATTTTAATCTCTTTCAGGACTTTCTTTATGATCTTGTTGCTCTTTCTACCTTTTTTAGTCAGGGATGAAAAAAAGAAGCTTACAGAAAGTTTTATTTTCTTTATATGTATTTCTATTTTTATTATTTTTTATTCTGTGTGTCTCTCTATGTACCTTTCAGGAATAGATACTGAAAGCATTTAATCCTATTTGTAGTCTTTAATTATTTTATAGTCGGACATAAATCTCATCTGATTCTAATTTCTCATACACGGAGAAATGGTAAAAGACGTAAAATGAAGTTATAATCGGGTTGCAAGTTGGAAAACTAAACATAGTCAGAGGTACTATATTTAAAACTATATAGTTAGTTAAGACCAGACAGTTATTTATCCAGAAATGTCAAAGTTTAAAGTCATTCAGTTCAGAAGGTATCAATCCTTGATCAAAGTTAGTTTGATGACCCATCCCTTCCAAGTAACACTAATTCTTTATATTCATATGAAAAAACCTTAGTTTTTATAAGCAGATATGATTCTGTGAATAAATGATTAGCATATATAGGGTCTAAAGCTTACAGTTGGATCTGATCCACTTCATTGACAATATTTCTGTCTGTAGCCTATAATAGAACGCTGTGACCTTGATTTCCAATACTGATGATTCGACATAGGACCCAGCAGTATGTCAAGTCCTTGACAAGGGGCACACCAACTGCTCCAGTAATTAAACCCATTAAAAGCTATCTGAAAGTTAATCGTAGCTAGTTTTTAACGATCTTTGTTACTAGATCTGATTTTTAGATCATATTTGATCATTTTTAATCAGTTCCGTATCTTTAGTCCAGGATCATAGACCAAATGGGCACTACAATCTAAACCATTGCACCAACCAACCATTTCAGCTCACAATCACATTCACTCGACATTAATCACATACTTAATTCTAATCTCATCATACCTTGCAAAGTCAAAATGCATTCACAATTCCTCCATTACTTCATCTTTCACCTCCATCAACACTCAAAAGCACATTCGTATCTTCTTGACCTGCAGGTTCTGCAAAAAAGCTTAAGTGGCATAAAATTGCAAAAAGAGAGATAAAATTTTTTTTCAATCTTAAATCTCTTCAGCAATCTATCGCTATCAAATTTAATTTACCAGTTGACGATACCATCCGACTATCTTTTGAAGGAACATCACAAGCAGACGAGATGACATTCAATAATAGAACGAACGATGAGTGAGCGTGTAATGGATAGAATCGATAATGGACCATGGCAAATATATAATATATTTATTATGAAAGATGATGGCTAGAAATAGCTATAAAAATCAATTTCAGCTGATCGCATTAAAGTCCCATTTAATGCATGAAATGATTTTTGTTTGGTTTAGCATTTCCCACAAGGCATCTAACAATATAGAATTTTTTTTCTTGGACTTCTGCCAATGATGACTCAATCATCAATATCTCCACATGGCAGAGGAAGACATTCCTTATTGTTATTCAATTGCTGACGATTTCGTTTCAATTTGAACAATAGTTTTGTGAAGTAATAATAACAATGGTGAAATAGAATGAGAGAGAGAGAAAATCCTTATTTTTTATTTTATTTCATTTTCATTTTACTTCGTTTTTCGAGTGAATGAATGCAGCAAATGAGGAACTTGTAGTGAGCTTTGGGTGATTCTTTGGATGGAATTTCTTCTGGGAATTTTTATTGTTGATTTATGATGATTAATTGTCTGTTGTAAATTTTAATTTTGTAGATTTTTGTTGGTGCAAAATTGGAGTATAATGAGGATGAATTTTATTGATTTTTATACCTGATTGAGTTTTTTTGAGAGTGTCAAACATGACTAATTTTGTGAGTGTCAAAATTGACTTTTCTGAGATGATCCAACTTGACTTTTCTGAGACGATCTAGCTTGACTTATTCTTAGATGATACAACTTGACTTTTCTGAGAGGATCCAACTTGACTTATTTTGAGACGATCAAACTTGACTTATTTTGAGACGATCTAATTTGACTTTTTCTGAGAGGATTTAACTTGACTAATTCTGTGAGTGTTAAACTTGAATTTTCTGCGAGTACCAAACATGACTTACTCTGAGAGTATCTAACTTGATTTATTATAAGAGGATCTAACTTGACTTATTCTGAGAGGATCTAACTTGACCTAAATTAAGATGATTTAACTTGACCTAAATTAAGATGATTTAACTTGACTTATTCTGAGAAGATCAAACTTGACTTATTCTGAGAGGATTTAACTTGACTTTTTCTGAGAGGATCTTACTTAAATTAATTTGAGAGAATCTAGTTTGACTCAATCTGAAGAGATTCAACTTGACTCAAGCAAAATTGATCTAATTCAACTTCTGTTCATCAAAGAATCATTTAAAATCCATAAGCTGACCCTCAGAATCGCCCATTTACATATGTATATATTTAGATTTAATAGAGAAAAAAATGAACGAAATATTTTAACAATACCACATACCAATTTGTATTTTTTTATTATGTAGATGCTTTGGAAATCTGTTATAAATCGTGACATGTGTGAAATGAAGGGGAAAAGATCTTATTATTTATTCAAGAGAAGGAAATTTTATTTCTTCTTCCATCTCTTTCGTTCTTTTTTTGTCTGAACATACAGGAACAATGAGATGCATGTATACACTTAGCTGCTGAACTGAGTATGTGTCATGATGCCGTCAAAATTGATATAAATTCCTTTTAATCCTCTGGTAATTTCTTTTTAGCAGCTTTTTAAAAAAATAATATATGTTTGTAAATGGAAGAAACAAATTGAAATCCAATTGGCGTTAAGTAAGGGTGATGAAAAGGACATTTTTGTCAGGATTTAAATTCATTTCCATTTTTATAAAACTGCAATAATGTTATTTACCACTGTCAGTGCTCATGATTGTTCGAAATATAAATACACAGCAGCAGCAGCATCTGAATATGTACATATTTCACAACAGATGTCGATGTGTGAATAAATAACAAGTTTTGGCAATGATATTATCCTACAGTGCAATGAGGCATAAAAATGTATTAATGTCAACGAAATGAAAAATTTAAAAATGAAATTACTGTGTGTATACATTAAAAAAATTAAAAGGTAAATGCGGAAGTAATGAAAACATTCATATATCTTATTTTAATCAGATGCATATAAATACTGCTGCATGTCATTTTCTTCTCGCTGTGAAATTGCAATTTATTTATATATTTTTTGTTAAATATATAAGGAGATTTCTGGTTTATTGAAATGTCTCACGTTAAATTCATTCATAAATTATTATTATAATGATAAGTATTTAAATGTTCACAATTATTAATGAATATTAAGATTTGAGGGGTATTAATGCTCATAAATTTTAATTGCTGTCTTGTGGTGACGATTTTCGAGATAAAATTTTATGAGTCCGCATTTGGAGATTGCTGTCTTGAGATTTGAAATAATGTTATTGAATATTTTCAAGCTTCACAAATAAACAATTGTTTTGTGTGGTCTCTGGTGGTCTCTTTAGCAAGATTTGTAGATAAAGATCACGCTACGATAGGAGTTATTGATTTTTGGTGTATTTTCTGCAATTTTTTCTTGACAATCAATACATTCTTGACCTATCGGGTAACATGTTGCTCATATCGGTCAAGTAGCAGCCATATGGAGCCTATGAGTTGATTTTTATGGGATGTTCTCCTTCCTGATCACAATGTGGGCCACACGAACGTCAAGAAGAAATTTTTGATAACCAATTAAACCAACAATAGAATAAGAAGACTAAGTCTGATATTTAAAAAACTAGGGGGTTGACCATTAAGCCTGGCTCCTTATCCGTACCCAGAGTTCTTAAACTCTTTTCTCTCGAAATTATTAGTTTTTCAAATAGGTTCCATTTATACTGAGTTTCAAAATCCGGACACCTCTCTGGGTACATCCATGCCTTATAGGTATGGTGACCATCTAATTTTTATTAAAATACAGGACATTTGTAACTAGGGCAAGTTTGTATTTTTTATTCCAAAAATCATTGCAATTTAGAATAATTTTTTAAAATCAATGGTAATCTAACCCTCCCAGACTAGCGCGCTTGCTCCAGGTTGTAGTTTTTCGGATCTTAACCTAAAAATGATGCCCAAGTAGTTCATAATTACAAACTTATCAAAGTGGATTTATCTAATTTTTACCACAACCAAAACTAAAGCAAGTTTCAATTAGGGAGCGAATTATCACATCCCAATCACAATAAAGAATCAAATTATCAAAAAAAAAATCCCAGACTTAATATCCCCTGTATCCCTTTCACAAATCCTCAAGTGAATATGAAATCAGTCAAAACAATCAGCAACAAAAAAGTATTTAACGGTCATTTTAAAATTATCAATTCAACGGAAAATGTTCAGCCAGACAAATGAAATCAAATCTAACAAAAACAAATAGCAACAACCACTGGTTCATTTGATTTGACAACATTTGATTGTTTGATTTTTAACACATTTTATTTATCTTCAGCCACACAACAAATGAACAGTGCCAGTTAAACAAGAAAATAATACAAATAGGCAGCATGAATGCTGAAAAAATGTCAAAATGTAATGAGTGTTGCTTTATTTCGTGTTTTTCCTCGAATTAAGTACACAATTTCATTGCCGATTTTATCAGCATTAAGCTGGTTTGAACCTTTTTTATTCATTATTCAACAGAAAAAAAGAGAGTCGGCTGGTAAACGGAGATTATGTTTGCGACCTTTTTTACCGTTTTGCGTGATTTTCTGAATTTTTTATGATGATAGGGTGCAACTTGTCCTCGTTATTTTAGTTGAAATGGATGAATGTTATGACACTGGATTATTTTGGGTGATAGTTGGTGATATTATAAATGTTTGTTGGCCATATTACATCAAAAACGAATGTCTTGAGGACATTTGACAAGAAATTAGCGTGTTTAGTGAATAATTGTGTTTTTTGTACCTGAAATAAATAAAAAACATGTAACTTTTAAAATGTTGCTTAGTTTTGCATCCCCAGACAATGAACACCAGCTAAGACTTTTTTAATTATGCTCTTAAAACTAACTTAATTCAAAACTGTAGTTTTTTATTGAAGAGATCGACGATCTTCACTTAATCAGTGACGTAAGAATGAAGATCCCAGTTCGTTTGGAGTCTCAGTGTCATCTATAGGATTCACCTAGGCGCCGCTACCCTTTTATATTATTAATGGAGAGCATTTTATGAAAAAGGTAAAAAACCAAATACAAAGTGACGCAAATTCAATCTTTGATCGAAGTTTTGTTCTTACTTACGCCACCTTAGCAAGCTTAGAACCTAGCTGCTGTTAAGTAAGTTGCTAAGTGACTGTCTTTTTTAAAAAAAAAAACGTTATTTTTATTTTTGCTTTTCAGTATTTCAATACAATTTTTAAGAGATCTAGTAACAGCTATTACAACTTAATTATGGATTTATAAATGAAAATTTATTGTTTGTTTTTGATGCGAAGAACATCCAGATGAGACTTATGTTTGTTTTATGCTTTTTGTCATTTATGACGATTGATTTCCAACTCTGCACAATTGCATGACCCAAGGTATATCAATGCAATGTACCTAGCCACAATTTGTGTGCAGACATCACACAAACCGAGTTGATATGGCTAGAACAGTGAAAAAGCACCCAAATTCGACTAGACATTCCCTGGCTAAGTGACTGTCATTTTCCACTTGATGGCTTGGTTCTAAGTATAATGTCCCCTTGGTCCCCTTTTTATCAATATTACATATTTTTGATTGTACTCGAGTTCTCTATGTCAGAAAATCAATGTCCAAATACTCAAAAAAATTATTCATTTCTCTCTTTTAAACAAGATATTTTGACTTGAGACCCAAAACAATTTTTCAAGTCATCAAATTAAAAATAAATTGTTCATCAAGAAGCATATAATGAGATTATTATTATAGAGAGTTTCTCTCTAAAAGGCATGAAAGCCATGACTAATTTACTCTTCATAACACAAATGGACACCTATTGTTCGTAGTTTAAACATATCTTCTTCCAACTCTAGCTGCTCAATAAGAATATCAAAAATGTGTTTAATAATAAAATGCTTCCCTGTCACCTCATCACCAAAATATTAAATTTCCCTACCAATACCTAGAATATTTCACGTTAATAGTGAATGAATTGAGAGGATGAACGAAATAAAATCATTTTCATTGTAAAAATTAAATTAATTTTAAATTCAATAGTCGGAGAGATGAATAAAAAAATAAATAAATTCAGGAAGGGGGAAAAAGGGTATATTGATGCGAATAAAAAAAGATGTTGGTAAAGGATTAAAAATTTATTGTTCGTGACAGTACCAGCAACAGCACAAAGTGTGGAATGGAATTTGGAATGATAAACAGGTAAAGACCAGATTTACTAGAGAGAAATTTCATCGCATTGAAATAACAAACAAAATAATTGAATAATATTGAAAATCGTTTGAAAAACTGCCAAAAAAGGATCCTTAAATCCTCTTTAAGGGGATTTTCTGTAAAATAAAATAAATTCTCAGTTCCAACAGTGCCGTAAATCGCAATATTTTGACACCATGGAGACAAAAAATTCAATTGTGCATGGACACACAGGATATTTTTTATTGTTGATGTTGCTATTATTATTCTTACACCTCAAGGGATGTAATTCTTTTTGCTGTTGTGTCACCTTTCATTCTTGGACCTTTTTTTACCTTAAAAAACACATTTTTTTCACTTTCTTTCATTCTCGCTTATTGCTGTGAATGTCACACAAGAAATCTTTTTTTGTTACTTCAGGCAATAACTTTTTCATATTCTTTTCTAATATTTTTTTGTTGTTGAGCAAAAAAGCAGCAGTACGTTCACATTGTATTTCTTCATTCTTTTCAATTTTTACAGGCCTTTCAGCATTTTTTTTTGGCGATTTGAGGTATAGAATTATTAAGAATAATTTTTGGAAATGAGGCATCGTTAAATGTAATTATGGGGAGTTTTATTTTTACTTTTTTTATTCTTTCATGAGTCTATTATGCTCTCTATTGTATGTATCAAAATACAACATAAATTCTGTGCTTGGATCAAGGTAAAATTACTGTGAGTAAGAAATGTTGGTTGTTGGGAGATAGAAGTGCATTTTGTAACCCGAGCAATTCAAAAGGAGAAAAGGGCAGTCATGTTGAATCCATACGGATCAAACTAGGAATCCAAACTCCTTGTAGCTTCTAAAATAACTGTTAAATGGAGCCTCGAGTCGCTTTGGAAATAAATTTATTTTTCGTTAATATAAGCATAATTTCTAGCACTTTGAGGTAGGCTGAGCACCTGCTTGGTTTTTCAAAAGACTATCCTATGTTTTTGAAATTTCACATCTGAAAGGTGCATTTTGTCATTAGATAAAGGTTCAAGTACCGAACAAAAAACACCCTAGCTAAAGGAGGGACCTTGAGCTGTGTGGTCACTAAAAATAATAATATTTTTAATATCATTAAGATTTTTTGACGTTAACTATTTGTAAATAGCTCATAAATTTCAAATATACTCTCATAAGACAATTTCTTTCTTGATCATAATTTAGCATAATAAATTTTTCAAGTAATACTCTCAAAAATGATTCACAAATGATAACGAAGTCTGAAATATTCCATAAATCCAGATTTGTTTTCCTCAAAGAATCATCAAGTATTAGTTGAATTAGGATTGACATCAACGATTAGATTTTTACACGATGACTACTAAAATAACAAAAATAAGTTATCAGTCAAGTAAAGTCACGAAACTTCCAGTAAGTCTAATACAAATCGAACAAACTCATAAGTTTTTTGTCACTGGCTTATGTTTTTCAATTTTGTGTTTAAATCTTCAGCTTATTTGGAAATTTTTTGGTTTGACAGCCTTTCCACGTCTGGTTTTTGGTTATTGAACTAAACTGGACTTGTGTTTTTAGATATATTCTGAGAATTTTTGAATTTCAAGCAGAATAATGGCTTTTTTGAAATTAATGTAATACTTAACGTGATCATAAGGGGGTTACATACTTATAGTATTCAAAATCTAGTGAAATAAGGGGTTTATAGCTATACGTCACTCCATGGGAACAAAAATAGTTTTATAATGAAATCTATGAGATCCTAGAACCCAATTATTTTTCTATTCTCCACAAAAATTGGTTAATGAAGCCAAAAAAACTCATTAAAAAGAATAAACTAGAAAATAATTGGTAACTTAATTGTAAATTATACTAAATTTTTATGTTATAAATAAAGCCTTTTTGGCACTTATTTGAAAAAAAAATTATTTGATGCAGGTCGATTTTGAATAAACTCAAGGCTAGGGTATCAAAATCCCTACCCCAAGCTATTAGACAAAACTAGACTCATTAGATAAGAGACGTGTCCAAAAAATTTTTGAATGGCTTTAAATAAAATACAAACTGCATCCTCACAGCACATCAAATTCCATCATACTCCAATAAATATTGCTAACTAAGTTTGAACAAAAAGGTATTGAATTTCTTTCAAATATTTTTATATCCAACAAAATAAAAGTGAAAGAACAAAATAAATTCTCAAATTAAACATTTTTTTATGATTTTTTTCATCTGAATGAAAAAATCTTTCGCTATTGTTTGCGCGAATTCTTAAAAAAAGTTTTTTTTGTCCTCATCCATAACTTTTTTTTTTGTCGTCGCGCTATTAAGAAATAAATTGAGTTTCCAGGTGACAAAGCCAATTGAGGCATGATTTGAATTTCAAGAGAAATTTTTATCGGTGCCAAAATCACCATCACCTCACGTACATCTCATCATGATGATGTGTGCTTACATATTAACATAAACAAAAGAGAGTAGACAAATAGTTGAAGAAATTAATGATTTTTATCACTTCTCAAGCGTCTGGCCAGCGTTGTTGATTTTTATAACAAATTTCGTGTATGCTCAATTTTTTTCTCTTCTTTATTTTATTATTTCGTTTTCAGTTAAAATAAATATTTACTTATTCATCCGTATGTTTGAACTACACTTCGCACTATACGAAATAATGTTGATGATGATGAATTTTGATGATTTTTTTTACTTCATCATCGCAGCATACGGGTTCATTAACTTGTGACGTCAAACCAGGGAGGCGTAGTCAGCAATAGTTTGAGAGAGGTGTTTTGGGAATTTTCTCCTACAAAACCATAGAAAATTAAAGAAAAATTCATTACGGAGGGGTTTGACCCTTAAAACCTTCTCAAGATGTTCCCATGGGTCCAACAATACAGCCAGGGTAGAGACAGACTGTCTTCTGGAAAACCAAGCAGATGGTCAACCTAGGCTTAAGGAATTATTGCCCTTCTCTACTTTTTACGCAAAAATTCTATTATCTTAATTTTATCTAAAATTCCTCGCCTATCCCATCTCTTTCTTGCTGCTTCTTCTCTTAATACAGTGGTGATCAGGATGAGGGGGTCTGAGCAGATGAGGTCTTAAGGTAGTTCCATAATTCATACTCGCAGGAAGGGTCCAAAAAATTTCCCATACAAATCTAAATCTCGAGGGGGGTCCGGACCTTACTGAACCCTTCCTTGACTACGTCCCTGTCTGTATCCCTCCTTCTTCTGATCAGGCTTCTAAAAAAACTTTTTTCATAAAATCAAAATTTGTTATGGACGTCATCAATGAATAACCCCTCACATAGTATGTTGTTTCTTCACTATCGAGATGTGTGTATATTTATTTTTTTATGGAGCCCCCAACGGAACATGACTTCAATATTTTTCTTTCTTTACATGCTCTGAAATTATGTTAAACAAAAAAAGAGTTTTTTCTTCAGATTGAGTAAAAGTAGTGAAGTCGAACTGTCTAAACTTTTGACCATAAATCAATGTGTATTGATCTTCTTGCTTCTTTTGAAATTTTTTACAGTTTATTTTAATTTAAATATTTTTCTTTTGAGATGTGGATGATAAAAATTTTGATTTCTTTGAATTGGAAGTTTTGTGAAATTGGCTTTGATATTTGCAATATAACGATTAACGATAACAAAGTACACATAACATTTTTTGTTATTCAATGTTATAAGTAAATGTTATAAGAGGTCAATTTAATAATGTCCATTCAAGGAAAATATAGAATCGAATTTTGTAAATTTTGATTTCATCATTTTGTGTTGTGTTTTTGGTTCATCTAGAAGCTGATAACCTTACGTCTTGGTAACATACTATTTTGTCGTGTTTTATTTATGATTCACTTTATTTTCATCACATATTGTGATGAATTTTAAGGAAGGTAGAGTCATTGTTAAGGTTATAATTATTAATGTCGCTTAAATATATTAATTTAAATTATTTGGGGATTTTTGGTCGTAAATTTATCTTTTTACGTTTTATTAGAAATATAGTAATAATGATAATTGAGAGTAATAACGCAGCACGTTGCCAAACAAACTCAATAAAAAGCTTTGCATTTAAGTTCAATGTACAACCAAGGGGAAACTCATCCCCCTCCTCTTGACCTGAAATAGCCCCAAATTTTCTACCTTAGTTTGAAAATTGAAGCTTTAACATCATAGTACAACGTGATACTGTCAAATTGATGAATCAGCCATTTGAGAAAAACAAAAAAAAATTTTGCAATTCATAATAAAGGAATAAAAATTTATAAACATCTTCCAATAATGCTATGTCAAAAGTTTTGTTTTTATTATGACTGGAATATGAACCTTCAGATCTAGTGACTTGGGTTCTATCCTAGGGATGTTTAGTCGTTTTCGATTAATTTTCAGCTATAACATAAATTGAGGCTAAATGTGTTGTCTGATGTACCTTTGGTCATGCAATTGAGAATTTATCTTGAATGTTGGATCTAAAAAGTCAAATTAATAGGGTGATCATCTAGTTTTCATGAAAATACAGAACATTTGATAAATTTTTTCAAAAATACAAGGAATATTTAAAAATTAACGGAAATTTTCGAGAAAAAATACAGGAACTGGAAAAAAGTTTTCAAATTTATACAGGAAAAGGACTGTATGTTAAAAAATCACGCAGGTGGTCACCCTACAAGTTGAACTATTTGTGGTGTTTTGAATTTTTTGAGGAACTTTTTAATTTTTTGGTGTATACAGATGACTTCAACACCATCAAAAAACCTTATATTGCATCAAGTTCAAAGATACTCTCCTTTTTGTTTGGCTTTAAACCTATAGATCAGTATCATGTGTAAGATTCGTTTGTAATACACAATCAAATGTGCTTGTTGATAAATATTTTTGAGAGAGTATTTTACAGAGCTGTAGTTAGGATCACCCCCTAATCATAATGATCAAACGTTTGTTCTAAAAGTAGATTTCTGTTACAAATAATTTTTTTTAAATGATTGAAAAATAAAATTATCTCTGATTTAAAGATTTCATCTTTATATCCCAAAATTACACCAAATTTCTTGAATTGAAATGTTCTACTCACTACATTTTACGCTTATATTAGCAAACACATTCAAAACAACAAAAAAATTATAACAATCTGAGTGATAAGAATAAAAATCATATAAATGAATGAAGTTTGAAATTTCTACATTAGTTTGTGAAATTCAGTAGCCACGGAAGCAAGTAAAAATATTGCGAGATGAAGAATTTTATAACTTTAAATGAGGATGGAAAGTAAGTTAAGTTGGTTGAAAAAATAAGAGGCAAATAAATAAATAAAATATTCTATATTTTATTCTCAATTAATGAGAAATTAAATTTAAATTCGCGAAATTTTTCGATAATTTTAAATCAGTTGATTTTCGGGGTTTTTTAGCGCATTTTTGAAACTTGTTTTAAAAAGGTAGCTTAATAATGCACTTTGTTCGGCTGTTCGGCTGGAACACTCGAAAAACTTTTTAACCAGACATCGTAGAGAGCTCTGGTTTTTTGCATTAGCTCCGTGCCATCGAGTTATTGGCCCCCCGGACATTTAAAAATCTCAAAACCATCGCTAAATACTATAATTAATGATTTTTTGTTTTCAATACAATAGAGCCAACTTCAAGTGGGATAATTTCAAATATTTTTTGTCCGTTAGAAAATTTGAATTTCAAAAAACCGTTAAATGACAAATCCTTTTAATATTACAAAAACCCATACATTGTTAATTATACTATAAATAATAATTTTCAAGTGCATTTACGCGGGAAATTTTCAAATATATTTTGACCGTTAGAAAATTTTAATTTCAAAAAACCGTTAAATAACAAACCATTTTATTATATGAAAATTCACCGTGCAAATTGTTAATTATACTATAATTAATGATTTTCAAGTGTATTTATGCGGGAAAATTTCAAATATATTTTGACCGTTAGAAAATTTGAATTTCAAAAAACCGTTAAATGTCAAACCATTTTATTATATGAAAATTCACCGTGCAAATTGTTAATTATACTATAATTAATGATTTTCAAGTGTATTTATGCGGGAAAATTTCAAATATATTTTGACCGTTAGAAAATTTGAATTTCAAAAAACCATTATCGAGCCGTCGAATTTATTTAAGTCACAAAATATTCATGATTGACTTATTTAATACGCAGTACTTTGCTAATCAAATACTGATCGCTAACACAAAAATGCGCTGAAGTCCCTCGATCTATAACACGAGGACTTTCTTTAAATTTTTTTGATAATTTTTAAAGTTTTAATGTGAAAACCATAATGATGAATTCAGTGAATAAGTTTGTATTTACAAAAAATGGCAAGAACCATGAAGACTATAAATAAATTTTTATTGGCAATTTAAATTTAAATTTTCTTTTTTCAAACGAAATAGAATTTCGCCATTCAATGAAAAAGCTATTGGTACACGCAAGCCACCGAAATGTGCCATGTGCCGTAATCATGGTATCGACATATCAACAAGAGATCATAAAGCATGTAAGCATAAAAAGCCACATCACTTAAAAAATTGCAAGGAATGCAGACTAACAGATCGAAGAAGAATTTCAATCTCAAAAGAAATTAAAATATTGAGGAGAAATGAAGCTGCAGTTAGAAATATAGAAAATCATCCGCAAGTATCAACTCTATCATCAGGAGGACAAAGACGACAGCAATTATGTCGAAAATGTGGATTTCATGGGGAAATTAAACCTATGAGAAATCACAAAAATTACTGTCCATTTAAAGCATGTGCATGTGATAAGGGATGTAAGGAAGTCGGAAGTCGATGTACAGCATTCAATAATGAGGCTAAAGTGAAACGTAAGCTAATCCCAAAACCCTCAGAGCAACCAAAACAATTATCAAATGACTCAGTTATAGAAATTAATGTTACTTCAGTCGATGATGAACCATTGCCTCAATTTAATTCAACGTTCTGTACCAAAAGTCAGACGTATATGGAAAATCGAGTTCAATTCAATGTCTACAGCTATCCAGGTTCTGTTGAACAAAATAATTACGCTTCTGATTTAATAGCACCGGTCAATTTCCTCAATATTAATCAAAACGAACAAATAATTGATGACAAATCCAATTTCATTGATCAATCTGAAACATATCTCTCAGTTCCAGAATCTACTGCTAATATTCCCTACTATTCTGGTCCTCAGAATTATGAAAATAGGTATGAAGATCTAAATACAATGCACTATGACGATGAAATTGTTTCAGTTATTGCTGATTTTGCAATTAATAATATTGAGAAGTTTTTTAATGACATGGACTATGATAACATAGTTTCAAATAATAATTACTAGTTCATTAGGATTCATTCACTTATTATGTTACGCAAAACAACCAGTTTATAGACCCCCTTTGTTAGACCACCACTACCCCCCTGGATAGAGCTGTCATTTAATTAAGGAAAGCCACGTGAATTGTACAATCGTATTGACGGAGTGTCAACCAAGGCTAGGAAAATTAATCTTTCAATCATGATCGATTATTGATCATATTTTTTTCAATCTCGATCAATTTTTGATCCGATCATGATCATTTACTAGCCATGGTGCCAACTCGGTCTTTAATAATGTTCAAAAATTGGTTCAAATTAATCATAACTTGAACTATATGAGAATAATTTTTAAAAGATGAACATTATTCTGTGGTATAATAATTCATAATAAACAGGCTAATATCAAATGTTGTTTGAGTAAGAAATAAAATTTATTATTTTTGAAACAAAAAACTTTAAAATGTTTTTCATTAACTTCGCAACATTATTTTTTAATTTCAGAATTTTTTCCTGTAATTTTAACTTATTTCACATGAAGTTAGCTTCATAAATAAACTTTCAGAAAACTGCTGCTATTTTAAATTTGTTTCTTGCTTTCCAATCACTACCTCTGCCTTGTACATGCACATCTTCAAATCCAAAGCATAAATGAAAAGGTTGACACGATGCTGGCCTGGGACTGAACTTTAGACTCCTCATCACCTGGTGCCGTCCGGGTACATTTCAAAAAACATCTACCTTTGAGGTATGTATTTGGTATGTATCTTAAGTGTAGGGATTGTCTGTGATGCAACATAAGCGTGGCACAAAAAAGTTTATGACGCACTAAACGTTCACATTTTTTCACAAATTTCAGTGTATTGGAAAATGTGTGTCAAATATCCGGAAATGCTTTACAGGGTTGTATCCAGGATGTTTTTTTTTGGGGGGGGGGGGTCTGTTTTTTATATCTCGATATATTTTCATATCATGATCATATTGGTATTCAAAACATAGGGGGGTTTTCCTTATGATTCTACTCATTTTAAATTAAATTAAAAAAATACGAAATTAGTCATCAAGATTAAGAAGTGTTTTCCTCCCATTAAAATAAATGCGAATTTTTATGTGATTAAATTCTATTAAACGGTTTGTCACATGTTTGACAAATGTAATAAATTATTTTCAATATACGAATATTCTGATTTTATCAATCGTGCTAAAATTAGGCGCTTTAAAGGTTATTTTGGGTCATAGAATTTATTAATAGGTTTTACAAATTAGTACAAGTTTATTTTTGGTATGGAAAGATTCATAACTGTGGAATTTACTTATCACTTACTAGAAGCATTTTTAAAACAACATTCTATACAGAATCTAAGGAGCACAATAAATCACGTACATATTAAATCAACGAGTGTAATACTTAATAATAAGAAAGCACGCGTATTGAAAAACTAGATTATTGTTCTGGCGAAAAAAAACATTTAGTTTTCTGATTATCACAAGTTAAATTTGAAAAACATTGTTTTAGGTGCGTCATAACATTTTCTGGTGACTATAAACGACGTGGAACATATTTTTCAAAAATCTTTGCTCACGTTGCTTTCATAGTTGATTGAAAAAAATTGATGACATATAAAATTTATTTTCATCTCTCTCCATTTTCCAATGGCCAACAGGTCATTCGAATGGGTTTTTTTGTTTATATTTTATTAATTGCAATGCAAAACAGTTTTTAAATACAAATTATTTAATATTTATTTTAAGTTTTGTTTAAATGGGCTTAAATGCATTCAGAAGTATAACAATATAGAACTCAGTAAGGTAATTGGGAAACAAGAGGCAGCTACTGAAACAGCTTCAGGTAATGTCTAAATAGGGTATCTTTCAACACTGTTCTGTATAAATTAGAAAATTTTCCTCTATTTCCTATATTTTTTCGTTAATTTTTTCGTTAATTTTCGTTAATTTTTTAAATATACTGTAGTTTTGAGAAAATTTATGTTTTTTTATGTCTAAGAAAGGTCATGGCCACGAATCACAATTAATCAGGTGACAAAGCTTTATTGAATATTTTTAGTTCTTGAATATATAGTTAATGGAAAATTCAAAGGTGCGAAACTGATCAAACGACTTTTTTCCACACCCTTAGTAAAATCATCACTAGAATCATAGCTGTTTCAATCGTAAGGACTGGAAATGGGGCTTAAAATTTTTAAGCGGTGTGGCCAAGGCCTAGGAGCTCCAAAATTGTACACTTAAAAGTTAGTAATGTACATTAGAGTATAAAAATGTTGAGTATATTGTAGTTTTTAATAATAAAGTGTAGCTATGTATAGTAAATTTGAGTAAAGAGGAGTAAAGTATAGTAAAGTCATGAAGAGTGAAGTTGAGTGCAGTAAAGTGTAGTAATGTAAAAGTGAGGTGCTGTAAAGTGCAGTAAAAGTATAGCACGTGGAGTAAAAGTATAGCAAGTGTAGTTAAGTGCAGTTAAAGAATAGAAAGTGCAGCAATAAAAAAAAATCAAAATTTTGAAGAAAAAACCCTTTATATCACATTTAATCAGAGTTGGAAAAGTCCGGTTTGGTGGCGAACACAAAAAAAGTGGTCCAGATCACCAAAATTGGAAATTTAAGACAAATTTAGCTCATTTTTATTATGATAATTTTCATTATGCATTATGGTAAAGTAGTGAAAATGTCAATCAGAAGCTAGTTTTTTTATTGCACTTATTGTAGGCATATTATCTTAAAATATTCAAAAATTGGCATTTTTCGAATTTTTTCTGGGTTTATGGCTAGTCTAAAGCCATGTTGTGCCAAAGGAAAGCTTGAACGTTGATTCGAAAGTAATTTGAATTGTTTTCGAAAGTTTTTCTGAATAAAATCCGCCATATTGAAAAACAAAATTTTCGATAATTTTTGAATTTTTAACTCAATTAAAGCATTAAATGATGAATAATCCATTTAATCTAATCCTATGTAATGTTTTTCAACCTTAGATTAGCATTATATGAAACAAATGAAGTTTTAAAGTAATTTTTTTTGTTAAAGTTCACAAATTTGTTGGATTGTTTACATTTTGTGTTTGTAAACAACATTCGAAATTCAGAATTTCTAAAATATCCTGATTTTGTATTTATGAGTTGTTTAATTCTGTTACAATGAATTATTAGACATTTACGTTGTCTTTTATTATCATCCAAATTAAAATCTTAGCGTTAAAATGATTAGATTAGAAGATATTTTATTGTGATTTTAACGTTCATTAAAAATTCAAATTTAGTTCGAAAATAAGGACCATCAATTCCGAAAATAAGATCTCGTTGGCACTACATGGGTCTAAAGATGTTCAATATTATTTCTGGTATTTTTTAATTAAAGTTCGTAGATACATATAAGAGGTACGTATTCAGAGAGGGGTTTTTGCGGTCAAATACCCCTTCATGGGAAAATTTTTGGATACGCCCATGTTAGGGAGGCTAGAGGAATTTTGAAAAAAACGGACATGCTCAAAAATTAAGAAAATGCTATAGTTATATAATGAAATAGTATATTTTTAACTACAATAGTTAACAAAGTTTTATTAAATCCCAGTGGATGCAAAGAATTCTTATTTTTCAAAAATAATTTCAAAAGGTACTTTATTTTACCGTTAAAAACGGAAATTTAAAATTTTGAATTCGAAAAAATTCGAAGAAAATTTTGTATGAAAATCAATAAACTCTCAAAAACCTAATTTTATGACAAAATAACTACAAATCTATAGAACAATTGAAAAACAAACCTTCAAATCAATGTTAATTTGTAAGAACAAAAAATTATAAACTGTTTAAAGAAAAAACGGACAAAATCTACTCAAAAACGTACAACGGACAATTGATGAAAAAAACAACTGTCCGTTGAAAAAAGTAACATCTGGCCACCCTAGCCCATGTTAACTAGCCCTAGGACTACAAAGTTTGCAGTGTTTGTAGTACAAACTATCAGAAAATCATAACGGGATTCCCGTATATTAATATCTTTAATCATTGTTGAAAAGTCCCAGTTCTAGCCCCAGGTCACGGAAATAGTACCAAAAAAATGAAGTAAATGTCCACTTTTTTTTAAATTTTATCTTTCAGATTTGTTCTAAACTGTGGCGTAGCCAAAAAATTCGAAGGGGTGTTTTGACACATAAAAAGACCCCTGGCTACACCCCTAGTCCTAGATAATCAACATTAAAGAATATTTTCAATTTTAATCAATTAAAATCATTACAAAATATTTCATACAGGCTAAAAATAGTACAAAAAAGTATAAGATAGTGTATAAAAGAGCAAAAAAATTGTACGAAATTGCAACAATGTTTGAGTAAAGTGTTTTAAAGTTTAGTAAAGTTTGAGTAAAGTGTATTAAAGTGTAGTAAAGTTTGAGTAAAGTGTAGTAAAGTGTAGTAAAGTTTGAGTAAAGTATAGTAAAGTTTTACTAAAGTGTAGCAAAGTGCAGTAAAGTTTTAGTGAGGTGTATTAAAGTGTAGTGAAAAAGTAGTTAAAAACAGAAGGATGTAGAATTGTAACAAATTGTTATAGGTGGTGTAGTTCAATCGCAGTAAAGAGTATTAAAATGCAGCAATAGTCGTGTTGAAAAAGACATAGTGCAGGGAGCTCCTGGGCCTTGGGTGTGGCAGCACAAATTAATGCTATAGATATTAATAAGGCTTTAATTGGATTTTCCAACACAATATCATCAGTGTACTGAGTTCCATGAAAAAATGTATTTGAACCTTATCAGTTCTATATCTGACTAATCTCTGCTTGTTTTACTTGAGAGAATTTCTCTCCGTCAGGCTCTTTTAATCAATACGCAACAATACACAAAGTATATGTATAAATTAAGCACAAAATGTAGCAATGCCCTTATTAAAGATCTGACAGTCCAAGTTAAACCATCTGAAAATTATAAATCAAGTTAAGTTATTTTAAGTTCTTAGTAAAGTTTAGTAAAAATACTTGACGAGAAATGAATAAAAAGTAAGTTTAATTTACTATTAGATATTTGACATAAAGAAAGTAACTAAAAGTAACACAAAGATCATAGAAATCTGTAGAAATAATATAAATTAAAATTTACTAAAATATTTTTGTCGTCAAAATTTAAATTTTATGCAAAGTTGGCAGAATTTAAATTTTAAACAATGATGATTAATTTCGCGAATATTCCTTGATTTTTATTTCAAAGTGCTAGTGGTGAAAAAAATAAGAAAATAAGTGATTTTGTGTATTCATTTATATTATTGGACATCCATCGCATAATTTGTTTTATTTAGTCAAAATTATGTTTCAACTTTCTAAGGGGGGTTTCGGCTTCTCGACGGGTGAGGGGGTATTACAGAATTTTTCTCATATATGGCTTTAATTTTTTTTTGGAAAACTTTAAAAATTCCCATACAAATTTCAATTTCGAGTGGGGGTCTGCATTCATTCTTGGATACGACCCTGTCTAAAATCAATATTATTAATCTTTTTTGTCATTAATCTTAAATCTTAAATATGATTCCATTTAAAATGATTCATGCTAAGACATAAATGGCTCCCTTAATTACCACAACTTCCTTATCTACAAAATCATAAATTTCACTTTTTATGAAATATTTTATGCTGAAAATTTTACAATCCTAACAGTGATGTGCCAAGAGTTTTCAATGCCCATGATCAAAATTAAAATTAATTTCCCCAGTAGTAGATTCTCATTTGTGCACCTTATATCTTATATATTAGGTCGTGGTTTTGGTTAGTAAGCGATGAAATGATCCAATATAAAATTTTATCTATAACTCCAAAAGTTCCTCTATCAGAAATGATAGACATAAGGCCCAGCGTTCCATAAAAAATCGAGTAACTTATACAAATGAATTTTAATCAAATATGACAGTAGTTCTCAAACTAAGTGCCACGGTACATTGAGGTGTAGTGAGAGTTCAAAATGGTTAGTGTGCCGCGAACTGAAAAAGTTTGAGAAATACTGAAATATGACGAAAAATTTCATTTTATTAAACAATTTTGTTTCTATTTAACAGTGCAATGAATAATCAAGGAAAACTAAAAGAAGAGAGAAAGAAGCCAGTATGTAGCATGTGTCGTAATCATGAAGTGACAAAACCTTCAGCGGGTCATAAGAAAGAGTGCATTTTTGACAATCCTGAGCACAGAATGGCATGTTCTAAATGTACTCTAACCCACGAAAGGAGAGTTTCATGGGCGAAAAAAATTGAAAAACGTAGAAAAATCCACAAGATTTTAGAAATCACAACAGTGCCACTTCCAGGAAGGAAACGTGTACAGCAACTGTGTAGTAAATGTTTGAATCATAAAATGAAAGTTCCCAACAAAAATCACAAGAAATTGTGTCAATTTAAATTCTGTAAATGCAGCAAATGCATGGAAGTTGTTGATTCCTGCAAGGCATTCAATAAGGAAGCTGAAAGAATTCGTCAAAGTAAGCCAAAAAGTCAAACGCAATCAATCGATGACAAAACTTGCATGCAGATAGAAAATAATCAAGTAAATAAAATTTATTTAGACTTACTATCCACAGTTGAACCAATTCAGTCAGAATTTGTTGCCAATTCAGTTCCTAAAGCTGAAGTTAGTAATGATATAAATATGGATGATTTTTTTAACGATGTGATGGATCTAATTGAAACAAATCAAATGGAAGTGACTTACGAGAGCTTTTTAGATCAATCTCAACCTTCTGAACATGTTGATTCTCACTATCCAGCTCCAAAAATTTTGGTTAATGATTCTCAATTGGAAAATTTTATTGGAATGGATTTTGTCAATGATGTAGAATCAAACCTTAATGACTTTTTATTCTATGATTTTTTTGATGCTCGTACATTGCCCCAGAAAACATCAGAACTCTGAATTCACTGATATTGTGAGCACGTTGTCGCCTTTGATGTAACTTCTCGAATATGTTAGAGGTTGTTCGTAAATTTCGTCATGCTGAAAAATGACCTTAGAATTGAGAGGGGGTCCACATTTACTTTAATATATAATTTTTGTATTTCTTTGCTTTGAATAATGTTATTATTTAAGATTCACTTAAATCAAACTTAACTCATTTAGGATTCATTTAAAGCTTAATCATCAGTTCATTAAGAAATTGTAAAATTTAATTAAAAATGAAAATTTTTCACTCAATACAATTATTTATTTCATTTATTTTAATTTGATTTATAATACATTTATAAGATTATCTCAAAAATTAATTTTTATATTTCTTAGTTAATAAGTTTAAATTATAAGCGGGAAAAATTAACACGCTTAAGTTTGGTCATAATATAATTATTAAAAAATTATGATCAATTTTTATAATTAATAAATTTTAAGTTCTCAAACCCACCGAATCATATTTTGTTTTACTTAATTTAAATAATCATTTACACATGACGTCCATAAAAATATTGAATTTTTTTACTCATTCCTCAAAAAACATGTTCTTGAGGTTGGTTTTTAAGGAACCAGACTTTAAATTTTTCGTTACTTAGTTTTGGTTTTAGTTTTGGTTTTTTGCTTTAATCAGAATTTTGAGCTGTAAGACGAATGTTCTCATTTAGTTTTGGTTGGACTCATTTCTTCCTTTATCAAAAAACCTTGGGAGAATTTTTAAAACATAACTGTTCATTCAAATTATTACCCTAGCAGACAAAGAGCATGCTCTCAATGAACATGCTCACTAAAATGTATTGACTGAGTACACTCACGAGTTTGCTCAGTCAGTACATTTAAGTGAGCATACTCATTGAAAGCATGCTCTTTGTCTGCTAGGGTTATTATCAAATTCATCCAAGGGTTGGGGAGGAAGGGGGGTGGGGGGGTGGTTGGGTTAAAACGTTCAATAATTATCTGAGAATTTGATGATTAGCAGTAGTCTGGTTCATGGGATCAGGCAATTTTCTGCTGTTTCTAAAGTGTCCGTTTTCAAAATTGGTCGGTCTAATGAATCACAGCCGTCACTAACGGTATTCTAACGACATCATACTAACTACTTGACCTTCATCTTAATTGTCGTACGCATTCGAAACATATTTTTTAAAAATATTAATCCAATTTGAGTTGATAAAAATGTATTAGATACTCATAAATGAACTCAAGGACAAATAATTAAATATTGAATAAACACGATTATTTTTTTCATATTTTTTAGAAATAATCAGAATTTCATCCAGAAATGAATCACCTCTACATCAATTGTTCTTGCTCTAAATAAACTCCAACTGCAAAAACACATCAGCATGTCTGTAAAAACAATCAAACAAAAAATATTCTGTCGATCTCACATCATGACTTTATGTAAACAGCCAGAAAAACAATCAAAACGAACTCGCATTCTTGTGCACACACCAAAAAAAATGTGAAAATATTTTAAAAGAAATTTTAATTCTTTACGGCGCGCGGATGATGACGCAGATCGTGATGTAACATTCAATTTTTTTTGGAAGTCAATAGAGAAAAAGAGGAGAAAACAAAGCAAAGGAAAGACTAAAAAAGTCAATTTGAAACACATCGTTAACAATTTAAGATAATAATAATATTTCTTCATGGCTGGTTAAACAAACATCATAATTTCTCGAGTGTTTTTTCAATAAATTTTCAAATACACTTCTTGACGAATGGATTGTCGACGAGGTTCTTAAGGGGTCGTTTATAAGTGATGTCTATTAATAAATGTAGGAACAATGTATCATGACTAAGACCCACCCTTAAAAATTACGAAAACCCCTACCTCAAGGCTACGTCCCTGGATGTCACTGAACATACCTTCCAAACCACCAATCACAAAAATATTAGACGTCATATCTGAACCTCCCTTTCACTCATGGTGATGAGAATCGAGTAGGGTGAAGGAATTCATCTACCCGTGTAGATTCACAATATGAAATTAAAAAACACAGACGATTTGAAATTGAAGAGCATAAAAATGCGGAATGAGAGATGAGAAAAAAAATCTTCAGCCGATCAAGTTGAACGTAAACATTCATTTTGATTGAATTTGCATCTTTGAAGATGGAAAGAGAAGCGGCTGAGAGGAAAAAAGTTCTTTGCTATGGAAACCAATTCTGAGTTTTTTTTTGTTCGTGTTCAATTTATGCAAGTGGATGAGAGAAGTGGAAGGCACAAGTTCGTAGTCAGCTGTAAATTTTGGATCGATGAATAGAACGCGCATATTTTAGGAAAATATTCAAAAGTCTGATGGACATTCAAAAATTCTTACTCTTCAGAGTTTATAGGACGAACGAAAATTTCTCGAACTTTCAACTTTTTTGGTCGCAATCTTTTTAACTTTTGGTGCCTATGGATGATGTAGTACAAAGCACCTCTTTGATATTTTACATCACTAGGCTGCTTCCTCTTATACGACATCTGATTAACCTTATTCTTTAATTTTCGTGCTAGATAAGCAAGGCTTAATTTACTCAGTGCGTCATGAAAGAATATTTCAACAAGCAGAGCCGCAGTGGATATTGCATAGCCTATAACTAAGATGCTGAATACCTGGACCAAATCTTTGAGTTCAAGGTAGACCGGTTCATCAATGTTTTGGTTTTTTGACATACTTATAACATCTTGAGACTCAAATACTTTCCAAACTTGAGGTAAACCGGCCTCGAAACATAAGTCCATTAAGTGCTGAAGCACTTGGACGAAAGGATTTGAGTAACTGGTATCAAGTCGTATAAAGTAAGACAAAAATCTTGATGGTAAAAAATAATAATAATCTAGAAGCTTAGTTCCATCCAAAAGCTTGTTATAGGTATAATGCTCTGCATAGTTACATGGTAGGATTAACACATGTTTATGTTCCAGTACCCTTGATGAGAAGGTGTCAGTCGCATTGATGTACCTAATTATGAACCTAAAAGAATGAATCTTAAATTCTTCAGTATCATTCATTGAGGCTGCAAACAGTTGATCCATAACAATATCATATTTCGATCCCAGAACATCATCGAATGTCTTCAGTCTGTCATCATGCATTGGCTCAATCATGAAGGAAGTGATAACACCTTCATATGCATTCTTAAGTACGAATATCACCACAATGATCAACTGAAGAAGGATGACAAGAACTAAGCGATTCTTCCGACTAAACTCAACACCTTGACCAATAAACATCACAATCATCCCATAAGCAAGCAACCATGGAGAATCGACAGCACCACGACCACGAAACATCCACCAAATAGCAACAGAAGCAATCAGACTAAGCAACATCAACAACCAAGTCAAACTATCGAAAGGCTCAATTAAAATCATTTGAAAAAGTGGGTATTTTGGTGGCAATGGAACTAAGGCACAGTAACTATCCTCCTCATAAGTCAAAAGCTTTGGTTCTGAACTGTCCATCACTAATGCAGTATTTAATGTCAGATCCATTTCTCGATTTGACCAGAGCTGATTAATTAACATCAGGTCTTCAAGAATAGTGACTTCAAATGTCGAGTTTCGAGCTTTGCTGACTGCTTTTAAAAAATGGATCATTGGAGCTGAAACATGACTATGGACAACTTCGACTCGAGGTGATTCATTAAAAACTGCAATTTTTAGTTGGTGTCCTTGCATGTTCTTCAATTTGTTTGGAAACATTACCGATGCATTAGCTTCATTTAAGCCATATACGAGCCGTGAATCAAAAACTTCGAAACGGATTGTTCCAGACTCAGTTTGATGGATGACAGCAACATTCAGGAAGCCAAAAAACTTCAGAGCTATCAATATGGTTGTACGCTGTCTCATTTCCATTGTTTTCGGGACAATACAAATGACTTTTGCCATGTGATGCCAGACTGATCCTCCATGATGTGTCCCAACTAGTAATTGAATCGTTTTCTAAAAATTGGAAATTTAATAAAATATAATCTAATTTTAAATGAAATGTTTTTTTTACCAAGTCAGCATTATCAAGCTCTAAAATTATAACAGTTGCCTTCCTTAGACTTTTTTCCATCGCAGGCTTCCTAAAATTCGTAATAACGACAGGGCTTATCTCACTCAGACATGTAACAGTATCGTTGACCACTGATATTCGACTTTTTCTATCCATACTGCCAATTAGGACATCCTGGGTTTGAGTACTGGTCTTGATAATATCATTTGTGATTTTACAGACAAATTTTGATAGGTCGCTGTTGACGAGTGGATTTTGTATCTGCAAATTAATACCAAGTGTGGACTTAATAAGCATAAGAACCACAATTAAAATTAATCTTTTCATTTTCCTAAAAAAATTAATTCTTTATTTTTTAATTCACTACGTAATAATCAGTAATAACTGCGAAAAGTTTTGCTTGCACAAAAGTAGTTTCTATGGATTCAATCAGTGTTGTTGATCAAAGTCACTCATAGCAATGAAATCACAATTAAAAAATCTGTTCAATATGCTTGCGTCATGACATTGACACCATTACCTTGGGATGAAAAATTCTGAAACTCCTACCCGAATGGCACAAGTCGGATAATCGAGAGAAAATCCGTCCCTGGGCTTGCGTGACTCTGGCATAGGGCTGGATTTGATTTCAGAGTCACACCAGCCCAGGGACGGAATTCCTCTCGATTATCCGTTTTGTGCCATTTGGGCTAATTACTTCTTACTCTTCAAAGTTTCTCGGACGAATGAAAATTTCTCGAACTTTCAACTTTTTTGGCTTCAATCGTTTTAACTTTTGGTGCCGATGGATGATGTAGTACAGAGCACCTCTTTGGTATTTTACATCTGTAGGCTGCTTCCTCTTATATGCCATCTGATTAACCTTATTCTTTAATTTTCGTGCTAGATAAGCAAGATTTAATTTACTCAGTGCGTCATGAAAGAATATTTCAACAAGCAAAACCACAGTGGATATTGCATAGCCTATAACTAAGATACCAAAAACTTGTGATAAATCTTTAAGCTGTAGATAATTCACATCATCAGGCTCTGTTGTTTTAGCGATATCAGTCAATCCGTCCATAATCCTCCATATTTGCATCAAGACTGCTTGAAAAGACCAGTCCATGTAGTATTGCATTCTTTGTAAAAAAGGATTAAGGAAGCTGGCTTCCAACTTCACATAGGTGGAAAATAGTTTCTGAGGCAATTGGTAGTAGAAGTCCGATAAATGAATATTTTTTGGACTGTCTTCAGCAAGATCACATTTTATGATCATCACATAACGTTGTTCTATTACCACCTGTCTAAATTCGCTAATCGAATTGATGAGCTTGACAGTGGTTTTCGATCCAATTGTCTTCCATTCATCCATATCTTTTGCACTAAATGCAAATCTTTGATCAGTCATGATTTCATAGTTTGATGTAACAACATCATCAAATGTCTTAAGTCGACTCTCATGCATTGGTTGGATCATGAAGGAAGTTATGACACCTTCATATGCATTGTTAAATACGAATATCATCACAATGATCAACTGAAGTAGAATAACCAGCACTAAGCGGTTCTTGCGACTAAACTCAACACCTTGACCAATAAACATCACAATCATTCCATACCCAAGCAACCATGGAGAATCGACAGCACCACGACCACGAAATATCCACCAAACAGCAACAGCAGCAGATATTGTTAGCACCAGGAACAACCAAGTCAAACTATCGAAAGGCTCAATGAATATCAATTGAGAAATCGGTGTCTTTGGTGGCAGTGGAATCAAGACACAATATCCATCTTCTTCATAAGTCAACAGCTTTGGCTCGGGGGTGTCAAAAAATATAGCCGTATTCAATGTCAGATCCATCTTCTTGTTTATCCAAAATGCTTCCAATAAGTTCAAATCTTTGATGAAAAGACGATGATATGTGGCATTCTGTAAAGCCATAAGAGCATCGAGGAAATGTAGCAATGGAGATCTAATCTCATTATTAACAATAAGCACACGAGGATCTTGACGAAACAGAACAATTCTGTATTTATATCGTCCCATATTCTTCAACTTATCCAAGAATATCATTGAGCTGTTTGTTGGATTTATTTCACTATGAATTTTTCTTTGCATCGACTCAAATGACTCAAATTGAACGTTTCCGACATCAGTTGTGTGAACTATGGCAACATCAAGGAAATCAAAATTTGTGAGCATACTCAAAAGCTGAAATCGTTCATTGGTCAACATCGAACTTGGAACAATGCAGAGAACTTTTGTCATATGATGAAAAACGGTTCCAAAATGATGGATGCGGATCAAATTATTGACTATTGCCTAAATTAATAGAGAAAAATATATTATCAAGTTAATATATATTAAGGATAGGAAGTTAATGTTATATTTTCAGTTGACTGTGGTCATATTCCGAGGAAGGTTGGAGTCAACTTCTTATTGACGGTAATTTTTTCCTATCAATTTACCAACCAAACCAAGGAAATTTTCCTAAAATATTAACCAAAACTAACTTATCTTCCTCTTAGATATCTCAGTATCTTAGGAAATATCCATAGTCAAACCTATCTTGATGCTCTCATTACCATTCATTTTAAATAACTTACTTTGTTAGATGTCTTAAAAACCAAAATCACGACTGCTGCCTTTCTCAAATTCTTCTCGGTCAATGGTTGAATCATGTTTGAAATAACCACTGGATGATCCGCTCCAATACACTCTACTACGTCATTGATAGTGGATGATTTTGTGTTGCTGTCCAAATTTCCAATCAAAACATCTTGGGTATCATTTGTGGACTTCGTGATATCTTTGGTGATTTGGCAGACATAATTATGCAACATTTTGTCGATTTGCGGATTTTCAAGCAAAAAATTCGAGGATAACGACGAATTTAGAACGAAAACTGCCAAAAAAATTGCATAAACTTTTGAAACCTTCATTTTTATGCGTAGCTTTTAAATTTGCAACTAAAGTTCTACATTATGCAACAACTTATGACCTGCAAAATGGCAAATATGCTTACATTTTTACTGTTTTCATAGTGAATCTATCATTGTTGATGTACAAAGTCATCCATGGCAATCGAAATGCAATTAAATTGAATTGCATCGATTATGACATTTTCCAATACAAAATTATTGATTTGACATTATTTGTGTTTTTAGGTTAGATTCTGGCGAGGTGTTCTGTCCAATCATCAAAATTTTAATTAACCCAACTTTTTATCCTAATTCATAAAAGCCGGAATCTAAATAACAGATCAGCCAGCCCAAAACTGACACAATTCAACAAACATGATCAAAAAATGCTTATTAAAAATTCAATTTCTTCCGCAAATATTATTTGCTACCAGAAGAGGATATAGAGGAGAATGACTGAGAATGAGGAAAAAAAAATGTTATCAGTTTCTAGTTTGCGAAAGAATTTGATTACTTTTTAAGCTTCAAAATTGTCGCACATAAGCACCTCGTTGATGTTATTGCTATTGCTGAATCTGCGACATATGAGCATAATGTTATGAACACAATTATAATCTGAATTTGAAATTGAAAGAGAAAGATTCAGAGAAAGCGGGGACAAGGGATGGAAAGATTTTTCTTAAATATAAAATGAAATTTCAAAAATTAAAAAATTTAAAAAGCTGAAAAATTTTAAAATTTTTTTAAAACTGAATTTTGTAAAGAAAAGTTTAAAAAACTAAAAATATAAAAAAATAAAAAAATTATAAATTTAAGAAATTAAAGTTAAATTTTTGAAAGATAAAACATGAATTTAAAAATAAATAAACTAACGTTTAATAAAATTTAAAGAATTTAACTTTTAAAAATTTAATTTTTTTTAAATTTAAAACAAATTTTAAAAACTTAATTTTTTTTAAATTTAAAACAAATTTTAAAAATAAACGTGTAATTAAAATGTTAAAAAAATTGAACACTAAAAAATTAAAAATTTAAAAAAAAATTAATAACAGAATTTTAAAAAATCTTTAACAAGATCTCTATCCCCAGCATGAAAAACGGGAGAAGATAGGATGTGTGAAATGCTAAAATACAAAACTAAACATACAAGTAGGAACATATATACGTTTATGCATATAGAACTTGACGTTAGTGTCACTTTATATTTACGCCTGTAGACAGAGCACCACACAAAAAATACATTTCATTCACATGCAAAATAGTCTCATATACCCGAGAAACGTTATTAAACAAGCACAAAATTTAAATCTCAAGCCTTGATTAAGTTGTTTCATTTAAATATAATTCAAGGAGAATTTTTACCTTCCTTCCCTCCATTCACCTTCCTGCCTACAATTTTCCTCTTCTTTTACACTTGTATTCACATGTTTTATGACGAGAAATGTGGAGTAAAATAATATACCGAATGATAGAGTCGAACAAAACACGCAAAAATGTGTAAATGCTAATTAAAAATATTTTTAATTCTACTCTGTGTTTCTTTATTATCGCGACGAAACAGAAACTGTGCGGAGTTAATAACTTAATTGTATGAATAATTTCTAATAAATCGTCTGCACTGGAAGTGACTCGTGAAGAAAGTTTCATGTGAGCTGTTTTTAGGAGGTGATTGAGTGGTTGTTGGTTCATTTTGGTGTTGTTTAATTGAAGAGCTACAATTATGCTGACCATCTGTTTAGGTTTTCAGAGTACTCTCCTCTACTTTCAGAAATTGTCCTCCATTTCTGAAAATTAATCTTTTTACACTAGATAAGATGTACTTAAGTGCCAAACCAAAGAAGCATAAATATCGACATAAAAGTGAACATTTCAAAAAAAAATATCTGGTCAGACTAGCTGTAGTGGCTAGGTTGTACAGTGGTCTACAACTTCGGTATCTTTATGCTATGGCACCAAGCCACAGATCATAGATTCGAAAATCAATTAAGCAAATTATTGATTTCTTTAAATCATTTGAACAGGAAATGATGCTCATATCCTTTCTTTGAAACTTTCAATCAGTAATGGCGTCAAAGAAGTGACTATTACTTAGATATTGAGATATTGACTTATCTCCTTTGAAACTGCATTATGATGCGCCTATGAATAGAGTTCAATTTGAATTTGAGTTAAATTTGATCGAGTTCAATTCCAGTGAAAAACCCTCAACTTCTAAAACTAAAAAGACTAAAAAAATATTTTAACCATGGGACCGTTCATATATGAGGACCAATATTTAAGGTGAGAGGATGTTCTAGAGTACTCTAGAGGGACTAAAAGTCTAGTTTTTTGGGTGACGTCATTTATAAATGGCCCCCATTGTTGATGATGTTGTAATTCAATTTCATGTAATTTTGCTCATTTTTAAATAAAACCAGCATTGTAAAACAAATCCAACTAGTGACATTTTCTTACTTGTCTCAATTATTTTAAAGCATTGGGGTCATAGAATACGAGGCAAATTACAATAGCCACGGAAATTTTTAGTTTCCTCTTTACATGTAATATTAGCGACGACTAATAAGCATGTTTTTGAAACCTCTTTCTGATTTTAACGCGAAATTGAGATTGAAAAGAAAACATAGGAAAACGAGTAACGGAAAAGTTAATTATTATTATGACTGAATGCTCAAAAGTTCAATTTTCTATTTTAATAATTTTTCGGATGTCGATTGAGCATGAAAATAAATCTCAAACGATTAATATGTGCCACAAATTACTGGATGAAAAAAAAACTTTTTATAACTCCATAAAATTATTTAATTTACGAGCATAACCAGAACACATTAAGCACTTTAGTTTTCAGTAATTGTGCAATCATTTGCTTCCCATGACGCGTATTGAGTACAATCACAATTTGGTCGAGAGATGAAATGGGAAAAAAATTATAAAAAAATCAACATAATTCGATAATTGCTCACTCGAGACCAAATGTTATAACATTTTGATTCTCTTCTTTTCTTTCATCTTTCTGTGGAGTTTGCACTCTATCTCTGTTACTCATTCAGATGTCAAATCAAATAATTTTTTAAGAATGAATGGAACTAGCATGAAGAGGAAGGAAGAATTTCATGTGAAATAAATTATTTGATGGGAATTGAAGCGCATTTTGTTATTTGAATGGTTTTGGCGTATCCAGAGGGGGGGAGGTTGAACGCTCAAAATTGTAAAATGTACACTAAGTTGCTCGAAATTATCTGAAATTTCAGTCCCACTCAGTCCCACAGTTCAATATTGATTTACCATTCCAATGTAATATTGTCTCCAAAATTCAAATATTCTCCAATTTTACCATTCATTCTAGACAGCTTCCATAAAACTTCATATCAATGACATCACAACAAATTAAATCTTATCACCAAACAGAGACAAAATGTCACTTAAATCAACTTACATCCCTCTAAACTACATGCTAACAAATCGAACATTTTCATGAAATTAAACACTTGAAGTAGACGATGGAATGAACGACTGAAGAAGAAAAAATATTCAATTATTGCTTCATCATTCTCTCTCTTTTAAGTATCAAAAACAGAACGAAAAGAAACATTTTTTTTATTCTATTCTTGAATTTAGAAGAATTTTTATATCTCGTTGAGATGAATAAATAGAATGAATCAATTTTTTGACGTCTCTAAGTGCTCCTCTGTTGGTAATCGCTCATTGAATTATTATTATTGTATTTTCATATGTATCCACATCGAATTTCTATCTTGACGTCTCTCTCTCCTTTATACTCGATTATTTAGATGAATTATAGATAAAATTGCTTGGGGATGAGAATTAATTATCATCTCATGTCGAACTTTTTTCTCTGATTCTGATAGAATATTTAGATATCTCGAATGGTGTTCTCTTGGAAATAGCGCCATGCAGCAATTTCATGCCCAGTTAGTTAGAGCTTTGTACACAGGAACATCACGTCTTCATAATGTGATTCACATTTGTACATTCTTCTTTACATTATTTTTTGTGTGTTTATTTTGTAGTGAATGAAATGACTTTTTATGGTAAATAAAAAAATATTTAAAGGAAAGTTTCGAAGTTGAGTATTAATGGATTTAACTCTTAAATGACGCATTTATCGGGATCTGGGTTAAATTATATAATTGTGTTATAATTTTTTAAGGAAAATTATATGACAAGGTGGAAGGATAGGTGTTCAAAAACCACTTTTTAAAATGTACTATTTTTGTTTCCATGACAGGGACACATTCAATGGAGAGTGAGGTACAGGTACACTTCACTATGGGGCAAAATGAAAAAAAATCGGACATTCACTTTATTTTTGGGAAAGTTTCGAATATCCATTTCAATGTTATTTTTTCTTGTAGAGGACATAAAAATAGACTTGTATGCCAAATTTCAGATCATTTGGTGCTAGTTCCATGATTCTAAGGCTGTTTGAAGTCGAAAAAGGGCAAAAAATGTGATTTTTTCACACCATATTTGAACTGAAAAATTTCTGCGATGGTAAAAGATATTGAAAAACGGTTTTCAGTTCGTAATAGTGGTATATAAGAGCTTCATTTTGACACCCTACAAAGTTTATGACATTGTAGTTTTGGTACCGGTGTACTAGTAAATGCATGAAAATCATAGGAAAAATGTCTTTAGACATGCCGCAACTACCTAAGATTATGGAACCCCGAAAGATACGTTATACCACTGGATAGCTCATGATTTCTAGTTTTCAAAACTGTATTAACATTTGACAAAAACCCCCTCCGGGAAAAAGTTATGACTATTTTAGTGAGCCGATCTATATATAGCCAAAAACAAACTTTTCTTAGAAAAAAATGAGAACTATAAAAGTAAATAAGTTTTTTGATGTTTTTTAGTGATTCATGCTATTTTAAGACAAACTGCGAATAAGTTTTTCCAAAAAGTTCAAAATTTACCGAGATATGGGGTACATGTGTTCTTTGACGACTTGACCCTTTTTCATAACACTCAAACAGCTGTAACTTTTACATAGTGTAATATTTTTTATTTATGTCTTCTGTTTATTGTAGCTTAGACTAGTACCTTTCTAGCAATATATAATACTTGATAGTTGAGTTTGGTCTTGGCCATGAATACGGCCCTTGTTTGTGACCGACCCCAAACTAGTGAAAATCTCAAAAACACCAATTCTTGATATAGCATTTAGGAACATAATTTAATATTGTATTTAGGTTTTTTATGTTCAATTATGATAACTATGAGTCCTAAGACTCAAATTTTGTGTTTTCAAAACTTTTTGCTACCTGTGGGTAGTCTCTTGCTAGCCTCCTAGGAAGTACCCTAGTAGCCTCAATTTGGTCAACAAATCTTGCAACTGAAGTTATTTTAGAGACTTTTATTGATTGATCTATGGAATTTATACATGTTGTAGGCAAAATACATATATTTTAGGTACATCACTGTGACGGATTCGACAAGTTTTCAAATTAGAAATTATCCAAAAGAAAGAAAAACTCGATTGTTTTAATTTCTCAAAACTCTTTATTAATTATATTAGATAATTCCTTTTATTTTAAATTTATTTGTGGACTCATCCGTCCTAAAAGTGACTGCTCATGTGGCAGCTTTATGATGAAGTGAAAGAATAGCATAAGGGGTCTGAAACTTTCAAAAGGTGTACTAAAAATTCAAATAATAAAAGATCGTTAGAAATTCAATTATAAAGTTTCAGTTACAAATATAAATGAAAAATGAATTAATTCAATTCATTTGTGAGTTAGTCACAAACTGCGGGGGGGCGAAAGTCAGCTTATTCCATCGCTGACCAAATCTGCACTGTACCACCTCTTTTCCTTTATCCATTAGGAACATCGATTCACCTTCCTTTGCTGGGATCAATTCCTTGGCTACGGCCTTTTCAATCATCATGTGAGCAACATCAAACGAGTATGAAATAGTGCATTCGCCTTTCTTACGGAGTCCTTCAATCACTTTCTTATATTTACTCGCATCCTTTTCATTTTGAAATTCCAAATAAATAGTGGATGACTCCTTTTTCTCAACAAATAAGATCCATACGTGTTCTCGAACGAAGCATAAGCAACGCTTCTGAAATTCTGTGAATGGATATCGTCCAATCATTTTCATGTTTACAAATCGTGAACGACCTTTCTTCGCTTTTTTCTCACACGGTTCCTCATTGATCTTGACTGTCAAATGTTCCTGAATGCTGTTGCCAACATTATTTAGCTCATTGACTTCGCTCGGATTAGATTTAGTTGAATTATCAATTTCGGCTAATGATTTGGAGCAACAAGGTTCTTCTTCAATAAATTTTTCAGCGTCATCTAATGTCAACACTATGGAATCCTCAGTTTCGGGTCCACCAGCAGCCAAAGAACCAACACGACTTGTTTGAACTGGATCTGACGACTTTCCATCGGGTAAAAATGAATCAGCATTAACGGAACTAATGACTACTGGATCTGTATTTGTGCCGACGCTAACCTTTTGAATTACAGGGCTTACAATTTGAGCAGATTGCTTTAGCTGGGCCTTTTGAAAGAAAGTAACCGTGATTCTCTTAAGATCAGGGTCTGAAGGATTATATTTGGCGTTTAAGCGATTAGCATTAATGACTCTTTCAGTCAAAACAGCTTTACGTTGCGTGTTGATTAAATTTGCATCAACTTCATCAAGCAAAATCGTAGCCGAGTTGCTCAAATTTGCATAAAGAGGACTTCCGTTGCACATATGTGTACATCCAGCGAGAGCGAGTGCTAAGTTTCTATTCGGAACTGCCAAGAAGCCAAATGTTCTAGTGATAATTCGGTCATTTTCTATGCACCAACGGAATCCACAAACTCTAGCAATTTCCTCATAAGTCTCGAGTAGATTTATTACGTATTTCGACGTATATCCGGACATTCGAGGCAAGTTAGTGACTGAAATGGGAATTGGGATCTGATTAATGCTTCGCGCATCAGCAATCTCGATTGATTGTTTAAAATAGGCACTGCATAATGTCACACTGGGAAATGAAACTTTAGTTCCTTCAATTGATCGAACGGTTCGGTATTCAGTCATAGCACGCGTATATTCTGCAGGATCAAGAAGAAAAACGAACGCTGAATCTAAGTTTCTGTCCGCTGCGTAATCTCTAACACGGAATATTCCAATTATTGAATTAAATTCAGGCTCGATTGCCCTAATAATCTCACTGCATTTCGTATTGGCAGCAATTCCCTCGATTGAGAATGCTCTCGTCGTGGTAGATATGTTGGATAGAGTTCGCTTCATTATCGATTTATTTAAATTGTTTTCAATTGAATTATTTTCACTATAAATATCCCTGAAGTTGGCTTCAGATTGCACGTTATAGGAAAGTTCAAATTTTGAACTTGAGGTTAAATTTGAATTTGAAGAGACCGTTGATGTTTCAATTATTGCGCCGACAGTAAAAGTAGAAGCTTGACTACAATTCGCTTCCTCGTCATTGAAACTCTTGCTCAATTCAAGTTTTGCCAAGTTTCTAATTGCTCTACTCTTCTTTATTTTTCCATTGGCCATTCTTACGTCAGCTACTCGAGCTGTGCCATCTTTTCCAATATGAATGCGAACTATTTTAGCTCTTTGCCATTCACGTCGTGTTTTATTTGGTTCTATTACCAAAACTAAGTCACCAACTTTCGGTGGAACCTCTGTTTTGTGCCATTTGGTTCGTTTAGTAAGTACTGGCAGATAGTGAGCAGTAAATTTACGCATCAATTCATCAGCAACGATTCTTCCGCGTCTATAAATTGATCTATCGGGAATAGAGGAATATACATTTTTATGAATGCCTGGCAAAAGCGGCCAACCACTTTTGTTCTTCACTAAGTGATGCGGAGTCAGAATTTCTCCATCAGCAGCGTCCAGAGAATTTTCTGTTAATGGTCTGCAATTAATCCTATGATTAGCTTCCATAACGGCTATGTTAAGCTCCACACGACTGATCTTCCTACGTTCCAGAGTAGCAGACAATGAGCGTTTGACTTCCTTAATCAAACGTTCATAAACACCTCCAAACCACGGTGAATGGGCTGGAATGAATTGCCATTCCACACGATAAATTTCAGCTAGCTTTGGGCCTAGAGCGCTCAAGTGCTTATTGAAAAACTGTTCCCTTTGATAATCTTCTTCAAGTGTCTTGGCTGTTCGCTTGAAATTTGATGCGTTATCGCTAATAAATTTTCTCACGGGTCCATAAGAAGTCCAAAAGGTAACGATAGCTTCCAAAATTCGTAGAGATTCCATTGAATCCAAGATGTGGAGGTGAATATAACGTGTCAAAGTGCAAACGAAGATTAAAATGTAAACTTTTTTGATGTTGCCGTTTACAGTTGGTCTTAATGGTCCCAGAATGTCAATGCCTGTGACCTCGAATGGTCTCATATTGGCATCAACCCGATCCTCAGGTAATGGAGCCATCCTTGGTGTATAAGGCATAGCGTTTTTCACTTTACACCAATTGCATCTGGCTTTTATTGATCTTAATGCCATTTTAAGCTCTGGAATCCAAGCTACAGTCCTGATCTCAGCGATTTGCGCTTCCATTGCGATGTGATTATGCTTATAGTGGTAAAAGGCAAGCATATTCGTCACTAAGATGTTTCTTCGGGGGAGAAGAGGAGCGAACTGTTGCGGAAAAATTTCCTTGTTGACGTTGGTTCTGGCATTAATGCGAATTAGTCCTTGCGGGTCTAGGAAGACATTTAATTGCTGCATCATAGGATTTCTAACGGGCTTTCCGGTACTTAGAGCTTTATATTCGATGGGAAAAGCCTCTCGTTGGATTTTTCTGAACAGAAAATGTTCAGCTCTACCAAAGTCGTTCGTTGTTAGATTTTCCAAGCCATCAGTTATGTTATTAATCTCTTTAATCAGCGGCACATTATTGAATTGTTTATGAAGGATCAGAGGAATGAAAATGTCCATATGTAATTTGAGTGCTCTAGCTGTAGCACGTTTAGTTTTAGACCACGTAGATCTTATGGAAGCGCTAAAACGATCAATTGCCTCATCATTAGCCATTTTACAGTTAATCGGAGGTAAAACGTGAGTGGAATAATTCAATTTTTCTATGTATATATTGTTAATAACGTTGCATTCCTCGGTTATTAATTTAGACGGTAGTTTTGGCCAGTGTTCTTCTCCTAATTTTATAAAATCAGGTCCTTTCATCCAAACTGAGTCATTACAGGCAAAATCAAATTTCCTCATCTTAGTGCATAAGTCCGCAACATTTAATTCCGTTGGGACGTAATTCCATTCTCTTCTTTCAGTAAGTTCCAAAATCTCTTCTATTGGACCTATAGCGTATTTAACGAGCTTTTGATTTGGATTAAGTATCCAGCGTAAGACTACCTCAGAGTCGCACCAAAATGTTCGTCTTAATTTGTCGTTGTTCAAAGCGTTTGTGATAGTTTTACTCAATCGTGCAGCAATTAATGCGGCCATCATTTCGAGACGTGGCATTTCTTTGATCGCAGTCTCTGTTTTAAGCCTTAAAGGCGTAACCTTTGCCTTAGCCATTACAATTGAGGAATCCACAATTCCGTTAGCTTTAGTGACAAGATAAGCAACAGCTCCAAAGGCTTCAGCTCCAGCATCCGAGAATATATGCAAATGAATATCTTCAGCATCGTTCAACGCATCGATTTGCGTGAATCTTCTCGGAAATTCTAATTTAGCGATGTCATTTATTTGTTCAAGCCAGTTTTTCCAATCCTTTGAGGCTTTATTGGAAATAGTATCGTCCCAACCGATTTTATCAGCCCAGCTACGTTGCAGAAGGATTTTACCTCGAATGGTAAAATGCGATATTAGACCTAGCACATCATAAATTCTAGCTAGAGTGCTAGCTTGATCTCTCTTTGACGGTTTCTGGTCAAAGTCCTTTACGAGTTTAATGAATAGATTATTCTCCAATTTGAACTCGAAACAATCTTTCATAGTGTTCCATTGACATCCTAGAACTTTCGTGACATAACCGTCTGCTTCCGTCTCAGGTATTGGAATAGCTTCATGCTTTACAGCACTTGGAGGTAATGATCTGAGTAATTCTGCGTTGTTACTCTGAAACGCGACTAATTTCCAATTAATTGAGTCACAAATTTCGATGCATTGCGTAGCGACTTGTAAGGCTTTGTCCACTGTAGGTTCTGAAGTCAAAACATCGTCCATGTAAGTCATGTCAATTAGTGTACGAGCAGCGTCAGGATATTTGTCTATCCATTTCTCAGCCGTCTTATTTTTTACATATTGCGATGTGAAAGGGCTACTCGTAGGTCCAAATAGCATTACACTAGCGATGAATGTTTTCATTGGAGTCTCACAGTTCTCACGAAACAATATTCGTTGACACTGCTGATCCCGTGGGCATATTTTCACCATATTGAACATAGCTTTTACATCTGCAGTAAAAGCTATACTGTTCATACGCATGCGAATCAATGGATTAACTATATTGATTAACAAATCCGGTCCTTTGAGTAGGTTAGCGTTCAGTGAAGTTCCCTGATAGGTAGCTGAAGCGTCATATACGTTTCGCATTTTGGGTGGGTTCTTATTTGCATTGATAACCAGCGAAGTTGGTAAATACCACACGTTAGGCCAATCTCCTTTCATGTCCTCTTCTGTCGCTTCACGTAAATAGTTCAATGCTATTAAATCCTTTACATTATTGTTGTAAGCTTCATGATGTAATGGGTTTTTCATTAATTTCCTCTCTTCAGCCAATTGACGTCGCAAAACTGCAGTATAGTTATTAGGTAATCGAGGAATAACCTTATCTTTCCTTTTCCACACAAGTGGTGCTTCAATAAATCCACCTTCAAGTACTTTAACTTCTTCGTCGAGTAGTTCTACAGCACTCTTTTCATCTTCCGTGAGATATGTCTGTGTGGCTCGAATGCCCAAAGACTCAACTGAGAAATGCTGGACTAAAAGATCATGCAGAGTTTCATTTGTAAAGTTCTCTTTATTAGGAACTGGATCCTCGACTGGATCTTTCGTATCTTCTGTCGCCTCCGATAATGAGTTAACTACTTCTGTGCTATTTGAGTTTCCTAAATGTGTCATGCCTCCGTATACTGACCATCCAATTCTCGTTCTTACGGCGATTGGACCATTGCTCTTGCCCTCAACTAATTCACAGCCTTCGATTAGGTGTGCATGAGGAGCTCCAATCAACATTACAGGATACTCCTCGAAATATCCCTCGAATGGAATATTTTTGAGATATGGAAATTGCTTACGTAATTCATTCATGTCGAGCGTCCTTTGAGGAAGATACAAATCTTCAAGTGCGAAGCAATTATTCAAATCAATTTTTGTTGATTTGTCTTCCATGCTTTGAATTTGCATATTGAGTTTGACTGCGTTGCTGGTTCTTGTGGATTTGTCAGCCCATTGCAAATGGAGCGTGTGTGGTGATCCTTTAATCCCCAATGCTTCACGTAAATCCTCGCGCATTAGTGTAATTTCGCTGCCACTATCGCCTATGACTAGAGCAACGACGTAACCAGCTGGACCCCATAATTTTACACGAAATACTTTCACTGTCTTTGGCGTTTCTCCAACATTTTTGTTGTCAGTGACAGCTCCAACTTGAACTTTATACGTCAGCTTAAATGCTGCATTTGAATTAGCTGTAGTCTCGGAATTAGCAATCTCATTCCTAGCATTATTGACTCTTTCAGCTGCTCTAGCTGTGTTGTTCCTTGTATTCGTTCGTTTCTTCCTGAAGTTATTGTATCGACCTGATTTTTGAGCGTTATTTGAAGCATCATGGATAGATATATGATGTCTGGAACAGCATCTACTGGTTTTGTCAACCCTATATCCACAATTAGCTTTCAAATCACAATCTGAAGCGCGATGAGCAGTAGTAATAATGCAATTTTTGCAAAGTCCTTTATCAGCAATCCATTTCATGCGTTCGTTTTCACTTTTGTCTTTGAAACGAGGACACTGCACAGCATAATGATCATCACTGTTACAAAAGACGCATTCCTTTGATATTGACGCAACTTTATCTAAATCATAGCCGATGTAGGGTGCTGTAATCTTGTCTTTAATCTCAAATTTGAAATCAGACTTATCCGTTGATTTAGGATTCGACACAGCCACGTTCTGAACTTGGTAAGGCTTTGATTTAGCCTTTGCCTCTGTTTCCCACGATTTCTTCTTTATCGGTGCATCCTCAAGTAATGGAATGCGTTTCAACAAATAATCGTAAATGGTTTGAACGTCCATGACGATTGTAGATACTTCTGGGTTCCGCTGAACGTAAAAATCTTTACAACGCAATTTATCTTCTTGATTAAATTGACAGAATATTGCCTCAGCAATAGTATTGGAGTTAATATATCCGATGTTGGCGTAACGACAAGCAGCAAAGTAGGATTGAATAGCTGCTTGAAGCTTGATTGCATCCATTCTGTAGAGATTTGAATTAAATTTGAAATTTTTTAATTCCTCGCCTCTATTGCGTACCATTCTCATTTCATCACCGAAAGCGATTTTCAAAGTAGTCATAATCACATCCAAAGATTCTGCATCAAATAGATCTCGAACGATTTCAAAGGCCTCGCCTTTTAGAGCGCCTTTAATGTGATATTTCAATGCAATTTCATCTCGTCCTAAATGTTCTCGGTATCGATCCACATCCTGCTTGAAAGCTAGCCATTTATCTTCTTCACCTTTAAATTCAGCTATTTTAGGTAAAGCGCGACGTCTGATGTTTTCCAAATTCCTTCGTTCGTCTCTTTCTTGTGAGACAGTCAAGCGTTGTAATAGCGTTGTAAAGTCCGCAACATTGACAGAATTTTGAGAATTATTCTGAATATTACACGTCTCATTATCATCAAATGTAACATTAGCCGTCGATTCAGCAGAATGTCCTTGAATTTGACGTTGTGGAACTTGCGTAGCTTCAATAGAAGCAGTGGTATTTCCACTGGTATACAAATTAGACAAAGCACTAGTGGCTCGATTGCCAAAATAGCCTGGTACCAACGTTGATGAATGAGGTGCTTGGAAAGTCATGGATTGATCTGCTACTGTCGTATCTAGTGATGGTACATTAATCTGAATATTCTTCAAAGTAGACTCTCTGATTTGAGCTTGTGCCTTTTCCAATTCAAGCTTAAAGCGTTCCGAAACTTCTATTGCTCGTTTCTTATCTGCTCGAGATTGCATCACACGCTTTAAAACGTATGGTGTGATTAATTTCGGGTTAGCGATCACATCTGGATCCTCTTCCACTAAAATTTGTCTCGCACGTCTCTCAAATGAGTTCAAATCTGATTTACTGAATTCCAATTCCGTAAGTAAAGATTCCTCTGTTTCTACAATTGATGAGAGTAAGAATTTTGATCTTCGTAAGATCATGCTATCAGCATATGATGATTGTTGAAAATAGGATTGACATGCATCATTCATCAAGTCCTTTTTACAATCGTTGCACTTCCATGGCACTGATTCTTCCTTAATCAGGTGCTCGTCTAAGTCCACACATCCAGCGTGATAAACTCTATCACAGAAAAAGCAAAGTAGCATTGGATTTACTTCTGTAGTTGATTGAGGTTGTGTCTTAGTCACTTTCTTGACAATTAAACAGTCAGTCATGCAGCATTTCACGTCAGGTTTCAATTTTTCACCCGGAAGAAAGTAAGCCTTTATTTCTGACACTAAAGCATCTTCATTCGTTATGTGTTGAAGCCATTGCGGATTAACTGTACCGTCATTAGCAAACACGTGCAAGTTGCTGTGCGCCATTGTGAAATCCTTGGTGTCTTAATTAATTCCGAAACTGAATTCCTCGATTGGAATACTACTGCTAATAGACTCGATTGTCTATTAATGATGAAAATGAAAATAATGAACACTTATCAAATCAACTGGATCTTTCCTGGATCTTCGCTGGATCTTTGTTGGATCTAGTCTGGAAGCAATAACGTAACGTTACGGACCCCGTACGATCGATTACGTTATAAATTAATATTCTCAGATAGCTCGATTGCTAAAGCTGGAATAAAAAGCAGGAATTAATCGATTTTAATTCCCAATGCTTTCTGAAAAACACGTTTTTGTGCGTGGAAAATATTTTTTCATAGATTGATCGATTTCAATCAAGGTTTCTTGTCTGAGCTATCGATTTAGCAACAGATCAAGACATATAAGCTAATCAATCGATTTTGAATAGCTGTAATGCGGTCTAACCCAATTTTTGTTGGGTGTAAATAAATTTAAAACTTTTTTGTGACGGATTCGACAAGTTTTCAAATTAGAAATTATCCAAAAGAAAGAAAAACTCGATTGTTTTAATTTCTCAAAACTCTTTATTAATTATATTAGATAATTCCTTTTATTTTAAATTTATTTGTGGACTCATCCGTCCTAAAAGTGACTGCTCATGTGGCAGCTTTATGATGAAGTGAAAGAATAGCATAAGGGGTCTGAAACTTTCAAAAGGTGTACTAAAAATTCAAATAATAAAAGATCGTTAGAAATTCAATTATAAAGTTTCAGTTACAAATATAAATGAAAAATGAATTAATTCAATTCATTTGTGAGTTAGTCACAATCACACTGAAAAATTGTGATTTTTGGTAATTTTGTTTGAGATTGGCTTGCGTTGGTGACATTCAATGCACTACCATGGTAGCAAAGACTACGATATATCCAAGTATTATACATTTTTGGAAAGGTATTAACATCAGCTAGCAAAAACAGAAAACAGGATCAAGAAATATTGTTCCTATAAAAAGTTATAAGCCTTTAAGTAGCCTCAAAAAGCATCTAATCGACAACCAGCTTAGGCAAAAACGTAATTTTGAAAATTTTGATGATATTTCAGAAGTATTTGAGGCAAAAAGTAATTAAAAGTCATAAAGGAACTTAAAAAAATGTATGAGAAACCAAAACAAGTTTTAAATTTTCAAAATTACGCTTTTGCCTAAGCTGGTTGTCGATTAGATGCTTTTTGAGGCTACTTAAAGGCTTATAACTTTTTATAGGAACAATATTTCTTGATCCTGTTTTCTGTTTTTGCTAGCTGATGTTAATACCTTTCCAAAAATGTATAATACTTGGATATATCGTAGTCTTTGCTACCATGGTAGTGCATTGAATGTCACCAACGCAAGCCAATCTCAAACAAAATTACCAAAAATCACAATTTTTCAGTGTGATGTACCTAAAATATATGTATTTTGCCTACAACATGTATAAATTCCATAGATCAATCAATAAAAGTCTCTAAAATAACTTCAGTTGCAAGATTTGTTGACCAAATTGAGGCTACTAGGGTACTTCCTAGGAGGCTAGCAAGAGACTACCCACAGGTAGCAAAAAGTTTTGAAAACACAAAATTTGAGTCTTAGGACTCATAGTTATCATAATTGAACATAAAAAACCTAAATACAATATTAAATTATGTTCCTAAATGCTATATCAAGAATTGATGTTTTTGAGATTTTCACTAGTTTGGGGTCGGTCACAAACAAGGGCCGTATTCATGGCCAAGACCAAACTCAACTATCAAGTATTATATATTGCTAGGAAGGTACTAGTCTAAGCTACAATAAACAGAAGACATAAATAAAAAATATTACACTATGTAAAAGTTACAGCTGTTTGAGTGTTATGAAAAAGGGTCAAGTCGTCAAAGAACACATGTACCCCATATCTCGGTAAATTTTGAACTTTTTGGAAAAACTTATTCGCAGTTTGTCTTAAAATAGCATGAATCACTAAAAAACATCAAAAAACTTATTTACTTTTATAGTTCTCATTTTTTTCTAAGAAAAGTTTGTTTTTGGCTATATATAGATCGGCTCACTAAAATAGTCATAACTTTTTCCCGGAGGGGGTTTTTGTCAAATGTTAATACAGTTTTGAAAACTAGAAATCATGAGCTATCCAGTGGTATAACGTATCTTTCGGGGTTCCATAATCTTAGGTAGTTGCGGCATGTCTAAAGACATTTTTCCTATGATTTTCATGCATTTACTAGTACACCGGTACCAAAACTACAATGTCATAAACTTTGTAGGGTGTCAAAATGAAGCTCTTATATACCACTATTACGAACTGAAAACCGTTTTTCAATATCTTTTACCATCGCAGAAATTTTTCAGTTCAAATATGGTGTGAAAAAATCACATTTTTTGCCCTTTTTCGACTTCAAACAGCCTTAGAATCATGGAACTAGCACCAAATGATCTGAAATTTGGCATACAAGTCTATTTTTATGTCCTCTACAAGAAAAAATAACATTGAAATGGATATTCGAAACTTTCCCAAAAATAAAGTGAATGTCCGATTTTTTTTCATTTTGCCCCATAGTGCACTTGTTAGGATTAATTGAGAAAATCTCTAAACTCCTCCTGTCTATGCAAATAATAGAACCCCAATCGAAAAATATCTAACTATACTCCTAAAACTAATCAGAAATTTTTGGTGAGGGGTGTTTTGATTTTTTTGAATGGACGGCAAAATTTAAGAGGTATTTTAAATTTTTTTCTTAAACCCCCTAGGAAATTTAAGAAAATTTCCGTCGAGGGAAGTGTTTTAACATCCAAAACACCCCCTGGATACATCCTGTATACATTCTGGATACCCCCTGAACCCCTGCTTAGATCTTTCTTTAATTTGAATATTGAGTTAGTCCAAATTGTCAAATTCTGAATTTCTTGGCTAAACTCATACATAATCTTAATATATATATTGCAGGTACCAGGTTCTTAGCCAGGAAAGGAGATTGGAGGACAAATATCATTAATTTGCTAGGGGTTTTGACAAAAAACCTGAAAAATCCCCTCCTCGAAAATTTCTGGTTTTATCGCTGGCAGATACATACCTAGTAAAGTTTGGAGGTGTCCAAATATTTCTACCCTTGAATTTTTTTTGGTGCAACTGGCACTCAACATTATTCCTGAAAATCCACCTTAGAATTATAAATATTCTTCAAAAATGACTTATTTCTCCTTAAATTCTTCATAATTAACTTAAATAAATTGAATACAATGAGACCTTGACAAAAAGTTTTGCAAATCACTTAACAATACCTCCCCAGTAATTCATTCATAATCTTCCTTCAACATCCTTCAGTCATTTCCTATCTCAACAAACAAAAAATAATAATCTCCAGACTCAACAAAACAATTGTCAAAAAACAGCCAGAGATAAAATTTAGACAAATGGATAAACCACGCACGATTTAAGTGTCCCATAAAAGCATGAAGCTAAAGAAGAATGAAAGAAACATTTTTATATGCTAAGTCTTCCTTTTCTCTTATTTGGATTCTTTCAAAAAAATCTTTACTTTTGTCACATTCCAGCTGATTATTATCTTTCTGCATCCTTAAATCTCTCTCCATTCTATTGGATTTTCTTCTCAAAATATTTTTTTATTCTTTTTTTTCAATTCGTTTAGTTATTTTATTTATTTATCGAAGACGTGCTGAGAGAGTTAGGTAACAAAAAGAATGTATTTTTCAGGCTGTGTTAACGAAGCAACAACAGCAAAAAAAATCTCAAAGTCACTGTGTGTGGCATGTCATGTTTGCATTAGAAGTTAACAACAATTTTCTGGATGTTTAAAGACTTCTCTTTTGTGTATCAAAAATCATTTTTGTAAACAAAATTATTTCGTTAAGCATGTAATGAATAAATGCTGACGATTTTTTTAGTTTTTTTAAGAAATTGAAGGCTCAAAGGTTTTGCTGACAATTTTTTCATCATCTTTAAAATGTTGAATCAATTTTATTTGAAGCGGGTGAGTTAGAAGAATTAATGAAGATATTTATAGAAATCACTCTGTCCCATTGAGAGTTTTGAAGAAGGAAATGACTGTTAAATATTAAAAATTATGCGGCCAGAGGTTTCTTGGAAATTGAGTGAGTGGTGCAAAGTGTTTTTAAATGATATTTATAAATTTTTAATGTCTTTGTTTTAGAAATCATTTTTTAAATTTTTAAAATCAAAATATTTTTCGAGTCTTCCAAGTCTATGGCAAGGGCTTATACCTTATTATGTCTGTATTTTCCATAAGCATAACGCGACACCTTCTAATTTAATTCATCAATTTTCAATTCGTAAGGTAATCTTGTAGCTCTCGTTTCTTTTTCTCCCTTGCTTAAAAAAGCTTAAATTTGGTCCTGATGTCATATCATTCGTTCTTCAGCTAAAAACTCGAAGAATAAAGCAAAATCACTTCACAACTAAAACCAAAACTAAGTGTCGAAAAGACTGCAAGTCTGGTTCCTTAAAAACCAAAATCAAGAATTTTTTTAACAGTATTTAAACTACCAAAAAGAGCACAAATTTTAGAATATAAGTATTTGAAGGGATTAGCTTCAAGTTATCACACTGGTTCTCAATCTGTGTTCCGTAACACACTACGGTCTCTAAATTTTCAGAAATTTGAAATTTTTCTTGATTTTTCAGGAAATTTTCTCTACTTTTCCCATCCAAGACCTTCCTTGCAATTTCTCTATTTCAAAAATTCTTCTAAATACACTTGGGATACTTTACCAGCTTAAATTGAACTCAAATATTATTTTTTAAGACTCTAGTGTGGCATCAAATATTCAAAATGCCGCGAGCTGAAAAAAATTGAAAAACACTCAGTTACCAAATGAAATTTTAGTCATGCATCTTGCCAATTACTCTACTGAGATACTTGAGCCACCTTAAAGACACACGCAGCAGTTGAGACACGTATTAACAATACAAACAGCAAATTATTGCAAAAGCAGGGCAAACTGATCCAAAATGTTTCCAAAAATTAAATATTTTGCCTATCTGGAACAATCTTCATCTAGTCTCATCAACATTCCTGTTGGTGTAAATAAAATGCACGATTGTAATGTAATTAAAAGTAACTTAATGTTTATTTATTGAAGAGACGATGTTCTCTCTTACGAGTTATAATGAAAACTGAACTTTTACATAGAGGGGAAAACAACTTAAAAAGGGGAAATCAACTAATTGTAGTTGCTAACATAATTCAAATATAAAATGACCATTGATATATTCTCAACAGTTCCAAAATTAAATATAATCATAATACACCATAACAAGATCCAACAAAATGATATTGATTGATCAAAATAAAAAAAACCTTAAAGTAAATCAATCAAAAATTCAAAATCAAATCAAAATTCTTCCAAGAAAATTTAAAATTCAATAAAAATGCGCTTAAAAGCTTCATTTACAAAATGTAATTTTGAAATTTTTTTCCATTTTTATCTGCTGATTCTTCTTGTTATTGTTCCAACAAAAGCACACTCTAAACTTTATCCTTGCGAGCGAGAGCGTGCAGAAACATAATTTGATTTTGCTCCATTAAGGTTCTTCTTCATCTTTTCCTTTTTCTCTTCACTCAACTCCCTGACAGAGCGTACAATATTTGATTTTGCAATATTCCATCGTCGTTTTTTTGTTTGCAATTCGATTTGGCACATTCAGTCATGAACATAAAAAGAGTATACTGAAAGGAAGCTGAAGACAGAAATGTTTGAATGGAAGCAATCAGGAATAACTCAATTTCCGATTGTTCCGATCAATTGTTGGCTTTTTCGGTGACATTAGAAGCCTACAGTTGAAGCTTGTACACAAATAATCATATTTTTTCCTCCTCTTGTTGCTACTGCTGTTCATGCCTTTCTGAGCCATCTCAATTTCAGATTTCTTGTTGTTTGTTATTATTGTATATGTCGAATTAATAAAGTTGAGACTCGTGAAATGTCGTAGAAATGAACAATGGAAATTAAATTGCTTTCATCATCTTGTTCTTTGTGCCTTTTTATTTGCGAAAATAAAATCGAATTACTTTCATAAAATTTAATAATCAATTTTTTTGCGATATTCAATTTTGTTTGTAAAATTTAATTTGTGCTGTGTATGGGATTTATTGAGCAATTTACGAACGAAATCTGATTAGTTGACATGGAAAATGGAAAATAAAAAAAAATGTTATTGTTTGAAATTTAATTTTCTTTTGAGTAAAATGGAATAAAAGTGATGTGAATGACAATTTAGTAACAGTGAGCTTCTTGTTTAAAATCTATAGGGTGATCTTAAAGCTTTCATAAATGTAGCTAAAAATACGGGACTGGAAGAGAAATTTGAAAATAAACGGAAATTTTTTTGAAGAAAACAGGACAGTTTTTTAAAAAAATAACGTTTTGATCACTACGTTAACGACGCACTTTGCATAGAAAGTTTGAAATCAAATGTCAAAAAGTAATTGAAAAAGTATTTTTGAAATTAACGGTCAGAAAATATTTGAAAAATAACGGTCAGAATATATTTGAAAATTTATTCTCTTCCAGTCAAAAAATATTTGAAAATAACGGACAAAATATATTTGAAAAATAACGGTAAGAATATATTTAAAAATAATGCACATCCATTACACAGCTCTAGTCCCCTACTCTCACCGACCCCTACATGTTGGACATCAAAGGTGATTATCTCCTTAACTGCTATTCAAAAACTAAAATCTCTTAATATCCATAACAATCATAAAAGCCAAGCTATCTAAACCATAACAAACGACTAAATCCCCTCAAAGAAGATAAATTTATCCAATTTTCAAGAATGAGACCACAAAACTTTCAAGCTCTAATTCTATTTTGATGATCTCAATTTTAACCGACCGTAAATTTATAATAGGCATAAAAATATAAAGTTATAAACCTAAATAAGAGAATTTGCCATAAAAATGACACCCACATTCTCATCATTTCCTTTGAGGAACTTCCTTTTGCTTATCAAAACATGAATTCTTTTCGATCTAATAAATTTCATCAGCTTTCTAATTCTCAACCATTTATAGCAGAATCATTGCCTATGTCGTAAATTTAACGCCATTAACTCAACATTTTGCATTAAAATATTATTTTCTTCCTTTCTTCAGCTATAAATCATATTGATAATGCTTTTTATATTTTTATTACAATAGTCATAATAGTGGTAGATAACAATATGAGAATTTTATTAATTTCGTATTCAACATCATTATAATATTAGTCATAAACATTGTTGTGACTCTTTTCTTCTTCTTCTATGAGCCATGAGCCGCACAAATTTCTATTCTAAATATGAACAGCATAAATTTCTTCTTGGACATTTTCCAATATCGCTTCTTTAATGGCATAGAGACAGAACGATGTATATTTTATTTTGATTAGGGTATTCAGAAAGGGTTTTTTGTGAGATATTTTTTGATGGTCGTATTTTGGGGGGTGCGACTAGAGAGAAGGGTTGGGGCGTAACAAGAGTGGAGAAAGTGGAGCATTTGCTCGAAGAGCCTCTTATTAGGCAGCAAAAAATTCAATAAATCCTAACTAAAAAGATTGATTTGCATTTTCAACATTTTCCTGGGACGCCATGAATTTTTGTTGTGACCTCGTTTAAGGGGCTATTCATAAATGACGTCACTCAATAAAATAAGATTTTTAGAACCCCCTCCCCTCGTCTGTCACAAAACTTTCAATCAAAACTATTTCTTTTGTATGGAAAAATTGAACGTCATTTATGAACGATCCCTAAGGTTGAAGTCAGGAATTTTTGACAGGGTCCCACAAAATCCCTACTTGCTAAGCTCCTAAAAAATCGTAAAATTAAGAAAGTTGCCTTGCCGAGTCTCGAACCCATGACTGCTAGGTCAGCAATGAATTTTGTAAATTTCTAAACTTCTTCCTTTGCGCCATTGAGCTATATCACGCTAACCATTTCAGCTCACGAACGTAGACATTCCTTGCTCATATCATTGCAAATTACTATATAGCTATGCTAGCTACTCAGACAATAAACTCCATTTCTTAATACACTCACTCAAATACACAGAACCCCAATAAAATCCAGAAGCAAACATGAAAATCACATCCCATTTAGAACCCCCAATAATAATGGATGCCTAGCAATAGAGCACAGACAATGCGTTTTTATTTTCCTACTCGTCACACATAAGTCTACATACAACATTATAAGCATTATCATGCAACAATAAAAATAAATTCCACTTCATATTATAACATTGTATTTAGTTGCATGATATCTTACAGACTAATATTTTAATACAATTGCCAATGGTTCATGAAAAATGCATTAGGGGGAGGTTGAATGTGATAAGTTCCAGCCATTTTAATGTCGCGGCATATACGTTTGCGTTTTTACATGGAATTCTATTTTTGCACTACGTGGTATGCATTAATGGCAATTTTATTTAAATTTTGTGTAACCTGTAACCTTTCTACTCATTTTTTTCCCTTTCTAATTCATTCAGTTTATCATAATCTCGCAGAAATTCTTTCCCTTCTCCATTAACTCAAATAATGTTGTACTGAGTGTGGGAAAAAATATTTTATTTTAGTTGCTGTAAATTAACTAATTACCATTACTGTATTTCACTATTTACATTGTCAATTCACACCTGATTAGATGGCGATTAAATGTTTCAAATGGAATGAAATGTAAACAGCAATTATTCAATTTATTGTCATGCCATTGTGGATTGATGTTTGTCAAATGTTTTTAGATAGTTTTAAATTAAACAAAAATGAATGCAAATAGACTAAAGTGGGATTGGAGAAAAATCGATTCAAATAGTAGTAAAATGTCAGTTTTGTGGGCTGGGAGGATGAGGTGATTAGAGTTTAAGCTTTGGTGTTGAAATTTAAATTAAATTAACCTTTCACTTTGAGGTTTATATTTAGAAAAAGCATAACTTTGTATATTTAAAGTTTTAGAACTTTTCAAAAATTATTTTGAAATTTTGAATTTATTTTAATAATTAGTTTAAAATATTTTAATATTAGTTTAAAAATTTTAAAATTATTTTGAAATTTTCATTTTCTCAAGTTCTTTTTTTTTCAATTTAAATTAAACAAACTTTTTCATTTTAGGTTTGAAAACTTTAAAATTTAAAATTTAAATAAAAATATTTTGATATTAGTTTTAAAACTCTTTTGAAATTTTTAAAAATAATTTGAAATTTTTAAAAATAATTTGAGATTTTAACTTGAAATTTTAATTTGAAAACTTTTAAAATTATTTTGAAATTTTTAAAATTATTTTCAAATTTCTATAATTATTTTGAAATTGTTAAAACTATTTTGAAATTTTAACTTGAAATTTTGAAATTTTTAAAATTATTTTCAAATTTTTAAAATTATTTTGAAATTTTTAAAATTATTTTGAAATTTTTAAAAATGTTTTGAATTTCTTTATTTAGAAAAAAACAGAATTATTCAGTTTGATATTTTTTAAATTTATAAATTTTAAGTTCATTCAGGAATTCATTTAAATTTTAAATTTTAATCTTTTTATCCTTAAAGAAACTTTTACAAAAAGTACACTTTTTGTTCTTACGTAATTTTCACTCTTTTGTTTTGCATCACAGACCACAGACTCCCCATTCCTAAAATGTCCAACCGCATATAAACAAGTTCCACGAAAAAAATGCGCCAACAAAGAGACCAATGTTTTTCCAACTTTATACGACTTCCTGGCTACCGTATAATGGAATGAAAATACAGCCAACGTTGTTATGTTTGCGCTATCAATTTCATTTTTTCTCTATTGTATTTACACATCAAATGACGCGTAACAAGTTTTGAAACTTCCATTCAAATTAAAATGATGCTTTTTGTGTGCTTGAAACGTGAGATGAGATTTGAAAAAAATAATATAATTTTGTATTCAAGGAAGCCAATCATGAAGACCTAGATGTTATTTTTATTTAAATTTTTATACACCAAAAATGTTTATTTTGAAAAGAAAAAAAGTGAAATGAGGATATAAGAAACTCGAATAAAATTTCTGTTCATGTAATTGAAAACTTTTTAATTTAATAGAAAAAATTTTTATTTGAATAAAAAAAAATCTTTTGAATAAAAATTAAACTTTGTTATGAATGAAATTTGACGAAAGATTGAATAAATAAATTAATGTTGATGCTTTTAAATTAAGTTGAATAGCTTTTATTATTGGAATTTAAAAATTGATGAATTTTATGAGTTATTTTCAGAGGAGGCTTGGCATTCATGAAGGATCAAAAGAAATAATTGCGTTTAATTATCCATGCAAATTTTGAAGTGTTCTTTTTTTCAGTTAATTTCATTTAATGGGCTTCATTCAGTTTTATTGCTATAGATGAGGAGAGCTATAATATCCATAACTTTTACATTGAATTAAATGTTGTGCTGCATAATATTGTACCGGAATAAAATTCTAGTGTCCTCTTATCTGGGACTTTAACAGTACAATAGATTCTGGTTCGAATGGAGCCACCAGCTCTGTCTGCCACCATCCGTGCCCTCAGCTGGATTCGCCTTGTCAATGATACCCTTTTACATTATTGTTATATGGAACTTTGCGTCCTATTATATGAGCCACCCATGAGTCAACCCCCCCCCCCCCAGGCGTGTTCCATGACTGGTACCTACCATAATACGGTATCAGTGAGAAAGATATTTACCCGAGCGGCACAACGTCGTCATTAAGGCATCCTCATAATGATGTCATATTGACAAAATGTCAAAAAGACGTTAGAGTACCCTTACTTTGTTGTGAATGTGATTTTTTGACCTCCTTAATGGCGAAATGTGCAGTTTTCCGCAACGTTCCGTTCTATTATAGGTTACTTGGTCTCAATTGTACCTCACATACTTTATTCTACTATAATTACATACAAGACATTGCAGCCATGTACAATAAATTACACAAACAAGTAAAATTTCCGAGACAATTTTCACAAACCGTATAATTTTGCAAAGTCTCTAATTACCTCAACCTCCTCATCGTCACTAATTTCTTAACCAAACAACTCAACTCAATTTTTAAAGCCAATTTCCTGCAATTTCCAGCTGACATTTTGACATGAAAATCATCCGAAACTGAGACATGCAAAAAACTAAAATTAAATGACATTCATCGCTACAGCAGACATTAAATAAAAAGCTTTTCATCGCTTTCGTGACATGCCATTTTAATATCTATGACAAAAGTTGAAAGATAGGAAATTATACATCATTAAAATATTTTGTGAATGGTCGGCAGTGAATAGGAAAAAAAATGTGGAAATTATGACTATTTATGAGGCTTTCTGGGCTGGAAAAATTTTTTAGTCGTTATGATTTTATTAACTTTATGAGAACTTTTATTTTGGAATGTTCAGTTTTTGTTGGTGGATGGAAAAGTGTAAGTGGAATTAAAATTAAAATTTTATTTACTTTTACAGAGAAAAAGTAGATAAAGTTTGGAATTTTTTTTTTTCAAAAAATTTTATCATCAACTTTAATTGGAATTTATTTATTGGAACATACATAGTAAACTTTTATTAGGAAAATGTTTGCTGCTATATTTTGTACAGTTTGTGGAAAATTTTAAGTTCTGTATAATTGGATGACTATAGAATCAGCAAGGTATCCAGAAAAAAATTTTAAGGGGGTAAAAAAAATTTTCTTTCTTATTCATGGTTTTGTACCTGTTGTTAATTTTAACGGTACTTGAATGATTGCTCTACAAATTAGAGCTTTGGAGAAACCTATGAAAAATTTTTAAAAGAAAAACTTTTTTCAGAAAAAAATTCCCAAATCAATTTTTTTCGAGGAATGGTTCAGACCCATCGGACCCCCCCCCCCATGGGTATACCCTTACATAGAATTTAGTGATATCTCTTCTGAATTTTTAATCTAAATATAAAGTTCATATATATTTTTTGGGGGTCCAGAGGTAACATTCCCACGTAACCTGGATCCAAAGTACTAAAAGTGATTAAATATTGTTTTCTACTATCAATTTATTGGTCACTCTACTTTTTAAAAGCTTTTCAAAAAACATTTTAAAAAAATAATAATTTTTAAGAAAAATTTACTTTAATTTTTGAATGTAGGATGATTAAGAAGAATTGCACATTAAATTAGATTTTACAAACTTTTTGATATATAGAAATTTTTCTCAGATTTATTGCATCATGAAACGTTCATAAAATTCAGCATAAAATTTTTCTTTATATAAAAAGTAATTTGTGCAGGATTTTTATTGAGTTTTGTAAGCTTTTTCATGTGAATTTTTTTTTATTGAAATGCTTGCTATACAGATAATAAATCATGTTGTTGCTTAGTAATCGTACTGATTCAATAAAATTGACCAGTAAAATTGAAAATAAATAAAGTTGTAGATACATAAAAAAAATATTTATCCATAAAATGGTCATTTCTATATTTTGTATCTTCATTTTTATATTTTTAGGACATAGAGTTAAATTATGGCTACAGTGATGGATAAGAGGTCAAAATTGGTGTTATTTAATATTTAAACTATTACTTTTTGGTCTTAATTTGACTCTGCACCTTTAGTAAAATTTGACCAAAGCCCCGTTGGTACCCCCTTGCTACGCCACTGCTTCTAGTTCATCAATATTAATCACCATAAATTCTAACTGCCTCTTTTTTATATCCAACAAAACTTTCCTCTTAACTCAATCAAACACCCATTTTATTGACATAAAAAAAGTTTTTCCTATCATAACCCTAAAATCGGCTTACAGATAAGCTCGCATGACTCTATAAAAAAATTATTATTCATTTTTTCTGTGAGAGAATATTAATTAACTTTTTTTTTCAGAATACATAATTTTACTAATTGAAATTTCCAAAAAGGCTAATTATTCTTACACATTACGTTGATTTGCATATGAGATTCAGGGATTTAAGAATTAAGAAATCGTGTGATTGAATAAAAATTTGTGTAATTAAGCAACATAATTTGATCGAATGAAGCGTTAGCAAGGCTGACTAGCACCATCATTTTTTAGGATATCCTAGGTTATCCTACCTACCCTAGGGTACCCCACCTATCCTTCCCTCGCATTACTGAGGTAGGGTACCCTGGTATCCTTATAAATCGGCTCCTGGACTACTAATGAGGGATTCCTCAAAATTTAAGTGTTTTAACCAAAATTCTGGACATTGCTCTAAAAAAATAAATTTTTCCGCAAAAAAAACAAAGCATGGGCATCCTAGCCTTTATCCTTCATTTAATCAATGTCCACGAATCAATATATCCGTAAGTAGCAATTTTCTCTACGTAACATTCAAAAATTAATGGAACTTAGGGATTGTTTCCGTTCGGAAACACATTTGCATATCAATATCATGATTCATATTTGATTACTGCTCAATTATATGTTGTTGCCTATATAATTTTGAAAATTACTTTCCATTACCATTCTGAGGAACTTAACCTGTCAAATGGACATTAATTTGTAGTTTTCAGATTGACATTTCATTCAAAATTAATGAATTTAGCTTGGTTAGTTACTTCCGCATTTTTCATAAACCATAAAATCACAACCCCTGAGAAAGCTTCATATGTAGTCACAGATGATATGAAAAACTCAAAACAAACTTTTTTAATGGAAAGGATTCATCATTTTGCATTCATTCCAACAATACCCTAACAGGCAATGATCACGATCAGATCGTATTTTTGTGATCATGAAACGAGGTTGTGATCATGATAATTTTTCATGATCACTCCATACATTTCAGTGATGTCGGTACGGTACCGACGCGATCGCGCTTTTGTGATCGTGATCACTGATCATGATCACGATCGCGTCTGATTACGATCACAACTTGTATACAAGTTGCAAACTTGCATACAATTTTTTCACTTGCATAATCACTGATCATGATCAGTGAGTATAATCATAGTGATCATGATCACTGATCATAATCACTGATCGTAATCAGTGATCGTGATCACTTGTGATTTAGTGATCATGAAAAAACAAAAAAATTAATTAAGTTAACCAATTTTTTGCGCATTTTTTTAAGTTTACCGGAAATTTTTTAAAGTATTTTTAGAATTTGTATTAGTAGAATTAAATTTTATTAAAATTTGATACTTAGAAATTTTTCCGGTTACCCATCTTTGTTTGAATTCGTCCTTGCGTTGCTTAACTTTCGAGATCTCGCATTTTTCCTTGAAGTCACCATCTGTAAATATATAATAATATAAATATGGCAAAAGACATATTTAAATTATTATATTTTTAAACATGCTAATTTCAAGGAATAACGGTTCTTCAACGTTTAAAACACATCCAATAATTCATTAATTAACTTAATTAACTTTTTTTGCTTAAAAATCTCTGCGTTTGATCATGATCGTACTCAGTGATCGTGATCAGTGATTATGATCATGTGATTATGAAATTTTTTTGGCTACTGATCACGCTCAGTGATCATGATCAAACATGATCGTGATCAAACAAAAAAGTATTTTTTGGAAATTTTTTTGAGATCATGCTCAAATCACTTCTGATCACACTCAGTGATCGTGATCAGTGACCATGGTCAAGTGATTATGAAAAATTTTCGAAGTGATCATGCTCAGACCTCATCTAATTACGCTCAGTGACCACGATCAGTGAGTATGATCAACTGATTACGATAATTTTTAGAGTGATCATGTTCAGACCACATCTGATCATGCTCAGTGATTATGATCAGTGAACATGGTCAAGTGATTATGAAAATTTTCGGAGTGATCATGTTCATAGCACATTTGATCACGTTCAGTGATTATGATCAGTGAACATGGTCAAGTGATTATGAAAATTTTCGGAGTGATCATGCTCAGACCTTATCTGATCATGCTCAGTGATCACGATCAGTGATTATGATCAGTGAACGTGCAAGTTTTTTGGAGTGATCATACTCAGAACATGTTCACTGATCGTGATCACTGAACATGATCAGAGATTGTGCAAGATTTTTGGAGTGATTATAATCAAATCACTTCTGATCATGTTCAGTGATCGTAATCAGTGAACATGATCAAGTGATTATGAAAATTTTTCGAAGTGATCATGTTCAGACCACATCTGATTACGCTCACTGATCATGATCAGTGAGCACGATCAAGTGATTATGAAAATTTTTCGAAATGATCATGTTCATACCACATCTGATTACGTTCAGTGATTATGATCAGTGAACATGATCAGTGATTATGCATTTTTTCAGAAGTGATCATGCTCTGATCATGATAGTGATCATGATCACAAGTTGTGATCATGAAAAATCACTTGTGATGATGCTAGTGATTGCAATCACTATCACGATCGCGCCACGTGATCACGATCATTGCCTGTTAGGGATATTTTCTAAAAGCTTTTATCTAACACATAAAAAAAGTTATGAAAAGAACCTTCTGTTGGTACACAAACAGCTTAAGCTAATAAAACTTTTTTTCATATGGAAATGACTTAATCTTTATGTTAAAATAGTTCATTTATTTAATGATGATGTTTATTTTATTCATATTCTAATTAAGGGGCTTTCATCTCATCAGCAATCATCGTAATAGCTAACACTTCATATTTGCCCAGCTGTAATATTTCTGAGTGTATTTATGCTGATGCCTATTTTTATCAACAATTTTTCTTCTTTTAACTCAAGTGCCTTTTTAGAAGGCATGGGAAATTCTTTTCTTTGTTCTCGTTTGGGTCTGTTTTGTGTTTTTATTAACTTTTTTTTTGTGTGGATGTTCTGGAAATGTTTCTGTTAATTTTATTATTGACACATAATTTAGACTAGAGTTTTTATTTCTACTGTGTTGTTGCCTCAAGTATGGCATTTTAAAATGACATTGGCAAAAAAAACTCGTAAGATTTCTAAAAATAACCGCACGTGCAATAGATTCAAAAATAGATGTTCAATAGGATGCAAAATCAATTGTTTGACAAATTCTTTAAGACTTGTTCAATATTCTCTACTACTCAACTTAATTATGGATGACATACTAGAGCTTGTCTTGCTTAGTACTTGGGACAGGTGTTCTCAAAGTTATTACTTACCATAATAAAGATCTACTCTACGATCAAGCTAAGAAAATATTGCCATTTTTTGGATTCTTAACTGATAAATGAATTAAATTTTGTTTTGTTTTTAAAAACAATTTTAAGTTTTGTTTCTAAAAATTAAAATTTATTATTCTTTTTTAATTTTTCAGTTTTTTAAATTTATTAAACAATTTTTTTAATTGAAAAATTCTTTAAAACTCTAAAAATAGTTTAACTATTTTTTATTTTTTTTAAAAAAAGCTCTTTTTAAATTTTGTTAAAATTTTAATAAATTTTTATTATTTTTAGGAATTATGTCATTTTTAAAATTTTATTATTTTTAAGTTTTTTTTTAAATTCTTAATCTTTTTAAATTTGTCTTTTTGAAAATAATTTTTTAATCAACCAAACATAAATTTTCTTATGATTTTCATGAATTTCTCAAAGTTTATCTTAACTACAATCAAGATAGAAAAATAATTTTAGGGATTTTCAACCGATAATTATGGTTACCAGACATTTTCTAGAAAGTTCGACTAGTTTTATTCGTTTTCTGGACGAATTAGATTCTAATTATTTAATTATTAGAACATTACAAATCTTTTTTAATTTTGAAAAATGAAATAAAATTGGTGTGAATATGAAAAATAGAGGACAGTCCTCTGAAAAACCAAGCAGATGGTCAGCCTACCGATAACTGAAGGAACCAAAAATATATTTATAAGCAACCTCCAAATAAAGTTGAGAATTACTGCTTTTAAAATCATTCCAAAAGGTTAAGTGCATACTGTTGACAGACAACTTAGAAGTCAAATGGTTCGTTTGCATTTTTGTTCGCAATATAAAAGAACTGGAATTTTAATGACATGAGGCAGTAATCAATAAATTCTAATAGTTGAAAGACATGCTTTAAAATAAATAATTAAGTACCAGACGATAAAGGACAATTTCTAGGATGGATTCAAAGGTTTTCATGATTGTAAGTTAAATTATGTTGTGTTTTGGTGCTTACTAGGGAAGGGCGTAAATTATTTGGAGGCTAAATAAGGTCATATACGTGGAAGGGTCGACTAGATCCTTGACCTCTTCTTAAATATGATTGATGCATGAATTTACATTAATTTTGTATAATGTTGGGTTGACTTGAGTTCCGACTTGATTTTGAACTCTGCTTTTTAAAAAAATAAATAAATTAAAACTCAAAATTCAACTCCATTCCTTACAGCTCTCAATAATCATTTTTTTATCTACTGTCTCAACCGAAATTACTGACAAATCCCAAAAATGCTCAGACTTCAAACCAAATATATGTGGACCAAACGCAAAATGCTACGAACGTGATCACAACCGAACTGTAGAAGTCTTTGGAGGTGCTTTTTGTAAATGCGATGCTGAATTCTATGGAAAGCCACCAAATTGTGCAAGAATTTGTGAGAATGATTGTAAAGCAGATGAGTACTGTGATTCTAATGAGAAAATGTGCAAGAAAGGATGTCGATCACATGACGAGTGTCAGAAAAATGAAATTTGTGCATTCGACAACCAATGTAAAGTTTACTGCCGTTCAAATATTGACTGTGAAACAGATGAGATTTGTGACAGTGATCTTCAAAAGTGCCTTAAAATTTGTGAATGTAGTTCATGTGGAAAAAATTCAGTCTGTGAAGCTTCTGATCATACAAAGTTCTGTTCATGTGCTAATGGATATTACCCTAAAGGTGGTAAAGGCTGCAGGAGGAGAAAGATTGTTGGTGTCTCAAAAGATGATGAAATAGATTGCAGTAAATTTTGTGGAACAAACAGTTTATGCTCAGCAAAAGGGGATACAATTAAGTGCTATTGTCCAGCAAATACTAATGGAAATCCAATTAAAGCTTGTACGACATACTTACCTCCGCCACAGTTTATTGTTAAGCCAAATCAGGAAGATTTTGTGTTATCACTTGCGAATGTAATTGGTACACACAAATAAATGTCATTAGGTTATTAAAAATACAACCCGAGCTGTGCACAACTGGATGGTGATACCTGCAGCATCTTGTATTCATTTTTGAGGAGATTTTGAAGTAAAATTTAGCAGATTTGTATTTTATTTTCCGAAATGAAGTCCATAAGTTGCCTTGAGTGTCATCTTAAGTTCCTGTGCTGCTTGAGATAGTCACTATGTTTAAAAACTCACAAAATAAAAAATTATCGTCAAAAAAATTTTTTTTAAATTTTTTTTTTTAATTTTCAATGCTTTCTTTCTCATCAAATTTGCTCTGAATTTCAAAAAACAAAAATTCAACAAAGCCTACTCCAACAATTATTATTTTTATTAAATATCACAAATTAAATTTATCAATTAATATAAAAATGCTCTCAACTGTGTTTTCCACGCAATGTCACAAACCATAATAAAAAAAATTGAGCTCATTATTGTGCGCTCATTTAATTAGTATATTAAAATTCAATTTTAAATCCTCAGGCATGCAGGAATGCGGAAAAATTGGCAAAAAGAGCTTTCTGCTTCCAAATGAGAAGCTGATTATTATTAATTGGAAAAATTAATGATGAAAATGGAATTTGTGTAATCAAAAATCAATTTTAATTTGATGGAATTATATTTTGTTTCGTGTTCTTTTGAGGATTTGATATGAAAATGCAATTTAACAGAATTTAAAATTTTTTTCAAAAAGTTGAATTTGACAGAATATTTTACAAAGTTTAAAAAATAAAATTTTAAAAGCTAAAATAAAATAAAATTTTAAAATTTAAAATAAAATTTTAAAACTTAAAAAAGAAAATTTTAAACCTTAAAATAAAATAAAATTTTAAAATTTAAAATAAAATAAAATTTTAAAACTTAAAATAAATTTTTAAAATTTAAAATAAAATAAAATTTTAAAACTTAAAATAAAATAAATTTTTAAAATTTAAAATAAAATAAAATTTTAAAACTTAAAATAAAATAAAATTTTAAAATTTAAAATAAAACAAAATTTTAAAATTTAGAATAAAATAAATATTTAAAATATGTATTTTACCTATTAAATTTAAAAAATTTAAGATGTGACATTTTTAAAATTTCACAAAATTATAAAATTTTAAAGTTTAAGAATAATTTTAAAATACTCATAAATTTTTCAAAATAACAAAAAAAAATTAAAAAACAAAATTTTAACTTTTGACTTATTTAAAATTATCTAAGATTTCAAAATTTCAAATATTTCAATAATCAAAATTTCACGAAATTTTCATTTTTGGAGTCAAAGTTAAGATTGTTTAGTTGCAGAGGGCAAAGCCCTCTCATATGTAGTCGAGTCAACATTAACCAACTAATTCATATAAAATCTTAGTTAAATTCATCTTCTGGATAATTGGTCAAATTTAATAATTTCAATTTCCGACCTAATCAATGTGAAATGTCTCTAAAAATAGATGACAATTCAACCTCAATTAACTCATCCAATAATTGAAATTTAATGAGGTCAAAAATTTAAGCATTTTCTCCCACAAAACAGTCAACTAATCGACAAACAAAAGGCACACAAAAATGTTGACAAAACAATTAATTAATATTGTTTCCATATCTACTCATTTATCTAAGCGAAATTCCTCAACAATCATCAAACAAAACTTCAAATATTTATTTAAGCAAAAATTTTTTTGTTCCTTGTTTGTCATTTTTGGCACAGAGCATGAACAGCAATACAGCATTTTTTGTATTTCTTCTTTATACTCTTAAATTTTTGGTAAATTTCAATTTCACGTTAATTAACAAGGCGTGTACATTCAAGATTCTGCTTCAAGTGCTGCAAAATAATACTCTTGCTGTGAGGAGTCAGACGAGACTTCATCATCAATCTTTAAGTGCACGCCTTCGGTATAACTGTACATACAACTTTGTATGTGCTGAAATATTTCCTACTAATTAACATTAATTCTTATGTCAATAGTCTTTGAGCATTTTTTTGAGGCATATTTTTAATTTATTATTTTTACAGTCTGCAAAATTGGTTATTGATAAGTTTGATTGGAAGGCAAATGAAGAATTTTGCACTGTGAATATATCAACTCAGCGGGAAGCGGATGGAAATTTGGTCTTTAATTATTCAATTGCTCAGTGTTGTGATTATGAGAAGCAAATTGTAAGTACAATGAGGTACCAGTGGCATAACCAGGAGGGTTATTAGACCGATTTTCACCCACTAACTCCCCCCCCCCTCCCTTCGATTAGCCTAAACAAAAAAATTATTTAAAATTACTAGGTTTTAGAACTGAAAAAAGCTACTACCAGAATTCTGACTGCGCCACTGTGAGGCACCTACTTATGCTAATTTTTAGTCGACGTTTATTTCTTTATTTAAGCTCTTTATGTAAGAAAATCGTTATTCCTCAATCAAATCACCAAAAACTTAACAACAACATTTACCTTAATCAAGACTTTCACACTCGGGATTATTCTAAAAAAATCTCAAAAAATTGAAGCACTTCCTGACATGATATCTCAAATATTTTAATGGATTTTGATATCATATGATAAAAATGCCAGGGATTTCTTGGGAAAAGCAAGATATCATATAAAGGAGACCTAAAACAGTTTGGGGTCGTTCGCAAATTACGTCACGCTTTTAGGGGGGGAGGGGTGGTCAAAGAATTTGTGACAGTCCATACAAAAGATTTTTGTTTCTTTGGAAAATTTGTGACAAGGGGGAGGGGGGTTCTAAAAAGTCGTTTTTTAGCGTGACGTAATTTACGAACGACCCCTTTTTGGTGCAAACCTTTTTTTCCATTTTGAAAATTGAATTTTCCAATATTTTTCAGTTCTACTTAACACTCCGTTCCAAAAAGACCAAGGATGATGATTCATTCAGTAACTTAGTATTTCGCACAACGATTGATGTATGCAGAGTACTAAAAGGAGCGATGAGCAACTTTATTGTCAAGATTATTATGGAAGCCGTTCGTAAAAGCACTGACTACGCATTGGAGTGTCCTTTCAAGAAGGTAAACATTGATGTATCTTTTAAATGGATCAGTTATTTCTAGCATACCTCAGGTCAGGGGCATAGCCAGGGGGCTCCTGCAGTCCACTAACTAAAAATCAAATTCCAAAACAATTTTCCGAATAAGATTTTTTTTTTTGAAAAATTAAAGTTGTTTCTTAAAAAAGCTTATTTTGAAATTATAATATTATAATGATTTCTGGACTTACTATATTTCAATTATTTATTTTATAATTTTAGAACACTTACAAGTTTGTGAACTTCAAAGCGGATCTGGGTATGATACCTCCAGTTTTTCAGGCAGAACATGGATTATTGATAATCGGTAAATTGATGGTAAAAGTGACTGGAAGCAAGCCTGTTGGGCATGCTCTAACTTTGAATATTTATTTTAAAAATATATAATAAATTTTTATTCATATCAACACTCGAGCAGGCTTCTTGGATGAGAAAATTATAGGTTATGGATATTGATATTAAAAATTCCCTAAATATCAAATAAAATGATTATTTACACGATTTAGTATCTTTTTAGTATTTTTATACTCAACAATGGTTTAAAAAAATACAAAATCCCATCATAAAATTTTTAATAATCCTTTGTTGCACGATAAAAATGACTTAATAATTTTGCAAATTTCCTGTATAAATGCCAAAAAAATCACTCCACCCACACTAATCTTTATTCAAAGCCTTCAATCAGTGTGCTCAAAAATATTTATAAAACAATCATAATTTTCTGAATTATCCACAAAATAACAATAACATTTTATATCCAATTCAACACTCTTTTCAGTGATGTTTTGATAGCCAGAAAAAAAGTTTAATGAACTTTTATGTAGTTATCATTTTATTTTATTTTATATTCTGTTGAAGAATTAAATGTATTTGCTAAACTTGTTGTGTTTGGATAATAAAATGAGTTTTTATGTTTTTGAATTCAAAACTAACATAAAATGCAATTTTCGAGTACATAAAAGTCTAACAATGACTAGAAATTTTCAGTTTTCTGGTGTTTTATTGCCTTTTTGTTGGAGTTTGTCTTTGATGCTGATTGAAATATTTTTTTATGATTCTTTGGTAAGGTGTGACTAGGTTGTTGTCTAAATGTGTGTTTCCAGTAGTTTTGTGACACTTGAAGGTGATTAAGTGTAAAAAAGTTGGATTTTCAATCATAATAAAATGGTAGCTGAGTAAATACCCCCGAGCAAAATTAGAATCTTCAACAAAATCCACAAAAATCAATTTTAAATGTCAAACACCAAAGTTTGAAGCACCTTACACTTCAAAAAGTCAAACTATGTCACCATTCATCACTGCAAATTGAATTTTCTTCGTAACTCTTTATTTAATTTAGTCATTCCATCGTCTGACTAGCAAAAAAATTCAAAATAATTGAAATTTAAATTTTTTCTCATTCCATCTTCTTCCATCAAAAACTTTATTCTGAGAACTTCGTTGATGATTCAAAAGTTTTGTGTATATTTTTACATATTTTATAGCTTCTTTGTTTTCAAGAATATTCTTCAATGTCGAATCAAATGAGAGCTTTGAAGCAGACGAATTTTAATTAAAAGAAACGTACAATTTTGAAAAATGAAGTTATTTTGGATGGAGACGAATTGTTATTAATTTAATTATTTTTCAAATGACTTGCTTCATTTAACTTTTGTCTGGAAGCACTCGGGCGAATTTATTGTCGATCGATTTACAGGGACAAAGGATTCTTTTTTGTGAAATGAGATGGAACTTTTTACAATGTTGATGGTGAAATCATGGGAAAATTTAGCCTTTAATTAAAAAAATATTTATAAAAAAGGAAAATTTGGAATAATTGAAAAAATTATAAAAGTTAAAAAAGTTTTAAAAAAATCAACTAAAACTAATACAATTTTATTAAAACTTGATTAAATTTTAAAACAATTGAATTTTTCAAAAAAAAATTAAAAAAGGCTGTATTAGCATTACAGTTTTAAAGAATTTTTCAAATTTAATTATATTAATTTTTTTAAAAAAAATGTTTCTTAAAATTAAAACTTTTAATAATTTTCTAAATATTAAAATTTTTAATAATTGATATTTTTAATAAACCTTTGAAAAATATTGAAAAACTAAAAAAATTAAAATGCTTCTTAAAAATTTAAATTTTCAATAATTTTTTAAAACGACATTATTAATAAACTTTTGAAAAATATTGAAAAGTTAAAAAATTCCTTCTTAAAAATTTAAACTTTTAATAATTTTTTTAAAAAACTGCCATTTTTAATAATTTTAAAAATTTAATATTTTTAATAATTTTTAAAAATTGACATTTAAACTTTTGAAAAATATTGAAAAGTTAATATAAATTAAATTGCATCTTAAAAATTAAAACATTTAATAACTTTTTAAAAATTGACATTTTTAATAAACTTTTAAAAAATATTGAAAAGTTAAAAAAAAAAAAAAAAAATTGAAAAAATTTAATAGAGCTTAAAAATCAAAATTTTATGAAGTTGAAAATTATTTTTTTAAATTTAAATTTACAGAGTAATTTTTTACGTAATTTTTAATACAATTTTTTTTTACAAATTTCCACTTGACTGTTGTTTCCTAATGATATTTAGTTCCTCACAAACTGAAGCTTATGTATTGTCCTCTTAACATCAAAATAATTAATAATCAATACACAAAAGCCCACAAAAGCATGTCATTCTCTGTTCCCAATTTCCAGATGCCAAACATCAGATAAGCAAAAAAGTTGTTCAAGCATTGAAACACAAAACACATCGGATGTGACATAGATTCATGCTAATTTTAATTCCCTGATTGAATTTTATGTGACACTAATTTAATATCAACCTGTCACATCGTGAATTTCTAAACTTATAAGTTGTCAATCTCATCAAAAATATATTTATAAAAATTAGCAGCTGAAACATGCAAAGTCATGAACTAATTTTGGATGTGTCAATTAAAAAATATTTAAATGAACTCGCCTCGATCATATCTCGTTCTGGATTATTCCCAAATATATTTTTAAAAAATATTGCCTTTTTATATTCACATTTTTTTCAAATTATGATCTTAATGTGAAGATAAATACTTATCCATTATGGAAATTTAAAAAAAAAAGTTTTTCTCTCTACTCGAGCAGAGCAACAAGAAAGGAATTATGGAAATAACAAATTTTCAAATCAATTTGTAATTATTCTAATAAGATTTTATATTGTATTGTTTTAATGGTTCCCAGCTGCTTTATGAGAGTATAAATTGTGATCGCAATTATTCATTCGATTTCAGTCTGAGTTTATTGCACTTCGAAGAACAATGAGCTGCTATTTCACATTTATTTTACTCTTTATTCTTTATTATGTCAAAGATACTGTATGGGATTCGATGAATTTTTTGGGGGGATGGGAACTATTGTGGATTTAGATTGTGAATTGATCCTGGAATTGATCGAATTGAGTAAATTTCAAAGAATTTTAGAGCGAATTGAGTCAATTTTAAAGATAACTGAGCAAATTGAGAAAATTTTAGAGCGAATTGATAGAATTAGGAGCAAATTGGGAAATTTTGAGAGCGAAATGAAAAAAATATGGGCAAATTGAGTGAATTTAAAGCAAATTGAAAAATTTAGAGAAAAAATTGAGGGAATCAAGAGCAAATTGAGTGAATTTGAGAGCAAATTAAGAGCATTTTAAAGCGAATTGAGAGATTTGAGAGCACATTGACAGAATTAACAAAATTGCCCACAAAGTTCCCATCCCCAGTCATTCTACATAAGCACAATAAATTTATTCAAAAGCAAACACTCGATGCAGCACAATGATCGGTATTTGCATTCAAAAACATTGTTTTCATTGGCATTTTTCCAGCTCGAAATACTTGTAATAGATAGGTTTGATTGGCATGCTAATCCTGATTACTGTTCAATGAATGTAACTACTTGGCGAAATGCGGATGGAACCTCACTTATAAACTGTAGATTTGAACAGTTTATAGACTTTGAGAAGGAAATGGTAAGTCATCATTTAAATGAGTGAGAAGAAGAGTTCAAAAGATCAAAATGCAATTTATAATTTTCACTTCATTTCATTTTTTATATTTTTCATTCAGTTCGTCATTACATTGAGGTCTCAAAAGAGCAAATCTGATGATGGGTATAGCAATTTAATTTTCAAATCAACGATTGATGTATGTAAACTATCGCAGGGCGTTGTTGCAAACTTTCTAGTAAAAGTTGTGCTGGAAACGATTAAGGATCATGCAAATTTTACTGTTATATGCCCTTTTAAAAAGTTAAGTGTCAATTTCTGCTTTTGGCATGAAAATTGGTGGCAAAACTTACTTGTGACAAAAAAGCGCATTTTTCTCAGCACTGAATTGAAATACATTAAAATACCTAATAATATGCAAAAGTAACGGTCGAAAAATATTTGAAAAATAACGACCAAAAGATATTTGAAAAATAAGGGTCAAAAGATATTTGAAAAATAACGGTTGCAAAATATGTAGACACCAATTTAAATGCCTTCAAGAGAAATCACGAATAATTAGAGGACAGAATGACTGACGAAATGTGTTCAAAATTTAAAAATTTCCTACTTGCAAGCTACTAGCTTCAGTCTCATAAAATAATCATTTAATTGAGTTAATTCTTTACATTTTAGGACGTCTATGTGATAAGAGAGTTCGCACCAGTCGGTGATTTCGTTCCCACACCTTTTCAACAATTCAAACTGGCCGTGATTGCGAAGCTGATGGTGAAAATAAAATCTCACAAATCTTTTGTACATGCCTATACGCTGAATACTTATGTCCATTTCGAGTAAATATTTTATTTGCTAAATTGCTGACATTTCAATGCCACTTCATCAATTATTCTCAATCGCGTCATATTGACTCACCACTTGAAACTTAATGAACCAGAAAAAATATATATATATAAATTTTTCCATGCCTATTTAAACTTAATTGAGGAGAGAATTTTTGACCGTCGCCAGCGTTCAGTCTCTTGTATTGTTCACACACAGTGAATAAAACAAAAAAGTGAAATGAATTTGCTACAACACGTGCTTTTACACAGTCCTGTACATGAAGTCACCGAATGCATAAACGGCTACACAATGTAGTTCATACAGTATGAATATGCATTCTTTTATAAAAGCAAATATTGAAAACAGAAAGAGAAACAGAGAAATGGTACATAACAAAATCATTTTATATCAATTTGTTCAATAAACTGACTACACAATTCCAATGTATTGGCACTTTATAACTTCATTTCTGTTGAAATAAATAAAAATATTTAATATTATTTTACATTCAAGCTGTTCAGTGATCAGCAAAATATGTTTTGGATGACGTATGGCGTGCGCGTGATGGTTTTGTGGACCAAAATTGTGAGAAATTTATCAAAATTGCAGAAATAATCTTTTAACGGTTTTTTGAGATTTGAATTGAAGATGATCTCAAAATAATCTTTTAACGGTTTTTTGAGATTTGAATAAAAGATGCAGAACTTTTGTAAGGTTTTCAGAAAAGATGCGAAAGAAGTTGTACAGTTTTCAATTGTTTGTGAAACTAAATTGATGTTAAACTTAAAATTACTCATTCTAACAGCAAAATCAAGCACAATTCAAGTATAACAAGCTGTAAAACTGATAAAGAAGTCATCTAAAGTCCAACAAAACGGAAATACACAGAACTGGAAGAGAAATCAACGATAATTTAATATCAATGTAAACATCCAGTCAAAATAATCAATATTAAAGATTAATAAGGTACAATAACTCACCAGAAGCTATTGTAAGCTACACAAGGACAAAAATACCATCATGTCCTCAAAATTCAACCTTTTATCATTCCCAAAATAATCAAGCACTTCCAAGAAAATCAAAACAAAAGATTTTAAACAATGTCATAACATCCAAGCTCATCTCAATCACCAAAAAAACTTCTGAACACCCAAACTCATGTTTTTCATATCGAGAAATTTTACCAAAATGATCTCAAATTTCAAGAGAATAATAACTATAAAATTTTTGTGATGGCATCAAATGGAATTTATTAATCCGAAGGTGTCCAAAGAATTATAACCATTTATTTATCACACAGTATTATGTGACATTTTTGTAACTATCAACCCAAAAAATCAGACATTAATTTTCGTCATGTTTCTATCTCTGGTTCGTAAAGTATGGAAAAAATGAGGCCTTTCAAACCGAAACAACCACAAACAGAAAAAAATTGTCATCTTCTTCAATTTATGTCTTGCCTCAATTTCATTTTTTGAGGCTGTAGAATAAAAGTTCTTTTTTCTGTGTGTGTTATCAAAAATGAAATGAGAAAAGAAAAGCCTTGATGTAATTTTAAACTGTCGCTTTTATAACTATTTTTCCATCCAGAGGACATTAGAATCTCTTTTTCTATATCTTTCAATCAAATTAAAGTTTTTTTGGGATGCCTGAGATCAGAGTTGGTGATTGAGGGATGCTGCTAACATAGATTTATCGGTAGTTAGTGTCCCCAGCTACAAGTGTTCATCAGTCCCGTATTCCTTGTCACAAGCACTAATCAACAGTGTCTGAACCCTAGGGATAAGAAACCTGCTAAGGATGTCGATGCTATTGAACGTAAACCATCGAACACCCCTCTTGAGGACTAGAAACAAAGATAGGATATTGCCGTTGCTATTCTTCACCCTTTTGCCAATCACCAGCACAATTATACCAACTATGCCTAACAATCGACCTTTAGTCCAATCATGGTTACAACAATTTATCATGATAACTATCTTTCTTGACTTTTCAAATTTCCTTTACCTAGCAATCAAAAAATCTTCAAGAACAAGTTTTGTGTTTAAATACAGAAAAAAAATCTTTTCTCTTTCCTTTCGTCTTCTTCTTTATCTTCATTTCATTTTCGTTCTTATTGCTTATAACTGGGGCTTATCAAATCATCGTGATCACAAGAGAGACACTTATAATAATTTCCACTTCTGATTATCGCCCATCATACGATTGTGAGTTTCTTATTTAATGAGTCCTCTGTAAAAGCAGATGGTGTTGTTTGGACGTGTCATGGTTGTCGACTGTCAATTTTGATTGCTTTAAAATTGGTAATTTTTTTGAAAATGAAATTTTTCAATTATTGCTAAATTAAAGTAAAAAAATCAATAATTGCGGTTAAATAATTTTTATTTTGGTAGAAATTTTTTGGGTATGTTTTTAGCTGGATTTTCGGAGGGATGATGGAGGTAATGTGGTCACTTTGGTTGTTTAGCAACATTCTTTATACTAGGTGTAGCCATAGTTCATCAGCAAGTATGTAATCATTAAAATTGAACAAAAATCTGGTTTTAAATATAAGGTGGTACATAATTCAGGATCTAGTTGGGTTCAATAAATATAGTAAAGTATACCCTGATTGACACACACTAGTTTGCATCCCGTGATCATAAAATTGCATTAATTCGAGTCTCGGCATGCTCACTCTTTAAGTCAACTCCAAGCTTTTCTCTTAAAAATATCAAAAAACCTATGTTTTATGTTGACCTCTACTAGACTAGAGAGTACCCCAAAAGACTTCAAACGTCTGGTATATGAAAATGCGCTTTACATGCACCCATCCAGCAAATTTACCAATCCAACCTTCCTTAACTTATCTTCATAAATTCAATAACAATAAACAAATAAATAAGCACCGAAAAAAGAGAGAAAAACATACAAAATATTAAATTCATTGTGCTTCATGTCAAAACATTTTGAAACGATAATTATTTCTCTCTTTCTTCTCGTTTCTACCTTTCCAATCTTTTATTTTTTTTTTCTTCAGTGTGCTGTTCGACATTGTGTCTTGCTATTTTTGATCCCTAAGAAAATTGCTTGACGGAGCTCAAAAAAATAAAATCTTGAACAAATGACGTGAATTCTCTGTTCCTTCTTCTTGCCTTCTTGATTTAGAAAGGTCGATTGTGAATTGAAAAAAAAATTAATTTATTTATTCTTCTCTCACTCACTCAAAAAGGAACAAAAAAGAGAATTTCTGGGGAACAAAAGACCACACGTTATTAAATTTCTTTCAATATTTTCATCATCGTCATCATCATCGACAATCCGCGCGCATACACAAGGCAACAAACAAGGAGATGAAATGCCTGTCGAACTTATAATAACTTATAACAAGAAAATTATAGTGTGTGGATGAAAATTGAGAAGAAGAATGCCTTTTTCCATATTTCTTTAATATTAAATTCTTCTTTTTTTGAGTAAATAACAGAATCGTAAACATCGAGTTTTAATTTCATTAAAGAAACAGTTTTGGGGAAGGAGTTGCCTTTGCTGTCGCTACGTTTTATTGACAATGACTCGATAAAACGTGAATTTACTGCTATGAAGTTGGATAAAAGTTGTTCGTGTTCTTGAATTTACATTTTTATTGGTTTATTTGAGGGTTATGAGAGGATAAAAAAGTTTTAGAATTTTTTTAAATTAAGGATTCTTTAATTAGAGGACAAAGCAAACGAGTTTTGGTATTGCTGTAAAATATTTTTTATAGCTTTAGGCAAGTGATGATAAATAAATCGAATTATTCTTAAAAATGGGTACCATTTAGTCATGTTACTGTTCCATATTCTGTCATACTTTTGTGCCCCTTTTTTGTTGTAGTGTTATGCCCCTCTAATCTAAATTTGTCGTAGTTTCATGCCCCTCGATTGCCTTAGTTTTGTGTTTTAGTTCCATATTTTGACTTGTCTTCGTACACTTTCATTTCCTGTTTTGTCGTAGCTTTGCACACCCTTTTCCTTTTTTTGCTGTAGTTTCATATCCCTTTTCCTTAGTTTTGGGTAGTTTCGTGCTCCTTTTCTTATTTTTGCGTAGTTTCATGCTCCTTTTCTTATTTTTGCGTAGTTTCATACCCCTTTTCCTTATTTTTGCATAGTTTCATGCCCCTTTTTACTATTTTTTCACCGTTCATCTAATTCTACTATTCACTTTGCCGTGGTTCTATGCCCCTTATTTACCAATTCTGTCATAGTTTCATTCTCCTGATTTCTTTAATTTATCGTAGTTTCATACCCTTTAAATTTTAAAAATTTGCTTCAATTCGTCATGCATAAAACCAAAAATTGAAGAACAAAAACATGTCAACCTATCTGAACCTATCTTCTCAGAAGTATACAACAAATAACTTAAATTATCCACGAGACACTCAAAAAAAGGTAATTCCTTTCAATGGCATTTAAATTGTTAACAAAATTGACCTTAAAAATATGAAAATCATTACAAAAATTAGATTATCATTAAATCTATTTTGTACTCAGTTAAACAAATCCCGGTTTTAAATTGAATAATGTTTATCGCACCTTTTTTGTGTTCCTAAATATTACTTCCTGCTTGTTATGTATTTGTCTGTTAAAGGTATACTAAAAGGAAAATTATTCGAGCATGAAATTTCATACTTTGTATGTCTTTGAAGCCACTTAAGTGAATTGAATAAGGATCTAAGACATAAGCCATCATAAGCTCCAGAAAATATCTCTTTTAACGATGAGAAAGACACAGAAATGAAAATGAATCTTGAAAATGTAAAACACCTCCATTAACCTCTTAAAAAAGATCATCATAAAACTTTTTTTTTCTGCTGCTTCACATCTTCAATGAGATTGGCAATTTACATTTCATGAAATGCTCCCATCTCTCAAGCTTCATGCTCGTGATGATGTCTATAAGTGTAGGGAGCAGAGAGGTGGAGAATGAACCTTAAACATAAAAATAAATTGAAAGAGACAACAATTCTTATATTTCTCAGTTCTCTTTATTTTATGCAGAGCTCCAGCATGTCTATATTTTGTGCAGATACTTACCTACCTCCTTCAGAAAAATATAATGTGGATATATTCAAAAAAAAACTTTTATTAGGTGCATTAGTAGCTTGGTTTTTGTTGCTGGTGGGGATTTGATTTGATCGGTTTGATTTTTGGAAACAATTTGGAAATTTTTATTTTTAATTTTTGAAAAATTCGAGGATATTGAGAAAAAATTTGTATATTTAAAATACTTGCTGAGCAGCACACTGCTGCAAATCTCATTTTTTGACACCAAAATACGTTAAAAATAGCCATTATGGTACCCTGATTCAGGACACCCCTACTTTTATGACATCTTGTCTTCAACTCGACGATGTAGTTGTACAATAGCGACTATGTTGCGTAGCTCGGGTTTATCTTGGATTTAACAGTACTTACAATTTTAGCCACATTTAGTTTTAAACGTAAATAGAAATTATATAAAAATCAACATTTTCTAGGATAATTTTACAGGTTCGAATCCTAAAATAAATCAAATTAAAATCCGATATTTCAATGTTAAACTATTGTTACTTTTTTGCATTTTTTTTTATTTTTTTAGATTGAATAAAGTTGTTTAATATTTGCGGTACTCTTCATTATTACGTCTAGCATCTTATATTTTTAAGCATTGGAGTTTAAAGATTAACTTTTGATATCCGAGAATAAACAAACCATTTGTGCTCTAATTTTCGAAAAACGTAATCATTTATGAATAACCCCATACTTAATTCAACCTTTAGACATAAATTCAGCATTTAGTCACTCAAAAAAATTATTTCTCTCTTTAAAATCCCCAATCATATCCCAGTTCTATCCCAAATGCGTTCCATTTTCCTAAGCAAATAAATCCCCTTACCCACGCAACTAACTTCCTTCCTTAAAAATATTCAAAAAGGGTCCTCGACAACATACTTTTTCTTTTTCCATGTCAAACTGAGTGTTGGCTCTGACTTTATATTAAAATATTCTTTATTTCCTCTCACTTCTTCCACCAACTCATGTATATTTTCGACATATAAAAAAATCATTTTGTGGTGATGAGAAAAGTTTTCGTTTCTGCTGGTGCTTTTTTTATATATTTTGTTCCTTTTCTTCTTCAAAACACTCTCATCGAGATGTCGTTCATAAACCAATATTATCATCATTCCCACTGACTACAAGTACCATAAAAATTATGAGAAATTTTATTATGGCAATTTCCATTTCTATTATTATTTATCCAACACCAGCTCAGTTCTATTTCTCTTTTTTTGTTGCCTCATCTTTTCCATTCTTTCTTCGCTCGCACTTACTTGTATTATCTGATTTGCAAAATAAGCTGTTGAAGGCATAAAGAAGAAGTAGATTGAGGATAAAAAAAATTGATAGAGTTGGTGACTCTTGTGGATTGTTTGGATTTAAAGAAGATGTTGTTAAGCAATTGAGAATTAGATGAGAAAATTTTTGTGAAGAAGATGAGATTAAAATGAAGAAGGTATGGAAGAAAATGAGGAAAACTGCGTCAAATTTAGGTAGCTTCAGCATTGAGCACCATTGAGAAAATTTGAAGAAACCTCAACAATATTGAACAAAACAAAGCAGTTAGTTACTGATTCTAACGCTAGTAGTGGATTAATGCGATTATTTTCTAAAAATATCCAGAAACACAAGGTTAATACAGAATCCGGTAAAAGATCCAGGAGTACTTACTGACATGTCTTGCTCCGTCGAAGGTTAACATAGAAAAGAACAATTTTATGAAAAATTTGACGCACTTTCATGATCAAGGGGTTCAAAACTACGAAATTGCTGTACGCAGGGGAAAAGCGAATTTGCCTAGATTTGAATTCAAATCTCAAGCGACCGTTGTATAACTATCATTTAAATAAATGACAGTTACAAAAATTTGAGACAAAATTAGAGGCATTGAGCAAAAATCAGCAAAAACCCTGACAAATAATAAATTTTGCGTGTCACTCGACATCAACAGAATCACTGACACACCTCCAAGACCTTTTCTCACCTCCAACTCTGCAAAAAATCTCCACATAAGTATATGCGTATGCGAGATGAAAATAAAAAAGAAAAATCATCATAAATACAACTCGAGGTGATGATAATACTTGACTCGGTGTATCATACCTATTGCTGTATATAGCACCTTATTAAGAAAAACAGTATTCAAGTTGTTGGCAGCAGCGTCAGTACAGCAAGCGAGGGAAAAAAGTAATAATAATGAGAAGCCACTTTGCAATCGTGTAAATGTAGGTTTTGTCTTTTATGGCATCAACTTTCTGACGATGTTTGGACTTTCTTGGCTTGTTTTGGTGCTTGATAAATTACAATAATTGAAATTATGCGAAACCACCGTGGTAATAGGAAGCATCCATCCATTTTGCTCGTAGCTGTAGATTAAAAAAATTGTAAATTAATGTCATTACGCACAGAAATGGAAATGAATCATCACGTTGAAGGCTTCTTAGCTCTACGCTCTTGTTTCCAGGTTGTATATTTATGCTGTCAGCGTTTTATGGAATAATCATAAAAGGGAGGTTGATTTTATTTGCAGAGTTTGTCACATGCTGGGTGTTTTGATTTAGATTCATAAGATTTATGTGCATTTTTGATCAAATTCAATCATTTTTTTAGCAGACTTGGCTATTTTTAAAGAGTTTTTACCATTTTTAAACATTTTGTAATAACTTTATTCTAAATTTTCCAACACTACGTAAAAACTCACTCCAAGAATAACAAGACAATCGTTAGTCATCGTCATCGTCAACCGCGATGCAGGAAGACGACGTAAAAAATACAATAATTGACTCTCGTAAATGGTAAATTAAATTTTAATGGAACTTTTCTTCCTACTAACTTTTTTCCATTCTTTGTTTCCATTAACAATGAATTCATGATTCCCTAGCACACCTGTGCATATTCCCTAATCACTCTGTGAATATTTTTCATTTTTTGCCGTGTTTTCGTTTTTCATCGACAAAAAAATGTAAGAATCATGAAAGAATGATTCTTAACCTTAACAGAATGAATGAAGAAAAGGAATAATTCGACACACTCAATTACTGTCGCGTAACAACAACAACAACATCGACAAGGTATTAGCTACCGTATATGAGCGACTTAATATCCGTTTAAAATTCAATTTATTCAAATCCAATTAAGAAGAGCAAAGAGGAATGAAAGGAATGAAAGAAAAATGAGCGAGCGAAATAGTCAACCTGAAGAATGACATGGCAAAAAAGAGTATAGGCAGGAAAGTGGAAATAAAATCACCTGCGTAATTTATGTTGTATGCTAGCATAAAATTTGTTTATATAAAACCTATTCCATCAAAGGAGTGAGTGTACATAAAGTAAATTGAATGCGGCATTTGCAATGTAATAAGGATTTTCTCTCTCACTCACATATACATTCAATTTCAATTATTTTCCCAGGCATTAAATACTTGAACTGAGCTGCCTGTTGTTTATAACTGACGTAGTTTGAGGAGCATTGAGAAAGGATATAATTGGTTTGAGTACTGGCATGAATATTTAAATGTCTGGCTGACTTAATTGGGGTTGTTGGGATAATTTTCGAGGGGGATTTAAAGGATGTTGACAAAAGAATGGAAAATATACCTTAAATATTAAAACTGAGCAAAAATGAATTAAAAATGAGCAAAAATGAATTAAAACTGAGCAAAGATGAACTAAAAATTAGCACAAAATGAACTAAAACTGAGCAAAAAAGTACTAAAATTGAGCAGATATGAACTAAAACTGAGCAAAAATGTACTAAACTAAAACTGAGCAAAAACGAACTAAAACTGAGCAAAAATCTACTAAAATTGAGCAAAAATGAACTTAAACTGAGCAAAAGTTGTTGTTATTTTATTTGATTGAAAATTGAACAAAAATGAACCAAGGCTGACAAAAATGAACTAAAACTGAGCAAAAGCTAACATGAACTGAGAAAAATTTAACTAAAACCGATCAAAAACTGAAACAATATAAAATTAAGCACAAATTGATCAAAAATGAACACATTAAATATCCAAATTACAAGCACGTGCACCAAAACATTAAAAACCCATCCAATGCAAAAAAAAATTTCCCACACTGTCTCCGTTACTTGTTTTTTCGTCATTAGACTCCGCTGTAAATGTTAACGAAAATTCCTCTAATTCTTCATTTCCACCACAAATACCGTGCCTGGGAAAAATTAAATGTTTTATCTTTAGATACCCATAACAACGACGAATGATGATTTAAGCCTTTAATTCCATGCCAGTAGAAGAAAAAAATTATTTAAGAGCAAACAGAAAACACAAAATGTGAATCCATTTGGCAGGAATGAAATGAAAACAAGAGAAAAGCCCCTCCGCTCGAAAGGCTTGAGGAATTGCGGAATATGAAACAAGATTAGAAACATTTTTGAGGAACAAAACGTTTTTGTTGTTCCTTCCGTTATTGTTTGTACAGCACATACATCCTCGTATGTAAAGTATTTATGTTGAAAAAATTATTTTGTTCAACAAAACGAAAATTTTTTTAATCCCCACGACATTAATTTTCATTCACCATCTTAATTCCATGCAACATCTTTTTCCATCTCATTTCGTACATACAGAACCGCACACATACTTCCTCATGTCGTTTCCTTTTTGCCTCCCAGGCGAGAAAATTTTTGAGCAGCAAGAAGATTTTCAGTTTTTCGAAATAACATAAATGCTTAATTCATTAACATACGAAACGATTTGTATTAATTAAAATTAAGCTTTCAGCATGAAAATCCTTAACAAAAATATACAATGGATATTCGTATGTACGTTCTGATACAAACCGCAAGGCATGAAATGTCTTGAGATTCTTATCAGTTTTATGCAAAATTTAACCTGATTTTTTTGGGGGTCTTTTTATTTTGCTCCCTTTTTGTGCCATTTATTCTTCTTCATTTTAATTCAGTTCCTATTCTCATTGTGAAATCTCTCGAAACACTTTTAATTGCCATAAGATTTTGCTTTTTTTGCGGTACTAGGTGGGGTGGCTCGTTGTGTAGGTTGACTGAGAAGATTATAGTTCTATTCTGTCAATTAGGAATATTAAGACTAGATCAGGTGCTTATTTCTCGGGTATACCCTTGCCTTACTCAAGTAAAAGTTGGAGAGAAACTACTGGAAACTACCGTCAGAGCAACCCCACATCTTTTTGACGTTTTGTCGTTATAACATTGACATAGGGGTGCCCTAACGACTAAATTGTACCGCTCGGTATAGCTAAAGTATACCCGAAAACCGCAGTGATGGTCTTGACTGGTCTTATGAACCACAATTCAAGAACATAACGCTCAAATTAATAATTTTTGTTGAAATTTGAACCACTTCTTTGAAGATATTACTCTCTGTAGCCTATAAAGGACGACCAGTCACTAGCATCTGTGTGTGGAATACAATATGATTCGAAATTGCGACAAATTGCTCTGTCGAGTCTCAAACTCATAATTCTATTGAAATTGACAAACTCATGTTAGAATTTTGTGCCTTGAACGCTTTTCCAAGAATATTTAAAGTTAGTGACTATTTGTAGATGAAACTCAAATTTTAAATTATTTTTATTATATTTTTAACTGATTATGTAACTTAATTACTGTATTCACCTTCAATTTTAGACACAAAGACGACATTTTCTCACAGAAAATCCTTCAATTAATTCCACAAAAATCTTATCGAGCTAGACCTCCATAAAAGCCCAACAAACAGCTCCCAAAAATTATCTTATCTCTGAATTTATACAGCTTCATTTCAAGAAAATTTAAACAAAAATATACATCTTTAGGACATTTTTAGATTTATCTTAACAAGATTCTCCCAAAAAAATAAATTTAAATAATTTTTCTACCTCTTTCTATTCTCTATCTCTTCGTCAATGCATCGACACAGGTAGAATAAATATACAGCTTTGCTTCCCTGCTGATACAACTGGACATAGATATCGAAAATAATAGAATGTGGTTGACTAATTTAAATTTTTTGAATTGAGTGCTGGGATTTGTGTGTGAAGTTGGAGTTAAGGATGAGTTGGCGGTTTGTCTTACATTTGATAAATTTAGCTTTTAGATTAGAAATTATTATTTATTCTCAAATATTTTAAAATTATTAAATTTTTTAAATTTAAAAAACTTACAACTTAGAAAACTAAAAATTGAGTGCTAAAATAAATATTTAAAGGTTTAAACTTTTAAAAAAAATTTAAAATCTTAAATTTAAAATTTTTAAAAAATTCATTTAAACTTTAACTTTTAAAAATTTGAATTAAAAATTTTTAAATTTTAAAATTCTAACATATAAAAATTTTGTTTTCGTTAGGTATTTAGTTTCTTTATAATTTTAAAAAACATGATTCAAATATAAATTTTAAAGAACTTTCATAAAAAATTGCATACAATTAAAAACTAATTTGAAATTTTTTACTTTATGTGTTAAATGAATTTTAGTTCCAGGTTTTTTTAAAAAAGAAATTTGAAATTTTTTCCAAATTTTTCAACTTTAAATATTTTTTAAAAATATTTAATTTTTTTCTATTTTTAAAGTTAAAAAAATCAATTTGTAGTTATCACAATCACTAACAAATCCATATCCAATTTATTCTAATTTAATCAACACGACACATATTGTCATTAAATCATAAAATCCCCAATTCGCTCATACAAATTCTATTACCCACATTTGCCATTTCACGGTATTAAAATCCCTGTGAAAGCATCAAAATTAATTCAGCATAAAAACAAGATTACAAGGAGCTTCATAGCCTCCACTTGACACATAAAATGCGCCATAATTGCCCATTAACATTAACGATAACCTTTCCTACCAGTCAACTCATTGTCTCTATGTGCTGCTTTTTATTCATTCCAATGTTCCTTTTGGGGAATTTAATACTCAAGAATAATTGATGAGACCGAGAAGATTTCATAAGAATTTTTTTTCTTTTATTTTTTCTCATCAGTTCTGTGAAATCTGAAAATTTTCTTCTTACTATTTTGAGAATTTCTTGTCTATAAAATTCAAAAAAAAAAGTTTTTATATTTGGTAAATTTTTCAAATAAGTTTTAATTTTTATTTTCTGAGACTGAAGGCAAACAAGACTTTGTCTGATGATTCAATTATATTGAAATGAGAATTATTTTGTTTGCTTTCAACAAAAGTAACGATTTTTAACCAGCATTTTTGCAAACAAAAGAAGCTCTGCATTTAACATTTAAAATTACATGCAAAAAAATTGTAGAGTTGGTAACTTCGTGATATTTTGAGTCGTGCATGGGGTGCATGATTATGATGGAGTGATGATTCGTTATTTAATTATGTTTGCCATTTATGGGCTTTTTTAGAATGAAATGAAGAAGAATTTATTTTAGCTTTAGTGAATTGTTGACAATTTTTAAATTAACTTTCAAATTTAATTTGAGAATCGATGCGATATGATGTCCATTATTTATGTAGAAAAAAAGAGGAGGATCTAAAAATTTGTGATTTTTGAATTTTTGTGGGGGGTGGGGGGTTGCAGTTTACGTTTTTTCTCAAAAAACCAAGCAAATTGAAGAAATTTTTCTGTCGAGAGTGGGATTTGTCCTCCAATCCCCCACTCTGACTACGCGCCTGGGTAGGAGAAAAGAGGATCTGAAATGTTGTGACGAAATGTTACAAGAAAGGAACAAAAAGTCCAGATTTATAATAGATGTAAATAACGAACAGCCAATAATATAATATACAATATAAAATTGACTAATATTTAGGATTTTTTTCTTCAAAATTTTATTATTTTTCCATACTTTTCTGCAACTTTATTATAAATTATAACTACAAACATAATAGGGATTAGGTTTTGTGGGTCAAAAGTGACTTCAAAATATGAAAATTTAAAATGTCTCGGATTTTCACTAAAAAATATGACCACCATACTAATATTATAGTACATTTTGGGGTCGTTTGCAAATTACGTCACGTTTTTGGGAGGAAGGGGGTAATAAAAGTATTTTTTATCTGTAATTTACGAACGACTCTTTTAGTTTTAATTTTGTAAGCAAAAATAATATTTTATCTAGATAAAAAAAATGGATGATAATGTTGCACGACTATAAATTCTTTCAGGAATCGAACCTGTAACTCTCTTCAATTTTGCTATATATATTTTATAAATTTAGTCAAATACTGTAATCAATGAGTCACCAAACAACTTTTATTAATTTTGGCATCATAACGTAGCTATTTACAACTAAATACTGTTATTTTTTGGAAATTAACTTTACACTACTCTTGGTACTGAACTTTTTTGTGAAGAAGGTTAATTTTTTTGTATTGACGGAAAATTCTTACTGGAGCTGTAAAGGTTTTTATTAACTAAATCACATCGAACAATTAAAAATAATGTTTCAAACCACCTCAAACTACCGCACTCTTCTGTCACTGGTACTCAGCATTTTGCTAAACATTCGTACGTAAACTGTACATGCTTCAAAACACGACTTTATATTACCTCCTCAACTATTCGCATAAAACTTGAACAAAAAGTGTATGACAATCCTCAAATACTTCAACTACAAACTCATTCAGACTACCGCATCCTCATCACCATATCCTCTGAGTACCCACCTCTGGCAAGAAAAGAAAAATCACGGAAAAAAGATCTTCCTTGAATCATTTTTTAAACAGCAACGATGGCACTTGAAATTTTTTTTTGAGGAAAAAAGCTGCCGTTGTAAGGCATACAAAGCAGTTAACAAAGCACAGAAAAAGTAAAGCATAAAAGTAAATGACGATAATGATAATCACGCTGTAAAGGAACAAACAAAAGTGAAGAAAAAAAAGTCGAGAGCAGCAACAGAAAAAAATAAAGAGTTCGCCTTACTTAAACAGAGCATGTCTTTCGTGCATCGCAATGATGCAGCTGAATGTTTGTGTCGTGTCGTGACTGCAACAGAAAAAAATATTCTTCTTCTCATATTTAATTCTTTCGTTCTTCTTTCGTTATGTATATTTCGGGGTAACCGTTTGGTACAATATGCTTCTCCAAACCGACATGAATAATGCCATAACGACAGTCTGAATTGCCAACAAGATGAGAAGATACAGCAACATTTTTTTTGCCATACAGTAAAAAATGAGATGTCTCGTTTGTTGCCAATAGTATCCGCCGTCTTGATGGTGCATTATTAGTGGGAAGATGAGTCGTGGGAGCTTCTTTTCTCGGATGTGATTTGAGGATGAATCAAAATTCAGTTTATTTTTTTTGCATTTTCAGCAAAATTCGTTCTTTTGCATAAATTGAAAAAAGATGATTCTTTTCCTCTCTGTTTCCCATTCACAGAATCTTCATGTGCAGTGAGGTTTAAATCAGTGCAGTTACAAGCACATGACGACGATGTTGATGATGATTTCTTGCAGGAAAGCCATTAAAAAATATCATCATATGCATAAGGAAATCTTTACGTCGAAAAAAAAATCTTATGATACACATAGAATGTGCAGTGAACTGAGAAGGCACATGTAGCATATTGAAGATGCACACATAAAGAGACCATCGAGCCATAAGTCAAATATGGATAGCACATTGAATATGAGGAGGGAAAAAAAAGATGAAATGAAATATTTCTTGCAAAAATGTTGAGATATGTTGATACATGATATGGAGAGCATTGTGTGTATAATAATTGAAGATTGAGGGGGGGTTAGGTCTGTTTTTAGTTGTATTTTATATCAAATTTTGGTAGTTTTTACACCTCTGAACCTAATTAAAAAATGTCCTGATCAGGAGGGTAGCCATGGAAGGGCCCAAGGGGGTCTAAAACCTCCTCAAGATTGAAATTCGTATCAGAAAATAATTTAGACCCCTGAAAGAAAATCAGGACCTCCCATCAAGAGGTCAGACCCCTTTTGACAAAATTCTGTCTACACTCCTGTTCCTATCCATAATTCTACATCATATGGTGTCAAACTCCGGTATTTATGTCCACTTCCCTTCAAAATACAATCTGAATTCCATCTAAATTCCATTCCTTAACCGCCTCAATTAACCACAACCACCTCCTAGTAAAGAACATGAAATCAAAAAAAATAACCAAATGGAAATGATGACGACTTTTTATCTTATTCTTTTTCACAATGTTCATATAAGACGATTGCAAGTCTTCAAGAATGGAAATTTTTCTTCAAATTGTTCGATGATATTTTTTTCTACAGAATAAGTTTCTATCTCGCTCCATCTTCCTCTCCTACATACTCTCGTTGTATATTTTTTCAATCATCATTCTGGTATTATTTGCAATTGAAACGAGACATGAAAAATAATTTTTTTTCTCCTTATTCTTTTTTTAGCCGGGAATAGTTGGGAGTATGGAGGGAAGAATGTTGTTATGGACACGGTTTGGATTGAATTTTTTGGAGGTGGATACTTGATGGTAACTAAGGGTTGGGTGTCTTTACGGATGCAATTATGGATTATGATTAAAAATAAATTTTTAGGGCGTACAATAGCTAATTAAGGCCTCTAAAAATGCGCCTTATCCAACCAAACCTCAAAAAATTCCTTACCAAATTTTAACTTCTTGAATAAATCATGCTTTGATTGCATATTGGCGAAGAAGAATGAGGAGAATGAAAAGAAATCATCAGTTGCAAATGAAGAAGCAACAAGCTGCAAACGAGCGATGCGATGAATGTACGTATGCTTCTTATAGTCGTAAAATATTGTAAGAAGAATAAATTTTTATTTTTATTTGTTTTTGCTGTTCATGCTGCTCCTCTATATTGCCCTTTTTTGCCTTTTCGTTCTCTTTAAACGAGACATACAAAAAAATTGATTTTGATGAATCTGTAAAAAATTGGCTGCTGCCAGCAATGATCGTTCTGTAAAATGGTAATTTCTGAATAAAAACGACGCATTTTTTTCTACATAATATAATGTCCATCATTTTCTTTTGCGTATATTCAAATCAGTCAACATTAATGCAAAAAAATGTCTTTTGACCATTGTATTTAAATAATATTCTGTTCTTCATTTTCATGTCCCATGCTTGGGTATATTTATTTTTTCTGGCCGGGGTAAAGATTTCATCTTTTCGCATTAATTTATAAATTTCCATATCTCGGTTGTGATGGAATGACACAAAAAAAGAAGTCATTCATTCCCTTTTTTAAACATTACAAATGAAGAAACGGAGGAGGAAATGGAGATGAAGGAATGACAAAAAAGGCTTTATTGAGTTAGGGTGTCCAACAGAGAAAAGATTTGCTCGATGAATTTTTTTTTCTAATTTTTTATTTATTTTTTGGGGGAGTTGGAATATCCTTATGAGAATTTTTTATATGGTGATTTGGAGTAAATTATGAGAAAATTTTGGGTACATTCCTCAAAGGAATGGGGGATATTTAATTTATTCTAAGGATGTTCTATGAAATTTATGGAATGATGAGCTTTAAATGTTGATGATGTTTGAAATGATTCTGAATTATCAAAAGAATTATGAAATTACATTAATTGACATTTAATATTTAAAAATGTAACTTCAATTCCAGAGTTCGATTCTCAAAAATCAAAAATTTTAATATTATATCAATTTGTATAATTCCTTTTTTTTAGCAAATTTTTGGAAAACTAGTCTAATGTTTTAGAATTTTTAGGTATTAAGAATAAAATACAGGTCAGTTGGTAAAAAAAATTATATTTAGCATTGAATTTTTCCTTTAAAATCTCTTTTTAAAGCAAGAAATGCAAAATTTAACACTATTTAATTTAACAATCATTCTTATTCAGAAATCTCTTAGAACTCAATACCCTCTTAAACTTAAAATATAATAAAATTCATAAACATTTTTAAAAAGACATAAATTTGAACCTTTAAATTTAATTTTTGCAGAAAACGGTACTAAGAAATAAATGAACATTTGGTTAAGACAAGAAAATCAAAAAAATCAAATAAAATCTCTTTAAAATTATGAGTTCGAATCTCAGTTGTCAAAAATTTTACATATTAGCTCTGTAGTTGGATTAGGTGAATTAATTTTTTTGAAATTTTTTTTAAATGACTAAGGCTTAATAATAACTTATAAGGCTTAAAAAAGCTCTACAAAAATACCCCTTCTAAATTCCCCAACTCAAAATTTTCCACCAGAATCGCATATCCCCTAAAAAAATTCCTCAGCATCTCTATCTAAATTAAAAAGGTGATGACGAATGAAATCACGAAAAAAAGGCCAATGAGCATTTCTTTTTCTCATTTTCCTCTCCATCCTAATTAGTGTAGCTGTAATGAACACAGAAGCGAGAAAATGAAAAAAATTCAAATTCAAATTAATTAAAATGAAGTGAAGGCATGAAACAGAAAAAAATTCTCTCTTTTGCCATCCTCTTTACTTCATGTCTAAAGTTATTGCAATAAATGGGAATGAGTTAAGAAAGGAATGACAAAACGATAATAAGTCACAGCTACATAATTAAAAAGTTTTGCATGGTGGAGAGAATGAGATGAGTTTGCAGTTAACAAGAAAATATCGCGCGAATTGTGGAAGAGGCAAAATGAGAAAAAAAATGAAATGAATTTTTATAAGTAAGTGTGAAGATAAAATGGAAAATGTGACGTAGAAAGCAATTCAGAAGTTGTAGAATTTAAGTTTGAGGAGCTTTTGTGGATGGTAAGCGCATCTAATTTGTTTGAGTGGGATGAGATAATTTTCAGTCTCAAGTTCGAGTCTCAAAAGTTCTTAACTTTACTTTATTCGAATTTTGAAGTTTTAATTCCAAAATTACACTTAAACATTTTTGGGGGTTATCCAAGACCCAAAGACGTATCCTGGGGCCGGTTGCTTGGTATATCCTAGGCAAGTATTGGTTTTGGGGGTCAAAACCCCCTATTTATTTGAAAACCAATACTAATCTAACACAAAAAATGTCATAATTCGAAAAGATATCTAGAAAAAGGGCATGATTCAAAAAACACCCCCAAAAAAATCCTGTATATACCCCTGCATAACACCATCAACTCCACTGAACCCCTTCCACTGGGCAAAGACCCCAAATATTCAAATTGCCTAAATATCTATCAAACTGACTCGATAGCTCACGAAATTCATTATAAATATTCAATTAAGTCAGATAATCCAGCCTTAGTGGTCTATACCCAAAAACTCAACTACATCCATCAACAACAAATTCCCAGCCACCCAAAACAAACCGAATATCTCATCCAGTAGCCAATTATATCTCACTTTCCTTCCAAATAATCCACTATAAAATCATAACGAAGAAAAAAAATCATAAAGCAGTATAGCAACGCGAGGAAAAGAATGCGAAAGAGTCATCGAGTAAAATGAGAACGACATAAAATCGTGACTTTGACTCTTCTCGAGTTTGTTTGGATGTTAAAAGTCAACTAAATTAAAGAGGAAGAGCAAGAGTGAGTAAGAGGCATGTCTACTAGCTCGTTGGGAATCATGAGTGGTTATTTTGCTAGAGATGGGAACCTAATGAGACTTGTGGGAAGTATTAGATAAATAGAAAGTGTAAAATTAAAAAAAACTGTAGGAAAGTGGAAAATTTTTTAAAAATTTATTTTTTAAATAATTAAAAAAGTTAAAAATCAAATTACATAAATAAAAAATAAATTTGATGAATTTATGATTTATAAAAGAATCCTAAAAATGTAAAAAATTATAATATTTTTTAAAATTTATATAAAGTAAAAAATTCAGTATAGAAAAAAAATCAAAATTCAATATAGTAAAAATTTTAATAAAATAAAAAATTCAATAAAGTAAAAAAATTATTTCAAAATTAAAGCATCAATTTTTTTAAAAAATAATTTAAGATATTTACTAAACTAAAAAATTTCCATTTTTATGATTTAATTAATAACAAATTATAGCAACCACTTGAGAATCATGAAGAATCTTCAATAATTACTTCAAAAAAGAAATAATTCTCGCAATAATTAATGAAAAATTCCATAAAACTCATTCCCACAGCACTTAAAGTTTCCAACTCATAACTATCGTGCTATTCCTCCTTATTTTCCAATTATATCATGTCTCAGTAAGCACCCAACAACTCGTTGCGAGGAAAGAGATGCGCTAAGAGGCTCAACAAGATGCTAATCTTCGTACGTTTATACTTAATCGCTCCTTAAACTCTTCAGCAGCAACTTGTAGATGTTGAAAATGGGAAATAGTCTATGCGGCAACATTAGAAGTAAGCAGCATACAGTTTGAGTGCATATTTAATATTTTTCAACCTAATTATCATAATTTACTTAAAACTTTTAATTTATTTTAAAGTTTTTGATGAAAATGTGAAGGAAAATTGAAGAAAACTAATTTAAATCTAATTAAAAAATTCCAAAACACTTGAGGAATCATTCAGCTGTAAAACATTTTACCCTCATTAAAAACAATCTCATTCTCCTCGCATCTCAGTCTTAAAACAAAGTCACTTCTCCCTCACCTTCCAATTAAAAACATAATCATCTTCTTACGTTCATTTCCGTTTTTTTATGGAGATAAAGTGCATTAATATCTCGTTAACATAACACTGTCATACATACATAACCGCACTATATTCTTGTGTGTTCATGATACGTACACATAAGCCACACATATGTTAATTGATAAATTGAGATAATGACTCATGACTGAAACAGTTGTAATCATTCAAACTTAATTTATGAAAAATAAAATAAAGTGAAGGAAAATATGAAATAAAATTAAATAAAATGAATTGTTTTGTAAATGATCGGAGGTTCCTGTGAGTCGTTATTAAGATTTTAGGGGTTATGAGAGAGAAATATCTTTGAAAATGATTGTTTGATTTCCACAAATTTTGCTCAGTTTTCCTAAATTATTGCTTAAGTTGCTCAAATTTTTTAAAATAGTTTTCAAGTTGCTCAAACTATTGCTCAAGTTGCTCAAACTATTTCTCAAGTTGCTCAGTTTTTTGCTCAAATTGCTTAAATTTTTGCTCAAGTTGCTCAAATTTTTGTTAAAGTTGGTCAATTTTTTGTTCAAGTTGCTCAGTTTTTTGCTCAAATTGCTTAAATTTTTGCTCAGTTTTCTTAAATTTTTGCTTAAGTTGCTCAAATTTTTGTTAAAGTTGCTCAAGTTGCTTAAATTGCTCATTTTTTTTCAAATTCAATTGATCAGTCATCTCATATTTTCCCACGACCTCATCCAAAAATCCCAAAAATAAATCTCATCCAAAACTCACGAAAGACCCCTAATCCCAAAAGATATGGTGCAACAAACATACAACATATGATTCCTATTATTAGCAATCAAGTTTCTCGTTATTTATTTTATTAACGTGACGTGTAATTGCATCTGATGTTGACACTCATGGCGATGATAATTTCTCGCTGCTTGTAGCTTGACATTCAACATGAATTATGAACTTTTATGTGAAGAAAATATTCTTATATTATTTTTTTACATTGCAAATCGTATTGCATCCAATAATCATTTATATTATTTTTTTCAGCTCGTATGGTACATAAATGTGTGTGTCTCGTTTTCAAGAAAATTTATTATTAAGAATGGCAGCATGTAAATGAAATGAGCGAGAGAAAAGAAATGAAGTTAAGACACAGCGACATGAGAGACACTTAATATTAAAATCAAATAATCGCGAGTATGTGAGATGTTAAATTGTATAATAAAGTGCTGCAGCCGTGTCTGGTGCTGTCATATTTTTAAAATAATAGACATGCTGCATATCCATATGATAAATTAAGGAAATGGATCTACGACATTCGTGTGTCAGAGTTATTACTTATTTCAATTTTTAGTGCAAAGATTTTTACACTTTTTGTTTGTGAGATTGAGATTGAGCAGAATAAGCTGAGTAAACATGACTTTTATTGATCGAGGGGGTAGGCATATGCAAAATATTTTTGCATACTCAGAAATTCTAAAGTCATTAGTAATCCAGCAGCATTATTCAAGTGTCACAGAATAAAAAGAAAATTCCACACATACCCGAAGGAAAAACATAAAATAAATTAAATTGAAAAAGGCAGCAGCATGACCATAGCAAAAATTAATTTCAGTCATCTATCAATGGTGACTGATTTACTTGCCTATTTTTTTCATTTTATCCCATTCTCGCCTCATGTCTTTCTTGTTTTACTTTCGATTCATTTAATAGCATTTTAGTGAGCAATCTACATATTTTCACATCTCTAATATAATACCATACAATATGGTTTGTGCCATATTGTGTGTACATACATCTACTTACTATCGTACTTATATGGCCATAGGCAATCTTATGGCAAGCCTCATAAATTTTGCTTAAGCGTTCACATTATTATAGCATCATAAAATGCGCACGATAGAGGCCAAAATTAAATTAAAATTCATTGCGTCTTGTGAATTGAATCTCCTCACATTAATGCATGCATGTCAGTGTTGTTTATTGGGTGTTTGGATAGCTTTTTGTACTCTATTAAGATCTTTTTAGGATGAATATATTCTTGAAGTGAATTAATGCACTGAATTTGAAATTTTAATCCAAATTGCTGAGTTTTTTAAGTTGGAATGTAGCTAGAAAGGCATAATGCTGAAGTGGAACTTGCTTGAGGACAGCAAGGGTATACTCATGGTTTTTCACTTATTTTTAATTCGAACGGTACGTGAATGATCAACTTCATTCACATCATTTATCACAAAAATAAATTCTTGTACTATGGTCTGGACCCCATCAGTCCCCCCTTCGGTACATCCATGAAGGATAGCATACATCTTACATGACTCTTCCTCATTATGTTGAGTTGCAACATTGTGTCGACATGACGTTGGTACCAGGAAACGTTTCTAGCTTCTCCAGTGAAATAATCAATGAGGTTATGACGAAAATGAACCTTCGATCGAACCTGATGTTTGCAACGTAAGGATAACGGATGCTTACTCACCATTTATAAACTAGGATAAATCCAAGAAATCTGGCATGTACTCATATCTTTCAGATTCCAATAATGATCGATGAATGTAGACTTTTTATTGTAAATTATTCCAGATTAAGCTACTAAATAGCATTAATATCTAGGGTTGGGCAAATATACGTATATATACGTATATATACGTATATCGAAGAAGAAAATATACGTATATATACGTATACATATACGTATATGAATTTTTCAAAGCGTAAAAAATACGTTATTAATGTGTTGAAAAATATGTTAAAATGCTGAAATTTGGACTCCAAATGGTTAAATAAAGTGATCTAAGGCTCCATTAAGCACTTTAGAAGTGTTTAACTAAGGATTTAGTTTAAAAATGAGAATTTTTGCGAAAATTAATTTTTCTTTGTTTACAAATACATGGACAGAATTTGAATTTTTTTTGGCCGTTACAAAAATTTCTTTAAACAAAAAATTAAAGCATTTAGATGCTTTTACATAGCTAATAATGACAATTGAGCACTGCTAATGAATAACAAGTGCAAATTATGTCTAAAGAAACTGAAATTTTTTAAATTTATTGTTATTTGTATGTAACGGAAAAAAAATTTGAAAAATGAATATACGTATAAATATACGTATATATACGTATAAAATATACGTATATTTATATACGTATATATACGTATACGATTCTGCCCAACCCTATTAATATCTCGAAAGTCATATAAAATGTCACAAACCAAGTAATACTCCTTTATCTCAACTATAGTCGTGCCTTTCCCTAAGTGAAGCTTAAAACAAGCTTGAATAAAACTAAATTTTCCATATTTTATTCCACATTCTGAATCTGATTAACAACACTGTTGCACACATATTTAGTTGCTTTAAGCTCATAACTTAAACTTATTTATTCCTCATCATAGTCGAGCTAATGCTATTTACACGAAAATTAAACAATAGCTCATACATATGTGCATGTGCATGCAGTTTCAAATAAATTAAATTTTATTCAGCGATTAACATGGCAAGCAGCACAATACATAGTTCTAGTGTGATGGAGATAATTGACATAAAACTTGCAAATTTCTCATGTGCATGATTTATTGTAGAATATAATTTTTCTCACTCGTGTCTGTGCGAAGAGCGAGAAACATGATTTAAATTACTTTATGCAAAATTGAATTGGCATCATATGGTTAATATCACATGACAATTGACAAGGGATGTAGTCAATAATAATTAATGAAACAAATTGAAATTGAGTGATGGATTTAAATTAATTAAAATTTAATGAAGAAATTTTCAGATGGAAAATTTTTGTGATTGAAATACGAAGAAAATCTCCATCCCTTGACAGTATTGAGTTACATTATCAATGTAAGTAGACCGAATGCCTTAAATGAACGACTTGAAGTAGCGCATTTTTAATAGTTGCAGTGCGTGTTTATGGTAAATGCTGGATGCTGATAACAAGCAGTAATTGATGGAATTTATAGTTTGACAACATAATGATTAATTTAATAAGGTCAGATTGAAAGCGTCAAGTGGAATGTAATTGCATCGATGTCACTTGAAAGTGTGCATTCATTAAGATGGAAATTTTTATGATTTTTTTAAAAGCTAAATTTTTTAAACATTTATTTTACAAATACAATACTATTTGATTGTTATTTTACATTCTAAAGTTTATTTTTCAAAAAGTTTTGTTCGTTATTTTTCAAATACTTTTTGACCGTTATTTTTCAAAAAACTTTTCGCCGTTATTTTTCAAATACTTCTTGGTCGTTATTTTTCAAAAAGTTTTGTTCGTTATTTTTCAAATACTTTTTGACCGTTAATTTTGATTTTTTGATTTTTTTCTTAAATAATTTGTTTCCTAACCAAAACCTAGTCCTAACTTTTGAACTATGAGCTTTAATTAAACCTTAAACTTAGTTTTTCAAATTTTTTGAATTAGTAGTTTCGTTGTCTCAACAAATTTCAAATTCTATCCTGCATTGGTTCTATAATTTAATTCTTGGTTCCACCATGAGCATCAAAACAACTTTTAAAACTAAAGATTAACAGCCCAGAAAATTAATCTACCAGCAAACTATGACCATTTTGCCACCAAAAAAGATTTCTCAAACAATATAATTAAAATTTATGGACTTTGAAAAGGATACCAAGGATAGCAACAAAGAAGTGCAAAATAAAGCTCACAAAGACTATTCTACAAGCAAAAGCCATTACTACTTAGCATGTTAAGTAGTAAATTAACTTTAAAGTAATTTTTTATGTGCAAATCAGCCATAAATAAAGTCTAAAAAGACTTGAAGCAATCTCTTCGAGTTAAGATTTTGCACAGTGTGTCTCTTGCTCTTTTTGTGCTCAATCAAAGTGATTTATTGTGCATATTTGTTTAGCGCAAAATAGTCACCGCAAGGCATAAAGTCAGAATAAAAGTGCAACAACTTATGCTGCACAAAATTATTTGCTTAAAAATATTTATTCATAGCCTATCATTGTACATTTATCACCAATTCATTATACTCTGGTGCGGTTACATTGGCAACTATTATGAGGAATTTTCGTTATGATCATTACCATGACGATAGAGTGCATAAGACTGAAACTGCATTAGGCATAACATAAATCAAACACAAAATATTGTGCAGCCAATGTAATTTGGGCCATCAGTGATTTTAATTCCTGCACCATTGCCTGCATCATGCCACTAACGAAGTGGCATAACTACAGTTGTTATAGTAAATGACGATAATCACGCAATATGAAAGAAGCTGAGAGCATTATGATGATGAAGAAGAAGGCAGACAAGTAAGTAAAAATATACAGCATCTTTCTTTTGTCTCAGGCTCTCTTGTGTTCCTTTTTGCGACATCGTGCAATCTGACAAAAATGAATTTTTTTTGTGTGCTATTGTGGGATTAATGGAGAGTTGGCTGCACTTTGAGATATGCCATGATGATTCATATTGTAGATTTAATGGAGATTATGAGAGAGATTGTTGCCAGATGGTGATGTGGATTTGGAATTGGATGATGTTCATAAGGAATTGATGCTTTTTAATTCGGTATGAGCTAATTTGAGGTTCTTGGACGTGCAATCTTAGTCAAGTCGATTTTAATATTTAAGACTCGTAAGAGTTTTCGGTCTTTGAGTCTAAATTGACCATCTGAGTGGCCTTTCAATTGACAGTCCTGCCTTTTACAACACTTCCCTGTATAAATTTGGAAATTTTGTTCCAGGTCCTGTATTTTTTCACGAATATTTCCTTCCATTTTCAAACTTTAATTTATGTTCTGTATTTTTATGAAAATCAGATGATCACCCTATCTTTGACGGGAATCGTACTCAGGGTCATTTCTAGTCTGTTCCCTTTTACCATTTGACCATTCATGTTTAGCTCTTTCTCTGGAAGATTCACCAGCATACATATAGCTTCATTCGATGGGATGAGCTTGACACTGAATATTATTGAAAGAAGTCTTTCTCAGGATAGAATTCGAACTTGCTTCTTAGAACCAAAGATCTTTGATTAAGTGTTGGATACCTGACCCAGGGGCGTATTCAGGGAGGGGGTTTGGAGGTTAAAACCCCTACCCTTTTGGGAAATTTTTTTCAATTTGCTAGGGTTTTTTAAGAAAAAAATCCCAAACCCCCCTAAATTTTCCCTTCCATACAAAAAAATTTCAAACCCCCTCCCTCGAAAAATTTCTGGATATGCTCCTAACCTGACCCATCGATCCAGTAGCATGGGGTGACCGGGGCTCTAACCGACAAAAACCTTCGCTATGTCACTGATTCGTTCATCATTCTACTGGACACAAAATGAATAAAACTTCATATTTTCGACTCTAAGTATTCCAAAATTAAACAAAACCTTTGTCCCAATAAAATCAAGCAAACTTCACAAAAATCATCCTTACCTCATCTGCACAATGTAGAGCGTCGTGACTGCATCGAATAAAATGTGTCATTTAATTTTAAATTTTCTTATATTTTTATTTTGTTTGAACAGTAACGACTTACATGAGAATGTATAAAAATTATTTTATAACGGAGGCATATTGCATGATGCATCATCACGAATCCTATCAGAGAGAGAGAGAATGGTGGAAGTTGTGTCTTCTAGCACTTAAGAGACTTACTTATAACTTATAATTCAGAGATTATGGAAAGACATAAACTTTATTTTTTTCCCATTTAATGCAAATCTATTGTTTTCTTGTGTAGCTATAGCAACCCTGAGATTTAATGTAGCAGCAAGCTAGAGAACATGTACACAAAAAATTGAAGAATAGCATAGAAAAGTGTGTGGGAGAGTGAGAGAGATGGGGAAGCAGAAAACATAACAAAAATTAAATTTACAATTTCTTGTTAGTCACTTCCTTCTTAATTGAGTTTTTTGTTGGAAGAATTAATGATGGCAGACGAGCGTAGAGTGAAAGAAACATAAAACTTTTCTAAAAAAAATTTTTTTTTTCTGTTTTTCTTCCTGCCAGGTCTTACGATAATTTTCCATTAGTGCCTCCATTGCGAAAATATATTCATACGTACAGATAATAGGAAACGAAAGAATTTGCAAATAGAATTGAGTATGATGTTACGCGTTTGTCAGGGGATGGGAGCTTTTTCAATTTCAGTTCCTTAACTCTCAAATTGTCTCAATTTTTGGTCCTTGACTCTTAAATTGTCTCAATTTTGGTCCGTGACTCTCAAATTCTTCTGATTTTGGTTCCTTAACTCTCAAATTCTCTCAATTTTGGTCCTTAATTCTCAAGTTTTCTCATTTTTGGTCCTTGACTATCAAATTCTCTCAATTTCGATCCATAACTCTCAAATTGTCTAAATTTTGATTCTTGACTCTCAAATTGTCACAATTTTGATCCGCGACCCTCAAATTCCCTCAGTCTTTGATGCCTAATGACTTTCTAGTCCCCCAAAAGCCATCAAGTACCCCCACCTTGACCATCTATCCTATGTGATTTTCGCATCAACATAAACACAATGACGCGATGCGAAAAGACAACAAAAATGAAGAGAGAAAAAAGGAAAATATTTTTGGAAGCAGTTTAAACATTTTTTCCTATGTAAACATCAACGGCAAGTAAATTTATGTTGACATAATTTCAGTCATTCCTTCTTTATCTTCCTCATTTTTGCTTTCTTAATGCTACTGCTTTTTGCTGCCTGTTTTGTCACATTAATGTACATGAGTGAGAGTACAAAAAAGAGAGATATATTTTTGGCGCGGGAAGTTGTTTGGTTAACAAGAAGGAGAAGGAGGAAGAAAGACAACAAAATGATGAGTTTTATCTCTTATTAAAATTCCATAAATGTCTTTCATGACGTGAATACTTTCTGGTGTTTTGAACAAGTTGAAAAATATTTAAAATTTCTTTAACATGTACACTAGCTACAGATTCTCGTTAAGAATGAAACATTTGTTCTTACTATGTTTAATGTTGAGACATTCCCAGTGGAATTAACCCTAACATTCACCTTTAGAATTCAGGAATTTGTGGTCAAGAAAAAATGTAAATACACGTTCTACAGTAATATATGATTCACAATGTGATGTGATTCATTCTTATCATATTATGCATATTCTCATACTCGTGTTGGATATGCTGGTGAGCTCTTTAAGAATAAAAAAGAGTTTTATGATATGTGATCGGTCATGGGAATTGTCCTTTCATTATTAATGTAATTTATCATTTTTATTATATGACATACAGGTGTTGAGAATTGGACTTGATGATGATAAATTTATGTGGATGGGAAATGAGACTTTTTCAAGGACATGGTGAGAAAGTGGAGATTTCTTGGGGATATGATTCTTTTTTATAGAAGAAAAATGATTATCTGTGTGTTATCTAAGCAAAATTGAGTCTTGTGTATCGAGCTCTGCCCATATGAAGGCGAATGTATAGAACTAAGTTCGATTTGCACCAGAGAACAAGTTTTCAGTCATTACATTGAGTATTGTCGATATGACAAGGATGCTTAAATTGGAGTTGTAGCCATAAGGCTCTTGGAGACCCAATGGATTTATCCAGATGGTATTTTGGGTGTCAAAACGTTACCTAGATGGAAATTTTCTTTAATTTGCTACGATTTTTTGTGAAAAACAATCCTAAAACTCAAATTTTGCAGCCCATATGAAACAAAATGTCAACCCTCCTATAAAAAATTTTAGCTACGCCCCTGCCAGTGCCTCCCCTTCTCCTGAAATTCAAAGTTCATACAAAAAAAAATTTATTGACAAAACTTTTGAAATTTCTGGGTACGCTCCTGCTCACGATCCTGCCCAGGGTATATCTATGGAACACGTGTAAAATAGTATAACGAAGATTTACGCTGTGTCAGCCACGTAGGCTGATTTTTAACCGATTAATCTCAATAATCCCTCCCCTAAATAACTATGCGCACTGTCTTACGTATAGCCTGAAGCTTTCATATTGAAAACACATAAAACTAAACCTAATTTTTAACTTTTAAGTCTTCTAAATTTTCCAATGTAATTTAATCCTCAAAATAGCAACAAATATCAAAATTTTCAATACATTTTCACCATAACAACTCAAATTTCTTCAGCATTCCATTTATTTTTTAATCAACAAATAAACAAATGAAATCAGGAATGAAGCACATCAACAATGAAGCAAACTATAAATATGTACATAGCACAAATGTTTTTTAAACTCAGCCTTCCGTCTTTCCTCAAAATGATGTATTGTTTCATGCTGAAGAATTCCTGTACGAAGTTCATGAAAATGTAAACTTTTCTTCAAAATAACTTCCCAACACCATTTGAACAGGAAACTTTTTCATTCTTTTTTATTGTTCGTGCTTCTCATCATCATCATACTGCTTATTGTTGAAAGTAAAACAGTTTGCCCACATATAAAGAAGTGTTTCCTCTTTTTTCTCGTTCTTACTTTTGGTATTATTCTCTACTACATCATCATCATCTCTATCCTTAGCCTTAACTTACTCGCTTCACTTGCGATTTCTAAAGTGGAACTGAATGTAATGCTGAAAATAAAGTAAGATATTCATGGTGAATATTAAGTCTTGGGATGGGAACTTTTTGGGAGATTTTTTTAAAATTTTCTCTCAGTTTTTTGAATTTTTTCCCATATTTCTTTAGTTTTTCACATTTTTTACAGAAAATAGTAACCAAAAAAATAAGTTTCCACATCCAGCAAGCAATAACATAGCAAAAAAAAGTTTAGTAACACATAAAAAATATTTCTATAAAGTAGAATCATTTAAAGCAAATGAAGAAAAGTGAAGTGGATAGAAAGAAATGGCATGAAAAAGTAGAAGAAAAAGTTTTATCAGTAGAATTTTTTGCGATATAGATATTGAGAAAGTTTTCATTGTTGTCGTTGTATTGAGGAAGAAAAATATTTTTATCTAGGTTCTGAATTTCCTGTATTCAACGGCAGAGAATGAAGAAATCCTTCTATAGGGATTTTTTAAAAAGTTAAAATGGGTGTTAGCGTTGGTTTGAAAGTGTGTCTGGGTATGGGGTTGAATTTAAGGATGAGGTTAAAGATTGATGAGAGATTTGAAGGTAAATTCAAGTCGAATTGAGAGAACAAAAAGCGAATTGGGATAAGTTAAGGCAAATTGGGATGACTCAAGGTGAATTGAGAGAATTTAAGGCGAATTGAAAGCAAATTGAGAAAACTAAGGCAAATTGAGATAATTGAAGGCAAATTCAAGGCGAATTAAGAGAAATCAATACGAATTGAGAGAATTTAAGGCGAATTGATAGCAAATTGAGAGAATTTAAGGCGAATTGAGATGATTTAAGGCAAATTGAGAGAATTTAAGACGAATTGAGATAATTTATGGCGAATTGAGAGAATTCAAGGCGAATAGAAGCCAAATTAAGAGAATTTAAGGCAAATTTAAATAAAAATGAGATAGAAACGAGAGGATTGAGAGCAAAAATGCGTTCTAGTCCACCAAACCCCAAAAATCCTTCAAATAAGCTTTATTTCTCACCAAAATGTGCTTCCTTCTATCTCTCAAATTAAGTCAGGGATTTCTTTGCTGCTCATCTCCGCCCACTCATTTCAATTCTATCGTAGATATTTTAAAGTATAAAATAGGATGTATCAGCATAAGATGAAGATGAAGAAGGCAAAAATTTCCTATCCTTAATTTTATTCACATGAAAGCTTAGCATGAAATCTAAAATGAAATTTTGAGGCGATAATCCTCTGAGCCTTTGGATTCTTGATAAGGATACTGTAACTTTATGTAAAGTTTATTAACTTTTTCTTTTATTTTCAACTTTTTCTCTCTCTCTTCCTTTTCTACTCCATTTACTGCAAAGCTTTCATCTTTTATTGTTATTTCGATATTCAATTCAGATCTCTCAACTTTTATGCCGTTAATAATCATTGATTTCTAATGCTTACTGCATGATATTCTTATGTTTTATGGCTTTAAATGGATCGAAGAAAAAAAAATTCTAGCGAAAATATTTTAATTAAATGACCGTGCGTGCTTGGGTTCTGTGAGATGATGATTGAATCGTTGAGGGGTTTCTAGGATGTTCCGTAAAGCTATCAGTGGGAAATGAGAGCTATTAGGGAAGCGATGATGACCATTGTATGCGTTACATAACACACGGATAGTCCCCTTACCTTTTTTTATCGGAATTCTCCATTTTAATGTCTACAGCACGTTCTTTTCTCGCTCAAAAAGAGCAGATATAAAAATAGAATAGGAAAGAGGCAAAAATTAATAAAGTAAAGAGTGCTGATGCTAGAGGTGGATACTTTTGATGCATGCTGTGCCAGCAGATTGCTTTTTTACGCTTGACAATTGCTGAATGAATGTCGGAAGTTTAATATTAAGGCTTTAATATTCTCGCAGGAAGAAAGTTTCATGAAATTAAGGATAATATACCTTTTTAAATGGGAACTTATGCTGCCATATTTTCATATCCTTAATCCACATAATTACACTATTATACAGACCATTCCCGAATAGACAAAGAGCATGCTCTGAGCACACTCAAATTTTAGCTGAGTATACTCGCGTGAGCATGCTCATTCATACAAAATTTGATGACATTACTTTACGCTGTTGAGCACGCTATTTGAGTATACTCTGAGCATGCTCAAATAACACAAAATTAAAAAAAATTAATTAAGTTAACAAATTTTTTTTTCGAGTTGACCGGAATTTTTTTGAGTATTTTTTAAAGTTGTGTGTTAGTAGAATTAATTATTTTATTTAATGAAAATTTGATACTTAGAAATTTTTCCGGTCACCCATCTTTATTTGAATTCGTCCTTGCGTTGCTTAACTTTCGAGATCTCGCGTTTTTCCTTGAAGTCACCATCTGTAAATATATAATAATATAAATATGGCAAAAGACATATTTAAATTATTATATTTTTATACATGCTAATTTCAAGGAATAACGGTTTTCCAACGTTTAAGGTATTCTAAGGCACAACTGACAATTCGTTAGTTAATTTAATTAACTTTTTTCCTTAAAAATATCTGAGCATGCTCAGAATGTGCTCACGAGCATGCTCAGGAATGTGCTCAGGTGAGCATGTTCGAATTTAATGTGTTAAATTTCTGAATATGCTCAGAATGTGCTCAAGAGCATGCTCAGGAATGTGCTCAGCTGAGCATGTTCTAATTTAATATGTTAAATTTCTGAGTATGCTCAGAATGTGCTCAAGAGCATGCTCAGGAATGTACTCAGCTGAGCATGTTCGAATTTAATGTGTTAAATTTCTGAGTATACTCAGAATGTGCTCAAGAGCATGCTCAGAAACGTGCTCAGCTGAGCATGTTCTAATTTAATGTGTTAAATTTCTGAGTATACTCAGAATGTGCTCAAGAGCATGCTCAGAAATGTGCTCAGGTGAGCATGTTTTAATTTAATGTGTTAAATTTCTGAATATACTCAGAATGTGCTCAAGAGCATGCTCAGGAATGTGCTCAGCTGAGCATGTTCTAATTTAATGTGTTAAATTTCTGAATATGCTCAGAATGTGCTCAAGAGCATGCTCAGGAATGTGCTCAGCTGAGCATGTTTTAATTTAATGTGTTAAATTTCTGAATATACTCAGAATGTGCTCAAGAGCATGCTCAGGAATGTGCTCAGCTGAGCATGTTCTAATTTAATGTGTTAAATTTCTGAGTATACTCAGAATGTGCTCAAGAGCATGCTCAGAAATGTGCTCAGGTGAGCACATTAAATTTTTTGAATTGAGCACGCTCATGAGCATACTCAGTTTAATATGCTCATCAAAATATTTTTTATTTTTTTGTGAGCATATTCAGAGCATACTCAAGAGCATGCTCAATTAAGTACACTCAGCTGAGCACGTAAAACAATGTTTTTGAGTATGCTCAGTAACGTGCTCAAAAAACTGAGCATGCTCAATGTTTATTCGGGATTAGAATATTAAAAAACATACCCAGCATCACATAGAGTCTCCACATCCAGATCACATAATCCAGACCAAAACAAATCGCGAGAAAGAGAGTGAGGTAGACATAATATGCAAATACCCCACAGGTTTCAAATGAAGCAAAAAAGAAATCCGGGCGAGCAGTTGATAGAAGCAAACAAGACGAGAATTGAATATCATCCAATTATCAACTTTTTTCTCTTCTGTTTGTATTGGAGATTTTTTTTCAATTACTCTTTCCTCATCCATCCATCTCTTGTTGAGTTCTTTTCCTTTCCCGCAGTTCGAGAATTAAACGAGCGTTGAAACGATGATTGGGAAAACAAACAATAATTATGAATAATTATCTTGGTTGCATCCTGCAGCAAAACCTGCGCTATTTTTATTTCTTCTTATTTTCCTTTGCGTTCTTGAGCAATTTTTATTTATAATTTCGTATGGTGGAAGAATTTGTAGAGAATCAATTGATAGTTTATGTACTAAGCGCATTTGATTTTTGTAAATTTAACGGTCTTTTGAATTTTGAAATTCCTGGAAAATATATTTTTTCAAAATGGAGGATTTTCTTCCACCTCAAAAAGTTTTTTGTGAATTAATCGACAATAATCGAAGTTATTTTGCAAGTTATTGAGTAATCTTGTAGATAAGAGTGGCAAAACATAGATAAAGACATTTCAAAGCTCAAAAAGCGTCCATATTTGGAAAAATCAGAAAAATTAAAATTTCAAAATGGCGACCTCTCACCTCAAAATGTTTCTATCAAATTATTCGCAATTAACCATCAAATTTCTCCACAAATAATCATAAATCTCACACAAAAAAGATGGCAAACAGTTTATTAACCTAAACAGCATGCTAAGTATCAAATTTGGTTATACAAACAAGACAATCTGAACGCCCAATCACTTCATGTATTTCCATAAATTGCAACTTAAATAAGAAACGAAATCATCATCATGCTGGTTGCAGTGCCTCGTAAAGATCGTAATCACGGGTTTTCGACATTTTTTTTCGCATGTTTAAGACGTGAGCTCTTTTAACTTGCAAACGAGATATTTCCCTCAGATCGATGTCTTGATTTATTGCAAAGCAAATTATGCCATAATTAAATGCTATCTCGGCAAATTGCCCTTTTTTAGGTTCCGTTGTCTGTTCGTTTTTTGCATAATTGATATATTCATATACATAAATATTAAAATCAATGGAGCCAAAATTTCACCATAGCAATAAACATATTTTATGCTCTCATCCTCATTATTAAGTAATTTCGGAAAATTAAATGTGATTTTTTCTTTCTTTTTCGTATGCTGTATATGTGGATATAAACATTAAGCTTTTTTTTCTCCCCTTTCTCCGCATATAAGCACATCAAACAGCCAACAAAAGAAAGCAGTAGGAGCAAATAGATGAATCGATGGACTGCAGCAATAAATATAAACATTCATCCATATTCAGGCAAAAGGCAATGAATTTTGATGGCTCATTTTTGTGCTGCAATTTCATTATGCGTCGTTGTATTTCTCTCATTCTGTGTGTCTATTCTATTGTTAAATTTATTTCAATGAAAATAAAAATGAAAATGAAAAAAAAAAAAGATTGTGAAGTTTATAAAGCATAAATTTAAATGGTGCAAAATAATGAGTTCGGAATGGTTGAATGGTCTTTATGGGCGGATTATTAAAATAATCAACAAATAAAAAAAGGGAACAGAGAAGGAGATGTGGTTGTGGAGGAGAAATTCAGTCATTATGTGATTGTTCAAGTTTTCTGGGAGCATCCATTCAGAATAAATATAGTAAATGAGAGAGAGAACATTTGGAGACCCAAAAGTTCGAGTGGAAGGTACTTATTGATGATTTGTGATGATAGCGCATTTTTAAGTAAGATCGATGAATTTTTATTGAAAGTTTGATGGCAGGTTATGGTGCATGCTTATGCTAGCAATGTAAGACAGGCTATAAATGGAGCTTAATAGAACATGGCTTAACCCTGGTTAGCCTGTTCAGAAACATAAGTTTGTTACACCATCCTGGTTGGAATGCATAAGAAAAAAGACGCACAGGAGCTCCAAAAGCTACATAATATAGAACAGTGTTGAAACTAGATACAAACTAGGTGACAAGGACAACAATAGAGTCAGGTGGAAAGCCGTTTTTTGTTGGGTTACAATAATTAAGAAATTATTAGCTAAGCCGGAAGATCCAGACATCTGACATCTGAAAATGACTTTTTCTCTTAAAATTTGTCTTTGAAGCTCTAACTTATAGTTTAATCATTCACGACCCATTAGAATTAACAAAAAGTACAAAGATTTGTATAAAAAACCAAAAAAAATTCGACTTCTCTGGCTACACCCCTGACTCGAACAATACTGCAATATAAGGACATATCCTATAAAAAAAAATTACAGCAAAATATTCATCAAACTTCAACAAAACGACCATGAAACCTGGAAATAAATGAATTTTTATACAAACTTTTTCATCTCATTTTCGAGTATTCATCAACAAATTAAGGGGTTACTTCGTAAATTATGTCACATAAAAAAATACTTTTACCTCCCCTCCTCCTTTTTCTCAAATTTTCCATAGAAAAATTTTCTTTTATTTGAACTGTCACAAATTCTTCAAGACCCACACCCTTTCTAAAGCATGACGTAATTTGCGAACGATGTCTTACTTTATACTCCACCAGAACCACTGCTTCACCTCAAATCTCCTTTCGAAAAACTTTTTAACAAATTAAAATTCATCAGCCAGACAACCAAAAACCACTCTGAAAACAACAACTCCACAATTATAAGCTGAAATCTTACCATAAATTCATAAAAATCATAACAACTTCATAAAATTTAATATTTTTTCAAATTATTGATTTTATTTCTTTTCTTCATCTTTTTAGGCTTATATTTTAATGACACTTTTTCTCATTCTTTTTCATTCTTCCTCATCATCATCATCATAATCATCATAAGTATAACTATAGATAGAAAACTACATAAATGTTATAACAAAACACATTCACGCTACTTTCAATTTATTACTTCCCAAAAAAAAAATTATTATTATTATTATTAATTTCAGGGGGTGGAAACTTTTTTAAATTGATGGAAAAAAATTGAAATTAGGCATGAAAAAAGTTTTAAGTAGGAATTTACAATTTATAATTTAATTATTATTTTTGTCAAACTTGATTTTCAATTTTTTTCTCAGCAAAATTTTAAAAAAGTGTCCATCCCTTGAACAATTTTTTTCTCATTTAAAATATAACATTTAATATCACAGAAATGGAAATAAAATAGTTTTACTCGTTTACAGAACTAATTTAAACTCATTTTACTTCGCGCAAAAAAAAGAGGTTGTTAAATATATTCATTCATATATATATTTTAAAATATTATATGCCTAGTATTCATTGAAGAATCAATTGCCAATTTTTTGTGTTTTTTTCTCGTAGAAACCTTATTTCTCAATTTTTATTCTTTACTCTTTGATTTATGTGCTCGCAAACCGAGTCGATAAATTTGGCAGTTAGTCAGTTCAAAAAAATATATAATAATAATTTTCAGCATAACTACTGAACGATGTTATTTCATACATATCGTGTAAGTTGATTATAAAAATCCTGTAGACAGAATTGAAGTTGTTGGAACGTTGGACGCTCGAGAATGGAAACTGCCCAGCAATAAGCCATAATTGTGAATCTGTGAATGAAAAGAAAAAACGAGAAAAAATGATGAAAATGCTGCTTTTTATGTTGAAAATATTTCTCAATACTTACAGTTCATCAGGGCAATTGAGTGGTTGGGCTAATCGATATCCATCACGTAAATAATTTTCCATCTCAAAGGCATCAATCTATAGGAACCAAAAAAGGTATGAAATTTAATATAGTAAAGTGGAAATGATATTTTTAAGTGCTTGTTACTTACATCAATGTACGGTTGCTTTGCAAGTGTACACAATTCCCAAATAAGAACACCAAATGCCCAGGCATCAGATGCCTCACTAAATTGCTTCTTACTTAATGCCTCAAGTGAGAGCCACTTAATGGGTCGATTTTCACGATCACCAAGACAATGATAGTCTTGTGGGAAGAGATCACGTGACAATGAGTTGTCTGTCAATTTTACTGATAAATCATCATCGATGACACAATTCCTTGTTGCAATATCCTTATGAAGGACACCGTGTGCATGTAGATGACATATTGCTGATGCTAATTGTGATGACATTTTTACAATTTGAATTGTTGTCAAAGTCCTAGCAATTGGCTCTTGTAGGAATATTTTCAAATTCTTTGTATTATTATCGGCAGCATAAAGAAGGAATGGTGCTGTATGATCCTCAATGGATACTCCAAAAACTGATAAAATTCCAACATGACAAGCACCGTAAAGATTCATTCCTTCCTGCAACAACAGCGATACCTGCATTTGACTTGCTTGCTGTCCGACTGTTTTAACCATAACGTCCTGAGTCTCATTGTATGTTCCACGATAAACACGTCCGAATGTTCCTTCCTGTAATAAGCTTGACAATCGTACGCGACAACGTTGTACGGTAATTTCAGAAATGCGACGATGTAACTCTTCCGGCTCAGAGCATTTACTTCGTGGTAATGTGGCATTTGTTGGGCATATTGACGGGGCTAGAGACGATGAATGTGTTTGTAAACGTTGAAAGCTAGATGTTCGGACCGGTTGTGATAGATGTGGTTTGCGTTTTGCTGGACCACGTGCACAGTAGGCAATTGAAATGAATACAGCAACGACAATCATTGCAAGAATTCCACCCACAATGAATGTAATGACAGCATTCGGTCTCTTAGGTATTGTTGTAAATAATGTCGTGCTATCTGTACTCTCCTCGGTAACTTCACTCTGTAGGCAGATTTTCTTTCTCGTAAAAACCAATTCTGTGACATTATTTGTCTCTCGATTGAGTGTCACCTCAATGGATATCGTTATATCCACTTCAGACGATCGTACGCCTGAGCACTTCATATCGAGAGCAAATGTCTCAATTTCCTGAGGCATCTCACCAATACGACTGATATTAAGTGAGGGTCGTGGCAGTACAATTGGATCTGACGTTGCTATATTAATTCGATATGGTAACGCTTTCCCAGCCAGACTTTGCCATGTAAATGAAATATCTTTGATATTTGCTGCAACCGGCACCGTGAATTGTAATGCATACTTATTGATTAAGCCTTCACGAACGTAATACAGTTCTGCTGACAATCCTATTATTCAAGAGAAGAAAAAATGAAATAGTCATAAATTCTCATGATCATTTGAGCATATGCAAACTGTACGTCTGCATACAGATGATAAATTTTCCTTGATTGCATAGAACAGCGAGCAACTAATCTACCGACAACGGGGGTGAGACAAAGAAACAGAAAGAATTTCGTTATCTACCGACATGTCGTTAGCTCAGTGCTCTTTTTATTGTAAACATGTGAAGAATAAGAGCAAATGGATGTTTTTGGATCAGGTTGGGGCACTCGATTTTGAGGTTATGTGAGTATGTTTGACTAAGTTAAGATCAAAATTCAGACTTGAAGTTTAAAAAGTTCCAAATAGTAAGTTTCAACTCAAAATAGTCTTGTTTGGGATTTTTGGCTTCAAAAAAGTAAGGTTAAAAAATTTTGACGCCAAAAAACTAATTTTTTAGGTTTTTGGAGTCAAAATGTTCTATTTGACGTACTTCTAAGACTTTTGAACTAAATTGCAGCAATTTCCACTCCATTCTTTAAGCTTCTTTCCTAATAAGCTACTTAAGCACGCTATAAAGCGTTTAATAGTTCCTACTCTTCCTTATCACATCAGTATATATGCATATACATACTGCATTAAACCAAATATAATCAACCCGCCTTTCTACCGTTTGCTACGTTCATAGAACCCGCGACAAATGCATAAAGAAACAATTTTTTATTCCTACACATTCACATTACATGCTTCCATTCAAACATTATTTTTTTGTCAGCGATTCCTCTATTTTGTGTATATGTATTTTATGAGAATAATAAAAACATTAAGTTTTATGGTGCGAAGGAATTATTTATATTAAATCGTTTGATGTCAGCCGTCTGCAATAGAAACAAGAGCTGTCTCTTTATATTCTCTTATTTTATTTTTTTGTTCTAATAATTTTTATTTTCTGTCTTAAACCCCCACATACATCAACAATGTACTTTAATGTTGAAAATAAAATAGAATGAGAGAGATGAAATAAGAAAAATGAGAAAAGATTTTAAAAATATTATATTTCAATTGTGGGATTTTTCATGTTGATGCGAAATACGACAAATTTCAGTATTATAAGCATAGTGGGATTAAGATTGAAAAGCTTCCCTTGTTATGGTGTTATGGCATGAAATGAATGAGTTCTTTTGTCCACAAAGAGATTGAATAAAATATCCTTGTAATGATGATGGTAAACAAAAAAAAGAAAGAATAAAGAAGTGAGAGAAAACAGCAGCAAAGCAATCGATTCGAGGATGATAAGATGGATAGTGAGTTTAGGGGGTCTAGTGAGAGGAATTTGTGCAATTGAGATTACTGTTGCTCTGATATGTAGATAGGGCATGAATTCATCAAAATTCATTTTAAAATGTTTGAATTGAAGATTTTACAGGAATAGTCAAAAAAAGTTTGAAAATTCACATTTATTTAACGACAAAAATGAAACTAGAACTCAAAATATTTAACGGTTGAAAAATTTCAAATTCAAAATTTAACGGCCAGAATAATCTTGAATTCAAAAATTAACGGTCAAAAATATTTAAATTCAAACTTTTATCCGTTAAATTTATTTGAATTCAAACTTTTAACGGTTAAATTTATTTGAGTTCAAACTTTTAACGGTCAAATTTATTCAAATTCAAGCATTTAACGGTTAAAAAATATTTGAAATTTTTTGAGAGATTTTTACAAAAATTTTATCAATTCAGCTAACTTTTGAGCTCACATCCTACTTCCTATAAATAAACATCAAAAATAAAACTTCCCCACTAAATCCATCCATAATCCCGACAAATCCACCTCAATTTGACACCCCTAGATATGTCTACATCCAACGATGAAATTCAATTTACTATCTTTGCAAAACAAAAAAACTCTTAAAGAATACTCGATGATAAACTTTTTCAATTTTATCAAAAAGAGAGAATAAAAAGGCAGGAGAGGAAATACTTGCACCATAATGCTTGCTCACGGAAGCATAAAAAGGAATAAATTTTAAGCATCGTAATGTTTTATAATTTTTCATATACCAAATGCCGTAATTGAATTGGAAATATTCTTATTCTTTTCACTTATATGCTATGATATTATATATTTAAAGCACAAACATAAACATAAGCGGGAAAAAAATTTCTTTTCAAGATAAAGATAAATGAGATGAAAAACTTTTCATTTTCTTGCTACGTTTTTTACTGTCTCAGTCGGTATGCATGCGCAGCTAAAGTTATGGAAGCGTTAAATTTGCAACTTTTTTGCGCTTTTTTTGCTCTCTCCATCTCCGTTGAAGACGTATTCTTATTTTGTGTGAAGATGAATTCCACATGAATTCCTTTGAATACCTCTCATAATTTTTCTTTATGACATATTCGGATGAAATTGGAGCGAGGCCGTTTGGTGAATTTTGTCAGAATTTGATTGAGTGGTACTGGGGGTTGAGTTAGGGGTTCAAATTTTCTAAGTAGGTTGTTCCTAAAATACAATTTTTAATAAATCCCAAAATGCCTAAATTTACAAAAATAAATTCAAAATCAGACTAAACTTCCAACAAGCTTCAATACAATGTTGCCGCTGTTCTCCTGCTAATGAGTTTCGGGTACCTGATGTGCATATTTTATACTCAATTAAGCAATACTTCATATTTAAAATTCAAATTTATGCAACTTTGTTTTATATCCGCGTTAGAATTTATAAATGAGAAACAAATCAATCAAGCTGTCGACCAGAATTCTCGGAAGGTAAACCTTCCTATTCTAATTTCAATAATTCGGATGCATAATTTAAATATTGTGAGCTATTTTAGGAAGAATAATTCTAACCTTTTTATTGAAGAATGATTTTTTATGTTCATGGAAATTGCATTGAATTAATTTAAATGGAAAAAGTTGTCTCGATAATAAATTAGATCGACAGAAAAAAATTCTGCTTTATGATAAAAATCAAAGGTTAACGTAAAAAATCAGTTCAATAAAATACTTTCAAGTCCAAATCAATTTTTGCTCCAATAAAAAATATTATCCTGAAAATTTCAGAATTTATTAGCAAAATTTAAAAAACGTTAAAAAAATTTAAATTTTGCTGATAAATTTTAAAAATTTTGCATATTAAGGATTAAATTTTTAATTTGATTTTTTTAATTTTTTTATGTCCTCCAAGTAATCCCCCTTCAAAAATTCTATTAATGCTAAGGTGCAGTGGCATAGCCAGGAGGGTCTTGTCCCCCTACGAAAAAATTTGAACCGAAGCGAGAGCACGGCTCTAAATTTTTTAGAGGAGGACAAGACCCTCCTGGCTATGCGCCTGCTAAGGTGGTATTATTAGTAAAAATCCGAGTCATAAAGGAAAATTTGAAAATTTTTGTGAAAAAAATCCAAGACGTAGAAGAAAATTTTTAAAATTTTCCGAGACAGCTTTAAAAAATCTGTGACAATCACAGAAAATAACGAGCTAATAGCTAGCCTATTTTAATACGAAAAAAATTGCACAGCCACTAAAAACTTATAGATTCACCCCAATTTAATTTAAGTCAATAAAAAATAAATCAACTCAACCAAAAACTTTTCAGTCCATTAAAAAAATAAACAAAAATTTTTAAAAGCAATAAAAAATTTTAAACACACAAAAAAATAAAAATTCCTCAAATTTTCCCCCAAAATTCATCAAAGGGACCCCTCTCAGAAAATGTATGAAAGAAAAAAATATTCATTTTAGTATGCACGAGAAAAAAAAGCGAAGACATTATATTAATCAATCCAACTCCCTTTATGTGCATTACCGACACTCATAACTTCTAACTTTTTATGATTCTTTTGACAATTGCGGTGATATTTTACATGACTTTATTGCAATAAATTTCTCTCTTTTTTTGCGCGCGTACATTTTCATATATTTTTCGTGGGTTTGAAGGGCTGACTATTCATTTCTTATTATAATAAACTGATTCATAATACACGCGAAACTCATTCCTTGTGGATGATATAATTCTTCAATTCCGTTAAAAAATATGAAAATGAATATTCTGAATTTTTTTATTGCCCAAAAATTTTATTTCTTGTGGCTTTCTCATGTTTCAATTCATCCACAAAAATAAATATATTGTCACGTCGATTCATATATGCGTTATCGCGCAAAGACAATCTGTTGCTCTTTTTCGATCTCTCATTCTCATGTTTCTCTCCACTCCTTTATTTTTTCTTTCATTATTTTATTTTTATTTTGTAGTTTTTGCTGTCATGTCGAGTCGAGGGACTTTTTCTTTCTTATTCTTCCAAAACAGACTCCCGTAGCGCACCGAAAATGAATTTCAACAGAACCAGAAAAAAAACAATGTTGCCTGTTGCACAAATACATATATTCAATAAAATTCGTTAACTTCGTGGAATGAGAAAAAAGTCTTCCTTTAGTTATTGCCTGACTGTCACTTTCATTGGTGGTTTTACAATGTTTCTGAGAATCTCAGCTCTGCCACCCACCGGTTTTGATTTGAGGACTTTTTTTGTACCTTTTTTACAAGGCAGATTTTTGCGGATGTATACCCATGGTGATAAAGGATTGATGGGAACATCTTAACAGATGAAGATGTCATAAAGGTGCTTTGTTGGACGGATTAGTCTGATTTAATCTGGCAGAATTTTAAATTTTTGTCTAGACGAGACTTTTTTTTGACAAATCCTGTTAAGAAGAATTGATTGCTTCATCTAGCTGGTTCTATTGTGTCTTTTTAAAATTTACTTTGATTTTTTGGATGTGATTGGAGATATTTTGAGGACAGAATTGAGATATTGCTTTTTATTAGCATTTATTTTTGATTTTTTATCAATTTAATTAGCAGAAAAAATGGTCATCAATAGGTTTTGACCCCCAAACCACTGAAAATACACTCTTGTTCTGAAAAATAGACAGAAAGACAGGGAATTCACCAATTTAGCTCCAACTGCTGTCATAATTCAAACATCACATTAAATTTTATTCCTAAAAACTCATTACTTAACAAGATTAATTCATAAAAATCCCATTAACCTTAAGCAACCTAGTTACTGATCCCCCTTCAATCCAAAAAATTAAGCATATCATCGTGATCCATTTGAGTGTCATAGAAACCCCCCAATCAAAATGCTCATGACAACCCCCCACAAAAATCCTCAAAAAAATAAAATTCATCCTTCAACATGCTCACAACAAAGTGACTTTCTGTCACTCGGGACACACACAAGAAAGCTGTATGTCTCTCACTCCTCGTGACGTCTACATATTGTGTCTTACGGCATCAAGAAAGTACAACTGTATTTATGTGATATTAAATACTTCTTAACTTGTCGTGTTCTTTAGTACCTTACTGTTCCCAATGTAAGATTCTTTTCATTATTGTTGTTGCATGAAAAGCCATAAAACATTTCTTTTTCCCCAAACACTCATGCAACAACACGATGAAATAATATTTTTTTTGCGAGGAGAATCAGAATGAAATGTACGGAGTGAGAGATAAGAATTCCCCCGAAGCTGGTTTGAAATCATTTCTTTCATATTTCAGCTCCGTACGTACGTACGGAGGAATGAGAAGAAGAAAAATCTGTTTCAATTTCTGGTTTTACAGTACTTCCTTCCTTCCTTTTATTTCTTTTCTCTTTTCATATCCTCGGCTGGCTTCTCTCGTTTTTTAATTAATTGCAAATAACTTAAGTAATATTTAAAACCGAAAAAGGAGAAAATAAAATCCATAAGTATAATAACACCTTAAAGAGCTTAACACACGGCAGTGAAAGAGCAATACCGTAATCATGAATCGCTACCTGAATTTCTTTAGCTTTATATTATTTATTTTTTGTTTAACTAGCGACTGCTGCTGGAGCAAATTAATCTCATACTTTATGAGATTTTTGGCGCGTTTGAAGGCAGCTTTATTTAACTTATTATATATATATTTTTATAACGAGCTACAAATGCAAACAAGATATGAAAGAAGCGTGAAAAAGAAAAGAGAAAAAGTAGTGATAAAGTTTGATGCTAGAATGAGATTTTTTTATTGTGGTGAGTGACGGTGGGTATGGAGCGCTGTTTTTTGGGGTCTATGATGGGATTTATTGTAGATTATTGGGGTTCATTTAGTGTCGTAGCAAAGTGAATTAAGGGCCTTGTAGAATTAAATTTTTAAGGAATTTTCTTCAAATTTCGCCCGAGGCTAAAACCCTAGTCACCCACTGCTACACCACTGGGTGCATTGAATGTATTATTCAGCTATAACATTTAGTAAGAATGATGGTTTCAGGTTGTGTGACAGTAAATACAAAAGAATTGGTTGATGACCCTTAAAGTTGACGATTTTGTAACATGAAATGACAATTTTAAGTGTAGCAATACAGAAAAATACATGATTGTTATCAACAAGTCATTGCCCATGCTTAGAAATTGGCTAATTTGTATTTATCTCTCTAATTTTTCAAAATTTAAAATTTAGAGTTATTTAGCCTTTTTTTATACCAAAGTAATAGTATTTGCATACTTTTCGTCCAGTTTCTAAACCTGACGTATTGCTCTGCCTCGACATAATGCAATTTATTCAACCAAGCTTGACCAAGTCAATCAACTCATCAACTACCTCAACCAGCCATCCAACATTCCAAGAACTCCCTCAACAAGCCAATTTCTTCACAATTTACATATCAAGCATCTAGCCAAAGTCAAACTGAATGCCGAACCACATTCCTCGATAGTAAAAAAATGCATTGAAAAATGATTTCTTCTTATTCTTACTTTACGTTATTCCTTTATCTTATTTCTTTAACGATGTACGTCTCATTTTTTTCTGTTACTCATTCGTAATTCTTCTTTTATTCCTTTAAGACAACAATCGTGTTGGACCAACACTTGCGTGCCAAGATAAACAGGTCTTTTTTAAGAGTCGAAGAAAAAACTGGGAATTGTTGGATTGGAAGAAGAGAAAAAGAAAGACGACGCATCTCTCGGGGAACACACAGCCGTGGTGTACAGTCTCAGTCCATAAACCAGTTCTCTTCTCTCCTTTTCTTTCTTCTACACATTCTTTTTTTTTGGTTCTTTTTTTTGTTTTGAAATTGCTTCATTTTTATTGCTTTCATATGCTTTAAACAAGAACGGTTTTTTAGAAAAGAAAAAAAAAGTCGAGAGACTAACAAGGCATGAGATGAGATGGAGAATATATATAAAAAATAATAATAATAAAAATCAGAACGAGACTTTGATTTATAAATAGTTAAATGAGGAATATAAATTTTAAAGGGGCAAAAAATTGGTATTTTGACATAGACGAGCTCGTTTGGAAATGCTTAGAATGGGTCGAGAGGTTAACTTTTTGTAAATTGTTCCAACAGTTCATTGAACAGTTGAAGTGGATAAGAAAATATAGGCGGTAAATTTTGAGGAGTTTTGAGTGGTGAATTTCAGAATTTTTGTGCATTTTTAACATTTTTTCATGATTTTATGAAATTTATTTAATTTATTTATTTTTTTAAAAAAATAAATTTTTTTAAATTTTCTAAATTTTTAAAGTTTAATTTTTTAAAATTTAGTTTTTTTAAATTTTCTAATTTTTTTAAGTTTTGTAATTTTTAAAATTTATTTTTTTAATTTTGTAATTTTTTAAAATTTGTTTAAATTTTCAAATTTTTTTATCATAAATTTTAAATTCATCAATTTAATCACAATAATCTCTCTAAATCCACCACAAAAAAATTATCCATCACTGTCGTCCATCAATTATTCATCAACTTTAATGAAGACAATAAAAAGTCATGTCAAACTCGAAAATTCTTTTAATTTTGTTGATGAAAATGTCTCAAAAAAAAGTTTTTTTTTGTTTACGTTTTATTTCCATCACTGTCGTTTTTTCGCACGCTAAAGAATTCTTTGTGATAAATATTTACACAGTCTAACAGTGATTTATGAAATGTTAATATTTTCAATCTGTACACAATGAATGGGATGTGGAAATATGACAAAAATTTTTGGTTTGAAAATTTCTCACTTAAAATTCTTGATTTGTTTGAGGAAATGAGGTGATTTGAGGTTGTTTTTATTTGGTGATGGATGGGGAATGTTGTGAATTTTTATGTGATTTTAAGTTAATTTTGTTGGACATTTTAACGTGAATTTTATTTTTATGGTAAAGAGTGTCAATATTTTTGCAATTTTTGTATTAATGACTTATTTAAAAATTGAATTTTGTTTTTTAAATTTAAAAATTAAATTTTATTTTTTTTTTAAATAATAAAAATTGATTTTTATCCTTTTAGATTAATTAATTTTTAACTTTTAAAACTTAAAAAAAAATTGAATTTTTAAAAATAAGAAATAAAAATGTTTAAATTTTTCTAAATTTGAAAAAAAATTAAAAAATGTCGCAAAAAATTATATATCTTTTTTAAATTATTAAAAAAATGACAATAATAATGAATATTTTAAAATATATGCAAAATTCCTTAACATTTTGTCGTAAATGAATCAACTTTTTACATAAATCAAAACTTTGTCCAAACAACATAAATCACAATTTTTTTTAACAATCATTAAGTCCGCAAAATGTCAATTAAATTGGCAAACTTAAAGAAATTTTTTATAGCTACCATTTATTAAGTCATTTTACTTCACCAAATTACTCATAAATTCTCATGATTTATGTGAATATTTAATAAAGACTTTTTTTTCTTAAATTGATTTGGTCATTTTTTGTCCTTATCATTTTGTTTTCAATTTTAAAACTCTTTTATATTTCCGTTCGCGACATTTTTTTGATAATAATATTCTGTTTATTAATTTAATTAATATTTTAATCACTGTTGAAAATTGCGCATAAAAACCATTTATCATTTTTGACATTCCAGACATGTTTTTAAGGTTTTATAATGATGATGAATTTATTTTGCTGCTTTAATTGAATTTTGAATTTTTAAAAAGTGAATAATTGAAAAAAGTTGTTTTTGGAATATTTTAAATTTAAAAATTGATTTTTTGAGGAATTTGAGCATTATTTTTAATTTTTAATCGCATTTTTAAATAATTTTGAGCAAAGTTTTGAATTATTAATGACATTTTTAAATCATTTTAAACATAACTTTTGAATTTTGAGTTTTATTTTTTTTAAATAAAATTGAAAATTTTCATGAAATTGTCCTCAAATTTTAAAAATTCACTTAGTATACCCCAGAATATTTAAGAATCAATCTAGTAAATTCCATAAAACGGAAAATTAAAATCTCATAACAAAATCATAAAAAGTCACAGAAAGATCTTAAAAAATCACAACAAACCCCACAAAAAATTCATCAACAATTCACAAAAGATTATCGATTTCCATCCAATTCCACGCAACAAAGAATTCCGACCTATGATAATACACATAAATTATCCATGTCTCACACAAAATCTTTTAACCTTTTTTTCTTCATATTTCGCACAGAAAAGAACTGACAATGTCCAAAAAAGACACCAAATTCTACTCCAATTTCTATGTCCATTGCGACACGCACACATCAATTTGTGCTAATTCATTTCCTCCATCCACAAGCCCTCCGTCTCATTCTCATTAAATATTAATCAAAGTAATTTTTCTCCTCAACAATCTCGAATGAGGCAAAGAAATATAAATGTTTAGAAGTTTGCTTAATGAGCAAGCAATTCAACAACATGTCATAAAAGCAGTTATTGATCGTAAGTTATAATCGAGTTTTGTGGACTGTTTACTATTGGAACAAACATAAAGCATAGCTTTTTTATATTATTTTTCATATGAAATAGAAATAAATATTTTATGATCCTATGTACATACATACACTATTGCTCTTAAGAAAAAAAAATAAAAATAATAATGTCGATAACGACTTATTTAGTGCATATAATGCCGAAAAGAGTGAATTTATTGGAATTGACTGTTTATTTACAACAGAGAAAAAAATAACTCGTTTCGAGTACGTAATAATCTGATATTTTGTCAAATTATCAAGTTGCGGGCTGAAATGCCTCAAGGAATGTTCGCTATCGTATATCATTACACACACTTACCTAGTAATCTCATAGTTTCGTGCTCGTTAAGGTATAAATTGAATGATCCATAAGCGGTTGATAAGAGTAAAAATAATCCACATAGTTGCAGTAAATTCCTCATTTTGTACATAATTTTATTTCTTTTATATTTTTTGTGATTTTAATTTAAATAATTTAATTCAATTTGTTTCACACTTAATGAAGAAATTTTATTCTGTGTATTTAGTTACGCTAGTTGCTTATCATAATTTATGTTTTGCTTATTTTTTGCTAGATTTATTTTATTTTATTTTTTTCATCACTTCACTCTCATTCAGTTCTTTTTACAATTCACATTTAGTCACTTTATCCACAGACAAATAGTCCTCGTATATCCAAAATTATCATTTGATGAAGATGTCATTAAAAATTATTTTTTTCAATTTTTACTTTACTTTTTCCTTTCAGATGAGTTAAATTATAAAAATTTATTTGTCGAGACGAAAACTTTTTCACGTCTTAACTGTACGAGTTCACTCAAACGACTGAGAAATTATTATTTGGAGAACCGGCAAAACATGTGAATTGACGGTGAGATGGAAAAATTTTATTTTTTGAGAGAGAGAAAAAAATGCTCAAAACCTTCAAATTTATGAGGTTTTTAAATTCTCTCGAATCTGATGAAACAACAATGTCGGATTGACATACGAACATATCCGTTATAGGCATGAGAACACATGTGTGTATGGATTTTTTTCATCACCATGCTATCTGCTGTATGATACTGGTCCAGTCATCCTTTCTGAATGTTGGACGTAGGGCAGACACGATAGTATGATTTTGGGAAGGAAAAATGGACGACTTGTTAACGATTTTAGAAAATTCCAAAGACCCTCGTTCATAAAAAAATTAAATTTCCCCTCTAAAAATTCTCAAGGGTACGGAACTTACCAAAATGATCAAAATTCAGTTGATCAGTTCAGCAACCTTGACTATTTCTGTCTATGCACCCAGGAGCGTATCCAAGGAGGGGTCCAAAGTGGTCTCTTCAGGGGCATATACAAGGAGGTTTTGGGGAATTTTGAAGAAAAAAATTCCAACCCATCCCCCTAAAATTATTGCATCTACACAAAAAATTCAACACTCCAGAGGCGTAATAAGGGTGGTGAAAGTGGAGCATTTGCCCAAAGAGTTTCTTATGAGATCTCTCAAAATTCAATAAATCTTAAATAATCAAAAAGATAGAAATAAACAGCATTTTCAACATTTTTCTTGGGGTGCCATGAACTATAGTTATGCCTTATTCTTTCCATGTATCTATGACTTAGGTTTACTGACTTGAAAAATGAAAAATCACTCAACAGTTCATAATAACTTCCATGGAATCAAACCTTGGTCACTACAGTTGACAACAAACCCTCACAAACATTGAGTTATCAATAGAATTCCACAACTTCAAGTCTTAATCTTCATAAAGGCTCAACAAAATATATAAATTTATCTCTGACAGTTTTTCTTGGTAATGTCAATCATTATCGTCTGACAGATTTTTCATTTCCTTCATGCATTCCATAAATTACTCAAGAAACATATGGTCACACACTTCAAAGTAAAAAAATTGACGATGGAGATTGTCCAGAGGAAAATATTTTGTCAGATATTCTGTTTGCATAAGAAAACGAAAATAAATTTTATGCAGGATGGCAGAGAGTCGGTATTTCTCTTTTTTCTTGTTTGATTCTAGTCCTTATCCATAATTTTTTTTGGAAGGCAATTTGGGTAAAGTGGTGGAGACAGTTGTGTCCATTTTTTTGAAATAGATATTTGACTGTTTGCCAATTTTTTTGGTCGTTGTAAAATGCTGTGGAATTTTATAATTGTAAGGCTGTTGTGTAACAAGTTGGGGATTGTTCATAAACGACGTCAATCAACAGAACTTAAATTTAAGACATCACTCATGAAGACCCCTATAAAATATTTAAAATGCGCTCCAAAAATCCATAAACATTACCATCCATTCCATACCTAATTCCTTCTTTTTCTGGGCATATTTTCTTCCTTTTTTCTGATTGTTAAACATGCAATATTTGCTGATGAAATGTGTGCATGATAATATGACATAAAGATCTCTTTAAATAAGAAAAATTGTTGGAAAAATGATAAAAGGAACACTTTTTGTTTCTATGGGCTGGCATTCGAGATGGAATATTTTGTATTTGAATGGATAAGCATGGAGTATGAAGGATGATGACAACAATTGAATATGTACGAAAACGAAAAAGTATAGGAATTTCGAATAAGAAGAAGAAAAATGTTCCTTATTGTGTGTATCTTCAGGCGAGTTCGCAGTCATGGCACTGCTATTAGACATCAAATGGAACGGAAAATATTGCTGATTCGTGCAAATTTTCTTCAGGAATTTCATTTTTGTAGGACGATGAGTGTTAATCGATTTCCTGATGCTTTCGTGTTAATGATTGTTTTTTCCCATCCTACAAACATGGATATTTCCACTTGAATTGAACATTTAATTAATGTTAATCCACAGATTCAATCTGAGGTCAATTTTTTCAAGCATTTTTGTAATTTTATGGGATTTTTTTTCACATCAACAGCTTAGGCATTTCAAAAACCCAACATCAAAACATTTCTAACTAGCCCCTGCATCATATCATGTCCTTGTGTGGCTATCAGATTATTATTATTAATTAAACATCTAAATTACCAATTAAAAATAAAATACATTGATGACATTAGAACTTTTATCGTGTTAGCTTTCATATGAAAAAGTTAATTTATTTTGACATTTACATTCTTAAATAAAATAATAAAATGTCATACCGATATTTTGGAGAATTTATTTAATTTTTCTTAATCTTAATTGGTCAATCTTATCATTAATCAGTAAAAGTCAAAACTAGTAAAGACAAAACGGATTCACTTTTGACTGACGAAAACGTTTTTCAGTCCAAAAAAACTAAGCTTAAACCATGGACGTACCAAGGTTCGAAAAAATTCTACCCCTCCAAAAAAAATTATTTTACTCAAAAGTTTCTTTTTTTGAATTTTTTTACATTATTTGTTAGAATTAACAAAACCATGAAAATAAGAAAGAAAGAATTGTAGACGCCTCAAAAAAATTCTGGGTACGCCCCTTGCTTAAACTAGAGGAATGGTTAAGCGATAAAAAGACACAGAAGCGTATCCAGAAATTTTTAGGGAAAGTTTTAAAATATTTTTGTATAGAAGGGAAAATATAAGGGGATTTTGGGTTTTTTTTTTAAAAATTCTAGCAAATTGAAACATTTCCAAATAAATTGAGGGGTTGACCCCCAAAACCTCTCCCTGAATACGCCCCTGAAAAGACAGTCATCTGACTGACAGACAATACTAGGATAATTTTGTTATTTTTCCTTTGGAAAGATTGCATTAGAAACAAAAACATGAAAAACATTAAGAAAATCTATGTATTAATAAAATATTCATAGCTAAATATATTAAATTGAGGGTTTGAAAAACAAAATTTTAACTCAATCCGTGCTGAACCTTAGAAGTAGACAGTAAAGATGAGTTCAAAGTTAAGCATTTTAATACTTTTTGCTGCAGCTGTTAATTCAAATTTGCATTTTTTGCATTACAAAAATTTTTCCGCCACATCTCGTGCTCTTAGTGACATTGTCGATGTATTTTTGCTCAAAGAACATGTCAAATTCGATATATACGTGGATTTTTTGAGGACTAAACCAGAAGTTTATGACAGTTTTTTGGCCGAAAATGATCATAATTTTGATTACAAATTGAAATTATTCATTGGACATACCATGGGATATACAAAATTGTCATTTATTATCACCGAATCAGCATTCATATTTCTGGACTCAATGGAATCATTCTTATTTATCTCCTCTCATGTTGACTTTGTTCGGCATCAAAATGAAGCTATTAAGTACTTCATAATTATTCAGAATCTAAAACTGTCTGACATAAAATCTTCTCTAACAAAATATAATATGAAGAAACTGGATATTTTATCCAAATCGATCATTATGTACTCATATTTTGTCATAACTGAGGCAGACAAAATTTCTCTGGTGTCAATCGAATGGTTCAGTCCGAAACATTGCAACTTTATACAGCTAAAAACACTAAATGTATTTAGCAAAAAATCAATGAAATGGAAATCAAAACTGAGAAATCATGAAAAGTTTTTGAACTTTCACGGATGTGAATTGACTCTTATTGTTCCAATAGAAGACGAATTGGAAGTAAAGTTGTTAAACCAAGCAATTTTCCAAATAGCATCGAAAAAGTATAATTATGATGAATTTTCGAAATCTAGATCACCTGTCTATTTTTCGGTTATAGATGTCAAGCAAACTAATATGAAAATTTGAACATCGATTACAATTATGGATTTAGAATATACAGTTCTTATTACACCAGGCGAACTCTACACACCATACGAAAAACTGCTCCTTCCTTTTGATACTTGGACTTGGATTTTGGTTTTTGCTACTTATTCAGCAACTTTTGTGTCCATATTCTTAATTAATCAAATGCCAGAGAAGATTAAGGATGTCGTTTATGGAGAAAAGGTCAGAACTCCTGTTTGGAATGTAGTTGGTCTTATATTTGGAATTGGACAGACTCGATTGCCTGACAAAAGCTTTGCACGATTTATTTTGCTGCTCTTCATCTGGTTCTGCTTGATTTTTCAAGTTTGCTTTCAAAGTAAGATGTTTGAGTTTATGACCAGTGACCCAAGACGACCATCACCAAAAACTCTTATAGACTTGATTGATCAGAACTATAGCGTATTATCGTTTGAAGATGTGATATACACTGGAATATACCAAGAAGGGTAAAGTGAATATTTAATATTTAAACGTAAGTTTTTAATGATTTGTTCTGTCCACAGACTGAACATCCATAAAATTGAAGAAGGTCATTTCATCAATATATTTATGACACAGTCAGAAAATGCTTCTGCCAAAATAGCTCTCATTATTGCTGAGGTTAATCTTCAACACTTAAAACAATATACGAAAAGGAACACAGATTGGAATCGAATAGGGTACAGAAATATGTTCACATCTCAAAAAGTATTTGCATTTCATGACCATGCATTTCACTTCCGTATGCTAAAGAAGACAATCGACAGCATGATTGACACTGGACAGATGAAAAATCTTGTAGAAAGAAGCTACAAAAGAAACTTACAAAGTTTTGGTGCTCCTTATAATGGACCTAAAGTCTTGGCTATGTCTGACTTAGAGTTTGGTTTTTGGATTTGGGTTGGATGTTGTTGTGTTTCGATCATTGGATTTGTGATAGAACAGCTATGTAAGCTGGATAAGAAATCTAAACATGTTGCACTTCCAGCAGACAGACCGATATCAAATGTTGGAACTAGATATCGAAATGATGAAGAAGAATCAGAGGAAATTGATCAAGAAGAAATAGAGGAAGTTGAGCAAGATCAATCAGAGATCATTGCTCAAGATAAATCAGAGGAAGTTGATGAAGAAGAAACTGAGAGAATTGATCAGCACAGAACAACTGATGTCAATCAAATAACTGAAATCAGTCAAAATCAAGAACCACAGAACATTGATCAGAATATCGACACCCGAAGTAAACCAGAAGGACGTAATATGGAAGTTCATGCAGAAGTTCATGAAGCTGAAGAATTGGAAGAATCCCTTCTGTATTTTGAAACTATAGTAGATAGTAATGAAAGGCAGAAAAGTGGATATTGAGTCGTTAAGATAAAAATTATTTTTAATTTTCTTCTGGAATTTCACTTTTGTAGGACAATGAGTGTTAATCGATTTCCTGATGCTTTCGTGTTAATGATTGTTTTTTCCCATCCTACAAACATGGATATTTTCACTTGAATTGAAGATTTAATTAATGTTAATCCACAGATTCAATTTGAGGTCAATTTTTTCAAACATTTTGAGTAATTTAAGATGGATTTTTTGGTAAAAATTACTCTTGAGGGTAGGCTTTCCTGATTTCCCGGTCTCGATAATTTTCAAGACCAAAGACTAAAATTAAAATTTAAATATCTTGGTTGTCATTTAGTTTTTTTTACAAATTTTTAATTAAAACGATTACTAATTACTTAAGCAATGATTTTAAACTATAATTTCGTAAAAGTATTCAGGTACATCAATGATATTTAAATTTTAATTTGGTCTCGAGTCTCGAAAATCTGTCAAGACCGAGACTTCGAGAAAGCATAGTTGAGGGATATGATGCAATTAAATGGGTCCTGGTGGCACAGTAATAATAGCTAGAACACTGCTACAGTACCAAGATTGCTTCATGATGTCAAAAAGAAGTCGGATAACCTGACTAGATGCAATTATGGCTGTTTTTAGCATAGAGCGAAGCCGGGTTTTCACGACTAAGATCAGTTTTTGTTTTTCTGACAAAACAAAGCAATTTAAAAAGCTGTTTAGTTATTTAAATTGTTCCTTGATTCCATACTACGATTCTGATCATATTTTACTAAATTTGGAGCTATAATTAGCTCAAAATTAAGCTTTAGGCGAGTTTTTAACCTAAATTCTTAGCCGCGGCTAAAAACTCGACTAAAGCTAAATTTTGAGCTCACTACAACTCCAAACTTAGTAAAATATGTCTAGAATTGTAGCTTTGGATTCAAGGAACAATTTAAATGCCTAAACAGCTTTTTAAATTGCTTTGTTTTGTCAGAAAAACAAAAACTGATCTTAGTCGTAAAAACCCGGCTTCGCTCTCTGGTTTTTAGGCATTTGATGGCAAAAAATTAGATTAGCAGCTTAACATGATTTATCTCTATCACCTCCTGATTTTTGGAATATATTTTATAACTTTAAGATATTTTACAACACCAGATCATATATTGAAGCACAAGATTATTTTGAAAATGTCAACTATGAAAAAAATAATTTCCCCCCACCACGCGCACTGTGCACTTTTGGGGCAAAATTTTATTTTTCCCATAGACTATGGCCTAGTGTCTATAACATAAGGCCATAAGCTGAATTTTTGACAAACTTTTCACTTTTTCGCCCAACGTGGACTCCCTATAGTCATTTTCCATGCATTTTTCATTGAAATCAAATTTTGGTAACATTTCATGTCCTAATTTATTTCATTCAAACTCATTACCATCCTCAATTTTGATCATTAAGGCCTAATTTGTAAACATGTTGTCCATGTCATATTTAAATAAATTTTACCGAAAAAAATCTGCCCACAAAACATCCCCAATGGCACTAATGATGGACACTTAACAACGAAAAAAAATTAAATCAATTTCAAACTTTGCCTAACTATCCTTAATGATAATGATATCAACATATTATTAAGTTGAGTACATTAGCAGATTAAATTGAAGTAAAAATGACCTGCTTTATTACGTCACGAATGTCTTTTTTTGAATAATATTTCATAACGACACATGTGAGCCAATGGGAATTTCCTTTTTATGAGTTTTACAACTCAAATGATAATGATAAGAAATTGAGCATGAAAAAGTCAGAAAAAAATGTGAACATATTTTCATCATGATTCTCTTGATGATTTATAAATCGATAACTATTTTTGGGAGATATTCAAACATTATTTTTTTCCCACACATGCAGCTTGAAATAATTCATTTGAATTTGGATTGGAGTTCATGAGGGCATGCATCATTAGTCATTTGCGATAACACGATTAAGATATGCTTTGGCATACAAATTACATTTCCTTTTACCTAAATGGACTGAAAATTGGGCCTTTGGACGAACATATTAATTTATTTAATGGCATTTTAATTTAAATTTTTTTTTTCTTTCTTTTTTGGAATAACAAAAGAGCTATTTTTTCTGAGACGGCACCAATTAACCTCCACATTTTTTATTCAAATCAATATAAGAGTCGTTCATAAATGACGTCTAATATTTTTCTCGGATTGATTAATAAATCGAAAATCGAGTCTTGTGGCGGTATTTTTCCTGCTTCATACCTAATCGCACTTTTTACTGCTCTTGCTGACTTAGGAGCGTAGCAAGGAGACGGACTGAGGCTTTGACCGTTTGAAGAAAGTCTTTGATACGCCACTGCTTCCGGGTTAGTGGTAAAGCAATAACAGGCCAACTTAGGTCACAGAATTTTTTTTAACGTGGCCACCACGTATCCAGGATTTTTTTGTGGGGAGGGGCTTTCGAAGCATGACCTTTTTAAGGCTAGTATTGGTTTTCCAAAAATAGATGGAGTTGACCTCGAACCATCCCCCCTGGAGACGCCCCTTCGTGGTGGTTCAGGATTCGGATTTCCTTAATTTTCTACGTCAGTCGTAATGACCTGCACTGCAGCCATTATTACTCAAGAGGACATTTTTGACAGAGAAGCAGACTGTGTAAAAATTACATTATAGATTGACGTCATTTGTGAATGAATCTCTTTTTAAAAAATTGTTTTTATAATAATTTATGAGAATTAATAATTTGCAATTATTTAAATTCATTTTTTCTGTTATTCATTCATTGTCCATGTATGTCTTTTGTTGTCTACTGTCTTGTTGAAGCAAAAAACTGACAAAGACACCCACTTATCATGACTCGCTTGATTTATGTATTTTCTTTTTGCCCTTTTTTGTATCAAAAGACATATTTTTTCTCCCATGAATGTTAAGACGTCCAAAACTACTGTTGAAAGGGGTTCTTGTCATGCATTGTGTCCCTTTTTTAGATTCATTATCGATGATATGTAAAATAAAATAAATAAATTTATATTTTTTAGAAACTTTTGAAAATGCGACACTTAATGAACCATAAAAGTCTAAATTTAATTTTTTTACTTCTTCTTCAACTGGATTTTTTGACTGCTAAACTTCCATCAGATAATTTAATGTAATAAACTCCACCCCGTTTGCTACTTTCTGTTATTGACTTTTCAATGAAGCACAACATGAATATTTTATGTTTTTCACATATTTTATTTTATTGCACATTCAAATCCCTCAAGTCATATCCAAGTGAGAGAGGAAATGCGTCAATGGAAATTAACTTTGAGAAAGAAAAGAAATTTTTACCCGCAGGATATTTTCAATATATTTTCATTTTCGGGTTTCTTTCAATTTTTTAAAAGCGTAAATCCCTTGAGGAAGGGTAAGAACACTCATCCTTAATGACAATTCTAAACAAGAGACAGGCTGCACTGTGCAATGCATCATTAACTTTTCGCACACTTCAGCAATATTTTTTAGCTCAAAATTCCTCCTTGTTAATGTCTCTGTCCCATTTCTAACTGATCTAAACATTATTACGGCATAGACATTGAAACATACGCTCAATATTCATTCATTCATGCCTGATGATTGCATGGAGATTCTGTTCTGTGAACGAGGGGTGCTGTTGCTGATGCAAAATGTATTTTTAAATACCTCTTGTATTATTGACTCTTGTCTCTCTCTCTCTCCTTCCAATGCAACGCTCACTGTCTCGTTATTTATTTATGGATTTTAATGCATAATTTATGACATTTCATTTCATCTTTTATTCCAATTTTTATGCCTTTTTTGTTGCTTGTTATTCTGCATTTTGTTGAGAGAACAATTTTTCGATTGCGGGAAAATTACTTATTTTTTTATAGTCGTGTGAAAAATTACTGAATTAATATTTTTATGGATTTTTAGGGATTTTTGGCATGCTGCATTTTGTCACTTGATGTTTGTTTTTTGATATGCAAATAGAAGTGAGCAAAAAATGCATTTAATGACTTGGGCGTTGTGATTTTTTGATGTAGATATGTGAATTATGGATATTGAAGGCATAAAGTGTGAGTAGATTGATGTTATTTTGACAGTAATTGGGTGGAAGTGACTGATATTTAAGGAAATTGTCAAAATTTAAGGAACTAGATCTAAAATTTTAGGACTAGACTTAATGAATCCTAGAAAATGTCTATCTTAGCCTCATTTCAGTCAAAATTGAAAATATAATCTAAGGATAATTAAATTTAGCCTCCTTTTAAATGTAGATATTATTTCTGGATAATTTGAGGAAAAGATTCCCATACTAAGCACCTCACAGCATGCCATAGACCAGAAAAACCTTAAAATTACTGCAAATTCCCCCATAAAATTCCAACAAAAATTTTCTTTATTACCTCATTAAAATTCTTAAAATTCACCAACAAGCCAAATGAATAAGGAACATGTCAATCAGTTTGCTGCAAATGTCATCACATACTACATACCTGCAACAAAAAAAGAAGGAAAAGAGATAATTAAAATTTAATTTACTGTAAAAGAAACTTGTCATCATCACATACACGAGACACCAGAACGAAATAATTAAAAAAATTAAATTCTTGTGAAGCAGCACAAACAGAGCTGTAAAGGAAGAGATGGAAAGCAGCAAATGTCATAAATCATCGCGAGTTTTATGATATTCAATAAAATAATCATGAACAATAAAAATTAATTTAAGCATTGAGTTTATTTAGTCATTCTGAGCTGTCATATTGTGTCAGTTATCTCATGGGGAATTGCTTCATTTCTGGAAGTGCTGGCATATCACGCTCAAGACAACAGTTCCTCCCTATTTTTGGTAAAAACTGTATTTTTTGGACATGAAACATATTTTAATCATTTTTATTCAAGTTGCTCATTATGTTTCCCGCAGTTTTCAATTTTTATATCCACTATTTTGTTTCAAGTCTTTTGTTTTATTGCCCATACACAAAAATGATTAGAATCATAATTTATATTGATTTATTGGTGCCATTTTGTTTCACAAACAGCTCTTTAAGTGTTCTGAGCACCAAGCAGTGAATTTTTTATTTTTACACATTTGTTTCCGACTCTGACATGACTGGGATTGTGATGTTGGTTTGACTGGTTGTCTGTCAAACTTCGTGGATTTAATTTAGAGATGTCAAGTTGTCTTCTGAATGAAATAATTGCAGATTCAAGAAGAAATGACTAAGTTGATGACTAAGTCGTCTTAAAACTTTGAAAATTTAGAATTTTTGGTCAAAATTATAAGGAACTAGTTAGCATGGGGTGGATTCTTGCATTTAGTAGAGAACATGTTGACTAAGTTCTGAGCTTCTACAATTTTTGACAGTCCTAGACCTTAGAACCACCAAAAATCATGAAACAATATAAAATCTTCAAAAAAAAATCTGACAATAAGAAGACACATGGACTATCTATTTCAAAGTATACATCTACTTCTACCATAAACAGCACATGACCACCACAGATCATAACCTAAAAAAATCCCCTAAACTCTATAAAGCCACACTGAGTTCACAACACCCAAATTGATCAGCCATATAACTCAATTCAATAAATTTCGATTAGCACATAAATTTCAATTGAGAACAAAATGCGCCGTGACTGCCCATTGCGAACACCTCTGCATTGTTTTTAAACATATTGAAATTTATTTCTCGAGATCGTCTCACATGAGAAACTTTTTTTTTCCTTTTCACCGTGTTATGCCTGCTAACTAACTGCGTTTATTGTGCTCACTTTAATGCGGGTTCCGTGAGTTTGTATGAATACATTCTCATAGACTCGATAATAAATTCGGTTTGTATATGAATTAAGTAAGCAAGTAACAATGAGACAAAACGGATAAATTGGATAGTCATTAATCAAATGCTTCTTTATTACTCGCTTCTCTTTGAATACGCAAAGAGGCAAGTTGCTGTGTCTTTTCTTTTCAGCACCGACAAATTTTTTATTTTTGTCTCTTCTTCATCTTTCTAATCTCAAAAATGGCACATCGTTAGTCACAATAAATGAAAAGCTTTGTAATTTTAGTTGCCAAAAAAAGTTGTTGTTTTGTATGACTCGAAACTTAATCCCCGTTATGTTAATGCTGTATTTACCTCGTGAAGAAAATGAAAATTCCAACAGCAATTTCAGATAGGGATTACATAAGAGCTTGATGCTGTACTCTGGTAATCGATAAGTGTAGCCACAACAATAATATTGTTAAGATCTGATTGAATTCGTGCCGAGCTAGCGGCAAAATCGATAGAAGAACTCAATAAATTTCCATGTGGATCTATTCAAATTAATTGTTTCGATTTCTTTGTCGCTTCTCTTCACCCACGCAATTTTCTTGTCCATTTTCAGTCTCTTCTGTGTCGTTTTATCTCTCACAACAATTTATGATTTTCAAAATGTTTTGTTTGACTTTTTTGAATGAGCAAAGTGTAAAGAGGAATTGAATGGAAATAGAAGAGAATGAAACAGAAGAATTTAAGATAAGGTCAATGGTCCAATTGTGAGAATCTCGTCAGTTATCGAATAAAATTCTCATAAAAATAATCACCAACAGAACCTTTTTAAGATAATATGAATGTGTTGCGTGTAATAATTGAGAATACTTTTCTGTTGTTTAGTTCACAGATGGACGGTAAGGTATGGAAAGTAGTTTGAGAATTGGATTCGATTGCGCTTTTGGAAAAATCCGTTAAATTTTAAATTTCAAAAATTTGAATTTCTAAAGTCCGTTAGATTTTTGAATTTTTAAAAAACGTTAAATTTTCCGTTAAAAATCCAACAACTATCCAAAAAAAATAGAAAATTTCAACCAATGACTTGAGGTTCACATCTGACCCAAAAGCCAATAAATCACACAGACAAACTGCTGTCCACAACAACCACAATCACCTCCGTAACCTATCATAACGAAAATATTTTGAGAGAATCAAAAAAGATTCGACATTAAAAAGGGTTATCAATGAGCAAACCCAAATCAGTTGGGAAGAACATTTTATGTTGAAGTGATTTATGCTTTTAGACACATCAGAACAACAGCAAGTTACAGACACAAAAAAAGTTATCAGTATGCTTTGTGTGAAATGAGAAAGTGAAAGATGAACTTGACATGTTGAGGTTTCTGCTTTTGATAACACACGAAACAATTTATTATGAATGAATCGAAGAGGATTTCCAATATTTAATATGACAGGCTCGCATGTGTGTGAGCGGTTAAGTGATACTCAATATCTGACTTTTTCCCATTCAATAAAATTATCTTTAACAATTGCAAAAGTCTTTTATTATTGCTCAACAAAAAATCAATAAATTTACTACTTTATGTCTCGAACAAGTCAAATAAAATTGCAATTCAATGTGTCAATTAAATTACTCAAAGTCTCAATAAAATGTCAGGTTTATAGGCAGCTAAAAATGTCATTAAAGCAACTTAAACATCTTGTTTAATTGAATTGTTGAGAGTAATTTAAATTACTGTAAATGTTTCTTGCTGCTGTTGGTTATTGTGGATCGGGTGTTGGAATGGTGATGAGATGATGTGATGACTTGTAAATTGTTATGCGAATTAAATGAGTTGAAATTATCTTGTTTTAAAAATGAAGATGTTGGTAGTTTTGTAATTATTTTCATTTTGTTTTTTTTTATTTTTAAAAAATGGAATTTTGAACAAGATTTTATATTTGATAATTTAACTTACCTAACCCAAAATTATAATTTACAAAATTTTAATTTTTTTTTTTAATTTTAAAAAATAGATTTCAAAATACTATAAATTTAAAATTCTTTAAAAAATTCAATTTTTTTTTAAAATAATCAATGTTTCATTCCTTAAAAATTAAAAACCTAAGTATCGATTTTTTTTTTGAAAATATTAATAATAAAAAAATTTAAGAAATTAAAAGATAATCTTTTTTAAATCAAAAATTAAAAAAATGATAACTCTCGAAATATCTAAATACCCAGGGGTGGCGAACGGTCCTTATCTTTCGATTTCGAATTTTCGAAAGGTCCCTTATTTTTCCGTTACAAAAATTTTTTGAAAAAATTTGGTAGTCAAGTTAATCAATAGTCAATAGTTTGTGAATATATCATGTTTTTTCCTTTATTTTCGTTTAAAATTAGAAAATGAAAGTCAATACATTCATACAAAACAAATTTGAATTAAAATGCGCTTAAAATTTTGCTTTAAGTTAACGGATTTTTAATTTTTAAAAAAAATCCCGCATTTTTTTCTCAAGATTTTTTTTTTTTGAATTTTTCGGAAACCAACGGAACAGTTCTTGTTCGCCACCCCTGGCTAAATACGTATTAAATTTTTGAAATTTTGATTTATAAATTTCAAAACTAAATGTTTTAAACTAAAAATTTAATTTTTTAAAAATTAAAATTTTCAACCTAAAAGTTTATTTATTTTAATTTTAAAAAAAGTGTCGAATTTTTTTTAAAAAAGTAGGAGTTTTTTAAGAAATTCTTCAATTCAATTTAAAATTTTTGAAATTTCAAAAATCTGAAGAATGTAGAAACTAGAAAATAAAAATTTTAAAGTTAAATGTTTAATTTTTTAAAAATGAAAAAAAAAACTAAAAGGTTTAACTTTTTGAAAGTGATTTTAAAAAGTATATATAATAATTTATTTTACATAGTCTCGTTTTTAAAAAGTCAATAAAATAATAATAAATTCCACTTCAGTATTACTAGCTATCTCTCACCTGAACAAAACCCACAAACGACCATGAAAACTCCATTCATAATGATTAATTTTATCACCTCAAATCCCAATGAAACCATTCAAATTTGCATACTGATCAAACTCAATTAAGGCACTCAAACAATGCAGACAAACTTAACAATGAAAGCATTAAACCAGAATTGAAGGAAGCAGTAAAGTAGAAACAATTATAAGAAAATTATAATTGAATTCTGTCAAAAGCAAACGTCCTTATCTTTAAGTATACAGCTTGTTTGTGCAAGGAATTAAGGTCTGCTTTTAATTTCCCCAACAAAACTTTTCTCCTCTTCCACTTAAGAAAGTTTTACGTCTTGTAAATCTATTTATATTATTTTCTATCGACTATGCTTTTTCCTTCTCCATTCTCAAGTTATTTTGATAGTTTTGCTGAATTTCCATTAAGACATCATCATAATTCAACAAACTTCTTACCACCCCTCCTTTCTATATTTTCCACAAAAAACAATTGAGAGCTTAATGGGGAAAAGGAAAGTTAATTAAATTGAAGTCATAAGTTTTAATTAATTCTCTATTGAAAAGCTTTCAGTGAAAAATTTATTCAGCGACAAGAACTTTTTCTCCTTTTGTGCCATAAAATTTTCTAGTACTGAGAAATATTTCTTGCCTTTTGCTGCTTCTGAGGAATTTTGAGGGAATTATGTGGTGAATTTGGGTGCGCTTTTGCGGAAATTTATTGTCATGGTGGATTTTTATGGGGATTTATTTTAAGTTTATGATGGTTTGGGTGACGTAGGTACATGTTTGAGTATGAATACCTCAGTGATATCAAGGGAACCACGGCGTCGGAAGGGGGCGACGAAACCCTTGCTAAGCTACTGGGATACCTTAAATTAGTACTAGATCCACATTTTAGACTATTTTAATCATTTTTGCACGTCTTTAATGACTTTTTCTTAATTTAAAGCCATGATTTGTCACATATTACCCCCCTCCTCCACCAACCTCTCTGGAAATTATTCCAGATATTATGAAAAAAATTCCCACAGCACCAACACGTCCCTAATACCATTTCCTACTTGTTGTTCCATCTCTCAACTCTTTCTCAATATAATTTTCCTATTAAAACTTTTATTTCTGAAGAGAATATTAATGAACTTCTATAGTATGAATTATCGCATTTATGAACTTCTCGTTTCCACATAAAATTTCTTCATCTTTTCAGTCCTTTCTTCTACTCGTATTTAACATAACTTTTCATCATCAATGACCAGTAATTTTTACAAGAAAAAATTCACAATTTTAGAGAAGAAGTAGATGTTGTTAAGAAAAAGTTAAATGCATGCATTCAGCATAAGTAAAATTGAGATCAAGTTGTCGACATAATTTTTAAGACTTTATGTAGAATGAGAAAGAAAAATGTACGCTAGAGCTTTTGAATTTTTTTTGTGTAAGTTTTCTCTGGAAAGACCATTTATGTACATTTTCTTAGTCGTCTATGTTGAAAGGCAATTTGAGATTTGAAGCAAGAAATGGGAACTTGTATAATGTCGAATTTGAAATCAAATTTTTAAAGAATTTTTAAATTTTATATTTTTAACGGTTTTTTAAATTTGATATGAATTTTTAAATTTGATTTTTCAACGGATTTTTAAATTTTAAATTTTTAACGGGTTTTTAAGATTTGAATTTTTAACTAATTTTTTAAATTTGAAATTCTAACGGATCTTTAAAATTTGAATTTTTAACAGTTTCTTAAAATTTGAATTTTTAACGGACTTTTAATATTTGAATTTTTGGTTCAACTGATTCTCAAATACAATTTTTTATTGCCCTAAATTCAGTTATTTAACTGCAAAATTGTATCAAAACAATCAACATCCACTTCAATCTCCACATTCAGTCTCCAACAACTAAGAAATAAAAATCATCATGAGCAAGTAAATGCCATAAATAGTGAATGAAATCAACGCACAAAACTAAGTGGAATTACTCTTGTCTGTCGACATTATTGTTGATTACGAAATTGTGATTGATTGATATCTTGAAATAGAATGCACGAGTCTTGAGCATGTCTTAAATTGTTGATGGATTACTCGTCGACCGAAACACACAAAATTTACGAAAATAAATAAATAAATTGAAATTTAACGTAAAAGATGGAAAAAATAAGAATTATGTGAACAAATAAGGCTAATGATGGTAATTTACTTAATTATGGTGAGATAAGATTTTTTTCTTTCTTCATTGAATCAGATGGAATATTTACTTCTAGATATGCTGAATGACTGCTTACAACAAGATAGTCGATTCTCTTATCTAAATCGATATTTGATTTATGCTTCCAGTTCACTAAAAAAGAATCTATCCATACATAGATGTTGTATACAATTTACGAAAATGAAAAATAAATTAATGGAGAGAAACATGAAAATTGTGGTGAGAAGCACTTAACATTAAATGTTTGCAACACCAGTATCCTGTCACCTCTAATGAAACGACACGCCACCGCACTAAATGTTGCTGGTAATTTCACTAAAAGCTTTTTGCTCACTTCACTATCTTACCGATATAGATCATTTTTCATCATCACAGAGCTTGTGTGTTGTGTGCTCTCTACTCTCAAAAAATATAAATAAAATTTTTTTCACGCACTGAGTGACACATTTTAATCATGAAAGCCATTCTTAATTTTTGCTATAGTGAATTTCAAGGGGTGGGACTTTTTTGGTGACTTTGGGAATTGATTTTGATGGGGTTGTTGACACATCATCAGAGGAATATTCAGGGTGGGAATTTGATGGGTCTAACCTATTTTTAGAATTCTACAATTTTTACAAAAATTACACCCCTCGGTCGCTCTAACCTAGTCCTACTTTTAAAGAAGCCAGTTTCTAAAGCTACTCGAATTACCATACGCTACTCTACCACTATTCCTAGGTTACACTAGGGTACCGCACCTACCCTATCCTAGGTACCCTAGTAGAAGAGTAGGGGTAGGTACCCTAGTAGAAGAGTAGGGATAGGGTAGGTGCACCCATAGAAAAGATTTAAAAAACCTTTTTAAATTTGTATGAAGAGATTTAAAACATTTTTTAAACTGGGCTCTTAATAACCTTTTTTAAATTTTTAAAAATATTTTTTAAATTTTTGAATTTTTTTAAACCGTTAAAAAAATAATAATATTTTGAATAAAATTGCTCGGAGTGAGAATCGAACCAGTGACCTCTTGGTTGGTAGCCCAGTTCTCTAACTACTAGGCCACCGAAGCATGTAAATTTATATGACAATTTGTCAATATATATTGAAAAAATTTAAAAATCAAATTTTTAAATTTTAAAAACAAAATTTTAAACTTTAAAAACATTTTTTAAATTTTAAAAATATTTTTTAAAATGACTTATAAAAACTTTTTAAAAACGGTTTTTTAAATTTTTTTTATGGGTGTAGGGTACCCCAGGTAGTTCCAGAAACCTAGTTGAATTACTCTACTAACAAAAAGTCTTTATATTGAAGTAAAAATTCGCAGAATCTTTAAAAAAATTACTAATCTAATTTTTCTTTCCATTCATCCTAAAACATTTCGGAACAACCCCCAAAAAAATCCTCTCTCATAGAACCAAATAAATTTTTATCAAATTTCCACCCCCAGAGCAAAAATTTATAGATATTTTACCGCACTACATTTACTTGTGACTATACATGAATGAAATATCTACACAGAGATCCACCACTCACTCTGTATATTATTATATGAAATCTGCTTAATGGAAACACATCTCAACAATATTGAAAGGGAATCGATGTGGAAATTTGATACAATTTAACATCACAATGGAATGTCATTCGGTTTTTGAAATGGAAATCCATTAAAAAGGAAGAATTTAATTAAAATCAATTATACTGAAAACTTTTTTGATAAAATACGCATAAATTAGGAAGACAGACGAATGAGAAAATTATGTACAACAGAGACACAGCGATGAATGGAAAATTTATTGTAAAAACATTAAAAAAGTCGTCTTGTTATTGATCGAAGGACTTTAGCGCATTTTTGTAGCATCATAGTATTTAATTAAAAAATTTTTTTTTTTTCATATTTAAAGGTTTTGCTATTTAACGACTTTTTGAGATTCAAATTTTTTAACGGTTTCTGAAAATTTGAAATTATTGAATTGAAATTTCAACTGATTCACGCTTTTCATTAAATTATAAACAGGAGCAATGACTGAACGTTTCCGTACCAATTGATAATCTATTAATGCAATGCTTCAAACTAGAGCTCCTCATGATGTCTGCTTGCTTCTATATTTCATGGTACACCCACTCAGTCAGTCAAAAAAATGAATAAGCTGCCCTTGTTTTCAAAAAAGTTGCTAAAATATATTTTTGCGGAAAGGGAACTGAAAAGGATAAATCCAGAGAGACTTTAATTAAAATTTGGAAAGAGAAGAAAAAGGAAAAAAAACTTTTGAATGAGGAAAAATCGACAGCTAGGAAGGAGAGACGCAAACCCATCATAATTGTATTTTGTGGTGGAAGCGCTTTTAGCAAAAGCCAATTTTCACATTTAAATGCTAATTTAACGATAGAAGGAACTTGATTGAAGTTTCGGAAATTCAATTTTCAACTTCCTTTTTGAGTTGCTGATTGAAATTTATCGCTGAAAATTTTCGACATATTGTCAATTTAATGGATGCACACCCACATGAGACGACGAGGCAATATCTATCAATCTATCTATTTAAAAATAATTTTCTGTATTGTATTCAAATTTTATGTACGTTATTGATTAAAGATATAGATTTTTTATAGATAGATACAATATTTTTATTTCTCTGTGTCTGTGACGCTTTCTGTTCCTATAACAAGATTAATATGATTTTTATTCCACTTCCTTGTTATACAACACACAAAACTGACATGACAACGCATCTTATTTCCTCATCCATTATTTGAATGATGATTTGTTCTTACCTTTAAAAAAAGGTGAGAGATATGCAAGGTGTGAGAGATGTGCTTGTGGATCTTGACTTTGTTTTTTCATTTTTATTAATTAAGCGAAAAAAATTCACATTCTTGAAGTAATTACGTTTTTAAATTTAAAAAAATCGACAATTTTTATAATTTTAAAATTTCAATTTTAATTTTTCTACATTTCAATTTTTGAAAGTTAATAATTTTAATTTTACTTAAAATTAAGTTCTTTTTTAAATCAAATTCTTAAATTTTCTTATTTTTCAAATTTAAATATTTAAAAATTTATTTAATTATTGAAAAGTCTAATTATTGAATTTTCTTGTATTTCAAACAAAATTTTTTGAAAATTAAATTTTCACAAGAATTTTTTTAAAAAACTAAGTTTTTAATTTTGAAGAAAATTCACAATTTTTATACTTTTAAAATTTCATTTTTATTTTTTGTAGATTTCCAGTTTTCAAAGTTAATATAACAAAATTTTTAAGTTTTTTAAAATTCAAATTCTTGAATTTTCTTATTTTTTCAAATTTCTTTTAAATTTATAATTTTTTAAACTTAACAAAATAATTTTTTTAAAGATTTAGGCTTTAAAATTTAAATATCTAAAAATTTACTTAATTTTAATCAAGTTTTCAATTTTTTTTCTTTTTATTAATTTTATATTTGAAATTTTACTTGTAATTCAAACTTTTAAATATTTAATATGAAAACTCTTTAAAAATTTTGAATTTTTATTGTATAACAAAAAATAAATTTGGTTGTTTCAAAAAATTTCAATTTTTTTTAAACTTTCAGTTTAAACCTACAAATTCAAAAAATTTAAAAAATTTCATTTAAAATTTAAATTTTTACCAATTAAATATCAAAATTTTTACTTTAATTCCCCATTACTTTCAATTAAAATCTACCTCAACCAAAACGAATTCCACTTCAAAAACATTTTTCACACCAAGTAATTTTCCCTTTTCATAAAAGTAAAAAAAATCAAAAAATTCCAAACCTTCCCACATCATCATCATCATTCATTTATTTATTCACGGCAACAGAAAAGGAACATTTTTGTGTGAATGTCTTTGAGTCTAGAAGAGAAAAATATGAAAAGGAAAAGAAAATTTCGCATGAAAAAAGAAAAAAATCCTTCCGACAGCGAAAACGATAAGAAAATTGTATACACAAGGAAGCAGGAGTTTTTGTGGCAATCTACTTTGCAATTCGAATGAATTATGATTGAAAATATGTAGATTCATAGAAATTATGAGGAACGAAATCAATCATTCAATCTACAATAAGCACATGTCAGGCATATTACATTTTCTTCTATCTATCCTCATTCTGCTGTGGAATAAAGTCTTTCCTCATTGAACGTCGTAATAAAATTTGTCATCTCATCATTGATGTAAATTTTTCTCTCTTTTTTTTGTTCTACTTTTTTTGCGATGCTTGATAATTTTGTCACCGAAATAAATCATCAGTCTTCTTTATTTATTCTATTTTTTCACAGCTTACTTCTTTTTTCCCTTGGTGATATGAAGACGAGAAGGAAGAAATTTTCTTTGTGCGTCACTGAAGGAAATGAATGAAATTATGTTAATGATAATTTGTTTATTAATTTTTTTTGGATGAGACGCATTTGTCAAAGTTGCTGAGCTGATAATGTGGTTGCTACACAGGACATTTAGTTATTGTTATAAGATTTTAATTAAGTTAAGCCCTGTTTTATTAGCCTTGTAATAATTATTGTTGAAGACGTAAGGTCACATAACTCGAAGATGTTTAAATTGTTTTACGGGTAAAAATACTCGTCTTTAGATACATATATCCTTGACATCACACATCCTCTCACTTCTAACCTTATCTCCTTCTGATGATCCACTTCAGCTTGAGTAGCAGCGCCGTTGCCAGAAATTTTTCAAGATTGGGATTTTCAATTTTCGAGGGGGGTTTTGAATTTTTTTCTATGGACCTAAAAAATTAAACGGCCCTACAGTATGACCTGCCCTCTCCAATTGAGGATTGTTTGATATTTCAAACAAAAACTAACAAAAGAGGATGATGGTGTCCTAAAGCAAATGAATGACCTAATCTGTACTATTTCAAATTTAAAAAACGAGAGTCTTAAACACCTTCCTTACCCCCCTCTGTCACAAAATTTTCATAAAAATTTCTCTTTAAGAGAATGGAAATATCCTTAAAAAAATCAGACCATACCCTCCCCTCACTAACTATTAGACGTCATTTATGAACGATCCAATTGTCTGCCAAATATCACTCAATCTTCCACAAAAAATCGTTCATTCAAAAAAGTTTTACAAAAAATTTCCTCCTTTTTTTCTAAATCATCGCTAAGCAATGAAAGCAGACAGGAAATTAAATTATTTCTACCATTTTCACTTTAAATGTCTCTTTTGCTTTCTCTCGCTGGATGTGCGAGTCTTCTTCATCCTTATTTCTGTTATTTATTTCGCCATATGCATAGTGTGCCCGCAAAAATCAATATTTAACAGAGAAGAACATTTGATGACATTCATAAATTTCTTAAAGGCTCGAAGAAAAATACACATAAATTTAAGTTGGTTAAAAAAGTATACCCATGAGAGAAAGAGCACACAAAAAATTTCATTAAACCAAAAAAAATAAATGTGATGCACTAAATCATTCAAATAGAGTGAGAGAATGAAGGAAACATACAAAGCATAAAGCAATGTGGAGTATGTGGAATAAGAAGATGAACAGGCTTTAAATTTTTTTACACAAAATAATTCTTTCGCTTCTCGTTTCTCTGTCTCGCTCGTTCATCTCGTAAATATGTCGTTATTTTTTTGCAACAATAAATTTTAAAGTTCAAAAAACGTTGATGCTTAGCAATTTATTTCGACATTATATGTGTGTAGTCTCGCATATGTGAAGTACGGGAAACGCTAAAAATTATTGGATGCATTTTTGCTCAGTAATTTATGATCCATTAAATTAACATGCACGGTTGTAGACTGAACGAGAAAAGAAAAACAAACATAAAATAATTTCATATACTTATTCTCTTGTTTGGTTGATGATGATGATGCAAGAAGAATTAATTTACTACGCAAATAAAAAGGATGAAATGTTCTTGATTCTGACAGCCGCGAAACAAAACACAAAAATAAAGATGATGACTCCATGTCTTGCCAAATTATTATTTACAATTGTTCCACAAATATAATGGGTACTAAGTCGAAAAAAATTTCGCTTTATTTGTTTTGGAGCTGAAAATTGTGAGGAATGAGAAGTTGGAAGGAATTTGTCTGAGGATTCGATTGGATCATTGATGCTAAAACCAAGGGTGAAGCCACAAATTTTTTGTTTGGGGTGTTTTAAAATTATTTTGTGTAGACGGTAAACTTTAAGGGGTTTTTGGATTTTTCTCTCAAAAAACCTAGGGGTCGTTCATAAATGATGTCAAAATTTTAAGTAGATAGGGGTTTGATGCTGTTGAGACTCTTCCATACAAAAGAAAAAAAATAATTTGTATGAAAATTTTGTGACAGAGTGGAAGGAGAGTCAAAAACTCAATATTTTGTGAGACCCCATTTTGGAACGACCCTTAAACAAATTGAAAAGTATTTAAATTCCTCAAAATGGACCTGATTGTAGAGTTAATTGGATATACCAAGAGTTTGTGAACAAGCCAGGAGCAGGGATGACAAGATGGTAGTTTGGGGGTCAAAATAACCACTTTGACGGAAATTTATTTTAATTTGCTTAAGGGCTTATGAAAATAAATCCCAAAAACCCCCTAAATTTTACCAATCATGCAAAAAAAATTTAAACAATTCAAATTTCTGGCTACACTTTTTTTAGAGCTTGTTCAATTTTGAACATGACTTAGAGAAACTCTACAGAAACACATAATCGGATAATCCACATAATCGGATACCCTTTGCTTGACATAACTTATACGGATGTCTTTCTCATGAAGCTACATATACTTTATAGCTGTTGACTTCATCAATGCGCCTCAAACCGTCTTCAACCCCACACAACTCACATTTCAAACTCAATTTCTTTTAATATCCCCCCAAAAGGATTTCATTGAAATGCAAGAGAAGAAAAAGTTTATAATTAGTCTGAATAAGAAAAAAGAGAACTCAAATCAATAATCGAACACTCGTATAGCCCGAAGATAAAGCAAATTTTACATTTATTATTTCATGCTTATACCCATAATTACTTACTAGCTGATATTCCATCGATAATTTGCCAAAAACAATGAAACAATGAACTGAATTGAGAAATCTGAGTTTTATTAAAATGGAAAATAATAAACTTCCCGAAATACAAAAAAAAATGTGCTTGGGCATGAAAAGAATGGTATGAAAGAATGTGAAAAGAATTGATGATGATGATTAATATTATGATGTGCTGATGTTCCTGAAAAAAAAATTATTTCATTATTGAAATTTTATGAGAGGAAGCTGATAAGAAAATTTTGTCTGATTTTTTTGGGTTGGTACAATAGATTCTCGTTTGATTGGAGTCATAGTGCCCTCAACAGGATTCAACGAGTCTCTGACACCCTTTCACATTATTATTGGGCGGTTCATGTTGGTCTGAGTCTGGAACTATAATCATTTAAGTTCAATGGTGTATTCATTATAATTGGAATTTAGTCATAGATGTTAATAACCCCCAATAGCTCAGTGGTAGGATTATAAGACCAAAAAGTGCAGGCCATGGGTTCGAGTTCCATTCGTGATCCTTTATTTGAAGCTTTAAACCTTTTTCGTTTAGAATTGCAGCTATAATCTATTACGTACCCCTCTAAATTTCAAGACCAGAAAATCACCAACCTTTCAATTATACCTAAAAAGATTTCATAAACATCTCCAATAAAATTCTGACAAATTCATCTCAACTGTAAGGAAATCGTTGCATTGCAAAAAATGCTGGAAGGTCTCATTTTTCTGTACATACAAAAACCAATGAAGAAGAATTGCAGAAGAATGGAATGAGAGGAAAAATTTGCCGCGAGAAAAAACAAATTCATTTCTGGGTGTTCCTCTTAGTGCTCTAACAATGAAAGAACAATGAATGTAAATTGATCTTGTTAACGTTATTAATGAAAACATTTTTTTTTCGCTTGTATATTTCATCATCATCGCTCGTGGTGGCATTAAAATTTATAACACACAAAAAGGGAAGGTGGAAGGTGGAGCAAACTGTTGTCAGCAAAACGCCAAAAAATAATGAACCGGAAATTTACTTTGTGTCGCTTTTTTTCAGTCTTTATGCTTGACATGAAGCATTTTAATTTCACGATTAATTATATTTCACAGTGAAAAAACTTAATTAAAATTAAATTGACAGCAATTCCTTTTGTTTATATGAATATATACAAATATTTTCATATACACAACTTTACGGTTTCGTAAGCATAAATGAATTAATGGGATAGGATAAATGGACTGTGAAACGCATTTGTTTTTGTGATTATTTGAGAATTATTCAAAGAAAAATTTTGTAACGGTTTTTTAGAATTTGAATTGTTCATCCACCATTTTGAAAAATTTTCCACTTCAAAAAGTTTTTTGGAATTTTAATGCATTTAAATCATCAAATTACATGAAATATTTAGCAAATCATCTTGAGAAAGGTGGCACTGACTGAATGAATTCATTCCCAAAGATTTTAGAAGCGCAGATCCTGAAAATTTTACAAATTACCAAACCGACCACGTGCCAATTTATTCTCACAAAATATTTAGCTACTAATCGTGTCTCTATGCGATGTTTAATATGATTAATTTTATAATTTTTGCAACTCTTTCGCTTTCTATCTACTCGTCTAAGGCAATAGACGTTCATTACCGAAGAGAAAATAGAGAAAAAAGTATTTTTGTAAATGGCGCTTTGTTGAATATTAAAAAGTTTATGATTTCTTATGCTAAACGTAAACATTGAAGTTTTATTTTCAAGACAGACGAGAAGAAGAAAAGAGAAAAAGTCGGAATGAGGAAATTATTTTTGAATTAAATTATTGCCAACAACTGCCTTCGAATATTTTATAACTCTTACTCTATTCATTCTAAGATCTTTTGTTGTTTATAATTTGATTAAGTATAAAATAATATTATTTTTTTTGTAAAAGAAGAAAACACCAAATAAATTTCCGAGAGAAGTAAGACGAAAAGAAAAAGTTTTGTAAACTGTGAAACTATTTATCGAGCACTATCATCAGTCCTATTAAAATTCATCATACATAAATACTTAACTTTGTGCGTGGATAGTAAATGTAACATTTTTCAAACATAAATGCTTAAGTAGATAAAAAAAGTCTTATAGACGAGTGAGGATTATGAACTTCTGGGTGATGTGTGATTTAGTGTGAATGATGGCGACATTGAGATACTTCCTTACGTCATTCTGATCAATTGTAATCCGTGGGCTTTATTAGATGTCGTCTGAAGCTGGAATATAGATAATTTAGCTATTAAGCATAACTTAGTTTTGAATGGCTTGGTCAAATCAACAAAAAGACACTCTATTTTGTAAGGGTGTCCCCAGGAGTGTATTCATGAGGGGGTCAACCCCCCCCCCCCCATTTTTGTGAATTTTTTTTTGAATTTGCTAGGGTTTTTTAAAAAAAAGACACCATTCCCTCCCTAAATTTTGTTCATACAAAAAAATTCAAACCCCCTCCTGGATCTATAATCAATCCTAGATACACCGCTACCATAAATATAGAAAAGTCATTTTCATAGCCTAGCAGTACAAGGTAGTCATCAGGGCACCTCCACGTCAACGTGTTAACAGCAAAAAGTCACAGAGACGTGAAGGTGTCCCGATAGCTCCGTGAATCTTGTCTGTTGGTTAAAAAATGATAATTCAGTTCGTCACACGGGGTATAATATATGTGTAATTTAATTAAAAGTGTACACCTAAAAGTGTAAATAATGCACATACCTAGATCTAGGAGCTATTCTCAGTCAACTCCCACTTACCATACCAATTAAAGACGGCGCGTAACACATTAAAACTCCACTCCTTCAACCTCCGCATGGAAGTCATCAACAAAAGAAGGAAAGGAATGTTGAGAAGCAAACATATGGTTACCAATAATGCGCGCCGTCTTTGGTAAAAAAAGAAGTCTAATTAATTATGTCAAACATATACAAAAAAAATTCCCCTCCCAAATTATTTTATGATGGCATTTAATAATTAAACAAACAAACGTTAACTTTTTGAATGGAAATAATAGGAATGAGAAATATGAGGCGAATAAGTGAAATCGAGAAATGTTTAAATAATTTTTTAAAGTTCTTTTGCCGTTGTTTGAGCTACCAGCTCATATAAATTAATTAAACTTAGAAAACATAAAAATCTATCTCATTTATAAACGTAGTTAAATAAATGTAGATGTGTCGTGCTATAAATAGAGATAAATAATTTGTCGTCTGAGGGCTTTCCTTTATTCTTCTGTTTGGCGGCACAATTGATCAAATAGTGGAGTGTCATAAATGGTGTTAATAATCGCGGCATATCTCTCGCCGACTATAATTTCATTTCATATTCTTTCTTCTTTTTTGTTTTGTTGACATGCGGGGGTGAAGCTAAATATATTTTAAATTGTTTATACGCGACAATGTGCTTACTGTATAATTATAAGTTTTACTGCCATTTAGTGGGAATGATGGTGCGGTGTTATCTTCATTTTATCCATCTGGTTGTTGCTTACAATGTTTCTAATTATAATGACTTTTTTCGCTTTTAATTATAATTGTGAAATGCATTTAGATTCTGACCTAAATTGCTTTTAATTTGAGGTGAATATGTGAGTCCTTTGGGAATAAAGAGTCCTTCAAGTTCTTTGTTATAATTTGGATATATTCAAAATGTAGACTATCCTAATTAATGTTTGTTAGTTAACCAGGAATTGAAGTCTTGTCAAAAAACAATTTCTTACTTTTATACTGGTATAGGCATCCTGGTATCCTAGCAATCCAGATTCGATTCCAGAAAAATTTAATTGGATCGATAGCTTTTACCCGAAGGACAAAAGGCTCCATTTGTAAGTCACACGGAGGTCAGATTCCTAGTATAATCCGCCTAAATTCCTACTGGCTTCCTTTGTCTACTTTGTATCGAGTTTCCAAATCAGTCATGCAAATTGGTTTGTCTTTACCTTTCGCATAAGCTAGGCAATACCTTTTTCAGTAGATTTGCAATCAAGCAACAGAAAAGTAACCAAAACCGCTAAAATAAATTTGAATATTAATTCAGTTTTTGGTTTTGATGGTCAATGATATAAATATTACAAAAATGCTCTCAATCTCAACCTAACCCACCTCAAAATGCCTCCCGTACTTACTCCTATATTTGATGTATCTCCAACAATAAACGGCATCCGCTACGTTCACTATTCTCTAGTTCCAATTAATTAAATTGAATGGAATTGCATAATGAGAAAGGCGTGAATTCCTAAATTGTTCTTGATTATTACAATATTTTTTTTGTTCTCTCCTTATTTGAAAAGGTGTGTCGGTGTTGAGTCGCAGACATGTCTAAGTATTTTCAATTACAACAGAGCACAAAAAAAATGAAAAATTAAATCCAATTATCATGGAAAACTTTCCTTTCAATTTGTGTAGATGGAAATTAATTACAGAAACTTGAAATGCACTTAACATGCTCCCTTCAAATAATTTTCTTTTTGTTGTTTTTGTTGCCACATCTCCCAACTCAAACATCCAAAATTGAAATTTTTAAGGTACAAAGGAAAGGAAAAAAATCCATCAAAAACAGCTTGAGTTTATTTTCCGAATTCAATTTTCTCCAAATTTTGCTACATTTATGAAGGGAGCAACTTTTTTTCTATTTCTATGTTTAACAACATCAAAGTGAATTTTCTGTGACTTTGATGCTATGCACAAAAAAGTATGTACGAAATTGGAAGGAAACAAAATTTTTTAAATGGACATCAATTGAAGTTATTTGATTTACTGGAGATGGAAACTTTTGGCTTTGATGGTGTGTTTTTGGGGTCAAGAGCACCTTGGTGGAAACGTTGCTAAACCTTATTAGCTTCTAACTAGGATTTAGATCTGTAAATTCACCTATTCCATAAATAGATGATAGTCATAAATGACATCTAGTTTCTAGGAGGGAGGGGGGTCTGACGCCGTGTGACAGAGGGGGAGGGGTATCATTTATAAATGGCTCCTTATATTCCAATGTAAAATTTACTACTAGTCTGGTCACCAGGGGGAAGACTACTTGGTGGAAAATTTTTCCGCCACGTCTGTCGGAAAATTTTCAGAGAGCACTAAGAATCAAATTTTTGGTGCTAACATGTATAAAAGCTTAATACAAGAATTACTGACCCTTTTTCCGCCAGAAAATATGTGTACATTTGGAGTTATAGCTCAAAAAGTGCGTGGCGGAAAATGATTTTTTCCACCAAGTAGTCTTCCCCCTGCTGGTCACAAAAACGAGTAAAAATCTCCAAAATCAGTTCCATCACTCTTGACCCCACATCACGCATCACAACCATCCACTTAACCAAAAAAAATCAAAGTTCCCATCTCTAGAATTTTATCAAAGCACTTTTATGACACAAAGTCAGATTTTTTTTCCAAACTAGACGAGACTCAAAAGAGAGAGAAAAATAAATAGAAACATTTGTGGATGACATGCACTTTGAAATGTCATTTTTGCTGTTTATAAAAAAAATAACATAGCTTCGTTTAGTCTACAAATAAGCATAAACAAGAAACATTTTTCGAGTGTTGAATTTCCTAATTTTTTTCGAGACAAATTTTCACATTTTTAAACAAAGTCATACACAGCATAGAATGTTCCTTATAATGAGTGATAATTTCATTTTTTTAAAAGACATAAAAAAAATTGAGCAGATGTATTTCTCATGTCACAAAAAAGATATGTGAGAAATTTCTTAATTAGTTCAAAGTTCAAAGACAATGTATTTTATCATACCCGAGCGATGAGTGTGTATCTCTTAGAATAGACCAAATAAAGTAAGGAAGTTATTGTGGTAAACACATGTGCTTAATACAAAATATCTCCAGCATTGCGAGAGAAAGGTGAATGGATGTAATAATGACTTAGTTTTGTGGATTCATACCTTTTTCTGTTTACTTTAACCTGTATGACTTGTGTATCCTTAATTTGTGGCTTATTAACACACATATGGTGGATTATGAAGAAGTTTTGTAATATTTACATGAAATTTACATTCACGTATTGTTTTGTTTGACTAAAATGTTTAGAATTGAGGATGTCGAGAGCTGTTACTTAATTTAATAAAAGGAAATTTTGTTCCATTTTTATTAAAAATATCAATAATAAATCCTGAAATTTTCGATAGTGTAAATCTACTGCACCATGAGCGTACCCAGAAGGTTGGTCCAGATTTTAAAAATCAGTATAAATCGAACAAATTTGAAAAACTCATGATTCCTTCAAATTGACTAGACCTAACTAACTATGAATCAAATAAAACTTTGAAAAAAGTTCAAACAATCTTCCTGAAAAAAGAGTTTGAAAACTCTGACCCCCCCCCCCAACTCTTGGTACGCCCATGGGTTACACTAATGATACATATATAAAAAAGTAACAAGACTCTACCAAGGTGAGGGATTTGAACCCACACATTCAAAAGAAGGACCTCTGATTTTCGGTCGCATACCTTAACCATTCGGCCTCATTGGTTACTTGAGTAACTATGGATAATATGCATAATATCCATGTGTATTCATCATTCTAACCAGCAAACTACGGATTCAAAACCCAACGCATACTATCTGCAGGATTCGAACCCACACCTTCAAAAGAAGGGCCTCTGATGGCCTCTGAAGCAGCTTTATGAATGTAAAAACTTACGTATATCGAAGAAGTCGAATTCAGCAAATTCAAAAAAATGCGTCAAATGACATGATCACACTGCCTTTGCTAGAACTCCTGAAAGTAAATAATGCAAAATAAAAAAAAATTCTATCGATATTATCAATAACAAACTTTGCAAATGTTAGGATTTGAACCTTAGCCCCTCCAAGAGATACAATTAACATGGCATTTTTATAACCTCAGTATTATTCTGTGATGCTTTAAATAAATTTGGCTTAAACAGTAATTTAAACTTATGAATATTAAATTCAGACAAATCACAATCAAATCAACTCAAATCTGCTCCAAAAATGCACATCCAATGACTTTCCCCATTCAAAGCAAAAATTCCACAATCATAAAAAGAGAGAAGATATTCTTTTGAGATACACTCAACATTATTGGTTTATAGCATCGTAATTGTAACATTTTCACCTGCTTTTATAGATCTTAACATGTACGATGCATTTGATAGCACTTTAAGACATGATACGTGATATAAATATAACCGACATACTAACATCTTGACAGACGATTTTCTATCGCTTCATTAAACATTTATCTGAGAATAAACACCTTTTACGTAGGCTATGCCATAAATATTACATTCACAAAATCGAAACTCGATTGCAATAAAGCGGAAGCTATTCATTCATGGACTCTCCATACATTCGCTCGAAAATTGTCAGAACATTTTCACTTTAATTAATAAATTATGTATTAGATCCCTAAATTCTTCCTGTTTACGTACACGCAATTGAAATAAATGAATTGATTTTTTTTTCCTTAATACCTTTACCTTACTTCACTTAATAGACACCATTTGTCTCGACATTGTGAATGTCCATTAAATTTTTCCATTATGTATTCTGACCCAAAAAAAATTATGTTTAGTTTTCATACTGTGATTTTGAGGAATTTTTTTAGCTTGTGAGTTCCTTCACGTGTGTTTGTGTAACTTTTTTGGACTCTTTTTTTGTGCTATTTTGTAATAATTCAATAAAAGTTAGTTCCAGTTTGTTTGTCTTGTTTATCATATTTTAGTTAAAATTTTCTATATTTTGTGAGAATTTTAACTGTTTAAATTTGAATTTTCTGAAGCAGCTAAAATTTAAGTTTTTTAAAATCGTTAAATTTTAAATTTTTAAAAGTCGTTAAAATTTGATTTTTTGAATTCGTTAAAATTTGAATATTTTAAATTCGTTAAATTTTAAATTTTTGAATTCTATAAAATTTGAATTTTTAAAACTACTTAAATTTGAATTTTTAGGAACCGTTGAAATTTAAATTTTGTGAATCCGTTAAAATTTGAAATTTTAAAAGTCGTTGGATTTGAATTTTTAAAAGCCATTTAAATTTGAATTTTGGGAAGCCATTAAGATTGAAATTAAAAATTCAGAATTTTAAATTTTTTTATATTATTTAAGTCATTCCACAAACCCCTTCAAAATGCTGCACAAAACCCTCATCCTGAAAAACTTTTCTTACCTGACCCATTTTTATACTTAAAAATTCTAAGCAGTCGTGGACACTAAGAAATCCTCAATATGTCATTGGGGCAGGTAAGCAAAAAGATTTTTAAAAGAAAAAAATAGACGAAGAAAGAACAAGAATAAGAAAGAAAAGGAAAAGAAAGAACTAACAGAAGAAAAAAAATTCAATGACATTGATTTATGATTCGTTCTGGAACATCTTTTGAATCCTTAAACATAAACATCAATTTTTTTCTTCTCTTTAATATGCTCAAGCATAAATATTTTGGCCTTAAGAAATAAAAAGCCAAAAAGGCTCAATTGTTTGTTTTCTCTTTGGTTATAAAACGATTTAGGAAGGATCTGGATTCTAGGAACAGAAAAAGAAGCAAGATGAGTTTATTAAAAACTTAAATTACTTTATTTTCACACAACTAACTGACTGTCTTCTCCTTGATTGAATGTCTTTCACTTCTCTTTAAGTCCTTGAAGCTTCCTTCCTGATTGGAAACGTACGAAAACTTTTCTTATTGAGTAAACAATGCCTGGGTCGCTCGTTAGCTCGAATGTTGTTGGATAGGAATGATAATGTGAATTTCATTAGGAAGAAGTTAAACAAAAAGTTTTAAAATTTCCTTTTACTTCTTCCTTTTCAGCTCAGCATTGTATCCCAAAAAAGATATTGAGAGATTCTAAATATTATGGTTTCTATCCTCATCTTGACACATGACATAATCGGATGTATCTGAGTATATTGGCTTGGGAATATTGATTTTCTAGGGAATTTGTCGAACTCAAAAGATAAGAGATTATTCTCAGAATTCCATGTGTTGAGCTGCAACTGCATATTATCAGATAATGCATTCACAAAATGCCTGCAGATTTACGACATAATATAAACGCAGATATACAACACAAATATCAGAAAATCCAGTTCCAATAATTGTTAAGGAAACCGTCAATGCACAGAAATTCTGCCATCCATTCCAATGCCTCGCAAACATAAATGCTTGAAAAGATAACGAGACTCATGTAACAGCTAACGATAACGCAATATTTCATGAATATTTAATTAACTTGTTGTATCTTTCTCTTCACTGCCACAACATACATACTGAAAGCTGTAAAAGGTATAAACTGGATCTAGTTAAGGCAAGCCAGAGAGAGTAAAAAAAATTATTTGTGGCTTTCTGGTGTCTCATGTTTCCGTCATAAAATTTAATTACAATTAAACTCACCTCGCAATCTCATGGTTTTATATTAATTTAGACGCTACGAGCTACGAGTAGCTGACTGTGTCGAGACAGCGGATAAACATAATCCATATATGAGCAAAAAAATGTAAAATAATAAAAATAAGCCATAAGTGTCGTGTTAAGTTTGTTTGCTGTTGGGGTTTTTATGGGATTGGAAAGTCATGATGTACATAGTAGATGGTGGATATGCGTAATTTGGTAATGACTTTAAAGTTTAAAGGAAGAAATTCTGGATATTTGGTTGATTTACTCGCAAAAAAACGACTAAAATGTTTAAAGCAATTCCTTAGATTAAGAAACAACCGTTAAATAAAAAATTAATTTTTTAAATCCGTTAAAATTTGAATTTTTGAAAACCGTAGAAATTTGAATTTTTTAAATCCGTTAAAATTTGAATTTTTAAAAACCGATAATTTGAATTTTCAAAAGCAAGTAAAATTTGAATTTTTAAAAACCGTTAAAATTTAAACTTTTAAAATCCGTTAATTTTAAAAACTGAAGGAAATTTAATTTCTGAAACCTCAATTGAAATAAATTCTTTGTTTGAAAAGTAAACGAACGAAAAATTCCCAGTAAAATTTGAGACAATTCATTAATTTTTAACACAAAGTTGTCACGCCATTAGACAATATCACGCTTCATTTTACAGTTCAATTCCAAGTAATTTTCACGCACACATTTCATTTCCAATTTATATTCCACTTCAGGCAAATATCTATTCATTCAAAATTAAATACCTATCAGGTTGCGATGCCTCAAATTGAGACATTTTCGAACGTCTTATCAAGCAATTTCATAATCAATGAATCATTAAATAGATAAAATTTCACCAAGCTACGATCATCATTTGTTTTTTGATTGATTGAATTTTCAATTCATTTACCACATCATTCTTCTGTAATTTAGCGCACTCATAAAATTTATGTGCGACTATAAAGATATACAAAATATAGAGACGAGTGGAATATCATGTGGAAATGTTGTCAAGTCAATGAGGGAAAAATGAGAATTTTTGAGAAAATGAGAATTTCTCCTTTTGGGAACCTTACAATTTTATGCTGTTCTGACTCTCTCTTTCTGAATATTCTGATGTGTGCTACAAGACCATAAATTTAAGTACCGCTCATTTTTAAAAAGAAAAATCACAGCACTTAATAATCTCATGAAATTTATTTGTTCATAAAAATTAATTATTTAATCCAAAAATGTGTTTTGCGGCTTAATAGATATGTCCTACTCTCATGTCATTTATAATGCTTTTAATTTATTTCCAGTCATACACACAGCTATGATACAAGACCCCCAGACCCAATTTATGATATGGAATATGTGATATGCAAATGTGAAAATGTGATAATTGAGTACACAAATCCATTAATTATTTTCATGTCGTAATTTGCCATAAGTGGATCATCTGCATTGTGTATAGAGATTTCAGACTGAAGAATGAGGCTTGTGCATGAATACTAACGAGGTTTAAGGTTTTACAGCGAAATTGGCATCAAATCAAGATTTAAAATTGATTTTTATTGTATTAATATTCATTAGAGTTGTTCAAATATAGCAAGCCTTTTTGCCGCCTACTTGATGATGCTCTCTGCTAGATCAATCAGTCTGGAGACTGATAAGCCATAAAATATTTTTTAATTGCTAATATGTGTGCTGATGGTGATTAAGATTGTGATGTCTTTTTTTTTTTGGTGTTTATGATCGATTTTTAATTGCAAAAATTATTTTTAATGTGGATTTTTTTTTTTTGGATTAAGTGCTGTGAATCATGCGGCAGTTTGTGAAGAGATTGAAATTTTTTGTGGAAGTACACGGCATGTCATTCAGTATTATATTTCTCGTTTTTAAAGAATTTAATGTTTTTTTGTGATTTTTGTTCACTTTTGCTCAGTTCATGTTCATTTTTGCTCAGTTTAATTTCACTTTTGCTCAGTTCAGTTAATTTTTGTTCAATTTAGTCCATTTTTGCTCAGCTTAAGTTCACTTTTGCTCAGTTTTAGTTCATTTTTGCTCAGTTTTAGTTCATTTTTGCTCAGTTCAGTTTATTATCAGTTTTATTTCAATTTGCTCATTTTTAATTCATTTTTGCTCAGTTTTGGTTCATTTAAGCTCATTATAAGTTCACTTTTGCTCAGTTTTAGTTCATTTTTGCTCAGTTTTAGTTTATTTTTGTTCAGTTCAGTTCATTATTGCTCAGTTCATGTTCATTTATGCTCAGTTCAAGTTCATTTTTGCTCTGTTCTATTCATTTCTATAAATTTTCGAGAATCTTATGACACGAGACAATATCAAACATAAATTCCCTTGAACATGTGGCATGCCAGAAATTTGTCTAAATTTTTCTCCTTTCACATCTTGTAGTAAAATTCCAAAATCCAATCATCCCTTCCGCTCAATAACTTAAGCTCCCTCAACTCGCACAGTAACATGACTATTGAATATTTAATTTTATAATGAATTGTTTCCAATAAGAGTGGAAAATTCATGTTCCTGTCACATCATAATCCGTCCACATGATGAATTGTATATTGAGTCTTAGTGAGTGTCCTTGTGTGAATTTAAACATTTGGAATACTTTAAAATGCTGTAATGCTATTTAAGAATCTTCAACTATCCCCCTTAATAGAATGTTTACGATAATAATGATGGCACGAGTAATGGATGTATCTATGGATTTTGTTGCATTAGCAGAGATATTTTTATATTTTTCCAATTGCATAGATTTACTCAAGGACTCTCATGTTCCATATATTTTATTTTATTTATTTATTTTCGAAAAATGAATTTTTTTATTTATTTTCTTTATTTTTCTCAAATTTATATTTACCAGAACGAAATAGTATTTGTAAAGGAGTGTTTACTTCCTTATCGCTTATTTTTCTGCTTTCCCTTTTCCAATTTCAATTTCTCAAATATTATTTTTTTAAAGATAATATTTCTTCGATTTCGTACACACTTTTTCGTAATCTCAACGCTAACATATAATCGAGAGAAAATGATGTGTGAAGTGTCTTATGGGGTTGGGACTGCAAGACGCATTTATTTGGTATTTAACAGGGTCAACATGTGATAAATTTTAAATGTTTGTTTAGGACTAAATTGGTGTTAAAGTTTTGTTCCTTCTAATTTTTTCTTCTAATTCTAGTTTTCTAACCAAATGTGCATCCAATTCTATTAATTTACAAATTATATTAGACATAAGAATATCAATTAATTATCATTCAGTACTTTATGTCTAAAATGACGGTGTAGCGCAGCTGTCAGATGCTTCGGTATCTAAAACTGCAAGACTTCAAGCCGATCTTGTGTTCGAAACTCGAAAAACCAACTTTTCACCTTTTTGAATCATATTTTGTGGAATTTTAACTTTTATAAGACCAGGACATTAATATCGTGAAGCAGAAGCGTAGGACATTAATATCTAGATTCAATACTTAGCTTTTTTGGATGTCTCAGAATGTTGAGAAGCTGTCAAGAAATAGTCCTGAACCACGGCATGGCGCAGTTATAGATCTTTGTTGATCTAAGTACATATCAGTTTCTGTTAAGACATACATATCCAGGGGGTTGTATCCAGGGAAGTGTTTTAAGTGCCAAAACGTAAATTTTCCACAATTCGCTCAAAATTTCTAGTACAAAGTTCTTGATTCCAAAAAAAAGTCAATTTTCATTTATCACTAAAAACAGCTTTGACCTCCGTCAAAATTAGAATTAGAACGCATTCTTCCTATCCCAATCAGCTGCCCCAGAAATAAAAATTCTTTTCCACATTTCTGTATTTTATGTAGTGCGAAGAACAAAATTTATATTTACAAAAATAAAATAAAATAAAAAAATATGGAAAAAGTCAGACAAAAGCCAAGGGCTTATAACAACAGGAAAAAGGAGACATATGTTTGTTATCACATGAAAATGTCCAGAAAAAGATTTTTACGCAATCGTATGTGACCATAAGTTTTGTTGTATTTGCATAAGAAATATCAGAAATTTTATGCATGAAAAGGATATTAAGGGATAGGGAATAGTCGGTCTGTTTCTTTAATTCCTTTTTTTTGGATATATTTTTTACATTGTTAAACATGCAATATTTGCTGATGAAATGTGTGCATGATAACATGACATAAAGATCTCTTTAAATAAGAAAAATTGTTGGAAAAATGATAAAAGGAACACTTTTCGTTTCTATGGGCTGGCATTCGAGATGGAATATTTTGTGTTTGAATGGATAAGCATGGAGTATGAAGGATGATGACAACAATTGAATATGTACGAAAAAGAAAAAAGTAAAGAAATTTCGAATAAGAAGAAGAAAAATATTCCTTATTGTGTGAATCTTCAGGCGAGTTTGCAGTCATGGCACTGCTATTAGACATCAAATGGAACAGAAAATATTGCTGATTCGTGCAAATTTTCTTCTGGAATTTCACTTTTGTAGGACGATGAGTGTTAATCGATTTCCTGATGCTTTCGTGTTAATGATTTTTTCGCCAGCCTACAAACATGAATATTTCCACTTGAATTGAAGATTTAATTAATGTTAATCCACAGATTGAATCTGAGGTTAATTTTTTCAAGCATTTTTAGCAATTTCGATTTAGCACCAAACCCCTACATCTTCAGAAAATATCTTTAGTCTTTCCAATCCCCCTCCCCCAATTTTCAAAAATTTATGACTACACCCCTGCATCATACCATTTCCTTGTGTAGCTATGATATTATTATATTAATTGAAAATCTAAATTAACAATATTAAAAGTAAAATACGCTGCTTACTTTGGAACTTTTATCTTGTTAACTTTCATATAAATTTAATTTATATTGACATTTACATTTTGAAATAAAATGTCATGTCGATGTTCTGGAAATTTGTTTCAATTTTTCTCAATCTTAATTTTTCAATCTTATCATTAATCAGGAAGAAAACATAACTAGTAAAGAAGTAAAGACATGACGGAGTCACGTTTAATCGACGAAAGCTTCTGTTTTGTCTGTCAAAAAAAACTAAACCGAAAAGTTTAGAGTGCATGGGCATAAGCAATGTCTGAACCCCATCGGACTCTCCTTTTTCTTCTAGAAAATTCTTCTAGCTTATCTTTCACGTACCATTAACATTAGAATAAGCATCAAGCACAAAACCTTTAGAATAACAAAGGAATACATTTTTGACCCCCTAAGAACACTCAGGTGCCTGGAGTATACCCAGAGGATGATTTGTTAAGCGGTGTTGAATCAAATCACAACATCTTTTAAAATATATTTTATAATCAAAGTAATCATTGAGATTTTTTTTAGAATATTGTTGAAATAATTAGTTGAATTTGTTAATTGTTGAGAGATTGTTCTCTAAATAAATTGTTATTGAAATACAGTCCACTTACAAGTTATGGCTACAAGTAGCAAAAAAGACAGTCATTCCATCTGACTGACGGACAAAATGAAAACAATTTAGACTTTTTATTTATAAAAATTCTGTAAGAAGAGAAAACATGAAAAATATTAAGAACATCTATGTATTAATAAAATATTCATAGCTAAAAGTATTAAATTGAGGGTTTAAAAAACGAAAGTTTAACTTAATCAGTGCTGAACCTTAGAAGTGAATAGTAACGATGAGTTCAAAGTTAAGCATTTTGATACTTTTTGCTGCAGCTATCAATTCAAACGTGTGTATTTTGCATTACCAAAAAAGTCTTCAATTTCCCTTAATGTCTCACGTTCTTCATGACATTGTCGATGTATTCTTGCTGAAGGAACATGTGAAATTCGATGTATATGTGGATGTTTCGTGGACCAAGTTAGAACTTTTAGACAGTTTTTTCACCAAAAGTGGTCACAACTTGGATTATGAATTATTATTGTTTAATGGACATGGAGATTTTCCAGATTTCATCTTCAAATCAGCATTCATGTTTCTTAAATCAATGAAATCATTTTTAGAAATCTCAAACAAGGTTGACTTCGTTCGGCATCAAAATGAAGCTATTAAGTACTTCATAATTATTCAGAATGTAAAGCTGACTGATATAAAATCATCTCTAACAAGATATTATAAGCACATGAAACTGAATATTTTCTCAAAATCAATCCTTATTTACACATATTTTGTCATAACTGAGTCAGACAAAATTTCTCTAATGTCAATCGAATGGTTCAGTCCGAAACAGTGCAACAATATACACCTAAAGACACTAAACGTGTTCAACAAAAAATCAAAGAAATGGAAATCAAAACTGAGGAATCATGAAAAGTTTTTGAACTTCCACGGATGTGAATTGATTCTTATGGTACCAGCAACCGATCAAAAATCAATTTCATCGGAAAGGAAGATGTTATCTCGAGCAATTTTCCAAATAGCATCGAAAAAGTATAAATATAAGTGCAATTTCCAACCAGTGATTTCGAAGTCTGAAGGTTTGCTGCGTTATGGTCCAAAAGATATCGAAATTGTCGTCGAAAACCAAAAAATAACATACCCAAATATATATTTTGAGGTTATAGATGTCAAGCAATCTAACATCAGAATTAGGACATCAAATTCTATTATGGACTTAGAATATACAGTTCTTATTACACCAGGTGAACTCTACACACCATTCGAAAAACTGCTCCTTCCTTTTGATACTTGGACATGGATTTTGGTTTTTGCTACATATTCAGCAACATTTGCGTCGATATTCCTTATCAATCAAATGCCTGAGAAGATTAAGGATGTCGTTTACGGAAAAAAGGTCAGAACTCCAGTTTGGAATGTCGTTGGTCTTATATTTGGAATTGGACAGACTCGATTGCCTGACAAAAGTTTTGCACGATTTATTTTGCTGCTCTTCATCTGGCTCTGCTTGATTTTTCAAGTCTGCTTTCAAAGTAAGATGTTTGAGTTTATGACCAGTGATCCAAGACGACCATCACCAAAAACTCTTACAGACCTGGCTGATCAGAACTATAAAATATATGCATTATCATTTGAAGATGTGATACACAGTGGAATATACCGAGAAGGGTAATACGATTATTTATTATTTGATAAACTTGATTTGTAATTGATCCTTTTTTTACAGACTTAAAATCTACGTAATTCATCAAAATAGTTTCGTTAAAATATTTAAAACACAGTCACAAAATGCTTCTGCCAAGACAACTCTAATTATTGACGAAATTAATCTACAAGTCTTAAATAGGCAAGGGAACATAAATTGGAATCGAATTGGATATAGAAATATGTTCACATCACAACAATTAATTGCATTTGATGATCATGTATTTCACTTCCGTATGCTAAAGAAGACAATCGACAGCATGATTGACACTGGACAGATGGAAAATCTTGTAGAGAGCAGTTACAATAGAAACTTACAAAGTTTTGCTGTTGCTTATAATAGACCAATAGTCTTGGCAATGTCTGACTTAGAGTTTGGTTTTTGGATTTGGGTTGGATGTTGTTGTGTTTCGATCATTGGATTTATGATAGAACTGTTGTTTAAGTTGGTTAAGAAAACTGAACACGTTGCACTTCCAGCAGAAAGGCCGATATCAAATGTTGGAACTAGATATCGAAATGATGAAGAAGAATCAGAGGAAATTGAACAAAATCAATCAGAGATCATTGCTCAAGATAAATCAGAGGAAGTTGATGAAGAAGAAACTGAGAGAATTGAACATCACAGAACAACTGGTGTCAATCAAATAACCGAAACAGGTCAAAATCAAGAACTGGAGAATATTAATCAAAATATCGACACCAGCAGTAAGCCAGAAAAACGAAATATGAAAGTTCTTGTAGAAGTTCATCAAGCTGACGAAATAGAAGAATCCTTTCTGTATTTTGAAGCCATAATAGATAGGAATGAAAGGCGGCAAAGTTTAAATCAGGCAATTGAACTACCAGAAGCATAAAAATTATTTATTTTCTTCAGAAATTATGTGTGAACAACAACAAATTGTACTGTATTAATTTGATTTTTTGTCAATTTTTTCAAACCTTTTTGCGTTTTACACAATTTTTTTTCATGTTAGGTCCTTATGTGGTAATTATAATAATTAAAAAAGCTAAATTACTAATTAAAGTTAAATTGCAATGCTGACATTCAAACTTTTATCGTGTTAGATTTCATATAAAACTCGATATATTTAAATAAAATGTCAAACCGATGTTCTGGAGAATTTGTTTCATTTTCCTCAATCTTAATTTGTCAATCTTATCATTAATCAGGAAACACATAATAAAGACATGACGTCGAGTGATGTTTTTTGACCGACGAAAGCGTATTTTCCTCTTTGTAGGAAAAAACCAAATTGAAAAAGCTTAATAAAAAGACAGACAGACGAAATGATTGACGAACAAAACGCGGACAATTCTGAATTTTTTTTTGGAAAAATTCGCTAAAAGCAAAAGACATGGAAAATATTAAGAAAATCTATGTATTAATAAAATATTCATAGCTAAAAGTATTGAATTGTAAACCTTCAAAAACAAAAGTTTAACTCAATCTGTGCTAAACAGTAGAAAGGAACAGTGAAGATGAGTTCAAAGTTAAGCATTTTAATACTTTTTGCTGCAACTATCAATTCAAACGTGTGTATTTTGCATTACCAAAAAAGTCTTCAATTTCCCATAATGTCTCACGTTCTACGTGACATTGTTGATGTATTCTTGCTGAAGGAACATGTGAAATTTGATGTATATATCGATGTTTCGAGAACCAAACCAGAAATTTTTGACAGTTTTTTGGCTGAAAATGGTCACAACTTTAATTACAAATTGAAATTGATAAATGAATATACAAAATCGCCATTTATCATCTCCAAATCAGCATTGTTATTTCTTAAATCACTGAAATCATTTTTAGAAATTTCAAACAAGTTTGACTTCATTCGGCATCAAAATGAGGCTATTAAGTACTTCATAATTATTCAGAATTTAAAACTGTCTGACATAGAATCGTCTCTAACAAAATATGATATGATGGAACTGGATCTTTTCTCAAAATCGATCCTTATTTACTCATATTTTGTCATAACTGAGGCAGACAAAATTTCTCTGGTGTCAATTGAATGGTTCAGTCCGAAACATTGCAACTTTATACAGCTAAAAACACTAAATGCATTCAGCAAAAAATCAAGGAAATGGAAATCAAAACTGAGGAATCATGAAAAGTTTTTGAACTTTCATGGATGTGAATTGACTCTCATGGTACCAGCAGCTGATAAAAGATCGGTTTCATCGGAAAGGAAGATGTTATCTCGAGCAATTTTCCAAATAGCATCGAAAAAGTATAAATATGTGTGCAATTTTCAACCAGTGGTTTCGAGGTCTGAAAGTTTGCTGTATTCTGAACCAAAAGTTATCCATTTTGTCGTCGAAAACCAAAAAATTACACACCCAAATGTATACTTTGAGGTTATAGATGTCAAACAATCTAATTTCAGAATTCGGACATCAAATTCTATTATGGATTTAGAATATGCAGTTCTTATTACACCAGGCGAACTCTACACACCATTCGAAAAACTGCTCCTTCCTTTTGATACTTGGACATGGATTTTGGTTTTTGCTACATATTCAGCAACATTTGTTTCCATATTCCTTATTAATCAAATGCCTGAGAAGATTAAGGATGTCGTTTACGGAAAAAAGGTCAGAACTCCTGTTTGGAATGTCGTTGGTCTTATATTTGGAATTGGACAGACTCGACTGCCTGACAAAAGCTTTGCACGATTTATTTTGCTGCTATTCATCTGGTTCTGCTTGATTTTTCAAGTCTGCTTTCAAAGTAAGATGTTTGAGTTTATGACCAGTGACCCAAGACGACCATCACCAAAAACTCTTATAGACTTGATTGATCGGAATTATAGAATATATACATTATCTTTTAAAGATGCGATGAACAGTGGAATAAAACGAGAAGGGTAAAGTGATTATTTATTTTTTGCTATATCCTCTAGAATTTCCCCACTTCTGATCCAAATCCACTCTAAATAATGAACGTAATTTTTAAATGATCCGTTCTATTTTTCACAGATTGAACATCCAAAAAATTCATCATTATCAATTCTTTGAAATATTCATGACACAGTCACAAAATGCTTCTGCCAAAATAGCTCTCATTATTGATGAGGTCAATCTACAAGTCTTAAGTAGGCAAAGGAACATAGATTGGAATCGAATTGGATACAGAAATATGTTCACATCTCCACAAGTAATTGGATTTCATGACCATGCATTTTCCTTCCGTATGCTAAAGAAGACAATCGACAGCATGATTGACACTGGACAGATGGAAAATCTTGTAGAAAGAAGTTATAATAGAAACTTACAAAATTTTGGTGTTGATAATGATGCTCCAATAGTTTTGGCTATGTCTGACTTAGAGTTTGGTTTTTTGATTTGGGTTGGATGTTGTTGTGTTTCGATTATTGGATTTATGATAGAACAGCTATTTAGGTTGGTTAAGAAAACTAAACATGTTGTACCTCCAGCAGACAGACCGATATCAAATGTTGGAACTAGATATCGAATAGTGAAAGGCGGCAAAGTGTAAGTCACGCAACTGATTTACCAGAAGCATTATCAAGTTTTATGGATATTGAGTTGTTAAGCGAAGCCACAGAAAGTCAAGAAACTATCGAATAAGACCTTGATAGAAAATATTATTATCTTTTTCCATAAACATTTTGTGAGAACCCCAACAACTTTGTGCTGCATTTTCTTTATTATTCTTCTGATGAAGTGATAAGACAGAGTCAAAATATGAACATATTTTAATGTTGATTTTTCATTTGTACATACTGATGAATTCTGAATGGATATCGACATTATTTATGAATATTATTATTGTTGATATTGTATCGTATTTTCTGGTGGTTTTAATACAGAGTTGGAAGTTTGTAGATGAAGATTATTTTTATTTTAATGTTTGGATAATTATTTATTAATATAGCTCAACGATGTATGCCTGGATTCATTGTCGTATGAATCAGCATGCATAGGTGTAACAAGGGTTTTTATATTCTGAATTTAGGATACTTTTACAGCGATTTAACTCTGTCGAGTCTCGAACCCATGGTTCGCCCTTGCAGCAATTTGGAACGAATCTTGCAGGAACTTGTGAGGAAAAGTGGAAAAAAGACAGAAAATTTCCATCCAAAATCCTTACAAGTTCGTTCGGAAAATCGAAAGATTTTGGAAGGAAAATTTTTTCTGGCAGAAAGTGACCAGAAATTTTTCAAATTCCGGCCATTGTCGTGCAGTTAAGGTCAAAATCCGCCCACTTTTCCTCACAAGTTCCTGCAAGATTCGTTCCAAATTGCTGCAAGAGCGTGAGTTCACTAAGAC